>CM062836.1:3719777-4370360 GCA_031772345.1 Himalopsyche anomala | reverse complement strand
CAAGTATACCCGACACCGATCTTTCGGACTCGGAATCTTCCGCACACAGAACCTTCCGGATATAGAATACATTCGCACACCGAACTACTCCGAACATTTAAATATTTATTAATAGAAAAAATCATTGTTTTTATATGATAATCGTGAATGTTTATATGGCAATTATTCCAATATATTTTTTAAATGAAAACAAGAAACGTATTTAATTATTCATGTCATATAAGCAGTTTAATAATTTTAATTCGTATTTTGGCTTATTAATTTTGAAAATTGTGTTTGTATATAATTGTGCTGATATTTTTGATTCTGAGGCGGTACGAAGTTCGTCGGGCCAGCTAGTATGTATATAAATACAAAAAGCTATGGCTATGAGAGTAGGTTTCGAGGCATAAGCCTATGGTAAAAAAAACGTGACGTTATCAATTTTTATCAACATATTTTGATTATGAGTTTGTCAATAGACTGGCCATATGACATGGGAGCCTACGTTCTCGCATGGACCAAACACAATTTTTTCATTATCATATTTTAAAAAACCAAACAAAACGGTGCTATATGCACCATAGAATGCAAAAAATACCAACTATGAAAGTGGCTTTCAGTTAATAAGTGGCAAGACACAAAAATAAAACTAGACATTGAAATATTTTTTTTTCACATATCTTAAAAAACCGCTTGTTAATATAAAATTAAATAATTGTGTTTTATATTTTAAAAATATTTACAGCTAACCAAAATGTATATACAGCTGCTTAAATAAAGAAATACAAATAAAGAGACGATACTAATTTAATTCTAATGACTTTTACCCAATACCGAGCTGCACGACACCGATTTTTAAGCCATGCAATATTGTGCTAAAAAAGGAAAAAAATGTGACTTACTCAGCCATTAAGGATTGTGGTATTACTTCAACCCAATAGACATAAATTTAAAAAAAATATATGTCATTTTTTAAGTGAGCTAAAAAAGGCCAAAGTTGTTTTTGTCACTTGAGATTCATTTAAATAGAAAATATATCACAAACATATTTTCTAATGTACTAAAATTTACACGGCTTTTCATCAAAAAACAATAAATAAAAACTATACATGTTTAATGTCATAAAATAAATGTTGCCCGCTGTGGTCTAGTTGGTTAGAGCTTGCTCTATCGATCAGGTGGGTCTGGGTTCGATTCCCGGTAAGGTCAATGTCAAATTGGATTTTTTTCAAATTTAATTTGAGATCCAAGACATGGGTGTTTGTTAAGTCAATTCTCCTTGAGTTAATCTCATGTGACTTTCAATAATTCTCATCGAGTATATCTCGTATGATCTTTAAATTTCAAAATATTTGACGCATTGGCGTAAGCTGTAATGTCAAATATTTTTTATTAAAAAAAATAAAATAATATCACTTCAGATATCAGCTACGAAATAGCTGAGTATTTTTGTCAAAGTATCATAAAATTGAATTATCATCGAAGATTAAATTTAAATTCTGAAATGAAAATTGACTCGATATATATATTCTGTATTGTCGAAATTGATTTTGTGCGATTCATGGCCGGCGCGCGTGGCCAGGCCCTGCCATAACGAGGGTGCGTCCCGACGCTCGACACTTTTGATGGATTTATTCGATAAGACGAATCGTCGAGATGGAGAGCTCGTTATTTTCACAACAACAACCAACTCGACATATCGAACATACGAACGAGCGCACAATAAAAATATGTCATATATTTGATAGAGAACAATATAAAGACATATTGCGAAAACAAACGAATAAATGTTTATTATTAGACGATGCGGTAAATTGAAAGGAATCTTTTTTTTTCTCATAGAAAACAAGCGATATGATTTATCTTATATACAATAAATTATATGATGAATCCGTAGGCGTAAAAAATACATTATCATTTTATGTTCCACAAGGTTGTCAAATAACAGAAATTGCTTTTCATCTACGCATAAAAAAAACAAAACTTCATAATTTATACAATTATATACAATATCAAATAAATTATCTCGAATTGTATTATTTTTGGTCCGATATTGAAATTGAATTGCAGGACGAATATATTAATATAGTGAAACCTTGATTCTACGTTTTTTAAGAGACCGTAAAAAACAAATGAAAAATGCGGGAAATCTTCATATAATATATCAAAATAAATGTTTAATTAAAAAAAACCTTCTTTTTTATCTTCACTTTTTTTTATTAAAGAATATATACATATGTATTATATTTAAATAACTTATTACTTATGCTGATTATTTGCAATTTGGCGTATAATATTTAGCTGAAATTCTTCAAACTAGTGTATTTTTTTTAAATTAACTCTTTTTATTGTCAACTGGGTTTTTTATAACTTATCACTTTCTCAATTTTCATGATTAGTTGAAAATACTATGCATTTTTTACAAAACACTTTAAATCAATTTAAAATACCGACCGGCAGGTGTCACCAAGCATTTTGAGTAGATTACATATTGGCTGGACGAAAAATATTCTTGCGCGATGAGTTCTTCGCAAACTTTGAAATACAACTGAATATTTTAAATTGTGGCTTTTTTTACTATCTTAGAGATTTAAAAAAATATGAGAATATCAAAAAAAAATATAAAAAAAACTTCTGGCCACCCCAAAGAAATTTTAGAACATCTTTAAATCTGAGTCTATTACCTGGAAATCTTATCCCAGATCCCAAAAGACTTCATTCGCAATCAAATCATTCAATTGCTTGCGACACCGTATTGATTTTATTTTGTTTTGAATAAATAACACTGTAATCTATTTTCAGTTTATAATGTTCGTCACGAGCGAAACCAGTCCTGAGCATATTAAATAAAACTATAATTAGTACAGATGAGTATTTTTTTTTTTTTAATATCAAATATCGTACTACAAATGTACTAACAAAAAACCCAAACAGTTTTCAATACATTTTAAATTCTTTTGGAAAAAACACAGTAAGCAAATCTTTTCCAAATTATCATTGCGGATATTTAGTACTTAAGCATGCTCGAGAACTTTCCCGGCAATCGGCACCTACCTGTTTTGAAAAGCTAGATTTATTCCAAAAAAAACGTTTTCCGTGCAGTGCTCAATTGATATATTTATTTACGCAAATACCAGTGGCGTAAATAAATAAATACCAGAAAGAAAATGCCCAAACGTTAAATACCTAGCAAGTTCATACACTCATACTAAAATCGTTTTATTTTGTTTTTTACATCCCAAGTAGGTTGTATATGGAGTTTTATACGATCTGATTCTAACGTTTTTTTTTAATATTTCAATTTATGTATTTTATAAAAGAAAATATCGACTAAATATAAGCATCTTTAAACAAATTGATTCACGAAAATTGTTATTTTTTTGGTGGACAACTGTAACTAGAGTATCCATTCCCGGAGCCTTTTTTGATCCCTGGATTTCGGGATTGGGCACTGAACATGAAATCGTATATAATTTGAGATTTTTTTTTCAATATTTCATTTCGAAATTCCAGGAATCTGTCGATTTTCCCAAAATGACACCGTGACTCGGGGGGTTTTTTTAGCTCTTACAAATCCAAAATTCTATTAATTTTCGGGATTTACAAAAAAATTCTCAATCCCGAAAACTCGAGATCGCGACCATACCAATTCCAGGATTTCGGGATCACAAAATTGGACGGGATCCCGGGATTGGAAAGCCTAATTGTAACCACTTTACGGATAAAGCTATTATAAAAGGTTGTTTTTTTTTTTTAATATATTTAATATATTTTACAAAACGACATTCACAATATTTGTCGGAAATGTTATCACATTCAAAATATGTGAATTTGTAATAATTTTCCGAACTCATATACACGGTATAACAACCGGGTCAGTAGATTAGTGGTTAACGTCAACGGCTTTCGTAATGAATCTCGCAGGATCGAGATCCATTACGAGCGTTTCAATGAATCGATTACATGGCGTAGCGAGAGCGATTAGTTAACCAACAATCCTACAAAATACAAATAAATAATAAAATGTAAGTCGGTACACAAGCATCCAAATGTGTCCAAAATATTCATTTGTTTACGTAAAGTTAAAAAAATACCAATGATGCTATTCCATCGTGAATAGCACTTATTTTAAACGGTCTGAAATACTCACATCGTCCAAAATAAGTTCACACAAGAATAGCACTACAGGTTTTGAACAGCAGCTGGTGAATATGTTTATTTTCGAACATAAAATTCGAATGAGCCACAGGTTGAGTATGGCTGGACTAGAATGATATAATTTTAATAAAACTTTGTACAAGAGATCCAGGCTTTATTACAAACACCCAGTATGTTGATACGTTTTTAATAGTGAGATATGAGATATTTCCATCACGGGCGACAACTGGCGCCGTGGGCAATGTTGATTTTGGTGCGGTATATTTTTATCCTTCCATTTTTCCGGCGTTAAAAATGTGATATATCACCGAGAGAAAATTACTCTTTTCACTGCAGATGTAAAAACACCATCTATGAAAATAATGCACAAACTAAAAATACAGTGGACCCTGCATTTTGATTCCCGCGGGACATTCGTTACAACAAAACACTGCTTCAAATACGTATAAAACAAAACTAACGTGTTTAGTTTAAATTGAATTTGTATATATTTCGAAATGTTTATTATTTACACGGCTCAAATATAATGTTAAGTAGGGTATTGAAGAATTAATACATTACACGAAATCAAAATTATGTTATAGATCAAGCATGGAAAACCTTTCCTAGGTCTGGGGCCAAATTATCATTCTGTCTCCGAGTCAAGGGCCGGACCAAATTATTAAACATAATAAAGTAATATTTAATTAAATTAAATACGTTGCTATTTCTTATATGGTGGTGATCATGAACTAGTAGAGTGGAGCCACTGCAAGCGCCCGTGTCATATCCATTATTTAATCCCTCCATGAAACTATTAATTTATTTCTCTAATACTTCGCTGAAATGAATCAGGGCCGGAAAAATAGCTCGGCGGGCCGGCGGTTGCCCATATATGTTATAGATGAAAGTTTTAAGCACTATTTTTAACCAAATCCACATTTATTTATTAAAATCACGACCGGCTAAAATTAAATGCAAAAAAAAGTAGAAAACAATGTTTAATTTTTTAATATAAAACTTTTTCACCAAGTATTGACAGTTAACACCTTAACAGTGATGTGATAGACGTAAGGTTTGAAGGTGTTTTAATAATTCTATATTTAAAATACATTATAATATGTTTATTTATTGATTTGGCATTTACTTGGTAGAACTCCATTTTAATAGATTATAATATGTGTTTAAACAAGAAACTTTTTGTGCAAATTACACAATTTTCTGTAATGATCAGTACCAGTTTCACTTACCAAGTGCATTTGACAAAAAAAAACAAAATAAAGATTGTCAAGTCTGTGGCTTAAGTCTCAATAAGGATAGCTCTTTTTTAAAAATTATTTATCGATTTATTTTCAAAGACATGGGTGTTTGTGATATCTTTCCTCTTATCCTTCCAATTTTAAAATATCGAGGTGTAACGAGAGCGATTAGACAATCACGAATCCAGTCCTAGCTTTATCGTTTCTATCCCTACTCTATTAGAAAAAAGAGAGGTTGAGAAACTAAGCTTCTGTTAAGATTTCTACACTAGACGGCCATATCGACTGTGGAAAAGAAAAATGACGTAATCCACAGTTTTTTTAAAACAGTTTTTCTTTGATAATTACATTGTACACAACTTGATACACTCTCTATCAAAAGGATGTATCCTTAAAATGATAAATTAGTATTGTGGTTTTGACTTTGAAAAAAAAAGCGCCTGTTTAAATTGCGCTCAGGAAAAAAATGTTTTTTTTTAATATTAAATTAATATCAGATAAAGTCAATTAAAAAACAGTTTTTTTGTCTCCATGCACTTAGAGGTTTTTTTTGGCCTAAAATCATCAAAAAACGTTTTTGTGTCTCATGTAAAATTTGTTGTGTGTGGGTTACGTTCTTTTTCCTTTCCATAGTCGATATGCTCCATATTAATAGTGGAGATGTACTTAAATAGATTAAAGATAAATCAATACTATTTTCTGTAAATTCTTTTATCGATCAAAATTTAGTAATTTTAATTTATTTTAATTTGAGTTAGTATGTGCACTAAGTATTTTTAATAAGGGTATTTCAGCTTGAGTAGAAAAAAGTTTAACATCGTTAACTAATCGTGAACGAGACTATCGCTTTTTTTAAAAGTTTTATATTGTCCAAATTTTTTGTCTTTCGTATAAAATCTATGATAGAAAAACGTTGTTTCAGACAAATCGATATTTTTGCCAATAAAACATCAGTCGTTTTTGTTTTAACAAAAATTTCCCATTCCTCGTGTTGCGCTTGGTTATAAATGTCATTAAAATAAACTACGATTTGACAAAAAAACGTATAGTTTATTCTACGGAAACGTGACTGCTAGTGAAACATATGCAAACGGTTAGAGAACTAAAAGTTTGTGGTCGTAAATTAAATATGCACTAGTTTACCGATTCACAGCGGCGTCGCATGAAATTCGCAGTATTTCCCATGTTGGCCATTTCTGCTTTATTTTTCACTGCAGCCAATGCCAAAAAAAACACATCAACTGTTTGTTTTGGCTGTCAAAGAGAGCTGGAAATGTAGGTGGCTGTAAAAATCTCTTTTTTAAAAAGAACACACGTTGGAAAAGATGTCATGGAATATTTTTAAACAACGTCCGATCTCAGCGCAATCGACATAAAATGAAAACAACTACCTAGTAAGTAGTCTTTGGCAAACAAGAGTTTGTCAGTCTTGTGCATGAGTGGATTTTTGAAAAAAATCGTTCAATTGGTAAACGGATTTGTTTCGAAAATGCATATGGAAGTTTGCGATTTTTTATACCTTCTAAACCAGCCATACTCAACCTGCGGCCCAGTAAGCCCTAATGTGCGGCCCAGTAAGCTCTAAGCCGTGAGCTAAAAAAAAGAACTTTCGGAGATATCTGGGGAAAAAGTATACCAAATCGAGAATTTCAAATTCCACGGTGAGCTAAAAAAAAAAAATAACTTTCGGAGATATCTGGAAAAAAAGTATACCAAATCGTAGATTTCAAATTCCTCGGTGAGCTAAAAAAAAAGGAGTTTACCATAAATATGTTGCGGCCCACGTAGAGAAGCAAATATCAGAAAACGGCCCGGAGGAAAAAAAGGTTGAGTATGGCTGTTCTAAACCAAGGGGTACAGCAAACTTTTGGAGGGCCACTGGAAAATATGTTGGGAAATCCGTATTTCTGAGTTTTAGAGAGAGGAAATTCTGAGAAGAGCTAAAAAAAAGGTCTCGCGTTTTTTCGTTTTGGGAAATACCAAAATTCTTGGGTATTTGAAATTGGCCAATGATTTCCAAAAAAAAAATCATAACGGGTATGGGGACACGGAAAAATATGACACTCAAAAGGGGCTATGTGCTCAAAAAGAGTATGTAACATGAGTATAACTGCAGTGCGAGGATACCGTTGAAAAACCTTGCTGGACCTGGCCGTAATTAGTGTCCTAATACAGATCAATTTGAGAATAGTCCCACTAGTTTGTTCGCTCCCGGACCGCCTGTCGTTTTATCGCATGAATGTTTGCAAAAGATGTTCTTCGATGCATTTATAAGCAGCGAACAGTATTATAAAATCCAATAACTCTGTTATGGTAGTTATAAGTTTGACAAAGTTATGAATTGAATTTGAAAGTTGCATTCTCGATTCGAAAGACAATTTATTAGTGCGCGTTCGCATATTGACGACGAAGTTGACATTGTTTGAAATAAAACTCCTCAACTGGAAACTACTTAAACTTTTGAGACAAGCCTTATGTTTTAAGTACAGGGTGTTTTTTTGATACATTGAAAACGATTCGCAAAAACTTTGTCGATATTTATTAGCTAATTTATACGTTGGTTTGATCAAAAATTGAGTTTAACAGCGATGCCATAAAATATAATAAAATACACATTTGTACTAATTCCACATTTATTTTAAATGATCAGGACCGGTTTTGCTCGTGATGAGCTTTATCAATTGTTTTGTAAAAAAATCCCAGATTATAATCACATTTAAATTTATCGTTAGTTGCTACTTTAAGGTTATGAACATTTTAATTTTAGTCAATTTAGTGCCACAGATTCATATTCATTTTGTTTATATTTCTGTAAATTCCTTTCATTACCAATTGTTTGTTACACCTTACTAATTTTATTTTGTTTTGTATAGCACTGTAATATTTATTTTCTTATCAGTTGATAAAGCTCGTCACGAAGGAAACCGGTCCTGATCATAATAAATAAAATTAAAACTATATATATATTTTTTTAAAAAACATATTTTCAGGTTTTAATCATAACAGAAGGTTTTAATAATTCCTTAAATGTGGTAAGTAATAATATGGCAATTAAAGTTTCTTTTTACGAGCTTATTGCGAAAGTAACTTGAAAAAGAACCTTCTTTTGTATAATGTATGAGTTGTCGCTTACGATTTTCTGCCGATTACGATTCGATATGGCTTAGTGCAGTGGTGGCGAACCTTTTTGGGTCCGCGTGCCAACAATCTTCAAATATTTTTTCTCGATTGTGTGGCGTGCCTAGGGTATCCAATCCCGGAGCCTTTTTCCAATCCCGGGATTTCGGGATAGATTAATTTGAATTTAATTGGGATTAGCTCACCGAGGAATTTGAAGTTCTCAATTCCCTATACTTTTTTACTTTTTCCTCAGATTATCCCAAAACCTCGTTTTTTTTTTTAGCCCACCGAGGAATTTGAAAATCTCTCGTTTTTAAACATTTGAAAATCGTTCGCGTGCCATCCAAATTCTCAAACGTGCCACCTCGGGCACGCGTGCCATAGGTTCGACATCCCTGGCTTAGTGTATAAATTTTTACCACTACAAATTCAATCAAGCAAATTTCGCTCAATTCAATTTTTGACAATTTCTAAATTCCGTCGATATTTTTTTAAAGTGAAAAAATTGAATTTTCCACTAAAATATGACAGTCCAATCGAGCATTATTATTCCGCAGCATCCAATTCCAATAATGTTCGATATTCAAATTCCGTTCCAATTTGTATGCAAGTTCATGTTGTTGCCGCCGCGCGACGCCCGAGTACACGCGTTTGGCGTATTCCAAGTTTGAACACACCGCGAATTTTTTGCTCGTTTCCGATTGGTCGATGCCAGCCGACATGGAAGGCAATCAGTACAGGAACAAAGAGTTATTCATGACATTATACAATAATAATATGTCCGGGCATGTCTTAATATTGATATGTACACATATTTTAATATTGAGAGATTCGTGTTGGTTTGTATTTTCGAATAATATGTGGTTGATTTAAATATTCAATGCTTCATAAGTTATTCATGTTTATTTGTTTTCAACGCAATGAATAACAGTACTAATACATATTTATGGGATATTCTGTTAGAGTAGCTGAGCTTATGATTTACTAGTGTTTTGGTTCCGTGGTGCAGGGGTCAATCTCGTTTCCATGACGGATCTCAAGTCCTAGTACAAACAGCATTTTTATCAATCAATTTATCGATTTCTCATCGAATGTATGATTGTGTGTGATGTCTAAAAAATGTCTGATCTGTGTCGTATTTTACGGGTTCACGTCCCAAAACAAACAATATTTTTAACAATCGATTTATCGGCTTCTGATCAAAATCACGTATGCTTGTAGTGTTCAAAAATTCCCTCCCACACTTCCAATTATAAAATAACGAGGTGCAGCAAGAGTGATTAGCTAACCACTACTCCTGTCCTAGCGCTATCCATTCTATTCCTACACGCTTCGAAAATAGGGGGGTTGAGTAACAAACAGTTTTTGTTTAAGACTTTTGTTGGGATATGAGGTCATATACTCCACATTGGGAGCGGGCATTGGGAGCGGACATTAAAAAAAGTTATTACTATACATATTGAGTATTATACGCTAACAGCGGTTAAGAGCTTAATATCTCTTTAAGTCGGTCTCATATTCGAGCGGTGCTGCCTATAGACTTTTTTTTTAAAATTCTCTAGGGTACTCAACGTTGTATCCACCACCACTTCACACTCTTCTTACAGGGTGTATTCCGTAGCGTATAGACGTTTTTTTGCATTTTGTTCACCGGCTTGAATCTTCATACGAACAAATTCATAAGGTGATTTTTTTAATCGATTCATAGATGTCTCTAATATTTATAGCGATGAGCTGATTAATAAATTTGAATATCAATTAGTTTTCTTAAATTATTTTTGTTTATATTCTTCATTAATCACATGTTTGATGGGTTTAAAAATGAAATTCAAACCACTCAATTAAGATCACTGGCTGTAAGCTAATTATCATAGTTCTCAAATAAAATGAATTTACTGACAGAGTATGTTTTTTAAATAATAAAAAAGAGTTGTTAGTCTAAGGCAGTGTATTTTTTGTTGTTATAATAATTCATATTTTCTTATAATTTCTCGTAAATTAGATGATTTAATAATATGCTTAAGAAATGGCGGATGAGTTTCAATATTTGAGAAAAAAAAACAAATAAATATATATCATAAATGTTTATTAATAATAGTCAAACTATACTGTTAGGAATTAATATTACTCGTTTCATAGTTAAATATATCTACGAATGTCTTAGTTCCAAGAATTTTAAACGTATTTTATTTATTTACCCGCCGTAAATATTTACCTCTCCCGTTGCTACCTTTGAAGATTTCGCGTTCTATTTATCATGTTGAGCTAAAAGGGGAACTTTAGTTTCTTCTTTAATCAAAAGTTTGAGAAACTCTTCTAATTAGTTTTGTAGGATTTCCCGTTTTATCTCCCGGTGTTCTTTTTAATGGTTCCAAAACAATGGCGATGTATATTATTTTTTTATCAAACTGTAGGAACCCATTATGAAGACAACATTCTAAAGGCAAAAAAGTTATGTTATTATAAAATTCAAATACAGACTAGATATCAACTCCAATATGACGTTTGATGCTAAATCTCGAAAGTTGTGCTATGAATCATTATTATTTGTTTTGTTTTTTCATTTTATTTTTAATATACATTTTTCAACATTGTTATTCCATTTGTTGTGTAACGAATTCTGACACGTGTTTTGCTTCTTTAAGAAAAACCACAAAGCAGAACATCGCAAGGCTTATGAGTAAACTAAAGACTATTTTTTATGTAATAAATATACAAAATAGAAATATTGTTTGTTTTCTACAGAAATTATCTAATATTAATGAGGAGAAAACATTCAAAAAGTGATATGTCACAAATTTTGAAAAATGGCGTTTAATATCAGTTAGTCCATCTGATAGTCATTAGTTATCTGATAGTCCATAATAAAATCTATGAATGAAAATCACAATTAGTGTTAAAAAAAAGTTTTTTTTCCAGAAAAAAATATTTTTGAGAGAAAATGAATATTACATTATAAGCCCTGAGATAAATAACTATAGATAGAATCTAAAGCATATATCGCACAGTAATAAATTAATTATTACATAAATTTGTTACGTAAATAATTTAACCCAATTTATTTTGTGTCAAAGGAAAATTAGAGTATTATGTTAAGAAGAATGTGGGAAAACCTTTATATAATATTTATGTTAAATACAACCGGATGTGGTCATAAATAACTGAGTACGGTTGTGGTATAAAAACTAAATTTTATTAATATCTTTTGTGTCCCACAGTGGTTGGCAACCTATTATCCGCGGGTAATTGTATCCCCACTACAACATGTTGAGTTACCCGATAAGATAAGTAAAGTCAACTACAAATTTGTCAAATATTGAAAAACTTTCAAAAATATTTATTTTAAACCAAAGAAATCACTAATAAAACATTATTTTATATGTATGTTTTTATAAAATATTTTTTTATTTACACATACAAATATACGCATTATATATACCTAGATGTATAATAGATATAAAAATATTTTTTTTTAATAAAAAAAAATAGCTTTTGCCCTCAAACCAAAAATAACTTTTACTCTGTCTCTCAAAAAATTGCCGACCACTGGTGTAGCATATCGACTCATTTGCGACGTTTTCATTTTTAATTAAAAACACTTAATTAAAGAGAAGAGAATTTTAACAAAGATCTACCTAGTAAATGTAAATTTAATCAAAGGTATTTTTTAGCAATGTGTCTTTTTAGATGATTTACGCTCGCGATATGAAGCGCATGTAATTGGTTCTCTATTCCAATCTGACGATTTCTGAGTTTACTTAAAAATATATACCAAGTTTCGTTACTTATTTTATTATATTTGTGTATCCGTATAGAATAAAACATTAATTAAGCTTTAATTTTTGTAAAACTGCTCCAGGCTAAAATCTCGCAAAATATTGTTTAATGAAAATATACCTACGCCGGGCCGTAGAGTTACGGCGTAGATGGGATTTTCGTTATTCGTTACGAAGGTATTTGCGCCGTCGTTAAATATTCCGTTACTAGTTGGGCCTGAAGCGGCGCTTCTCAACGATTCCGTTAAATGGACCACTTAAATATATTGGGTCGTTACTTCGGCCAGCCAAGCAAAGCTGGATACATATACTCGGCTAGGTGCTTTTCTTCTTTTGTCCTGCATTATAGATCTCTTGGAATAGTAAAATGTGCTTTTGTTTTTGTATGAAAAAAAAATTAAACGAGAACACCGATCTGCTACTGGTGATAAAAAACAGAGTATGGAATGTCACTTAATATTATTTGATACTTATTTATTTCAACATCATGACAATGCCGTCGATATTGTATCACACGCAAATAGTGTATATGAGTCGTTTGTTATCAAAAGCAGAACTGTTCCATACATGTTTTTGATACCAGACGACTCATATTAATTAAAAATAAATTAATAATACAATGCTATTTACCTACCATACAGTAAAATTTGGTACCTACTTATGTAAAATAAAATAAATACATATACATTTCTATTAAAATATTTATCTTTTACACAGTTCAATCAATGACGTTGGGTCCTATGGCGCAAGGGATAGTGTTGTTAGTTCACCACTATTCTTGTCCTAACCTTATCCTTCTATATCTAATACTCTCTTAAGAAAAAAAGAGGGCTATTTAAGGAGGTGTAAGACGACATTTTGTTCAGCCCTAAATTTAAACATGTTCCAAGACTCAAAACATAAAAATGAATATTTTATACGTTCATGATTTTTAAATATGGAAAACAATGCCACTCTTTCAAAAAATTGTGAAATTAAAACACATACATTTACCGCAAAGCTGATAAACAATGATAATGTGATAACGGTTTACGCTCTTAAGCATTGTGTCAATTATTTAGAATCTGGCGAGTTTGCTATGTGTAAAAAAAATCGATTGTGGTGACCGATACATAAGAAATAAATAAATTGATTGAAAAAACTTGACTTCAGCTCAGCAAATGTATAATAAATTTTTGTGTTGCACTTTTGATTATAGAAAACTTATTATTTTTTATTAATTTAATTACATGCTCAATATATATTGGTTTTGTAGTGTTAAAACTGAAAAAGAATATTTTTTTGTTTTGTTTCGGAGGTTGTAGGAAACCGGTCTTAATAAATCCTGTTAGGATTGTGAAGCTGGGGTGTGGAGTCATCAAAAAATAAGACGACTCTGACTCCGACTCCAACCTTAGCGGGGAAAAACAGGAAACTATAATTAAGCCTATTCACTTTACTAATGTAGCATTTTATCACTTTGTCAAAAATGTCCAAAATTTTAATTATGTTTGTAATTACTTTCAATCGCCATTCTAAATTTATTAATCTGGGATGACTTTTTAATTATATGTTAGATGTGTTAAACATTTTAATTTTGTGTTATTTTAGAATCACTTTTGATGTAATTGGTAATTTCTTTTTAACGCCAATTGTTGTTTATAACTTTTCATTTTTGTATAAATAGCATTGTTAAATTATATTTCTTATCAGTTGACAATGCTCGCGATGAGCAAAACCGGTTCTGAAATATTAAATAGAGTGAAATGAAGTACAAAGGAATATTGTGTTTTTACTAATACTTAGCTTAAAGCACGACTTTTTTAAGGCTTAGTAACATGCAGTGCCACCACTATTAAATACACATTTTTTAAAAAAATAACTCAAATTTACTAGTACAGCCCGACTCCATATTGGTTTTTAGAAACGAAAAGGTGATGGGAAATGCAAAGATTTTAATAATAAAAATATATTTTATTTTAATTCGTGGATTTTTTATTCGAATATGACACCCAAGATTCAAGCCATTGAGCTACAGCATTGATTTGATAGTAAAAATGTAGTTGTGTTATTTAATTAAAATTCACCAGTTTTTTAAACAATCTCTGTTCACGAATAAAATGAAAGTGGTTTATATTTACAATATTTTCTAGTGAGAAAGGAAGATATTATTTCCTATCAAAGCAAGTATAATAACTTGTGTTGCACAGTGAGAAAATGTAGCCATACAAACAATTACATCAATTAGGCGCACTTAATTGAAATAAGTTAACATAATTCAAAATAAATATATAATTACGTAACGGTACGAAGAAAAACATAAAACACGGCCATTACTTTTTAATGTTTAAATAAAGCGCGTTCTAAATTTGAACGAGAATAATAATGCAGAGGCAAATTCCAGGCAGTCTTTTATCATTTGGAACGCCTGTCATATTGTTCGAAATTGGTCAAAGTTGTCATTCCTGCCGCCTTCTGTTTTTGAAAATATCCCGCGCTGTTTTTCCGAGAACGCACTGCGCCCGCCCGAAGGCGTCATTGCCAGGGCTTTTTTGTTCTATTTATTTTTTCCTCTTATTCATGACCAGCGAAAAGTTATCAGCGATAACTTTTATAAATGTCGAGAGCCGGGGCACATTATTTTAAAATTTTCTGCCTTTTTTTCCCCGCTTCGGTTTATTATTATACGTAGACGATTTTGTTTCGCATCGATGTTGAGGAGAACAATGAATGACCCGTTCTATTTTCGAAATTTCATCGAACTTGAATAATTAACGTTATTTTGGAGTTATTGAACGAGTTGACTATCCCGTAAAACATGTTTACACAAAAACAATCTTTCTAAAAGTATTTATATCAGCTATCAGACTTCTGATCAAATAAAATATAGATTGAGCCAAATAATTGATATTTATTTGTATTTTACAAAATAAGGCTTTCTACGCTTCTTTTAAATCCATGTCCGCTTCTAATGTGGAGCATGTGGCCTTCCAATGGAGATATTTCAACATTCTCAACATAAGTTTTTCTACGAGAACTGTTTGTTAATCAGTTGTTCAATCTCTCTTTTTTTAAAGAGATAGGTAAGTATAGAAAGATAAGGTTAGGACAGGACTAGTGGTTAACTAATCACTCTCGCTACTCCCATTTATTAAAAGATCGAAAAGGTGGGAGGGAGTTTTAGACATTACAAACACCCAAGCCTTCAACAGAAATCGATAAATTGATCGAAATAATGCTGTTTGTACTGGGACTCGAACCCGTGAGATTGGACACGGAAGCCCACAACGCTAACCGCTGCGTCATAGAACCCGACATATATTCTGGTTTATAATGAATTGAAAACGTTTTTTAAAAACCATAACATCCATGAATAACTTACAACAAAAATATATAGTTATGAATAGTGTTACACGTTAATTTTTTTTCTATGTACACTGAACTTTTAAATTTATTTCGGCCACGTTAGCAAACATAACTTAAAACACATTATTTTGAGGTTTTTTTGCCATATCGTAGAACAATATGTGGACCATAAAAAGTTCCGGTTTTTTCAACGGTAAACACTTGACCTTGATAAGAAAACCAATTTACCCACTTCACAATAATAAAGCCTACACGAGCAGAAAAATAGCCGGGAGCTTTTGAAAATATGACAAATGTATTTTAGAGCAGATAAAAAAGATCGCGATTCTTTGAATTAAAGTAACCAAGTAATTTATTTCCTCCGGCTCGGGGTAGGCATCAGGTGGGTAACTTTCAAAACGAAACTTGCGTATGAACAAGGCTGTTATCTTAATTAGGTCGCAACCTTACCAACCCCAAAGCCCTGGGGTGCTTTCCGAATACACAGTGTACAAAAATCGTTAGCTTTCACGGACGAAGGCTTTCAACAACATTGTTACGAAATTTTATATAAAATACTTCATTTTAATTATAGCTTTTGTATTAGCCGGAAGCATTTTTGCATAGAAATTACAAAAACGTTATGTATTTTATTACTGGTTATTATTTAAGGTTTTTTCAAGATATTTCACTGCTTTAGTTATAAAAATGAACAATTGCTTACAACAATAAAAAACGTTTTGTACTATTCATTGTAGGTTGTTTTTTAATTTTTCTTTGCACCAAAAATTGACAGTGAATACATGTAAAGTGATATTTGTCTTAATGTACCTTTCTTTAACGCCACATACGGCTTAAATCACTAACTGCTTCTATGCCTGCCTTGTCATTTGGTTATTTCTAGTAGTATAAATAATCTTTTCATTTACAATAGAAGTAAACGGAATACTCTTGCAATCATTATCTCCTGCTATAATTAAATTATTCATAAATTTCAATTGCTTGACGCACCAGTAAAACTTTCGAGCAAGTTTTTTGAAGAAGAAATAGTATATACAATCAAACTTGGTTATTACGAGGAAGATGAGACCGACCGAATTTTCTCGTTATAAGCACTAATCGTGATATCAGACAATAGGTATTTTTTAATATTTACAAACATACCTATCACATGAAGACATGAAGTATCTGGAGCGGTCGCATAACACAAAAAGTCGCAATTCAAACAAAAATACACAATTAGAATTTATTTACACATCCGTTACACACATAATTTTTCTGTAAAGACATTTTTCACATAAAATTAAAAATTGATGCTTGTGTCATTGTTTTCGCTCTCATTGTTCTTAAATTTCAAAAAAACCAAAACACTCAACCCATTAAAATACTCTTAGGTAGTCTCAGTGCTCTGTGCAAAAAATTCCGCTAGCTCGTCCAATATATCATGAGCTCTGGATATCGTGAAAATTTTTGACGATATTTTTGCTCGGTATGCTCGAGAAATAGCTCGTTATAAAAGTGAATAAATGTATGGAGAAAACCATAAACTAAAATGTCAACAAATTTTTCCTCATAACATCCGAGATCGTAATAAAAGAGTTCGACTGTATTTGAAATTGCAGCTGACAATTGCCAATGCGTCAAAATATTTTCAAATAATAAATCACATGATATAGACAAGTCACCTGAGGAGAAATGAAATCAAAATATGTTCTAGATATTAAATTTAAAATGGTTAAAAAAGATAATGAAGTTTGATATTGAACTTGTCAGGGTTTGAACGCAGACTTATTTGATCACTAGGGTTATAGTATTAATACTAAACGAGAGAGGCAACAACTAAGACGAGACGCTTTGGTGAGTGTTAGAAAAATTTCTTACTTATTGAAGAATTTTAACTGACAACCACTGCTCAAACTGACTTTGTCATAAAATAGTACAATATGGAATCACTGGTTAAATTTACCTAAAAATAAAAAAAAAAATACTGATTTTCTCAGATTCAAGTATGATGGAGTAAAAATAAAAGTAAAATTATCCAGTTGTAGAATTGAATTAAAGAGTTTATCGTTTAAATATATCTTAAAAGTAATGACTCCAATGGAAATATTTCGCATTTAATGTACAAGATTGAAATTTTGAAAGATTTTTTATTTTACTTAAAAAAATATTCAAAAAATAAAACACTCTTTTGTGATTATTCCACAGTTATTAAATGTGATCGGGACCGGTAACTCTTATGGTGAGCATATTCAATGCCAAAAAATAAAAACACCACGCACAATGTTCAGAAAAAATATTGTGTGTAACAATTTGTGACCATAGTGTATAATATATTGTAGTTTCCATTATTATGATAAAACACAAAACAAACGTTTTTCGGCGAATGGGTCCTAATTGGTTTGAGTATTATTAGACTGTTAGCAAATTCTACAAAATTCTAAAACAAAAAAGACTGTCCGGAATAGAAAAACAAAAAAAAAACAACGAAACGAAATACAGTAAAAGGCCGCGAGACACGGCTATTAAGCCCAGGTAATTGGTAAGGCTTTAAAAGAAAATTGCTTTTTTAAGCTCGTATATGTAAGTTTATGTACATTCGGATCGGTTGCTTGGTGTCTGTGCTGGGCTAGCATTTAGAAGGTGCAGGTTTTTTTAAAAATCTCGATGAGTATCAAAGAATGTTATCAATCAGACTGATAATTAAAAAAAAATAGATTGATTGTAGTCACGGAAACAAAGCGAAATAAATCCAAAATATTTGACATTTCATTTATATCTGTCAAGTCAATTTGTATTCGAAAACATTGGTGTTTGTGATATATAAAATTACATTCGCCGAATCGGCCCTGAAAACGGGTAGAAACAATTAGCTAACCATTTGTTGTATTTTAGACTTATCTGTATATTTTATTCACATGAAAAAAGTGATTTAAAAACGTGTAAAAAACCGTTTTTGCGAAAAAACTTCTCTGATGAAAACTTATAATGCACATATATGTATTTAGTGCAGAGGTATATTAGTAAGAGCTTTCATTTTGATTCTTTAAATCTGAGCGCAGTGTGAACGTCTTTTTCAGTTACATCTTTTCTACTTTTACATATCCGAAAAAGAGAAGCTGAGTGATTGTATAACAACTAGTAATCTTGAAACAACACCTTTTCAAATAATTCGTTAGCAGCCCATATTGGAAGCAGGTATGATTTATAAAAAAAAATACTTTATCTATAAATCAGACTGCTAAAGTTCTAGTCGAGTAACAATCCTATACACGATAAAATAAAGTTTGGTGTTTGATTGTCGGCTTATCATTTTCTTGATCACAGATTTATATTGTTGAAAATCGGACCAGCTATAATAGTTTTGAGTGAATTGCTGATAAATATGTCATTTTATAATTAAAAACGCCACTTTTTTAGGGCGTGTTTTTGTCAGAAGAGTGAAGGTTTCATAATTAAAATATACTTTCATCATAAAGGCTAAGCTCGATTTATGTAGATAATTTTAAAAACATCAATTAGTTAAAAATTTATTGAACTTTACAGTTAATTGTACATCCTTACATATATATTGAATAAAATAGCCAACTTATTGTCTTTCGAAAACTTTTGCTTTATTAAATAAAATGTTTGTATACCTTTTAATAATTCAAAACCCATTTTTTGTTTTTTTTAAAAGAGGCTATGTTATTTTTGGCTTTAAAGCAATTTATAAAAGACATATTCAACCTGTACGCGTGCAAAAGAAAATGCTTTCATAACCGTTTATAATAAAAGCGCGTTTTACCTTAAAACATATTCATCAAAGCCTCAAATTAGAAATTAAGCTGTAAAAGCTTTTTCGTAATACCACCCTTAGGTAGGTATATATATACTCACACAATTGTTATATTTACATAAATAAACTCAAGTTAAGCACAAACACGTACGCATGTATTGATAATAAAAAGTTTTAGTGGAAAAAAAACTGTTTATCTCATTTTCAGAAAAAGGGAAATACCAAAGGCATGGCAATTTAACTTAAGGTTAAGTAGTTTGAGTATGAAATTGTCCAAGAAGTCTACTTCATTGCACTGCAGTCTTTATTTTCAAATGTATCAATATTAATGAATATCTAGAAAGATAGATAAACTAAATGAATTATGATAATGGAATTGAAATATTTTTGAAATCCATAAAAATTGCGCCTTGTGGAATTCTTTGAAACGAAGCATACTGGTTCTTCAAAGCAATAAACTAGAACTGATATTATATGTATGCATTATAAATAAGAAAACTCTGGTACTCTAGAGTAATTGGTAAAATTTTAGGTATTTTTGTAGCACTAAAAAGTATCTAATACTTCCTTAATATGATAAATCCTTTAACTTAGTACAAAAATCGTTTCTTAAATCCTCATCTTTTGATGAAATGTATAGATTTGGAATTTAGTATTGTATGAAAAATATCTCTTTTAAAGAATATGCTGGATACTTTATAAGGGATCGAACATGATTATAAAAACAGGTATAAGTCGAATGCACCTCTCTGTGAGGGTGCGTTATTTTGTAGTGGGACGGGCGGAAAACATAGCCGCCCTTTACAAATTGTAACAATTCAATTTTCCGCGGGCGGTAATCCACCGCGAGAGAGGATAAAAGTGTGGGGGAAAAGGCATTGTTTTTTTTTTTGTGAAACGATTATCAAAACCACGATCGCTGAAGTGTGGCGAGAAGCGGGTGAGAAGCAGGTAAGTCGGGGAGGGTGAATTAATGAGAAAAATATTATCATAATCCCTTATATCATACAGTGAGATAAAAAAATCTTTCTAGCAATAATTGTGAGTTTTCGAATTGAAAAACAAACCTTGAATTTTGATATCGCCTTTTAGAATAGCATGTATTGGCATGTAGCAGAAGAATATGGCTAGGACAGGACTAGTGGTAAGCTAACCACTCTTGATACGTTCCATTTTTAGGGTAGGTTAAGAAGTAAGTGGATTCAAAACATCACATACATACATGTCTTCGAACAGAAATTCATCAATTGACTGTAAAATCAATAAGTTGAACGAGTAACACATTTTTAACACAACAAGTGTATTATCAAAGTTATCGAATTTAGTTGTAAATCATCTGATTATTTTGATCATTCATTCAAAAACTGTTTTTTTCTGCATCACACTATAAAACTTCGCTTTCTTTGCAGCTGAGGATAAAGTGGTAGCAGCATTTTTTTTAAAAAGTAATTAACAATTTTCTGCAAAATGATCTGCCAAAAAGCTCGTGACAACACCCTTGTTATTATTATCTATTTCTGGAGATCGTCACTACAGCTATTTTTTATGACACAAATATTCCGAATCCAAAGACACTAAAATACAACAAAAATGTTGATCTTATAACCAAAAAAATGTTTCTACGTAAGTTTAGCTGTAAAAAAAATGCGCGATATTTAAATTCAACTATAGACAAACAAGCTGTAAAGGTCTGCTCGAAAATGTCAGCCGAATAAGCGATGCGGTACTCGTTTTGTGAAATTTTCGAACAGGCCGCCGCCGTTATGAATAACTGTGAAGGTAATCCACACAATTAATTAGCAGATAAACTTATTGGGCCGGAGAAGAGCCACATTACACATAAATCCTGTGATTAAATGGATATCTAGCATCTGGATATACGCTGTATTCTCTAGACTCACATATGGATATACTACATACCGCTGTATGGATTAAAATATTAAATTTAAATTACAAAATGTTCAGTAGTTTATGAGATAGTTGGTAATATGACTTAATGATTATTAATGTGACGCTTTTAACCCTGTATAATTATCATTGTTAATCTCAAACATTAAAACTGTCAGTATGTTTTGTACTTCAGACCGACTTTCAACTTATTGATGTTTTAAAATTGTAGCATCTTTCAATTTTGTTCTTCAAATGGTAAATAATTGTACATAGCCAAAAATGATTGAATGTATTTGTCTACAGTTAAAGTGTATACGTAGCAAATTTATAAATTATCCGGTCAAATTAATAAATATATTTACACCAGTTATATACATCAGAGCACAAATGAACACTGTAATTAGTCAATGTGTACAATAACTATATTTTTCGCAAACACAGAAATAGTCACGTGTGCATTTATAGTGTTGTCACTGTAGTGCGCGCGCAAACAGGCCGATACTGTTTTTTTACTGTCATCTGAAATTTCACATAACCTCAAAAATGTTAACGTGTTGTAATTATTATAAATCTCTTTCTTTTCAACAAACCTAGCCTAACCTGTAACATAATTTCTATTTTGACTAGGACTTGTCAGTAGACTCATTTAGAATTAGCCGTAGTCATTTCTATTCTGTCTATCAATCGTCAATGAGATTACACACGTAAATGGTAAAGTGAATTTTAATGATGTTACAATTTAAACTGTTAGTGATTATATACATTGACGAGATAAACTGTTACACATTTACAAAATATGATAATGCTCGCGATGAGTAAATGCGGTCTTGATCTATATTAAAATGATGTTTAGAATGAGTAAAAAAAAAATGTGTTTTATTTTTACATATAACAAGTACTTTTAATACAAGCATTGACAAGCAAGCAAACACCTTTAACTTTTTCGTTGCCGTAAATAATTAATAGTAATTACCGAGCAGGCCGGCTATAATTTGCGACTATTAATTTAATTAGTTATTGGCGAGATAACTCGTATTTGGCCTGTTGAGCACGAAAAAATTCACGAGATATCTCGTATGTGGCAACCATCGAGTTAAATTAAGGAATGTATACGGATTGGAATTGTCTATGTTCATGAAAGATTATTGAATTAAATGAATATATTTTATAAAATAACGGTAAAAACAACTTTTTATTTCTCAATGAACTATGTATTCGGATATTTGACAAATTACTCGAATATTTATTGTTTCTTACCACCTTTTATTGGATTTTAATTCGTTTATTTTTACAAAAAAATATTCACGAAAAGTACGCACTGGCGATAGTTTATTGTAAGCCTATCTGTGCTTACAACGGTTAATTAACGAATATGCAATTTATATATTGCGAGTCTACCCATTGCTATTTGGTACTTTACGACAATATAGTTGTAACATGTAGTGACAGAAATGTATTGAAAGCTTTTTTATACAATTATTATGCCAGCAATATTTGAAATGATACGTATATTAAAGCGTTTCAATTATTGAAAAAAAGCTATTTAAAATTGATGCACGAACAATACTTTTGTGATAACTATAAAATAATTGATTTAATCAAAAAAATAAATGATTGGGTAAGCGCGCATGTAGCCACAGTTTTATAAGTGAATGTCAAATAGAGCATCATTTTTTTTGAGGTGCAATTTGTTCGATAAAACAAAAAAAGTATTTGAATATTAAACGAACAATTTTCTTAATAATTAACAATTTTTGACGTGACAACGTCTTATAAATCGATGAACGCCCGCTGCACGCACGAAAAAACATGACTCATTGTCCCGTTTGTCGCGTTACGCCGAAGGCAAGCGTGCGAGCGAGAGCGCGGATAAGCGATAGAGAGGCACGATCGGCCTACCGTTCGGATTGTGCCGCATCTATCTCTATCCACTCGATTGGTCGATGCGTCTGAGTAGAAAAGAGACAGCGGCAGCACACAATTTATACATTCGTATCCATACAAAATAATGATAATTCAATAAAAATGATTCCATTTTATTCATAAAAGTATGCAATCATTTCATCAATGTTTTCTTATGACGTTGTCACGTTAAACTATCGTCCGTAAACCGACTTTAGAGACAACCAATTTTTTTGATAACTTTTCTTCGTGTTTGAAAAGTTATTATTTATAAATATATTTAAAAGCCATATTGCTTCCTTAGTTATCTAGTAAGTATGAAAATATTTTCAGAATACAAACGTCCATCACTTCCAAATATCAACAAAGACGTTATTAGAATCTAATGGAGCATTATAACGATTTGGTTACTCTTAATAAATTCAATAATGCCAAATTAAGACATAGGATCTGGAATAAGGGTATCGATATGCTATCATGTATTTTTTATTTTTAGATATTACAATAGAATATTTAAATTGCCTATAACTGTTGAAAATCGTATTAAATTTAAATATTAATTTAAAAGTCACTAACGTAAAATATATCGATCAATTCATTGCCTAGAGAGGTGGACATTTTTAGTATTTGTGAACCGCTTGTTAAATTTTACTATTTTATTTCTTGATTTTGTATGTTAATTTTGATGTATTATGTAGTTTTATTTTATATTTTGTCTCATTATATTTGTCAAGTACATGGCAAATTGGCGTCAGCTATTAAGTCATGTACTATAATTTAATTTTTAACAATAAATAAATACACATTTTTTGTGCATAATACTTGTATAATTGCATCGAAAACTATCTAAGTCTATAATGACAGTTTCAAAACGTCACAAAACTACCAAATCTAGAATAAGTATGCAATGCGACACCGAGCTGTAGAAATAAATTAAAGTTACTCGGATATGTTCATAAAAGCTAATTTATTTTTATGGCTATGGTAAGACGATATCCAGTATGTGCATTTATTAGACAAACAAGCGCCGAGGCTAACCGAGTGATTAACATCTATAATGTGGGCATACTCTCTATAATTAATCCAGTTAATTGAATCAGGAGATCGCGAATAATACCTGGGTGTGGAACATCTAGATATGCATATTATTATCTGCTATATGATCGAATTAATGCTGGTAGATTAATTAGCTCTGTTCAGCTGAAATAAACACCACACGCTTGCACGAGTGTCTGCATAATGGATTCGCAAGAGGGAAATACTCCACGGGATGCATTTTTTGTTTTAATGCAGGAAATCGGATTTGAACTGACAATTATTATAAATGATGGCCATTGCACTAATTTGTAATGACAACGAGAATACTTTTATATGTGATAACAGTACGGCATATTTATCTCGCGGGCTTAAATCTCCGAACAAATATCATTTTTTCAATCGATGTATCGATTTCTGTTTGAAGACATGGGTTGGGAGAGCAATTAGCTGTCATTATACTTTCTATCCCTACTCTCTCAGCAAAAAGAAAAATCTAGCAACTGAGTAACAAGCAGTCGTAGCCGTAGAAAAACTTATGTTGAAATTATTTAAGATTTCGACTGAAGGTGCTTGGTGGAATTTCAATATTAAATTTGAATCGTTCAAACTATGTACATTCTCACAGATTTTGTCACTAACGACCCGGGTTTTGCCTTTCGGCATCTTCAGGCGTTCAAGTGCACGGATGAACTTGAACTGACGCTTAGTAAATGAATGTTTCGTGTTTATATAATAAATAAATGTATCACTGAGTCTAAAACCATTGCTGGCGAAAAGGGTAAGCTCATGGGAATGCCCAAAGATTTGAGTAGTGAGTGGTTTTAAGAATTATATTTATTTGTTTGTTCATAAAACCTTTGCCGACATATTACTTATTCCACAGTTTTTAAATGAATTTTAAAATTTTGTAAAAGATCTTAACAATATTTCATATTTGTTTTGGAATAACTGGAATAACAAGTTGCTTTATTAAAACAGGATTAATGAGCATCAACTTGATTTCAAAATTCATGTGCGTACAAAGTGTTTTTTAAATAATTAGAAAAAACAAAACAAAGCACTGTTTTCAGAGATTGATGAACTTAATATCTCAAATATGTCAAGTGCACAAAAAATGTAACAAAGTCATTCGTAAATTACCTTTTAATGTAATTTAAAAATGCGATTTGAAAGGATTAACAAAACCGTTAACACAAATATTCAAATCTGCACCTGCAAATGAACTATTAAATAGCAAAAGAAAATCTATTGGTAATCAGCCAATCATTTAATATCAATCATTTTACAGTAATTAACTGAACACAGTCGCAAAAACGCTTCGTGTATTTGCATTGGATGTCATGCCCAACACTCCCTACAGTGGAATATAATTGTATTAATGTTTTGCTCACATTTCTTTTTAAAGCTCGCGTTACAACAATAATTCTGATAAAACGAGTTTAAACTAGTTAAACTGGCTAAATATTTTATTAGTCCACCCCTATTAGGCGCTTTGACCAGCAGACCAGAAAAGCGAGCTCTCGAAGCTGCTGCGTTGTTCTCAGTGGGCTGTATCGTGATATTGTACAGCGGCACTATCTAAGCGGCTCAGAATGTCAAAGCACCGCATAAACACATACTGACATGTCAGACTGAGGAGTCTGACCATTGTATAATATATTGAGAGGTTTCGAATTTTCGCAAATAGTGGAGATTGCGGTATGTGATATGTTATGTATGAACTATAGTATATTTACGTACTACTAAATATTAATTGTACTTTATGCATTTATATGCAAGAAAAAAGATTCATTCTCAATGACAGCAACATCAACAAATTTGTAGATACAACAGAAGATTGAAGACATCTTGAAAAATAAAACTTTCAACCTATGGATGCAGAATCAAAGAGCTGAAAATTATTCAGTTTGTGAGCTGATACTTCTCTGAAAATCTGTTTGCATTCAAAATAATATCGGGTTTTTTTTAATTCGCTTCAGAAACAAATTCAACTTCTTCACTCTTAACGTTTTGCAGAATAGAAAAATTCGCGTGACAAAATGTTTGCTCAACACATTACAATCATCGCACATGACAATGATGTGATCAGTCTCTTCTATCAATAATTGTGAGTATTAGTTTGCGGCAGTGTATTCTTGTTCTTCTGCATTGATACCAGTGAAGTAGAAATTAATGGCACTTATTTTAAGAAATCCATTGCAAATAATCAAAAGTGTAATGTATTCATTTAGTTTTCACTTGAAGTTTCAGTTAAAAGTCGAACGTACTCCCTTCCAAAACAAATGACCATCCCTGTTACATAGGAAAAAATGCTTACGATCATGATTTGTAAAGTGGGCTTTCATATGTATTTAAAAGCATTGCTGATCAAAGCGATTTCTACAGAGCATGTAAAGGTATGCTTTATGCTTTGTTGACCGAACTCAATTTTCAAGTATTTTAATAGAATTTATATTTTAGCTGGTCTAGCCATGTCTATGCTTGTCTGACCTTATCAAAACGAGTTTAGCCGAATGCATTGCGCGAAGTTTCACGAAACATCTGCGAGATAAAATAAAATTAAATGGTTCACCTTCAACTTTCAACATTCGAGCGAAATAGAGGTCGAAACTTTAATTGGGTCACAATCTTGTTGGGCTATTTATCTTACTTCTCCGGCGCGATTCAACGAGTTATCACCAGGGCAACTTAAATTGATTATCGATTTTTTAGAAGTACTAAACGAGGGTATTGGTTTTAAATTACGTAAGTACGATGTTTTCGAAGTTCAGTTAAGTATAGTAAAAAATAAGTTTATGTGCCAATATTTAAATGTGCTGTCTGTTTTATATAAACCACAATAATGATCCGATAGGCTGGGTAAAAGAAAATAATAATACATACTCCATAAATCTGTGTATTTGGACATGTAAATTGAAATATAAATATGCGTCCAAATAAAACCTTCTAAGATGACACAGCTTTCAAAATAAAGCTCAGAGAAAGATATAATATAAATGATAGCCTTTTAAAACCTTATCGTTGTTTCCGTAACCTGTTAGAAAATAAAGATTTAGTAACTAAAACATCCATTTCTTCATCTGATATATGTTTTGCCTTGTCAATTATAGTAGAAAAAGCATTATACAATAATATCTCAATTATTCGGACTAATTTGGGATGCATGTTGTTTGAATAATGAAAAATCTGGATAATCGAATTAGTCATAATTGTCAGGGATAGATAATTTGATTTACTTTGCGTATTTTTTAATGAAATATTCAATTATTTATTATTCCTTAAAGCTGTCTGCTAAAAGCTGCCAAAATCTGACGGTTTATTAGTCATTTTTTGTATGATATCAATAATTTATTGAAGCAACTGTTTTCGATAAAAACGTTTAAATTTTTCAATTACAGTTTGACTTATTAGTTGTATTACAGACCTGACATTTGGTGGAAAAAAAAGAAGTCGAATTCGTAAAATTTGTGCTAATTTTGAACAATCCGGATAATAAAAATTCCTAAAAATCAAGGTTCTAATATATTAAAAAATAAAACTCATCAACAAGTATTTTAGCTTGCTTAAAAGAGGAATTAATCTTTTTAATTTATTCAATTTGTTGTCACTTATTCATATTTTGTACCTTTATTTGTCAATTCCTTTAAAAAACAGTTGTTTATTACATAATATTCATTTTACTTGCCTTCTCTCACCAGGTGAGTATGCTCGTAATGAGTGAAAGCAATTCTGATCTTATCAAATAAAATCTGAAACTATTTAGTACAAATGAATATTTTATTTTTTTAATTTAATGACTTTCCACCAAGTATTGACAGTGAATACCCTAAAAGTGTTCTCATATACTTTATAAAATAAAAGATTTAAGAAAGATCATAACCGGTTTCATTAATCATGAGCATTATTAACTGATGCGAGTGTAGATTATGCAGCTTTAGCAGTTAACAGTTTTAGAAAACTTTTAACGATATAGTTGAATATTGAAACGTGGAACGTTGCGTTTTTGACAACAGTCAAACTCATTTAATAAAATATAATTCTACGCCTTTAAAAAAATACTAGATAGCAATAACAGTATGATAAGAATCGATGTATAGGCTGCATGTAAAAGGAATATGCGTAGTTGGCCATATAACATGCTCTCGTTTTTGCATAAACTAGATCGTCAAAACAACCAGGTGGAAAACATTTGACTGGATCGACAAATTAATCTGTAAAGCGCATGTGAATTTTGCATCTGTCAATATGCGAGCAGTTACTACATGAACAATAGGGCGTTCAATCCCGAGATCCCGAATCCAGAAATACTGAGATACCGTCCATTTTTTTGATCCCGGTATTAGTACTGACACAGTTCCGAGATTTCGGGATTGAGAATAAAAACTGCAAAATTCTCGATAATTTTAGAAATCCGTGCGAGACCTTAAAATAAAGGTCCGATCTTTTTGTCATTTTAGTATAATGTGAAAAATAGCCACTCTTTTGGGATACATTGAAGTGGTTTTCAGTGTAAGTTAACTGTAAGTAGTTACTTCAAACTATAGTAATTGATCTAGACAGAGTACTCGATAAAAAAACTTTTAACAATAAAGGTAGACTTTTCTTATTGAAGAATTTTGTCATTTAGTTATAAGATATTCCAGCGTCATAGCTTTGACGATCCCGAGATGCCGAAATAGCGATTCTATTATTTATTTCAGGTAAATTATTCAAATTCAGTCGCAGGGAGGAAAAAATTGTTTTGATGAATTTCAGAAAAATGTTTATATCACTTTTTATTTAATATTTTATTTGCACATGACACGTTAAATGGTTAATAAACGGAAGTAGCGAGACGACGAATATGCTTTCAACGATATTAAAATTGATAATTCTTTTGAAAACAAAATTTATTTCTATTTTTTTTTAAAATGAAAGTGTTTTTTTCGATCTTGTTTATAAAACAGTTAAAAAACAGACAAGATCAAAAAAACACTCCTTTACAAATAGCGCGTATAAATAATTAGCAGTTTAATTTGAAATTTTGACTGAAGGTGCTCGGTAGAATAGTTTTGTCTATTCCCGGATGTTTTGTCAGTAATGAGCCAGGTTTTGATTTTTGGCTGATGAACTGTCAATTCAAGTTCATCTGTGTACTTGCACGCCTGGCGATACCAAACGACGAAATCCATGTTGTGAGTTGGAAATATACAAAACTTTAACGATTCAAAATCAATTGACAATATAGACAAAACAGAATGTGCACAAAAGTGTGTCCGAGAGATAAAAGGCCGTTGTTTTCTATGATATGTTTGTATGATAATAAAAATAAAAGATTTATCACATTATCACTTTTAAGGTGTTCACTGTCAATACTTGGTAGAATGGCATTGTAATAAAAATAATAAAAGATTTTTAGTACTTATTATTTAGTACTGATTATCAGTTGATAATGCTCGTGAGGAGCGAAACCGGTCCTGATCAAATAAATTTTAAGTGGAAAAAGTACTAAAAATCTTTAATTATTTTTATTATCACATTATAATAAAATATACAGTTTGTGCATTAGCATATGGTTAGTTGGTTGCGATAACAACTGGACCAAAAAACGGAAACTAAGCTTATTAAATTAAATAAAGCCGCAGAAGCACCACATTATAATTATTTTACACCGGAAAATGTGCAAAAACAATTTATTCGAAGTGGCTACTTCTTTACTTGGCTTAGGAATTGTTTTAACGACAATTCCCTTGGGAAACCAGTACATTGCACAAATTCGCATATGACGACACCACCAAATAGTTTACCGTTGTTTTAAATAGTTAAATTTATATCTATAAAAAATCCAGAAGTGTTTGTATAGTCATATTAACTCAAACACATGGAAAATAAGAATTTATGATTGCCAAAAAATGTTGAACAATTACCTGACTTTGGATTTCAAAATCACAGACATTAATATTATATCATAATGACGAACTTGTTCAAGAGTTTTTATAAAACACGTGTCTATAATATGTCGCGTGGAATGTGCGATTTATTGTATATGGGACGAATAATCAAGAATTTAAAAAAAATAATAAAATAAAAAAAATCTGGAAACCGATTTGCATAAATCATATCAGATATACATAACATAAATTGAATCATTATTGCAAAAACAATTCGATATGAAAATTACCTATGAACGCTATATTTTTCTTTAGCTTTAATCTTTTCAAGTTATGTGGGTGAGAATTTTAAATTATATACAATCTAAATTTGTGTCATTTGCACAAAAACCACAGTTTAAAAAAAACAAATTTTCGACACTCGTTATCTGCATACAATTTAAATGGTAATATTTCATGTTCTCACACAATGTACAGACAATGCTAAAAATATACAGACAATGCTAAAAAAAAATACGTTTTATGTTAAGTATGTATGCACAGCAGTTTTTCGATATTTACTGAAAACCTGAAAAAGTTTCCACAGTGTTTTTTGCAACTCATTGATTCAATTCTGAATCAACTAAAAAATACTTTGTGACGTTTTTGTTAATCACAGCAATGAAATGAGATGGAGTAATTTTTATCAATAAACAATTAAATGATAATCAGAAATATTTGTTGAACGACCAAAGAAATATTATTGCATTATCATTACTTTAATTATAACTAAAAGCTTGCTTAATTACTCCTAACTTTTATTTAATTTTTAATGTAATATTTGCTTTTAAAATTTATTGTCAAATGTTTTTTTTGTTTATTCTTATTCCAATTTAAATCAAAAATACGTTTTATCAAAATAACTTAAGTCACTAGAAAGTGAGGCGTTCAAGGGTCAATCTTGGATTAGTTAAGATAACTTATTCAATGATTATTTGAAATATTTAGTAGGATAAAATGGTTAATACATTAATGGTAGGAAAGTTAAGTTTTTGGCTTAAAAATGTAAAATATAGCTGAAGACTTTTCGTCATCATTCATACGTCAAAACTGTAATTCTATCTTTTGATACAACATTGTTATAAACTATTTGTCTATCTGAATGATTAAGATTGTGCCTGGACCCGAACTGTTCTAAGCATATGTACTATTTGCATTAATTAGTTGTCTCGAACAAGTCCAATGCACCGGCGCAGCAGATGCATTGTTTTTGAGCATCTAGCTGACACAGGAGAGTGTATTTGTGTTGCATAGTGGACTAATAAGCCGATAATCCAATGTAATCTGTTAAAAGATTGTAAAGGTGTTTTAAGCAAGAATACTGAATGTTGGCCATCAAAGATTTTGATAAAGAAAGGTGTTTATTATTCAATGCAACAACAGATGATAAAGGGCTTAAACATAAAAAGAACAAATTGTAAATAATAAGAAGTAATATTTTTTTTACACACACGCATCGACACGCGTAAATGTACAGCGCTTATTTTATTGTTCAAGAACGTGTTAGTTAAAACCGTGTTATTAGAAATCGACTGGACAAGATGATTGATTTCAGTTACAGTGCTCAAGGACTCGAATCCCAGTTTGTGTAATTTTAGTTTGAGTTGTTCTTATTATCAGTGGCAGATGAAGCACTTCTGAGGCCCTAGGCGCAATAAAGTTTGGAGGTCATGTTTTTTAGATAACATAAAACAAGTGCAAATTTATATATATAATAAAAAAAAAACATTGAAAATCGAATGAAATAGTTGGGTTATAAATTATGTAAGCTATTTTTGATGCCCCTTAGATTTGGAGGCCAAGCGCGCGTCCAAAGTTTACAATGAATTACTTGTAAAACAAATAAATTGAATTTTTTAAAAAATAATGTCTTTTTAAGCAAAGCTCTTGTAATGGTTAAATTAATAACATATATGTATGATTGAAAAAAACTACCTCGCTGAAAGAAACCAGTGCTACCCGAAATAATGAAGAATTAGCAAAAAAAGTGTTTTCATTAATCGAATGCCTTTCTACCAAAAATCGACAGTTAACACATTAAGAGTAATTATTGTAAATCTTTCAGAACATGACCACAATGTTGTCTCTCTTAAAAATATATAAAAATATTTTAAAAATAAGATTTCGTTTTCATTCAAATTTTCAAGAGATTCTCTCAAGCTTATAAAATTTAGGTTAAAAGTAAACTATAATTCATTTTTATCAAATAATTTAGAGGTATTTTATTATCGCGAATAAACATTATCAATATTTATTTAGATCGAGCCAATTCAAACGATATTCTTTGAACGAATGCAACCCATTTGCGATGCAAACCGTGTCCCAGAAATAATGTTTACATTGTTAATGGACCCCACTTCCTCTTTCGGGTCAACAAATTCAGGTCAATTTTCCTTCACCCAGCGCGGAAATTCGCAATATTATTTTTCTTTGACTATTTAAAATTCAGTCCAAGTTAAAAACTCGCTATAATTTACTGTTTTATTTATTTCATATCACGTAAGAGCCGAGAAAAACTTAAAGATAGTATTATTTTTTTTTACTATTACATTTACATTTACAATATTATTTTCACAGCAAAAGATATGAGGGCTTATAAAAAAACTAAATAATTAATTACAGAAAACCTTTTTTTTTTAATATGTTTTAAATAATATAAAAATAACATCAAGCATGTTAATAAATGGCCGTAGAGTCGGAGTCGGGAGTCATGGAGTCGGAAAAATCGGAGAAAAACAAATCAAGTCGAAGATATTGAAAAAAATATTAGTCTGTGCATCATACTGATTGGTGCAATGTACTTAAATTATTTTTGTAACTAGAATGATCTGATGATATTTAAGTAAAATTGATATTATTGAAAAAACCAATTCGTAGATGGAGTCGGTTTTTTATTTAATATTGGAGTCGGAGTCATATATTTTTTACTCGAATCCGCGGCCCAGGTAAATAATTTTCAAACATCTTATGGTTTGAAAAATAAAATCAATTGAAAGTTAATCTATTAAGTAAACGAAAAAACAAAAGCAGTTGTTTAAATCGAGTAAAAAAATAAATACAAAATACTTGACGTAGTTAAGCGTACGTCAAATCGTGTGTCGGAACGCGTTAACTTTACTGCAGCTGTATGATAAAGTTCTAATTAGGTGCAGATCAAAGCTTACGAGCAGTTATTTGCTGATATAATCTTATGCTATTTAATCTAAACAATATAAACATTTCACAAAAAAAAACTGTTGGCATATATGATCTCAATATAAAATCTTTAGATAGAAAGTATCTAATGATAACTAGTATAAAGTCAACCGCCAAACTTTTCTTTTCAAAAAGGGAGAAGATACAAAATGTAGGGGTAAGAAAGCATTATTTATTATTTTCAACTTCCCCCATTGACCGGAAATTATTCTGTGCTTTAAATTCAAAGTGCGAAAGGTCGGAAATTTCCAGTAATTTCATCTCACCTTGAATACTAATTTTTACTGTATAATTTTATTCAATACCATTTAACAAACTAATCAAACGATTAAATTAATGTTTGCGTATTTATTTAAGCGAAACACGGCATTCACTAACAATCATTGCTTTGTTATAATAATAGTTTTATGGTATGTAAAGTAAAGTTAATTTTGTGAAACACAATATCAGGACGCAAATTCAAACGGTAGTTTATTAAACAAACGCATCATTTGAAGTTTGGAATTCCCTTTATGCATATTAAATTACGCAAAGCTCAGAATCTATGATAGTTTGCTGTTTGCACTGCGGGCAGATTTATTATTATTTGTTATGGGAGGCATAAATTACCATCCAAGGGAATGTTATTCTCTTGTGAGTAATGAAGGATACATCGTTACACTAAGAACACATTAATATTCTTGCTTAGGTAAATACGAGAAATGTTGTAAACTAAGATACTGCATCGTATTTAAAGATATTTGCCTTATTCGTTGTGATAATTAATTGAAAATATTTTTTTCTTTCCAGTCCGCTATTGACATTGTAAAAATTGGCAGGAGAATAAAAAACATTAGCGTTTTTGTCCAAATACAATTCATAACGGGAAAAACAATTGCCTCATCTGTTAAATGCAAAGATATATAGATATTCGAAATCTAATTACAAATATACAACATTTTGTATTATTAATGAAGGAATGGTACTTTTCTATAATGATTCTTTAATTTTTAAATCATCTCCGCTTTCAATGTGGACTTATTGAATGTAATAAGACAATGAAGTAAGTTTATCTCAACAAAAGTTTTTGTATTCAGTTACACAACTATTTTCTTTGGATAAATGAGGTTGAGAGACAAGAATATGACTATGAGTTCAAATAGGTGGATTTCTCAATTGCCCAACTGCAAAAACAGTCCATCACCGTACACATGCGACGTTCACCACTCGACCACGGACTTGTTATTCTACTGTAGCTAAATAAATAATATTGAATAACACGTTTTTTGTCGTCGTGATAAATCAAACCCGTGATAAATTGTTCGTTCACGCAGAAAATTGGTCGTGTTACATGTCTTCTTAACTTTTCCGGTTCTAAGCTCAAAAAATGCGACCCCAATACCCACATTTTCTTAAATATCTATTTTAATATGGGTGATACAATGTTTATAATTAATGTTTTCTTATATCATAGTTTTTTGGACCTTTTGTAGTTTATATAAATACGATAATGCGATAACGAGATAAGCGCCCGCTTATCAGCGATCGTTCATAAGATAACGGCTGAACGCCGCTGAACGCGTCAGTTGCAAATTAATATTTGTACTGGAATGACATCTTTTTACGCGCAACTTAAAATATGATTATTTATTTAAAAAACACGCATTTTTATAAAAAAAATGTATGAGGAATGATGCAGAAAGATATTTTAAAGCCCTTGGACTATTTGTTTTTTTTTGAAATTCATAAGAATAAGGCCAATAATGAGGAAACCACTGGGGTCCCTAAACGACCCCCATCGGCAGAGAAGTATTTTTCTAGTCTCCGAGCCGCGAGAGTTAATGATAAATATTTTAATCATCCATTAAAATTACCAATTATTTTAAAATAAAAACAACAACGTTGATTAAGTTGCAAGTAGAGTAGTTTTATTTTCTCCAGAAATTAAGAAAAGCTCTTCTTAAATAAAATAAGAAAAATGCACACTTTTAGTAAAATATAATAAAAACTGATATTGTATTTATTTGTACAATAAGTTTCTCATTCGTTTAATGATCTGCGGTTACTTTGTTCCCAATATATAACTTTTAGTGACACACAAATATTCAATGTCGTTTGACACAGAAAAAGCTTTTCTCATTTATCGCTTTTGCAAGAACCATGATGCAAATATTTGTCAAAGGTGCGTTGTCCTTTACGATTCCGTTTTACAGCATACAACTGTAAAAATATGTAATAACCGAAAACGAGATATCTTTCAGAATAGCTGTACTATGAAAATAATAATGTTGCTTTCTAGAAACAACAAAAAACGAATACATAAATTATATTATTGAGACGTTCGACGATAAACACGTTTATTGATTTTATCGGCGAAATAATGACAAGGAAAACATAAAACTTTTACAGCCGGATACGAAAAGGAAATGAAGCAAACGTAAAATAGATGCTCGATCATTTTTGATGACAATGTATAGCATATATTGCGATCATAACTTTTGTGTACTATTGCCCGTATCAAAGAATTCAAAGAAAACTTTTGCATGGATGTAATTCTTTTTCCACACATGTGCTTTGAAAAAAATATATTCACTTATAATAGTCAGCCATATATTATCAAATACGCTATAAAAAACAAGCCCATTATTCAAAATGGCAATTTTATAAAACTATTGGAGAGTGGCCTAGTTTATATTCAAGTAATGTATTTTTTATATCGTTTTTCACTATGTCCATTCCCAATGCAAAGCTCTTAATGAAGTTTATCTCAATATAAGTGTTTTTACGAGAACTGTTTGTTACAGAGTGGGTCAACCACAAGTTAAGAGGACAGATCTAGTGGCTACGCCCCGTTTTGAAGGATGGGATGGGTGGTAGGGGGGAATTCAAGACATCGCATCGCATTATCATTTCCTAGTTTTTTAAACATATTTACTGCTATTAAAAAAGAAGTTTGTCTTTGTTACTATGAATTAAAACCTAAATAAAAAAATATTTATTATGCTCATATAAAATAAGGATTTATGTTGTTTAAACGAATTTTTGCAAGAGAGTTAACCAACTCTACCAACTCTACAATTTTTACGATTATCATGTAATAATAATATTAATGATTATATTATTTTCATTTAATTATCAACACATAACAGTCCTCATTTTACAAAATCCTTTTTGTGCATTTCACTCTTGTTACATATCATAAGTTTTCCTAATGTTTAGTAGTATTTTTGTTGTACATATTTAATATGGATATAGAATCGCTACAAATTTCAACGTCCGTGTTAGTCCTTTGTCCTCGACACGGGATATAGCTATTGAATGTACACTCGTGTGTTTGCCGTAAGGTCCAACTCGTTATCTAGATATTAGACAGGTAATCAAAAACTATCTTAGATTAGCCTATATCATGTAATGTCTTATGTCGGTTTAACAGTACGATGTAATCTGAATGTCTTGTTTGCCTCAGGCTTTTATCTGGTTTTGACGTATAACTTAATGCGATAGTTTTCGGAGTACACTGCGTATTTTCTACCTTATATTCCATGTTAAAAATGATAATTTGAATAAAAAATGTTAAACTATAAACTATTGAAAAAAAAATCTCCGCTAGATGATAAATTTTTGTTTGAAAAAATATATCGAGATGCCATTTTAATATCTCTAAGTTTGTTTAATATTTCGACTAAAGGTGCTTGGTGGAATTTCAATATTAAATTTGAATCGTTCAAATTATGTACACTCCCACAGATTTTGTCACTAACGTTCAGTTCAAGTTCATCCGTGCGCTTGAACGCCCGAAGATGCCGAAAGGCGAAACCCGGGTCGTTAGTGACAAAATCTGTGGGAGTGTACATAATTTGAACGATTTAAATTTCTCTTAGTTATTTTTCTCCTAAAATTAACTGACCACTACCTTGTCAAATTCAGAAATGCTAATTCTGCAGAGTGATCCAATAAGAACTTTATGGACGGGCTTAAATATGTTTTAACAATATTAATCTTATTTGACAAAGTGACATTTTTAAACATTTCTTGATGATAAAAAATATGTTTTTATGTTTAAAATTAATCGCTTAACTATTTATTCCCAATAACTAAAAACATTATATTTATTTGACCGAATGCAATGCAAGAATGAGTTTAACTCGGTTCTCTATTGATCAAATTCCGTCACTAGTGACGTACTGCAAAAAATATTCCGAGAAGTTATAACGCAGTGATTCCCAAACTTACTATGCTCACGGACCTCTTCATGGAGAAAAATTTGACCAATATATGAAATAACTTCCAAGGGAAATAACACCCCCAAATTAATTTTTCCAGCCACGGACCCCCTGAGCAGTCTCAGGAACCCCTGGAGGTCTGTAGGAACCACTTTGGGAACCACTGTTATAACGGAATCATATTAAAACAAAAAAAAACGTTTAAGTATGATTAAGTTTTACCTCCGTATGAACACTTTCATATAGTGACTTTTCAATCGAATTCTAAATTTGTGTTCACTTTTTTTATTGAACAATGCTCAATCAAAATTTTACTTATTCAAACTTTTAATGCTGTACATCAATATATGTTGATTAACAAGATCTGATTGAAACTTGAAAAGACTAAGACAAGTATTATTTTTTAATGAAGGAAAGTTAAGTAGAATCTATCATTTTTTCGATTAAACTTTATCCAAATGGTCGAAATAATAAGCAAAAATTACAGGCTCAATTCCCAGTTCAAATCCTTTTAAATATTAATTTGTGTTCAAAACGCACATGTATATAATGTTTTAATTTTGTAACAGAAATTTTATCTTTTTATACGAACGGTTTTGTAATACAAGGCGTTGAGTTTTTAAGTATATATTAACTAAATTGTGTAAAACGTCACCTGTTGAAGCCATCTATTATAAATTTACGAAGAAAATATGAGAGAGAAAACGTTCATCAATATAATAGTAATGTTACTTTATTTTCAACAAGAAAAGTATTATTATAACGGCTTTCGTCATACATTATAAACTCATCAAATCTGAGAGGTTTTCTTTGGAGATTTACTCAACAACAAACCGTTCAAAAAGTTCTCATAATAGTTGATATTATAATATAAACTTTCAAAGTTTTATAATGTAAAATAGAACAGCTCAATTTCTTTTTCGTCAGACGAGAGTTTGAATAACAGTTTTAATATATGTACTGAGTTATTCTGAAGTTTAAGAGAAGTTTTGTGTAGCTTCGAACACATTATAATTTTTAATCAAGATATTATCGCTATGGCTAGTAAAAACGTCAACAAATATTGAATACTCAGTCATAAAATGTTTGTTTCTACTTAGATTAATTATTGTTATATAGCCATATATTGTATTAAGCACTATCTTTTTATTACCATGAATAAATCTTTGAAATAAGTAACAATATTTTTATGAATACATACATCATTTTCACATTGGCATAAAGGTACTATAGAAACAAAAAAAAACCTAAATAAATTAATAGTAAAAGACAAAATAACTTTTCGAAAATCGTATTAAACATATACATAAAAAAGTGAATCATATTTCAATAAAAAAAAACATAATACTGGTTGACCTATATTGCCGTTTTTTTTACATGAATTATGATAAAAAGTTTTTCTACAATGTATTCATAGTAAGCAAACATGTCTCATTCTGGAAAATCATATTTATATTGTTAACATAAATTTTTTTCAAATGTATCACTTTACCAAAATGTTTTGGAAGTATTTTTTTTACAGCTTGTTAATAAATATTCAATATTTAAAACTGTGTATAACACATTTCATTTTAGTTATATATTGTGATAATTATTTCTTTTTCAGGCGTCTCTCTCACTTAGTAATAGACATACGCATAGCCATACGTCTGCCTTTTTTGTATCTTTTTTCTGTGATTTCTTATCAATCTTAGTCAAACTGAGAAACAAAGACGGCAGTTTTCATGATTCTAAAATATTTTTTTTTTTAGAAATAAAATGTCAGAAAGAAGTAATTTTAAATATTCTTAGTAGTATTTTGTTATTTTTATGTAATTTACATAATTTTGTAAAATTCGCTTAGTTAGCGCCAATTTTTGCTATACAGGACTATGGGAACTGCCACTTTTGTGGCATCTCGATTTTAACTCATTAGAAATTTACCTGTAAAAAAGTCTTTTTTTAAGGTAAATTTTTCAGGTCTTTTTTTATTATACATATGTGGAATTGCCAGCTCAAAAAAAATATTTTTTCAAAAAAAATATGGAAACTGCCGTCTTTGTTTCCAGATTCTTTATATATAATGCCTTTTAAATAAATATTGACAGCTAAAAACCTTCACTCGTGTCATTGTAAAATAAATGCAAACCACTTTTAAGATGTTCACTGTCAATTCTTGGTGGTAAAATATTACATTATACATAGGTAAAGAAACATTTTTTTCGAATTTATTCTACAATTTTTTTTATTAAAGTGAGTACCAGTTTAACTCATCACGACCATGTTGAAAATGTGAGTGTTTTATTTTATAAGTACATGTTAATATTAAATAGTTTCAGGTGTCAGATTTGAATAAAATTCCTACGGCTTATTTGCCATAACTAGGAATTTATAGTACTGGTAACAAATCTAAGCTTCAATAAGAAAATTAAAATATAAATAAAACGCAAAATAGATCTGAAAATATTATATGTATTATGATTTTACTGGTTGACGTAATTTTGCAGTCCTAATCAAGTATGTTAATTACGCTGAAAAATTCGAAAACTCTTGTAAAAAAAGCAACCAGTGCCATCTGAAACTTTGGCAAGTATCTTCGTTTCGCGGAAAAACATCCTCGCAATCGTTTGTCCTCGATTTGAAAGGAAAACTTCGCTCGGAAAACAGAGCTGCAGCAGTAGTCAACTTGACAAACAAAACAAAAGACATTTCCCAGAAATCGTTGGTAGCAAAGAACATATTTAATGATTCGTCGAACAAATATTTTAATTTGAAATTAAAAACAAATCAAACAGTCAGAGAGCATGGCAGAAAAATGACATGTAAATTAAACATTTGATCAACTTTAAATGATAAGCAATATAAATATATTTTCGTATTATAGACGTATGTTTATGTTACAGTTAATGCATGTACTCATTTAATATAGTATACATTTTCATTATAAAATAGAACAGTTTTTAACTAATTCTACATTTATCGCTTTTTAACATCACGAGCATTATCAGTTGATAATTTTGATGACTAACGAAACTGTCGCCTGCTGTGGCCCAGTTGGTAAGAGCTTGCTCTTCCGATCACGCAGGTCTGGGTTCGATTCCCGGTCAGATCACAGTGAATTTGAAAATTATTCAATTCAAAGTTGTGATCGAAGACTGGGTGTTTGTGATGTCAATTCACATCATTTCCTCTCCTCCAATCCTTCTGATCCTTTATTAACTGGGCGTAGAATAACGATTAGCCAACCACTAGTCCTGTTGTAGCCTTATCCTTCTTTCCCTACTCACTTTGAAAGAAGTGAGGTTGAGCGACTGAGTAACAAACAGTTCTCGTAGAAAAAAATCTGTAAAGATACCTCCATTAGGAGGCCATATGCTCCACATTGGAAGCGGACATGGATTAAAAAAAAAAAAAAAACGAAACTGGTCCTGATAGTATAAAGTAAAGTGGAGTTTAACTTTCATAACTTAAAATAACTTTCGCTTGTATTCACTGCTAGTCAATATGCCTTACATTGCAAGCAGACATTTCGTAAGAAAAGTACTGCAGTAAAATAATATCTTTGTTACATATCCTTTTTGTGTAAATTACCAATAATAATATAAAAAAACGGACTCGCTCAATAACAAGGTATTTTTTAATGATGAGCATACACAATATAATACATACTAAACATTTAATTCAATTTAATAATAAACACGCAATGTATTTCAAATTCAAATACTAGATTTGGAATACGTCGCATGCAATACTATTTTTATAAAGCGTGTAATTAAATCATTATAAACCGTATTACAACCCTCTTAAAGGTAATATTGAGATCAAATTGTAACGACACATATTCTCATATATAACAATACACCAATTGCAGGGCTAATAATTATGACAGCATTTTTTCGGCTAGTTTTTTTGTTAATGAAAAGAAGTTACCTTCTGTTAAACAAGGTTTTCTACACCTTGTTATGGGAAGCGTAGCGACGTAGCTAATGACTTCTACGACGTAGAGGTCTGGGGGCAATATTGGTCAAAGGAAAGTGCACCGTCATAGTTTTTTATCCGCCAGTATCTGTGGTAGTTACGGTAGCTAATAATAATTCTCGAAGCACTCTGTAGAGCAACCAAACTTTTACTTGAGCAAAAAAAGGTTGAGACTTTAAGCAAACATAAGAATATTTTATAATGATATAAAATGTTAAACTCTGTTATAGGAATTCACTTTTTAATTAAAAGTAATAACGGTTACTTTGTTTTTTCAACGAGTTGTGTAACTTAAGATTTCGACTGAAAGTGTTTGATGGAATTTCATTATAAAACTTGAATTATTGAAATTTGAGTTTTGTAACATTGTATCTTCGATGTGGCTAAAATTTTATAATAAATATAAGAATACCTTAATTATAAACATTGTATCACCCATATTAAAATAAATACTTAAGAAAATGTGGGTATTGGGGTCGCATTTCTTGAGCTAAGAACCGGAAAAGTTAACGTGTTATCATTTTTTTTTGTCAATGCATGTCTTTCGTCGTGTTGAAAAACGTTTTTAGTTTGTAATGAATCAAGCTAGCTGTTTAGTTTTCATTTCAAATTTAATGATATCAATTAGATTTTAGAATTACACATTTATTTCTTAAACAAACTGTTATTTATTATTAAATGTTAAATTTAACACTATATAAACAATGGATATTATTTAAAATGATAAACTTAATATCATAGTGGGTAGAATTACTGTTGTTACAGCCTTGAGAAAAGAGAAAACTTAATATTAATACAACAATGTTTGGTCGTCGCAAACTTCTCGAGTCTCACATTCCCTTCTTAGAAATCCTCACCCTTACTCCTGACAAAATAAAGGACGCAGAAAAAAGCTACCCTTTTCAATTCATTTCAAAGTTTTACAACACGTAAACAGAAGGTCTTTAATGACTTGTCCAGTGAACTGTTCTCTAACAAAAGGATTTTTTATTTTATTTTTTATTATCTCACGTGATATTGGATATTTTGAAAATTTCAATAAGTTATCTAATTAAATAAGCTTCTTAAAATTTAACTCTAAAGATAAAAATAGACGAATTAAGACAGAAAAAATAGATTAGTAAAAACTAAAAAGCTTTTATGAAAACACATTTTAAGTATCAACTTATTAGTAATACCAAAAATATTTTTGCTATACATAGTCCTCATTCATTTTGAAATATCTTACATCCCAAGATACCATTTCTACATGTAGTCTAAGTGCATTCTACGAATAGTCATAAGCGGTCTTCCTAGATACTAGAATTTATCAGGGTAAAACAATAGTAATTCGACGTTCATACCCCCTTGGGTCTTTGAAGTAAATGATCAAGTCAATGTTCTCCATTCAAGAAGCTGGCAAGTTACTCCGAAGTCTTGACAAAGTCAAACCACCGTTCTCCTAGAATTCTATAAGGTAGAGTTTTTTAAGAGTACCGCAAGTCATGAAGCAGTGCCGTCAGAATAGTTCAATCGATAGTCGAATATTTTAAACATTAAAAAAGTGATTTTAATGTGACTTTCCTTATTCAGTTCTAATACAACCATCACGAGTTCCTAAAACTACTTTGCTCTTAAATTTGTCCATATAAAGTCGATAAGCTTAGTTACTTACCCCGCAACTTAAAGAATGACAGTTAAATAAAAAAAACATCGTCAGCTGTTTTGGCTTTAAATTTAACTTTAACCGTATTCGTATTCTCATCACTGCAATGTTACATACATATATAAACATTATATATATATATTGACAAACTTAAGATCTATGATATATTCAAGTATTTTTCACGCCATCCGTTAAATCACAACTCCTTTTTTATATAAAAACTTTAAAATTCGCCGAGAGCTAACACAAAAATAAAATGCACCAAAGTGCACTAAAACACGTGCAGTTTCAAAGTTACTTTTACTTTGGCAGTGATTGTCATTTCGGAAATCCGTGGCCATAAAAGTTTTTTATTCGAGCTTTCATTTATCCCCTCGCAAAAGCTACTTGATGCTATATGATGACCGATTTGCACGTGGTTAAAAGCTTTCGAAATTAACTGCAGATATAATTTACATTTAAAGTCAAAACGTTTTGTATTACATAATTTAGAATTTCAACTGAAGGTGCTTGATGGAAATTTAACTTTAAATTAGAATTATTTTCATAATTTACATTTCCATAATAATCTTGGTCGAACAGGAGCCGGGTTTTGTCTCTCGGCATTTTCCAGTCCTATTCAGTGCGCGAATGCACTAGGACTGATAGTATTGTATTACGATTTTTATTTAACAATACTTATGAATGTATAATATAAAACATTTCGTCCCTCAATAATTATGTTATTTATTTGATAGTTTTTTGGCATCACATCATCAACAAAACTTTTTAATATCAATTGTTCTGACGATGTAGTGATATCGAAGAAACTATCAATTAAATTACTTATTTTTTATGTAATATATGTATATTTTACATAATTAACTAAGATATGCCCAAGAGATTTTAGCATCAATATATTGGAATACAAGATGTAGATTGTACTGTATGATGTTTTGTGAAAATGGATATCAAAAGTATCTTCTTCATAACGATCATTTAAGTAAAGTAACTATGTATATTATATAAGAGTTCGTGGTGTAACGGTCAACGTCATTAGTTTTCGTGACTGATCTCAAGGGTTCGAGTCCGTTTTTGTTCGAAGGCATAGGTGTTTGTCATATCTGAAAGTTTCCCCCCACCGTTTAATTAAATAATAAAATAATCACTTGTCTTGCCTTATCCTTATATACCTATAAATCTCCTAAAAAAGAAACGCTGAGTAAATGAGTTACAAACAGTACTCATAGAAAAAAGCTTCCGTCGAGATACCTCCATATGGAGGCCATGTAATCCACGCTGGAAGCAGACATGAATTAATATAAATAAACTTATTTTATTGTTATATTTTTATTTAGGACTATAAAATATTGCTTACACGCTTTTTTTAAATAACCAAAAAGCCAGTTCTATTTTAAGTCCCAATACAGAAAAACAGAAAAAAAACGATGATCGCATTGACTCAAAGAGTCACTAGTGAAGCTACATAAAGAATACAACAGAGACCAGCCTTGTTACCCAAGGATAACGGTTTACTACCAGCGCTTGCCTTTTAACAATCTGAGAATAAGAATAGTAAGAGGATCCCAATGGAGACGTTCATCCGTCAATACTCCCCGCCGAAATCTTTCTGTTTCTACCAGACGGCACCCGCAGTTTGCACTACTCCAAACTACACAGCGGGAACGAGGAGTTGTTCAAAGGAATAATTAATATCGTCGTGTTTGCCAGCGCTCCTCTCCCTTTGTTGCCCTTTTTAAGACTTGACGAATCCAAAGCGAGTTAATTTATTTCCTTTGACTACTGTACGCAAAGGAACTGCGGGATATTTTCGCGTACTCCACCTCACTGTCTTTAAGGCATATTATTATATTTTGCTAAGAACAGGAACATCGCAAAAAATATGACGTTTAATTTAATTATACAGTTTTGACATTGTTATGTTTTTCTTCGCGGTTCAATAAACATGTACCTTATTCGTATATCATGATATTAGTGTGTCATTCTATTTGACATTAAGTTGTAAAATTGTGACATAAGTTTTTTAACTGATAAGCTTCACAGCCCGAAAACTACAAAGTTTTATGTTTAGATTTTTGGGGGAATAAAAGAAACAATGGATAACCATTAATGGTACTTGGAAGACTCTTAATATTTTGCTTTATTTTCTATTACAATTTATTTATATTTGGTTGGGTTTGAAAAATGACTAACTGTAGAAGATATTTTCAATCTTTAATTTTAACAGACCGTAAAAAATAGTCGTTAAATAATAGCCAAGTGAACTTCTGTAATCACTGTTAAACATTTGGATTTTAAATGATTGTCTTAGGTGTTTCGATGTCATCAGAACTACATTAAAACATATATGAAATTAACTATCCTATCGGGGTCTATAGCGCAGTGGTTAGCGTTGTGGGCTTCTGTGCCGGATATCACGGGCTCGAGTCACAGTACGATGAGCATTTTTCGATATCTGTTCGAAGGCATAGGTGATTGTGATAACTTAATTAAACTTAATAATTAGTTAACCAATAATCCTGTTAAAGACTTATTCTTCAGTTTCTACTACTTTAAAAAAGTGGTTGAACAACAAACAGTTATCCTAGAAACCTCTACTAGGAGACCATATGCTCCACATTGGGAGCGGATATCGGTAAAAATGTATATACATCATACAATAAAACTTATCAACGTCCTAACTCATTTTGAAAAACAAAGCACATAATTAATTGAATTAATTTTTATAACTGTATATTCCGCAACGATATCTAATATAGGATTATTGAACGGCTATCAAAGTTAATTAATTAAAATGATTATATATGAAACATTTTTTTTTTCCATGTCCGCTCCCAATATGGAGCATATGGACTCCTAATGGAGTTTATCTCAACAGAAATTTTTCTACGAGAACTGCTTGTTTCTCAGTTGCTCAACCTCTCTTTTTCCAAAGAGAGTAGGGTATAAAACATTAGCTATTTGTAATTGTATTTGAAACATTAATGAACTTATGTCATGTCAAGTCACTGAGAACTTCATTGAATGTCTTATGTCTATTGAATTTTTATTATTTCTAATTGCTCTAGTGCACTTCACATAATGAATTAATTAACTAACGAGATGTAAACATATAGCTACTGGATTATGAGGTGGTTTGAAAATTGAGTCTGTATTTTAGCTTTTCAATTACCTAAAAAAGTCTTTAGCTCAAGTCGATAAAGTTCTTCCTGTCTGTTTTTTTTTATATCAAATGGCACAAGCCACCGAAAATCTTTTCTTTACTCACCATCTCAAAAAAAAAAAGGTGTCATAAATAATTATTAACAATCAGTTAAAGATGCTTAATTAGAATTATTAAGTTATTTAATAAAAAAGGGCGTAGTTAATAATGAAATGTTATATTTATCGTCTTAAAAAAAAATGTCGAGTGACTTACGTGCAACAATGTTTTGCTAAAACAAATATCAACACTCTAAAGCAAAAGCAAACATGGTTAAAAAGTTATGTTTCATGTCTCTGGAGTGAACGTGTTTCTAATCGCACCGTAACTTTAGTCAATCGGAAACGAAAGGCGTCATACGGTGTGAAGTCACTTATAGTTGAAATGATATAATACATTTCTTGTTGTGGCAGCAAAGCCATGTCAACATTTTAATGGAATCCATGTTAGTATAGCGAACGTGATCACATATTCCAATCTAGTTGCGAAAGTTTTGATTGCGTTTTAGCCTGCCTGAAACGTCAACTGTATTCGGCCAAAGCCGGGATCCAGCAGTTTGTTTACAATGTCCCGTCGGGGATATTGCGTAGTCCAAGAATCTTAAACCTGCTGCGTACGTGACGTGCGTTATACATTAAAGATTAATCTGTTTGAGTACTCAACGACTAAGTACCAGTTAGCTTAACCTAAATGTAAAATATGAAGACCTCACGGCAGGGCAATATTTACTTCCCATTATTCACCCTCAGATGCTATTATGTATTTAACATAAATTAGATTTTCTATTTAGTAATGAGTATTTTAGTAAAATAATTCAAAACAACATTGATTTGTTTAAAGTTTTTGCGATACATTTTGATAATAAAAATAACATATTTTGTCATTATATATATTTGGCGAATTCCCATATATGTGTAAATAATTTGTGAAGTAGTAGTAAAAGTCACCAAGATCAACCTAATGATAAATAAAATCGAAAACACTGAATTTTGTGCCATTTTTTCAAATCAAAATTTCTGAACCAAATAAACTAAAAAAATAGAAACAATATTTTATGTATATAAAAAAATAGCTGAGCGAAGAAAAACTATAAGCACGCGATAAGGGTAGTAACAGCTTAAATATATATTTTTTAAATAGAGAAAAAAGCAATTTTAATTTTTTGATAATTGTAAAGATCTTTTACTGACAAGCTACAGTGGTTTACTTTCAATATGTAGTAAAATACTGTTTTCAACGGGTCTCTTTGAATTTATGCTATTTTCAGTAACTTATTGGAAATTGATTTTTAACCCAAAGTTTACATATTTTTTAAAAAGTTTTGAAAAAAAAAAATAAGCAAATCTTTAACTTTTAATTAACGTATATTCGTATTTATCCTGATTTGTTTTTGACAAAATTTGAGAAATTGATTGTACCTCTATTAAAAACAATAAATAAATCTTGAAAGTTCTCACTAGTAATTATTTGCCGAAATTGTAAATAGGCTTATTCAAATGGCATATTACTAACCTGTGAGATTGTTGAGCCCGGGCTTGGTGACTAGGACTCTGATGACCAAAGATGTTGCACCGCGGGGGCCGAGTCTCAGCCTTTCGGTGACGTACATCATTCCATTGCTGACAAACTGGGCCCCTCCAGAAAGCGAAAGAAGAGCGGTTACCTGGAAATATAAATCATTCATTATAAATATTGACGAGGGTACCAAAGCCATACCGTGATGTTATGTTTGACGGTCACAGTATCTGATTTGTGAAGCTCTTTAAATTTTTCCCAACTCGATTCTTACTAGGGCTTTCAATCCAGAGATTGTGATAGTACTAATTTCGGGATTGAAGATAAGAAGTGAAAATTTTTTGACATATCGAATTCCGTATTTCTCATTAATTTTATGGTGAAAAATTTAAGCCTTGCAGTAATCCTCAACTATTGTTTTTTATCCATCTTCGCTCCCAATGCAAAGCTCAATATAACTTTGTATACGTGAACTGCTTTTTGCTTAATATCTTTTTTTTTCAATTGAGAGTAGAATTAAAAAGGATTAGAATAGAACAGAACTAGTTGTTAGCTAATTATTTTCGTTGCGTCTCGATATTTTTAAGTCTGGTGGGAATAAATATTAAGACATCACAAATATCTTTGTCTTTGAAAAAAAATAAAAAATCGATTGAAAAAAATGCTGTTTGGACTTGAACCCGAGAGATCTGTCACGGAAGTCAATGAAGTTGATCACTGAGCTAAAGACTCGATAATTTATAGACATTACAAACATTCTTTAAAACTGGAATCGAAAAACCGATTGAAAAAAATGCTGCTCGAACTGAGATTTAACTCGTCTGAGCTGTTACGGAAGTCAACGACGTGGACCACTGTATCTTGAACCCAACAATTTTGTGATAAGTATGATATATGTTTTGTAATTATATCAACTAAGAAGTGTGAAGATAGTTTGCTCTCTTTTATCAAGTATATGTCTAAGAGATATAAGGTGTTTTGCAGTTAATTTATTATCTTTTATAAATTATTATTTATAGCAGTTTTCAAGTGAGCTTTTATTTGTATGAAAATATCGTCTACCAATAATCATTCCCGAGTGGGCATTGAAAGCGCACACGTGCGAGTGATTTCGCTGGGTTGTAAGTAAAACCTCTATGAATAAGAGAAGCCTACAGTTGAAAACAAAACAGGGGCGGATGAGCGAAATAAATTAGCGAGCCGCCCGTCGCTATTTTACTACCGTTCATTTCCGTTTAATATTCCATAGCTATGAACAATAGGAACCTCCCGCATACAGGGGCGGATCGGAATCGTTAAATTAAACAATAGTACGATTTGACCAGTATTATTGCCCCCCTTGAATAGATTTCAGTTGAAGCATTAATGTACGTTAACAGTTTAATAGCGTATTATTCTTACATGTTGAATTATATATAGAAAATTTCAAATATTACATACCATTTTCGATATTGAGAATTTATTGAAATAATTAATATCAGAAACATTATATAAATGGGTTTCTTAATCGATTTATAGATTCTTGTTCAAAAATATAAATGTCTATAATGTTTAAAAAATTCTACCAACTCATCCGCTTATAAAAACGGAACGAAGCAAGAACCACTAGTCCTGTCGTAGACCTATCATTCTATTCCTACTCAGTTCAAACAAGAGAAGTTGAATATATTGCTATCGACCAGTTCTCGTAGAGTGACTTATGTTGGGATAAACTTACCATGCCCACTTTACAATATAATTGGAAATGGTTGGAAAAAAAATGTATTCAATTGTGTAAAAGTATATTTTTTAATTTTGTTAGTTAAACGATTTGCGACATTAGCGGAGTGTACACACAGATGCATACAATTAAGTGATTACGTATCCTTTATAACTAAAAAAAAAATGTTTTACGACGTATGTAAGAGTTCTTTCTCATTTTAAAAAAAAGCACTACCCAGTGTACTTTCGAACGAGAAAAAGCACGTTTTGTTTACACACATATTCTCTCGTTTGAAACCATTCATTTTACCCAAACAAAATAAGTTAAACCACTTGTGTGTAATAACAGCTAATGGCAACTATCTTATTCGATAATATTTTTGTTTTAATTTGAATTCACTAATAATTATTTTCATTTTTAGGAGTTTACAAGTTCCCTGTATTGCATAGTAAAATTTAATGTAGAAACATGTATTATTTTAAAATACAACAACAAAGCTCTTCGCATTGGAAGAACGCATATTATTACATCAGGTATACAATTGCACCGTGTATACAGTTGTTGTACGGCTGTGTAGTGTGTTGAATAGGGTGAGTTGTGAGCTTTGAAAACAAAGGAGTGGTCAAAATATGACATATGAGATATTGCAGTGTTAAAATAATGTAGAATCGCTATATTTTCTCGGTTGTGGAAAATTATTGCAACGGCGTAGCTTCGGATTATACAGGCACGTACGTATATACGTGCGGTTAAGGATATGTACGTATCTCTCTCTCTTTATTCCTCCGGAATATTACAATTAAAATAACAACGAAAACAGTTTGTCAAAGTAAAAACTTGATTTTTACTTACTGTGATTTTAGCAGGGCTGTGAGTGTGAGAAAGCTTGTGTTAATCGGTGTTTACCAATACTTTATCAAAATAAATTAATACTTGAACGAATAAAACATGAGTAATTCAAAAATAAATACAGTACACGTATGCCAAATATATTTTAAATTTAGAGTTTACATCGTATTTTTAAGTCGAATAATGACTGCATATACTAGATTCAAAAAGAAAAAGGAATGATTGAAAAAATTTAAAACCATTTCAAGGGAGGAAGAAAATATTTTTTACTATTTTAAAAACCGCATTCAGAATCGGAGTCGTGATTTTATTTAGGATCGGAGTTACTCTATTTTTTAACGATTTAAGTCACACGTGTGTGTGAATAGATACAATAATATTGTTGTAATTTTTTTCTGTACTTTGTATAATATGTGCAATTTTCTTTCAGTTGATCTGTTAGATTAGTAAAGAATTAATGGATACGTATAATGTATATTTTTTACATAAAAGCAAACAATATATATTTTTGATAAAATGATATTTTTATGCGATACTAGGTTTGTGTGTTGACTTGTCTGACTAGCTGTAACGTAGAATAACACGTGCACTATCTCTATCTGCGTGACATCGTGACATCACCATGTTATCAGGTAGCACTTTGTATATATTGGTCAGTATTTACTATTATACATATATATTAAATGGACAGTATTTATAAAGAATATCCAGTACACTAACCTAACCACGTATTTATTATCACAGCTTATAAATACATTTAAAAGAAATTCTCACCTATCTATGTTTAAATTGAATATATTTAATATTCATACTGACCGTTCGCTTGAAAACTACTTATTTTGAAACTATTTTAATTGTTGTGTTCGTAACGTAATGTTTATCGTTGACTTCTGTGATGGGTCTCACGGGATCGAACTCCAGTACAAACAGCATTTTCAAATTTATTTTTCAACGATTTCTGTGCTTAACTAACGACAAGTCTTGTTCTAACTCCGCTATTTATATCTTTATTCTAAGGAGTAACAATTTGTTCTCGTTGAAAAACTTCTGTCAAGATTCCTGCATTAGGAAACCATATGCTTTACATTGAAAGCGGAAAATTATGATCAATAGACGAAGTCTTTGATGGCCTAATTTTTACATAAATATCGTTGCTTTATTTTTTTTAGGTATCACATGAAAATACTCAAAGGTTTGCAAAAACGGATATATTCTTTAAATTAAATTTAATGTGGAATATGTAGGTACTGTACCATATTAAAAAAATGTCACAAACAAAGCATTAATATAATTTAAGATTTCGACTGAAGGTGCTTGGTGGAATTTCAATATTAAATTTGAATCATTCAAATTATGTACACTCCCACAGATTTTGTCACTAACGACCCGGGTTTCGCTTTTCGGCATCTTCAGGCGTTCAAGCGCACGGATGAACTTGAACTGAACTGTCAGTTCAAGTTCATCCGTGCGCTTGAACGCCTGAAGATGCCGAAAGGCGAAACCCGGGTCGTTAGTGACAAAATCTGTGGGAGTGTACATAATTTGAATGATTCAAATTTAAAGCATTAATACATTATTATTAATTTTCACTGGTTTTGGAAATGACACTCAAACCCTTTGTCATATTGACATTAACGCTTCCCCACCGCGTGTCGCTTCTAAAATATAGTGTCCCCTTTCAAATATCCGTGAAAACACTTTGTTGAACGCAACACTGGGCAGACAGTTCTCGATACGTGATTAGTGTACCGAGCAAACTATGAAGCAAGCCAATGTACTAGTCAACTCTATTAATTAACATTACAATATTCAAATACTATATCAACTGTCTCTGTTAATATTTAAGGTGATTGTTTAACTAAAATTTAACGACCGAGATCTATTTTTTAAAATGGTATTTTGATGGTTTTATGTTATGTCGATGGCGAAATGATCAACGTCGTTAGCTTCCGTGATCGATCTCAAATGTACGACTCCCTGAACGTATAGCTTTAAAAAAGTCGATTTACCGATTTCGGTTCAAAGACATGGGTGTTTGTGATGTCTAAATATTTTTTCCTTCCTTTCCAATCCATAAGTAACAATACGAATTGAGAGTTATTTGTTTAACTCAAGTTCTATCCTAGTCTTATCTTCCTATCCCTACTACTTTCTTAGAAAAAGAGAGGTTGAGTAATTGAGTAACAAACAGTAGTAGAAAATTTATGTTGAGAGACCTTCGTTTAAGAACCATATGCTCTACTTTGTTGCGGATACGGATTTAAACATATTTAGATAATTCTCGAGGCGATTGTGAGACTTAGGCGTACAAGGTGAAAAAACACGATTTTTAATACGACGAAGGAAATCTTCATACATTGATATTTTGTTTGGTATATGGATTCATAGAAAGTATTGTATTTGATCATTTTACTAAAGTACATTAGCCGACGGTCCAAAATCTTTCATTTGCATCTCTGATTGGACCATGAGGTTTGAGGGGTAGACTCATTTGTTCTGTTATATACGATCATTTTACACCATCTGTACATATATACTTTACAGGTGGAGTTTTGAAACTGACTAAATTTTGTTGGCAGATATTACTAAAAGTTATAAAAACAACAAATCTCATTAATACAAAAACAATACGTAGGTTGTGTATCACATCGCTGTCTTTCTCATGCTCATCCACGAAGAAAATTCATTAAACAAAATTGACTTTGTAATTAACCGAAGGTTTATGCATGAGGAGCTTTGAATTAATCGCAGCTTTGAAGCAAGAAAACTTAAAATTATGTTAGGGCTACATTTGAAACGTGAAACGATACTCGTTGGATTATTCAATTATTTTGAAATCATGTTCCTTGTTGTACTAATATAACAGTCTAAAGAACGAATAACATTATTATCATCAGAACAGTGGATGGTTTCAATAGATAAAAAAGTATAATACCTACTGCTCTAACTATTTAAATTTAAAAAATAAGATTGTTTTAATTAATATTGCTCTGGAAATTATGTGATAAATGTCGGGTCTTATGGCGCAGCGGTTACCGTTGTGGGCTTCCGTGCCAGACCTCACGGGTTTGAGTCCCAGTATGAACAGCATTTTCTCGATTGATTTTAAGATTTATGTTCGAAGGTTTGTGATGTCTAGTCCTGTCTTAGCCTTATTATTCTATCCCTACTACTCTCATTGAAAAAAAGATATGTTGAGTTACTGAGTATCAAACAGTTCTCGCAGAAAAACTTATGTTAAGATACCTCCATTAGGAGGCCACTTGCACCAGTTGCACCACATTGGGAGCGGACATGGATAAAAAATGTAATATTGCTTACACTTTTTAATTTTCAAAACCCAGCCGGTTTTGCTCATCTAGTTAGATTTGATTTTTGCCACTACGTCTGAACACTAACATTTGAGAAACTTGGCATCAATCACGTCCAAATTCAGTTTTGAAAAAAACGAAATATCGCTTAATATTGGAGTTTTGATTCTAAAGAACAGAATTTAAATTGTCTTATTTGTTTCCGTGCAATTAATGGCCAAAATATGACTTTTAATTAAAGATATCTGAAAAAAAATATTTATAATACATTTTTTGATCCAAGCTCCTCCTTTATCGTTGAATTAACACTGAACATATAAGTTTTAAGCTTTTTTAAAATTGAAACTATCATTTTCGTGTGAAATGGTAGACTCGTTTTACACGTATTCAATTGTTTTAAAATTTTACTGGAACTAAGTCCGGTAGATACCGCGATTGAAAAGCATGACTGTAATCACTCGGCCAGCTTTTTAACTACAAGTTGCCTTGGCAAGGTATCGTAACTGTATAAATTTGACGTTTTATATTAATAAATAAATTATTCTTAAAACTTACATCCATGCAACTGTCCAAGTCGTTAGCAATACCAACGTCGAGTTCCAGGGTTTCACCAACAGTCAGCGGTGGTGGATTTGCAAGCGCCGCTCTCAGAGCTCTCTCTTGTTTTGGAAGCTGCTGAACGGCTCCAGCTCTCAGGCCACCAGATCCTACAGACGCCGCCCATACCGATGCACCAACAACTGATGATGAGAATATGCTGTCTGGGATGACGACCTGGCGTCTTGAGATATCAGACCTATGGACGAAGATACAAACAAGTTTTAATTAAAAGAATAATCACCTTCGAGATACCTGGACATCGCCTCTTACAGCTATACATATTATCTTGTTGCTCGTTACAGCCAAACTAGAAACGGGACTCGCATATCACTTTTAGACGACTTAACGTTGATTTTTATTTTCGGAAGAAGGACATCATTTGCCTAAAATTTTAGTACACAATAAGTTTTCTTAGAAACTCTCCTGATGAGATAAACTTCATTTTGAGTTTATATGCTCCACACTGGGAGCAGATATGGTAAAAAACATAAAAATTGCATACATTTCAGTATGAATGCTTTACGTACGGCACGGTGTGTTAGTTTTCTAGAGTAATGTTGTAAAAAAAACATTTTCGCATCAAATTTTCGATTCATTATAACTTTGTATACATTGTTTTATTTGAATTGAACTTTTATCAGTACTAAGTATTTTTAATACTTTGCAGAATAAATTCAATGCGTCTTTTTATAAAAAATATTGTTGAATGTATAAATAATGCAACGACCAAAGGCAGTAGTCAAAAATCGCTTATACTAAATTCCATTCCACTTATAGCAAAACGGCATATCAGCAATAAACATAAAATACAGACGCCCGTACGTCGGCAATATGCGATGATATTGTGCATTGGGTACAATTTATCAGGCATTGGAATAGGCTTTCGAATTTATTGAACGTTGAATAAAACTTGTCCGACGGTGAGTAAGTTGGTCTGAGCTTTTCGAAGGCCTAATTGAATGTAAGCTCTTCAGATAATATAAAAGATCGGAAAGCTTTTCGTACAAGTTTATTCGGAAGATCCATCTGGTTAGCTTAGAATCATACTTGTGAATATGATTCTTTAATAAATAAAATAAATAGTATTTGAAGAAATGTATCAAATACTCAATCGTTTTAATTAATTTCAAATTTAAAAAAAAAACATTGCTTAGTAATTAAACACACTAAACTGATAAATCATTTAATATTTAGGATACTGAATTCAATAGAAATTTTCATAGATTGCAACGATTATTTGTACAAATAGTCTCGATTTATAATAACTTTGGTCTTATCCGATCTTTATGTCGTTAAGCTTACGAATTGTGATTATTATTTTTTGACTAATGCAATAATGAAAACCAAAGAACTCTATCTTGTCATGAAAAAGATTTTTTTTTATATCAATTGTATAATATCATCATATATCGGACTCTCAGTAATACAAATGTAGCAATATTCTGTACAAAAATCTTATCTGCGTTACTTCAGATCCTTACAAAACTAGCTTTTAAAAAAATTGAGTATGTACAGGTAATTTTTTGAATATATACAATGTAAGAACTCACGTTATGTTAAAGCAGTCCCACATCCAGATCATGTCAGCTGGCTGCGGTAATAGAGGAGGTCGTCTTCTTCGCATGCCAGCTGGTGATGTCTTTCTGTAAGTGACGCTGGATCTAGCTACACTTCCCAGATTCGTTCCTACTCCAGAGCCTTTAGATGCTGTCGACCCGCAACGACGCTGGAAGAGAGAGACTCCCGCTTCAAGGAAATCTTCTTCATGCTGAGCACCTGTTCTATGGTGAGAGTGACTGCAACAAAACAAAAAGAAACGTGATTTTTTTGTAATTATGATAATCTTTAACCTTTTTTATTTTACTGAACATCCACAGATAAATCTTTATTATAAGAATCATCAAAAATTTAGTATAGCAAGAATGCATGTAATAAATCTATAAAATACCAAGTCGGTACCTAACCTAGTGATATACTAGCCAGAAACTTAAAAGCTTACTTCGCAATCCCTTGTACACTTGTACAAAAAAAAAATTAAACACTCTTTTACACTAATTATACTTTTGTAAATTAATCACAAAAAAATGACTGTCTTAGTTTAAGATTTCAACCGTATAAAAAATGCTTTTGATGAGTGATGGCGTTCTTGATTTTAAAAATAAATGTTGAATTGGTATTAAAAAATGTTTGAATTTTTAAACATATCCTCTTACACTTATACTTTGACAGTAAACACCTAAAATTACTCAGAAAATAATTGATTTTTTTTAATTTTAGTCAAAGAGTTTCAGTCGATATCTTCAACTAAATTATATCCAATGTTTTTAATTAAAAATAAATTACTTTTATTATCGATGGCTTTTCATGATTTTAAATGTGTCAATTTTATAATTTTTTGAGTAAGCAACATTGTTTTTCTAAAGGTATGTGTGCACAATAATATCTCACGTAAAATTACACGATTTGAATAAAAACGCAATGCAACAAAAACGTTTTTTCATATAACACTTTGTTACATTCACCCGTTGCCAATTAATAACCATGGAGCTTAGGTATAGATATTGCTGTCTCTGACCGTTTCATTAAAACTATAAAACAGCGATTAATTACGGGGGGAATTCCGCCATGGCATCGTGTCATTCATTAATCATAAAGGCCATTCATGACGGTCGCGCTTCCGGGGACCCTGCTCTTTTCTTTCGGGATTTTCCCGCATGACCCAAAAAACCTGGATTAATTATTATTATCACCCTTGATACACGGCAGTGATGTGCGAAATATGTTGTCATACTCAATGTAAACATGATCAAGTTATTAAAATAAATTGTTACTATCAAATGATAATATTAAATGTAAGGTTGTAAAACAGTGTTGATTTATACCGAAGAAAATGATAATATCATTTATTACAAAAAAACATTGCTTTGTCCGTGGCTGAGTGGTCAACTTCATTGGTTTTGACTACATAACTCACGGGACTTAATCTCAACACAAACAGTTTCATTAATTGATTCTAATATTGATTTATGTCCGAAGGCATGCGAACTACAATGTTTGTCACTATTTTTCTTGTCCTAGCCCTTTTCCTTTTATCTCTTTTCTACAAAATATAAGTTAAGTAACAGCTTTACAAACCGATTTGGAGAGTTTGGCAGATTTATCTTAAAGTTTAGTCGAAATCTTAAAAGAAACACTTTTGTTGAGATAAACTATATTAACCATTGCACCACGGATCCGACCTTCGTAGCTGATCTCACGAGTTCAAGTTCCAGTACGGACAGCATTGTTTTAATGAATTTATCGATTTATGTTCAAAGGCATGGATGTTAATGATGTCTAAAAAATAACTCCTACCCTTCCAATCCTTAATTAACGGAGTATAGCGAGAGTGATTAGCCTACAGAATGATACAATTTTTTTTTATTGAATAATATTGACGATCATCACGAGTATTTTCAGAAGGAAATAAATTATTTAAAAAAAAAATCTTTTGTTTTTATAAATTGAATGGCTTTTCTTTTAATATGGTATTGTCAATAAACACCTTGAAAGTAAAAAAAAAAACTAACAGTTTGTATGTTTATATTGTATCAACGTTATTATTTTGTTATCCGTGATAATGCTTACGGTATAAAAGCGACAAACCAAAATAACATAATTTAAACAGAATAATTCATCACATCTGTAAGTATTGATTTATTGTAAAAGTACGTAAAACCACAGAAGTTAATTAATATGCTCTCTGTGAAGTATTTCACTGTTGATTTAATGCTGTGCGTGTCTTAATTATTTATCCCCCTCAGTTACAGTAGGGTACGCTAGTGTGCACCGGATATGCGGTGTTATCATTTTGAGCTGCATCCGGCGTGACAATCGACATGGTGGATGGTTTTTGTCGCGTCATCTCGGGGCGTGGAATGGTGTCACAAATGATACGCGATTGTTATATGTATGTCTCTCTCGCATTAAAATCAAATGCACGTTGATTAAAACAAAATAGTATCGCAATGAAAACATAACATCACAAAATTATATATATCAAAATATTGGTGCTAAAATGTAGCTTCAGCGTATATTCCAAGATTAAGAAAACCAATGTATTACAGAGGCGATGGAAGTGGTAAGATACTAAGATGTAATTGGTTTTAAGCAGTGTTTTGAAAAAAAAAAGCCAGAACTCACTAGCCAGAGCGAACATGTCAAAAAATAATCTAATCCATGCACGAATAAGGATTTGGAACACATACGGATGTGGAACATATGGCTTCCTAATCGAGGTATTTTAACAGTGGTTTTTTTATGAAAACTATATGTTACTCAGTTGTTTAAACTCTCTTTTTTTCAGCTGAAGTTTTACTCCACAAAAAAGCCGATCGCCTACAGCAGCTGCATTACATTTGTGAAAGGTTTTAAATTATGTTTTATCTCTTAAAACTTGAACTAGTGCATCTTTTTTTATTTGTATTGCAAAGGTTCTGGCATAGCAGTTCAGATCTTGTATGTCTAAAGTAAGTTCTGACAATTCTCGAATGGCGTAACACATCAATATAAAATCAACAATTTTCAAAGAAGTATAAAAATATTTTTTTGCGAATATTGGTTTAAGTTAAGCATTGAAAATGTAAAGAAATAAGTGCTGGAACGCCGTTCTACAGCGTTACAAAAGAAAAAAAATCACTGCCTTTAAAGATTAGTTTAACGATATGTTTCTGAATTCGATGGGTCAAGAGGACATTTTTCGTATCGGAAAGATAGAAAAAAAGATTATGATACACATTTGAGGACCATTTTTGATTTTTTTCAAATTTTGATACCAACTTGTTTTCTATTTCAATATCTTCACAATCAATGAGTTTACAATTTCAAAACCTCTCTAAATACAGAGAAAACGCAGTTTAAAAACGTGTTTAGTCTCAAAACCTACTCAAATTCAATAATCCCATGACAGGTTTTTGCGCTTTGCCAACAAATTTGGTTTTTGGAGTTAGGTAGGTTTTGAAACTAAGGCGCTTATTTGTGGTTTTAAACAGAATTCGATTGAAAAATCGTTTATGAATGTTTTTACACAATAATTAGAGCTCCTGTACAACAAAATATTCGCCAATAATTGTTGTCCGCTGTGGTCTAGTTGGTTAGAGCTTGCTCTACCGATCAGGTGGGTTCGATTCCCGGTAAGGTCAATGTCAAAATTGGATTTTTTTCAATTTCAATTTGAGATCTAAGACATGGGTGTTTGTGAAGTCAATTCTCTTTGAGTTAATCTCATGTGACTTTCAAAAATTCTCATCGAGTATATCTTGTGTGATCTTTCAACTTCAAAATATTTGACGCATTGGCGTAAGCTGTAATGTCAAATATTAAAAAAAAAAAAAAAAAAATTGAAAAAATTATTAATAGATTGAACGTTCAAAAGCTTTGATCACTCAGTTACAAGACCGACAGTAAAATATATTAATGATTGCTATTAAATGGCATTAATGTTTAAGAAACGTTTGTACATAATTCTCAAATTAAAGGCGTTCATATTTCTGAATAAATTACAAAATACGAAGGGTTAATGGCGCCTGTTTATGTTAGTTAATATTAAAGATATTAAAAAGTGTTTTATTTGTGTGATCCCACATTTTTGGCCGTCAATAAATCATTGTCACGTGACGAATTTGACGGTTAAAAAGGAAAATAAATGCTGTGTGATAAATGAAATACCGCAAACACACTATAACGGAAACATTTTTTTTTATTTGTTTCACGAAATAATAAATTGCCATTATGAGGCGTTTGATTGATTTTGGTCTACACAGGATCATAAATATCCTCGCATGTTCCTGCGACATCATACATTATAGATAGGCTATAATAATTAATTATCATCCTGTTTTGTTTTGACGTTGATTCGGATTTTCTAGACATCTGGTAGCACGTGATTATTATAAGTATTTTATGTTATATTAGATTAAAATTAAAACTAAAATAATAGTAATGGTAAATGATGGCACCAACATCGAATACATTTAGAATAATGTCACGTTTTCGTATGATAATTCCGTATGAGCTTAATCAATCCTAAAGGCTATTATTTATTATCGATAACGACGGTAGTACCATTTGTAAAATGCTATATACATTTATGCCAAAATCTTGGATAACTTTTGCATAATTTTGTCAGTATTGTAGTCAGAACGTGTACACTCATACATACATTGTTTTTCAATTGATTTTCATATTGCAAAGATCTATGATATTTAAATCAGTTATACCATCTCTGTTCCTATTTTAAGGCAAAGCGTAGAGATATCACTTAACTGCTTCTTTTAAATTTATTCTCTCTCATAAACATGTTGTTAGCTTCTCTTGAGCGACTGCTTTTAAACAAATTCTCGTAAAATACTGTTTGTTGTTATACATTTTTTAAAAATATTTATAAATTGTATTTCTGAAAAATACTATTATTTAAGCCTAAAAATAATATATTTTTTATAAAAAAACCAATACCTGGAAAACAAACGAATGTACCAATTTAATATTTTTAACGGTATTTATCATTATAATAAAACACAATGAATTTAGTAATTTACAATAAATATTCATTAACGAGAGTAATAAATTCTTCATTTTGTCATTTTAATCATTTAAGAACTTCTTGCTAGGCTAAACTTTGTCTCATTAGAAATTGTATAAAGAAATATGAACCAATTATACAAAGCACTTACGTAGACACGTAATACATAAAGTAAATAGAAACATCTTAACAAACATAAACTACTGATGTGTGCGTATAAAAAACATGCGAGGTTTTAGCAATATTACATTACACAGCGTCCGGTGAAAATCGTCGTGGAAATTAATCATGTTTCAAACATACGCAAAATCCCACACTACTTCACGCAGCAGGCAATGAGTTCTCTCACAATTTTACGTTACAATAATAAAACATAGTAATAAGATCGAATAGCTTGGATTAACTACAGTCGTAAAATACATATATATTGGCAGTTCAACAATTTCGTAATGTGGTATATTATTTGTTCCGTTTGCCGCAAATGAAAGATACTTTGATTTTGAGTTACAAAGAAAATAAATTGATTGGCCAATGAGAATTTTTTATTTTGTTATAAAAAATATATTGCTGAATTTGCTTGTTAAGTTATATATTAGTTTGAAATAAATGCAGATAAAGGAAGTGAAACATTCAGCACTTAATAGAGACGGACTATATCTAGAATAGATAGCTAGTCTCATTCTCTGTGTCGCTTTCAGGATGTGATAGGAATTTGTGGAGTAATAAAAAAATAGATAAATATTCATACGTCTATAAAAAAATATTATTATTAAGAAAGTTTCCATTTCAAGGATTAGTTCTGTTACCACGTATCTATCACAGCTTTAAGAATTCATCCACACGATAAATTGTATAATATATTAATCGATAACAATTCGTTTCTTCAAATAGTTTCAACAACTAATTTCGAAAAAACTATCGTAAAATACAGAACAATTTGAACGATTCAAATTTAATATTGAAATTCCACCAAGCACCTTCAGTCGAAATCTTAAATTAACATCACCGACATTTCATACTATTAGTAAAATTATTAACATTTAATCCATAGTTGTTTTAAACGGAGAAAATTCTGATATCTTATGAAACATATCAACGGAAAGTAAAAATATCGATAGTTTATTGCATGAAGCTCAAAATTTGCGGGGGTTGATCTTGGGTGACTTTGAGTAGTACTTGAGTTCGTCTCAAAATTTTTGAAATTAATTAAGGAGTTTTTGTAAATTAATAAAGTCATTAATAGAAAATAAGCATCAGTAAATAAAGTTTTAAATATGATAGATGAATCACCATTGTTGAATTGATTTCCACTGTGCTTTGCCACACATAATGAAAGTAATAAGTTTTTAACTAAGACCATCAAATTTTGTATCTTACCCCCCTCTCTGCGTCCAGTAGAAAAGAACAAACCCTGATTTTTATTTTGTAATTTATAACATAAGATTTGAATCAATTTTTAGTTTATTGGCAACCGTTGGGATAGTCTGATGATGCTTCTCATAGAGGCGGAACATGTGTCACAAGTCGTAGTACTACGAAAGTGAAATTCCACAAATTTACCGCCGAATCTATCAAAGATATAAAAATAATTTTCTTTTTGGGAATTAAGTAATAAACCTATTCTAGGCCTCATGCGTTTATGAAAGTATACTTAATCAAACGTTCATAAAAAAAAAGTTGTAGTGTTTTAATGACTTTATTTTTGATTTTATGTTGTCAGTAAAAGCTAATTTTAAACATTTTTTAAATATAAGTTGACTTTAAAAATTGAATTAAAAGATAGAGAAAAAAGTCAGAAGATTACATAATATTTCTCGTGTTGGCCTATCTTCGAATCATTGGACGGTTGTATGAGCTTTTTTGTTACGATACTTTCAATATATGATGAAACGTAAAAGCTCCGTCATATCAACCGGGGTGTGTTTCGCCCTGTACGAAAAAGCTCTCGAATCCCGGGCGGGCAATATATTGAGAGCGCTTTATGATGAACTGCCCTAATAACAACACGCCTCTCTGCAGATACGGTACACCGAGCTCTGAATCGATTCATTCGCAAAGTGAATATCTCTCTGACCTTTTGTATTACGAGGTGAACCGGAAATGGGAAGAGGGATTAGTTTTTGAGGGAGAAAAATTGCAGCGCCCGACCCGCGCCGGGGATGAATCAAAATATAAACTGCGCAATTCATACGCGGAGTTTTATTTATGACTTTTCATCATTTACATAACAGACAATTTTCCATTTTTTATTCATATTGGCAATGTGCAAAAAATATGATATCCTCTGACTGCATTTGTTTTGGAACCTTTGAGTACGTTTCCTTTATTAATTCCGGTAACAATAGCTTATACAACCCATTTCAGATTAGACAGTTTTTCTAACAATAAAATTAGGTGATTGGTTTACAGCTCTAAAAACCATTCATTATACGACCAAGCAATTTCATTAGTTCAAATCAAAGTGTCCATTTGTAAAAACAATATAAAATATATTGTAATTTTTCATTATTATTAAAAACCAAGACTAGCTTCAGTCGAGTGCGATGCATTTTTATTACATAAAATAGCCTTTTAGCTTAATAAATACAACGTTTTAAAACCAAAAATTATGTGGGGATATTATAAAATCATAATAATCATAAAACAATATAGGTATTTGTTAAGGGTCTCTCAATAAAAACGCTCGATCGTGCAGAATGTCCATTGTGGTACGTGCTATGTTACACGTAGGGCCGTCGTGTTGAAACCACAATCCAGTTTAGGCCACAAGAAGTTGCGTATCATCAATCTGTAGCGCTCGGCTATGGCAATGTCATTTTCGTTTTGAAAGAAGTACGGACCGATGATTCCGCCAGACCAAAATCCGCACCAAACAGTGACTCTCTAGGGATGCATTTGGTGCTGTTGTATCTCGTATGGATTGGTATCGCTCCAAATTCGATAATATTGCTTGTTCACATATCCATTCATCCAAAAATGGACCTCGTCTGATTTTTTGGAGAACGTTTCTCAAACGGAGCAGTGACATTGATAATTTTCACATGTTGTTCAACGCTATAACTTTCAATTGTGATTTGCCGTACTATACTAAACAAAATTTGACAGATGTCAATTTAACAACATGGCTGCTATAACCTAACAAATTTTGGGCGTCCATATTGAAATACCTTATATATGACGGTATTACTTGTAAACACGGCTTATTACAAAATGGTTTAATTTTGAAAAACAATGTACATTTCAAAAGTATTTTTAGTCTAACACTACTTTGGAATGATGTTTTGGATGTTATCAAGCCATGTTTGAGACTGATTTCTAAAAATACTTTCAATATTTATTTTTATCCACTAAATTACATCCATGGTTCATGTTTCAACAACTTTAGAATAAGCCAGGTTTGCAAGTAATACCCTGATTTATATAATTTTACAAAAAAGATTTACATACACTAAAATTATTTAAATATTTCCAATATTGATAGTTTTGTTAAAATCATAAAAAAGCATTATCGTTCGTTACATTATCATAAATACAGATTACTAATGTATGTCATTAGGTCAGTGATTATGTGATATTACCATAATTATTTTCTAACTTTTTCAAGTAATTTTCTTTAAACCAATCAATTAGGACGACGTCATTACAAGTCTTTCTCAAAAATTATAATTACGCAAAACTCACAAAGGCATTCCATTAAAAATAATACTCTATTGAATGCCTCACCGCCAAAGTCTAAAAGACTGATGACATTATTAAAAAGTTGGACCTGCTCAAAGTCTCAGAGAGTTGGTGAGCAACTTGCAAGTTTTAGTAATTGGCTAATTTACTCTTCAAACAAAATAAATTACAGTGTCGAGGCGCCGCGACGTAAGGCTTTCAATGAAGCGCCGACATATTTCATGAGAAGGATCATTAATTTTGAATAACTGCCAAAAATATTTTTCTATGAAGAAGTTCTAAGTTCTATGTATGTTTTTTTGATAAAAGTCACAAATCTAGAACAATATTGTGATTATGCGATAAAATATTACTGTATTATATTGGCTGTATCTAAGATATCCAATCCCGGTCCCGGGATTGGGATTAGCTCACCGAGGAAGTTGAAATCCTCAATTCCCTATACTTTTTTCTCAGAATATCTCCAAACCTTGTTTCTTTTTTTTAGCTCACCGAAGAATTTGAAATCCCCGATTTGGTATATTTTTTCCTCAGATTGTCACAGAAACTAGTTTTTTTTTTAGCTCGCCGAGGAATTTGAAATCCTCGATTTGTGAATTTCGTGTCGATTTTCGGGATTTGCTAAAAATTTCTCAATCCCGAAATCTCGGGATCGCGACCATGTCAATCCTGGGATTTCGGGATCAGAAAACTAAACGAGATCCTGAATCCCGGGATTGGATGCCCTAGCTGTATCACCAGATGTGATTTGTCATACACCGCATCTTTTGGTAAACTTTGCCATGATTTTGAAGTATTACAATTGATTATTTGCATAATAATTCTAATATGTTTAATAAAGCGATAGTTAGGTTTTTTATAATGATTATAAAATTTACTATCAACACTTTAATTTTATTGACTTGGTTGACGAAAATCTAATAGTGAATAAGTCATCTTAATTGATAAAAATTGACGATAAAATCCCAAACAAAAACAATCAATATTATCTAATCTGTGGATTTGCTATATCGAAATGATAATTAGTGTCGTGAAAACTTTGTTACTGAAATAATTACCCCAGGAAAATTTTCTTTATTTCAGATTACAACAACTTTATCACTGTAGTTTCAAATTCCAAACAATACTTGAAATTTTTGATGAAATGATATGAACAATCAAATTGTAAATCTTTTTAAATATATTTGTTTTAATTGAGAACTTTCCTTTTTATATCGATTGCAGTCAAGTAAAAGAACGTTACCTTCAGTATTTCAAAAAAGCTTTTTTCAAAAATTATTATGTATTTCTACCAAAAGGACGTATGCTGAAAATACCAAATTAGTATCTAAATTGAGCTGATGTTTATAAAAAAAGATAACCTGTAAAAATTTAACCTGGAAAAAAGGACCTTCTAAAAGAAGTTGATAAATCTATATTAAATTGAGTTAATAAAACTTTAGTTTAAAAGTCTTTGTGCACTTCAAGGCCCAAAATCGTTAAAAAGCGTTTTTCGTCCCTTCTGTAAAATTGGTTATGTTTGGGTTGATTTCTTTGACCTGACTACAGTCGATATGATAGTATCATAGTTATTAGCTCCACAAAAGATTAACCGAATTTAGTATTTACAAACATAACCATTCTTTGCTGGAAGAATGTAAAAAACATAATATGATGTGTCGTGGTAAGATTTTCGTTTGTAAAATATTGGTATTTGAGTAAATCAAAATTGCCTTCGCATGCCACTGGCTGAAAAGTAATGTCGCAGAAAGCTGGCAAGGTGTTGTTGGTTTTTGGTAAATTTTCCAATAACTTTGGAAAATTTTACAGCGCTTATATATAATTTAATATTTTTGAAAAAGAAATTGCTCGCGCCGAGTTGGTGAAAGTTTTCAAAATTAATACGCAATGAGTGTTGCTGTGAGATATATTTATTTATACTAAACAATTTAGGCTTATACACAACTTAAACGTTAACGATGGCTTCATGTTTAAAATTGAACAACAATATTCAACAAGAAAAACCCGTTTTCTTAATGATTATAAATGATATGAGAAGATATTTTCTTTAACTTAGATTCTATACTCAATTGTAAAATAAAATGCACAGTTAAATTATCTAAATGGATAATTTTATTCGATGATATAATACTAATCGATAAATGCATGACTGATCCATGGCAAAATGGTCAACGACGTTGGCTTCTTTGCCGGACCTCACGAGCTGGAACCCTAGTACGAACAGCATTTTTTCAATCAATTTATAAACTTCTGTTTGAAGGCATGAATGTTTTTGATGTCTAAAAAATTCTCCTCCCTCCACCATGATTATGCTAAACTAGCGGGGTGTTGCGAGAGTGATTAGTCAACGACCTATCTTTTTTTATCCTACTTCTTATTAAAAAAGAAAGGTTGGGCAACTGACCAACAAACAATTCTTGAAGAAAGAATTCGGTTCGTATACCTCCATTGGAAAGCCATATTAAATACATTGGGAGCAGGCATGCAGACATATCTACGACAAAGATTTCTGCAATGTTTTCGTTTATTCCCACCACCCGTTTTCTATTTTATAATAATAAAAAAAAAGTAGAGTAATCCTACTTTTGGTTTTCCTTTTCCGTCGTCACATCGTACTCTCTTCTTCACCCTCTACAAAGTTGTTGGTAAAGAAGCTGATTATAAATCAGATCTCGTTAAACAACTTCTATTGACGCGCAGAATTAAGGTTACGTGAAGAAAATTTTATGAAAGCTTTCGACTATTTTGTTTGATAAATTGAAAGCGACAATCAGTTTTTGAAGATAATGATTGAGTAACTAAGAGCTTAAAAATAAATAAAATTCAACCAACGGACAAAATACATTTGTTTTCAATTATATTGTATGTTTACTTAAAAAAACTCGCTATTGATTGGTTATTTTTTTCAAATTATCTCCAAATAATTAATAAATATTTTCATTTCTTAATCAATATTGCTTTATGGAAAAGTAACGCTAAACAGCAGTTGCTTATACATCACGTGTGGTGGTGATATTAACCAACTTGTAACCAAATCAATCTGATAAAGATGGTTGATTAAATTAGTTTTAATTTCATTTTTTTAAGTACAAAGTGGATTGTTTAAAGATGGATTAATGCAGCTCTCTATTTTACCAAGAATATAAGAGTAAACAAGTTTCTTTTTTTGGTTGTTTTTTTTCGTTACGAAAGATGGCTGTGGCGGCTGTATAAGCAGGTGGTGGTGAAAGAATCAACAACCAATTTGAAACCAATGCAATGCTTTTTTTACCAAATTTAGTTGAAATCATAATTCAGTACATCGAATATTTATTATATTTTATTATAGTTACAAAGAAAAGCTTGCAAAAAAATATTTTTTTTGTCGTCTTAATATTTCTTTAGTAATTGTTCATGTAAAACAATATTCACTTTAGCAGTATTAATCAAACAGAAGTATATCAGTGACATTCTTTTGTGATTGGCGTTAGCAATTCTTAATTCAATAACATGATTTATTGTCTCTTGAAAAGAGCGTGCCGTCTTCTCGTTTACGCGTCTAAAATGCCAATAGATTGATTTTTGTCATTTTGAATAGTCAGTGAATAAAATATGAATGCTCATTAATAAAAAAATACAGAGCTCAAAATTATCTGTATTTTTCAATTTGTATTACAAATTGCGAAAAACGCATACGAAAGTCATACAAATTCTTAGAATACAAACGACTTTTATTTAGCTCCAATGAAGTGAATAACTGCCATTCCAACGATTCTTGGTAGAAACCGCAATCCGATCTGCTTACGAAGAGTAAGTCTCGATTATTGTGATTTATCTTATTCTACTTCAAATAGTGGAGTCATGTTATGATTTGAGCAATCCGAAAATGACATTTTATGAAGTTATCCAGTGAATAGCACAGTATAAAATGAAACAAAACTGCAAAGGGAAGTATATAAGTGACTCATTGTTTCAGGGTATTGTTAAATGTATATAAATAAGAAAGTAAATTTAACACAAACATCGTCTTATTAACTACATCAGCTCAAATGTGGACCAAAGATCTAAGAACCCGTCGGTAGCTCAACCCAACAGAAAACGTAAAATAGGAAGATTATAGCTAGGAAAAAATGTTACATGTACCTAGTCAGATGATGAAGTTGGGCACCAAGAAAAAAAAAACTTTTAACTACTTACATAAAAAAATATTTGTATTGTGAAGTATTAACGCATGCTGTATTAATGATATAACCCAAAAGTTAATGCGGGTTTTGCCTTAGTAAATTTGAAGCTACTTTTATAGAATTAATATTTTCAAATTTTCAAATGCAACTTTTTACTCAATGTACATATTAAAAATAAATAATTCTAAAAAAAATCAAAAAGACTACGGATTTCGCATCCTTGTTTTAATGCTACATTTAAAAATTCAAACACCCACGATTAGTTAGCCACTATACCTGTCATATCCCTATCTCCATTATCTTTGAAAATCAAGAGAGTTTGAGCGACTGAGTAACAACCAGTTCTCGTAGAAACTCTTCAATTGTGATAAACTCTAACTAGGTTAGAGTAAAAAAACCTCACATACATCTATGCCTTTGGAAACAAACAAATAGAATAATTCGCCAGCACAAAGAAAAAACTTGTCCTACGGCTTAAAAATGTGAGTTTGTTTTATTTTGATAACATAACTATATGTCATTGTAATAAGGATTAGTAATTAATACCTTCGTCTATAAGTACTAACGATAACTTTGGTGAATCGTGATGCTTTAATATGCAGTCCCTAAAATGTCGATAATAACGAAGCTTCAATATTAATTTGTATCGACGACCATCCGCGGATATGATTAAATTTTAATGCCGCAAAATCGGTTTCGTTAATCTTTATTGAAACCAAATCAACATGTCCGAACATAAACAATGACATTAATATTTGTCAAAACAATGTGGGCCAGTATTGTTTTGTGTTGTATTTATTATCGGCAAACATAATGTTTTTAATGACGCCATTAAATATATATTGGGGAGCGGTTAATGAGATATTTATTCGAGTTATTGTTTACAAATAGCAATTCAGTGATGAGACGTTAATAAAAAAATAATGTATATCCGATTGGTGTTGTTATGACAACGTAAGCCAAAAATAATTATGAGACAATTGACAATGCTGAAAATGGATGTTTGTTTGAATAGGATTTTTTGTAAATCGCTATAAGTTTTTAACGTCACAACATGTTACCATGTGTAAGTTTGAAGAATTAATAAATGACAGTGGTTGCGAAAATGCTAAAAAAAATCGATTGATACTCATCAGGTATCACGCTGTTTTGCTAAAAAAAATTGCGGAACGAAAGGCTGCCAGTGTACCAGGAAATAAGTAAATTATTCAAATGAAATATTCAGAATCTAACACGGCCAAGTCATGTTTTTGTCGATTCTAGTAGAGAATTTTAATACCAACAATTCTATATCGACTCTATATCACTCTTATAAAAAATATAAATCCACCACAACTTTGCAACGGTACCAGGCTTTCAGTGAAAAAGATAATGAACAAGCTACAATTTTAGGTGCATTTCAATTATTCCGACAGATATGCCATTCGAATTTAAATGTTTGCAGTTTCCGGTGCGATTCGCATTTGCAATGATCAGCAACAAAGCGCGAGGACAATTGCTTTATAGTGGACTAAATGTGTGTGGACTAAATTTTAAAAATCCGTGCTTCTCACATGGATAGCTGTATGTGGCCTGCTCACGCGTTGGAAAACCTGGTGGTTGGGAAGATGATGGTGATTATCAAATAATACTGTTTTGAAAAAAAAATGAGGGTTGATCACTTTTACCTAGGCACAGTCGATATAAATATAATATGTTTCAATTTCAAATTGGTATTACAATTGTATGAAAATCAATTTTAATGATTTTACTAATAAAATTGACCAAGTCAATGGCATCTCGTTATCATACTGGCCAATCAAATCAAAATCAATTCAAATTTTCAACTGTATACTGATGCCACTTAGGGAGTTAATTGCAAAATGTATGTCAGCCGTTTTAATTATCAACTGAATTGGAAAAGATTTCTAATTAACTGAAATGAAAAATAGCGCTTTTATATTCTCCAATAAGCGCAACAAAGTTGCCAAGCAACTGCGGGGCTAATTGTAAGTGATTAAAGCATCTAGCTCACTCTACTCGCGAATACTTTACCTTCTATTCTGATGCTGAAGAGCATCCACTCCAATTCAAAGTAGGTACAGTATGCTAGTGCATAGTCCATTCAGTTGGCGTAGCTTCATTCATATGCATACTAAATTAGCTCTGCACGCGAAAATTATAAAACCAACTGTATTTCGCCATATATTGTAAGCACTCACCATATTATGTATTTGTTTACTAATCGAACATTGTATAATAAATAAACATTATAAAGCTATCTATTTAGTTAATTTTTTATTGAAATGTTTCGGCTTCATTAAAATTATGACATAAATATTAATATATTTAGTTCTACAGGAATTGTTTTTTTAATTTTGAACACATAAAAGTTATAATGATGGTTTTCACTTATAATTCAAATATGTAATGAGAAATAAAAAAGTAAATTTTGTTGTTAACTTCAACATTCAGTCTGTATAACTCCACAAGATTAGTGGAACAAAACATATTATCAAACGTGGATAGTGTAAAACAGAATTATTTGACGTTGGTTAAAGCGTTTTCGGCATGAAATAAGCACAAATATTTTACATTCATTCTAAAATTGGAATGAATTCGAGCGCTTCTTTTTTGTGCAACAACTTTTACAGCCTATCAAAAAGGAAAATAAATTTTCGGTTTTAAATCAATCTATTCTAATATGAGAATTTTATTAGCGTCCATTATATCATAAAATATATGAGCCGCCTGTGTGGTCGAGTGGTCAACATCGTTGGCTACCGCTACGGAGGGCACGGGTTCGAATCCCGGTACGGGCAGTTTTATAAATTGATTTTTCAATCGATTTATGAATTTCTGTTCAAAGGCATGGATGTATGTGATGTCTTGAATTCCCCCCTCCCACCCATCCTATCATATGAACGGGGCGTATGGAGAGCGATTAGCTAACCACTAGTCCTGTCCTTGCCCTTTCCTTCTATTCCTACTCTCTTTGGAAAAAGAGAGGTTGAGCAACTGAGTAACAAGCAGTTCTCGTAGAAACATTTCTGTTGAGATAAACTCTATTAGGAGTCCATATGCTCCATATCGGGAGCGGACATGGAAAAAAAATAGTTTTGTCGAAAAAAAAAAATCAAATATAATTTCATTTAAATCCTTAGAAGATTGGTAACGCTTGAAATATTAGGAAAATATAGAATAATTTATTGTTAAATATTGGTTTTATTTTACCTGGTCCATGGATCAAATTTATCAGTTGTCGTGCTTCCTCCAATAAGACAAACAAGGCTTCCTGGCTCAGCTGATATCTTCACTTCAACAGGCTCACCGGGGTTTTTCTGAGATAAAGGCTCCACCGAAACGGAAACCTAGATGAAAAATAAATAGATTAATATAATGTACTTTTTCCAATCTCAGGATTGAACATTCACCATAAAATCGAGATTTCAAAAAAAAAATGTTTGCCGATTTTCAAATCCTGGGAATTTACGGATTTCATCAAATAAAAAAAAGTTAAGACCCTCTTTTGCCTGATTTTAAACAGCCAGGATCTCGTTGAATTCAGAAAATGAAAATATGTGGAACCTTCCGAGAATTTTGCATTTCTTATCCTCAATCTTGAAATCCCGGAATTAGTACTGTTACAATCCCGGGATTTGGGGATTATGAAATTGAACGGGATTTCGATATTGGAGGCCATAACCAGTATTTCAATCCCTTGTTAAGAAATTTGGTTGCCTTGTTATAAAATGAAATTATAAAAACAATCAACAAGAAAAAAATTTCGGCCATGGAAGGAAAAAAAATGTATATTGTAAAAATTAATCAACTTATCGAAGATATTCAATTCAAAGAAAACTCTGTTTTTTTATTCTGTTGTGGTTTCCAGGCAGAAAGAAATCTTTTCAAATTTTCAACAAAATACTTCATTGGGTAGAATCAGCAGAAAACTTTGAAAATAATTTTCATTCAATCGGTTTCTTTTCCGCCCATTTTCCGTGTTTCCGGCTTATGAATATATTTTTTTTGTCTACCATCGTTCCGGTTAATTTATTCGAGCACACTTTCAAATAAAGAAAATTCACACGGAATTTTTATTTTATATTTCGTTTACTGATAAAAATGAATGAGGTAATGAGAATTCAAAAAAATTATACATGAATAGATTATTAGAACCAACAACCGATATTTTTATACCATTCCCGCATCTAATTTTGAGCATACACATATTTAATAGAATATACCAGTTATTTTACGAAAATCGGTATTAATTCACTCAATATCTCATTTTACAGAGAGTAAGTATATGAAAAATTAGAATTGAAAATTGAATGAGTTGAGGATTCATTTTGAAAATAACCTTTTAAAAAAATGACATTACCTAATCCACCCACCATAATAAAACTACTTACATCTAGCTGCTTATGATTTTTAAAACGTCTCATAATTGATAAGTGTATTCGTTTTAATATAATCCGACAACTGTCTAATGTAAACGATGAAAAGAGTCAATTTAAAACAATAAAGCAACAATTTTTTTTGTTAATAATTACATATAAAAAACCTTTATGTTTATTTCAACAACGGTTTCATAAAATTTACTAACATTCTTAAAGTTAGAGTAAAAGTTAAAAGTCTATTAAAGCTTTCGTAGAGACTGCCGTGTCTATGCAGCACAACGTTAATAAAGCTGGCGGTTTGTTTTTACGACCTGCGTTCCATGCAAAAACGTACAATTGCCTCTTTTATTTTTCGCCAATGAGCATCCCGCCTACAAAATAACGCATCTCAGCTACTATAAAAACGCAGACAGCTGATATCTCTACGAGGCCTCTACGCCGTTCGGTACTATAAATCTACGACTATAGTAAAACGTTATAATATAAAAGTCTCTCAGTCAAAATTGCTTAATAAAAGGATATTAAAATAAGAAGTAAGATAATTCAAGTGATTTCAGTCTTCGCAATATATACCGTCATTATGCTTTTTTACTGTTTGGCCAGATATTTTTGTTTTAACCGGAAAATGTATTTTTATTTAATTGTTTAACTGTAAGTATCTATGTCATTAGACAGTTACTTTCATTATTGGTTTTTAGATTGTCGGGTCCTATGGCGCAGTCGTGAACACCCTAATAGTGAAAACATTTATAATATTATATTTAAATTTATTCTTATAATACTTTTCTTGTATTTTTTTTGTAAGTGTTTATAATTTTTTTTTTTGGATATCAAATTTATGGAGCTTCAAGTACCAGGACGCGCCAGCGTCAAGGTTCTTCCAGTCTCTTTCATCGATAAAGATTTGAAAAATTGTAAATTGCATCCCCTTACCGTCGTTTGCAGACGGAAGGGCGCGATCACTACAGAGATAAGAAGGTCACGGGAAGTCCATATGCATTATTTTGCAAATAACATTCCATATGCTTCCTCCATACTATATCCGTACATGTACACTCACATGCGCATACATACATACACACGTACAGTACACAAATTGTTTTTAAACAAAAAGAATCATTTTCCTGATGCTAAGTTCGTTCTAAAATTGTCAATTTTAGACGACATAAGATCTATGGAGGGTCGTCGAGCAGAGCTGCTCTGAATAAATACATGGAAATTAACATTTGTTTTTTTTTCTGTTCTAATTAATCTATTTTTTTAGATACTTCGAAAACCAGATAAACTTGAGTCTCAGATAATATATTAGAATTCGAAAAACGTTTTTTTTTTTACTTAAAACAAGTGACACCGCGTAAGCCAAAGTTCGGGTGTATTTCTTTCGCATACAAACACAGACCCATATTCTTTTCCCCAGAACGTGCTCTATTAGACTCATCTCATTCACTGCGCTGACCAGCGCCTAACTGAGAATACCTAAATTATAATTAATCGGATTACAACTGCAAAACGGTGTTTGCAAATTCATAATTGAAGCATTAACTCTACGGCCTGTAAGTTAAGCACCCTTTTACACGGGCCACGCGCCATGAATATACAAAGGTATATCAAAATGAAATATTTGAGGCGCATACATAAAAAGTAATCGCTTATTTTCACAATATAATGCCACCGCTCCGTTTTATCAACGCGGTATGTATTTTTTTATGTTTTCAAGCGATAACTCACATTAAATCCAGCACTTTCATACGATAAATAACTTGTCCTCAGCAGAATGTATCACATAAGAAGTTTTTTTTTATATTTTTTTCATTTTAAAGTAAAAACACTGCGAGCGTAATAAATGTTGGATTCCGGCAAAAATATAATGTTTTCGAAACAAGAATGTAAATGACGTCATTATGGGAACTATTTGTTTTTGTCAGAGGGGGGCCATAAAATCTGACATATTTTTCTACCAGATTGAGATATGAAACAATAATCGCATTGTGATATTTTATTTTCACAGTTCATTTTATTAAAAAAAAAACACAATATTCTTTCGTACTTAATTTCCAATTTTGTTTATCAAGAACAGGACCGGTTTCGCTTATGGTGAGCATTGTCAACTGATAAGAAATAAAATTTAACAAAAATAGATTAAAATGAAAACGTATAATAAACAATTGATATTGAAAAGAATTTACAAATTACAGTAGAAATTATCCATAAATGACTCTAAAATAACACAAATTAAAATGTTTAACACCTCTAACATGTAATTAAAAAAAATCATGAAAGAGTAATAAAATAAAAGTGGTGACTAAAGGTAATAACAAACATAATTATGGTCTAAAATGTTTCATTAATAAATACCAGTGGAAATTAAGTACAAAAGAATGTAGTGTTTTGTCTTATATAATGCCTTTCCACCAAGTATTGACAGCGAATACCCTAAATTTCAATTTACTCAAACGCAAAATTATTATCAAATATAGGTGTTGGCCATTTTCTTAAAGTTACATCAGTAATCAACAAGATAAGTTGACATTGCCTGAGTCACTTCATTCCTACTTTCTTCTCATTTTGACCAGTGAAAATAATTCGGGCGAGCTGGAAGATCCTCAGATACTTTCATTAAGCGATATATAATTTTGATTACATAACTTTGTATCGTTTTGTATTTTATCTAAGGCAATCTAATACAACATTCATGCCTTCGAACACAAATCCACAAATCGATCGGAAAAGTTTTATATTAATTGTCCGCGTAATGATCGAGCCCACAGACACCATACAGACATAAAGATCATTTAAGACTATTAACTTCTCGGGTATATGACCAGCTTTTATTAAATTTATTGCGTACTATTTTCAAAATTAAACAAACATGCGTTGTTATTTTAATGAAGTTTTACCACGGCAAATTTATTAACATTTTATTCAAATATGCCTTGTGAAACATTTATTACTATAAGCCTCCTTCAGTGGAGTTAATTTTAAGTATAACAGTGTGAGAATTTATTAGGTAGATGCATGTTGTGTTGGATTTAAGTCGGTACTAAAATATTTTCACTACTTAATTAAAGTAATATTTTACTTCAAAATAATCCGTACACGTTTTAAAACGTTAATTAAAATACCCATCTTTGCACGCATTCATGTTTAACTATAATATAAAACAAGGCTTGTCAGTTGTCATTGGTAAATATTTCATACGTCTTAAGTTTATTATAACACTGTTAAAGTAAAATATAACTCACAATTTCATAGACTTGAGTATTTAGTATTTTTGCCATTTATTATAATTATCCCCTACAAGAATGGGTAAAAATAAATACCTTTAATAAAAAATACATTGGATCTTTTCATTTAAGACACTTAATCTAATTCAAAAACTTCGTTAAACAATTATTAGCCCCAAAAATCTACGAATAAAGTTATAAATTATTTTTTGATGTTCTATAATGTCACAGAATGCTATATTGATTAGAAAGACATTATATTAACAAAAAATACAATATTTATTTGTAATACTTCTACTTTTACTTAAAAATTAAATAAAAGTGGAAGTAGTAATAAAAGATATTGTATTTTTTTAATACATATATATTTTAAATTAAGTTGATATATATTTCGCTTAAATGCTTTTGCCAGAAGTATACAAATGCATATATGAGCCTCCGAGAGGTGAAGTGAGCCAAGTAGTAAAATGGTAACTTTTCAATTTAATTATTAAGTTCAATCACGTCTTTACTTCGTGTTTTGGTGGATTGAATATTTAAATTTTAGGGAGGTTAAACTATTGTAGTGTGTATTTACTGAGCTCGCCTCACTTTTATGATGCTTTTAAGACTTATAGAGCATTATAAAGCATCCAACATTTTTTTCTTAAAACATCACTTGGCTCACTTCACCTCTCTGGGGCACAATATCAAAATTATAGAATAGTTTTGACAAGCTATTAGCTCAATAAAAAACAATGTAGAACTAAAATTTGTTTTTATTTAGACCTTATTATAAATATTTCATAATAAACTGAAACGTTTAATCTGGATAGATTTTATCAATTACGCGACTATTTTTTAAAATATGTTTTTTTTCTTAATTTTGATCTCACGGTCTCGGAATATTTTAAGTTAATAAGTTTTTCACTTGCAATCAGGTGAAATCATCAGTTTTATTTTCAAATGGGTAGTAAAAATAAATGGGTTTTGAAGTTTAATCAGTTTGATGGTATTTATATAGTGAAATTGCTAAGCGTTCTTTAAAGACCCTAAGGTCAAAACACAGTAGATAAAGTTGCTGTCGTCACATTAAAAATAGGGAAGGAAAGACGTTATTATATTCCAAGCACCAATTAATAGATGTCAAAAAGCAGAGCGCTCGCGTTTAACGATGCATTTAATATTATAAAGCTCACTCAAAAAATAAGGGCGTCGACTTTCTCAGCGTTAGGTAGCTTTCAACATTTGTATTACGATTATATACAAGAGCTTTGCGGAGCTTTTCCGACAGAGGTAAGGTTCCCATGAATTCTAATGCCTTAATTAGCCGTAATTCCTCCTCTCATGATAAGCGAATTATCAGGCAGGGTGGATAAGGCTTCGGCGCGATCTGTCCCGCGATAGACGCGATGGAAAACCAAGAGGCTGGCTTGATTAAAGTGTCGAGCTTTATGGCCGCCAGGGGGTGGAAATTACCTTAAGGGATGTTCTTGAAATAAATTAACTTTGATCGATATTAGGATTATCGCGTTTGAGCGAGGCCAGGCGGTATCAGAGACTGTTAAACCAATCTAAATAAAAAAATCCAATAGCTTAGTACGATTAAACACGAAGCTTTGCTCGATAATCTTTTAAGCCATTCTCATTAAATCAGAACATAAATCATTCCGCATTCAAAACTATCTTCACAATTCTGAAAAAGAAAGCCTAAGCTATTTAAAGTTACAAAACCATTGATTTTATTAAATGCTATTTAATTATCCGATGCTTTATTTTTTTTCAACCGTGTACACTCCCACACGGCATAGTAACCCCTGATGGAGCTTTTGAAAATAAGTTGTTTTCAAAATCTGTTATTTTTTCAGATACATTTTTTTTAAAAAAAATTAGCAAATCGTTCTAGCTGCGCCTTGATTAAAATAATTGAATGGGTCGGTGGGTAAAGTAAAAGTCATATGTATTCATTTATAATCCATGAATTTGAATAAAAATACAAAAGCAGTTTGTAAAATCAACTTTTAAAATAATGGACGAGAAGCTAAGAGCGTTTACCATGAGACTAGCCGCAAATATAATATTTTACTCACGACAGTTTTAAATTTGTAACACATATTTGGAGAAATTTATTTACAAACTAAATAATGACGATAAATTTAAATTAATCATTTTTATAAAGACCTTTTTTATATTCAACCACTCAAACTGTTTGTTGAAATATGACGATGATGTAAAGGAAAAAAATGTTACCACATTACTTTTCATAAACTTATGAACAAAAACATTGTATACAAACGTCTATTTGGATACACTAAATCTTAGTTGCTAAGTAGCATTAATCAGGACCAGTTTTAGGTAAGTCCTTCGAATACAAGTTTCTCGAATGCAATTTCTCAAATAGCAACTTCTCGAATGACAAGTTCTTCGAATAACCAATTTTTTGAATGCAAAATGCTCGAATGAAAAAATCCTCAAAAGTTTTTATAAAAAACGATATTTATAATAAAGTATTTACATTTTTATAATCATTAATACTTTTAAAAGAAAATTTTTACGCAAGTCGACAAAAAAAAATCATAAATCAAAAAAATACTATTTACTTAAGTTACCAGTGGTCGAGTGGTCAATGTCGTTGTCTTCGGATACGAGTTCGAACCCCAGTACCGACAGTTTTTATGAATTGATTTTCAATTTATGTATGGATTACCGTCCGAAAGCCGAGATGTATGTAAAAACTTATTTCCAAGGTTTCCTTTTCAATGTCTCTAATTATAAGAGTTAAATTACTTTGTAATAATATTACACAACATTTTATTAAAATCTTTTAAATAACCGAATTTGAGGAATTGACATGTCGAGAAACTTGTATTTAGAGGAATTCTAAATTCGAGGAATTTACCGCTTACGATCAGGACCCTACAAAGAGTTACTATTTGTCTACAGTGGTTTACCAGTAAGTATTATAATAAACTTAAACAATACAAACATTTAAAAAAGACTCTATTTTTTAACCAAAGAATAGAATATCAAATTTACTAGTTTCCCCCACTATAAAAGTATTATAATTTAGAAATTGTTCAACATTCTTTATTATAAATACATATTTTCTTTTACCATATTGTGATTTCTGGTATGTTTATAAAAGCAAAGAAAAACGTTTATATTCCATGTCTAAAGTACGTAAAAAATATCGATAGCGGTTGACTTGGCAAAATATTTATTATTTTTTGAGTAGGATAAATAAAATAGAATAGAGACATATATCATGCGGAAAATAAAACCCTTCTCTGTTTCTCGACAAGTAGTATAAAATTTATTTCTAATTCAGAAGTGATATGGTATGTTTACCAGAATTTTAGCCTATCATCAGTTTTGGCGGTCTCTTGAACCCAATACTTTATCAAGCGAGTCATAAACACCACAATAAATTCCACTCGGGGGCGTATTTCCTCCGATAAACCAACAACATCGATAAAGCAATGCCTACATTATCATAAAGCACGATGCCTGGCAACACATTCAGAGCTTTTGCCAAACCAAAGCTCTCGCGTAATCTAAAAAGTGAACTTTTACACACGTCAGTGGCGTTTTATCGGTCAAATGTGCAATAAATAAACGTTCAGTGAATATAAAATACAGAATTTTTGCCTATCTCAGTTTATAAAATATCTTTATCTCCATAGAACAGATATCAAGATTTTTGTTCTCTTCAAAAATCTTTTCACGTTGATGTAGCCGGCCTAGTCTTAAAAGGGAAAAAGAAGCCGATAAGTTAATCGTGGAGTACAATTGGAAATATGCCTGATATTTTTTATACGGACTATTTTTTTTTCGATAAACTTTTATATTATGTTTTATTGATTATAGTTACAACTGCATAAAAGAAGTTTCTTAAAAAGTGTTCTAATTGTCGATTGTATATATATTTTTTTATTATTTTAGTTCCTAAGCATAAGAAATTCTAATTTAGTTTATCTTAAAGAATGTTTTTATATGAAAACTGCGTGCTAGTATGTTGTTTTTTAGAAGTGGAAAAGGGTAGACGTATATGACTAAGACTAGGTCAAACATTTACTCATCTCATAAGAAAAGAATTATTCGATAAAAAAATGAAACTGCTCTTATTGAGATTCAAATTTGTGAGCACTGTAACCAAAGCCAACGACTGTTACTAGTTGACCACGTACCCAACAATTAAAAGTACTTTAGTTTCTTTTCTCCAAAAAACTTTTTCAATTATGTATTTTATTTGTTGCCATTGTCACGCCGTATTATTAAAATGGCTATTGAGTTTGATCTTACATTTACTTCTACAGTATTCTATATAAAATACTTAATTGTTCTTATTTATACAAAATACCTCTTTTCATTCGTATTTTATCAAAGATTATATCTAAGATGTTAAGCAAATAAAGTTTGAATTTAATTTTACCAAAAAATGATCAGAGGTACTTAGTTATATAATAACAGTGATGGTGATTTGTTTTTGTTCAAATGTATCGAGTTTATATTGATTTTTGAATTACTATAAATCTTTTCTGTGGTTTTAAAAGTAGTAACACAAGGTGTTTTATTTTTTTGAATAAAACCTTTTTACCGAGAAATACAGTGAAAATTTTCCCAGTGACAAATACTAGAGCCTCCAATCCCAGGAACCCGGATTCCAAAATCCCAGGATTGCGATAGTATTAATTCTAGGATTTCTGGAATGAGAAAATTAGAGGAAATTGTGTGAGGGCTCCAAAAAATATCCAAAATTTGTTTATTTTGGGAATTCTGAGCTTAAAAACGTCTCACGTCTTTTTATTTTAGGAATTCCGCAAATTCCTAGGTTCTTAAAATCGACAAAAAATAATCCCAGAATTTCAAAATTGCCGAGCAAAAACTTCTTAATCAATAATACCGAACTTATACTCGATTTTGTATTGAAGTTCAATCCCGGGATCCCAGAATCACAAAGACGCTCTGATATTTATACCAATAACAACTAAGCCCAAAAAATAGTAATAAAAAATATATATACTTAAGTAGTTACTCATTTTTAATAAATCAACTTTAATTTACATCAATATCTATGTTAAACTAACAACAACTGATACTACGCACACGTTGTCTTTATTCTGGTTATACTAAATATATATATAGAGATTGATAAGTGGTTTATTTCACTGACTGAAATTGCTTTCAGTATTTAATATTATATAATATATAAAAATATTATTTTGATATACAATATCACATCACATTACTATTCAGAATTTCTATAAGGCTAAAAGCAGTCAGGATTATCTGCGACATTTGTTTTCAATCATATAAAATAAATTTACATTAATTCATCTCTATCCTTGTCCGTTGGCTGTGAATGTCATAAATAATGAATGCATAGTTGGACGGAACAAACACCAATAAAACATGAAGTAAACGAGCGAATTCTTTAGCGCAGTTCTGTAACAAAAGAATGGTACATAATATGTAAGTGTACCACTCAAATATTAATGCTAAAATCTCAAAGTGTTGGATAAAGATAATATTTTTCTAGCACAAAGTATTTTAGAGATAAAATACACGTTTTTGTATTCAACTGAACCGTATACATTATATTACAATGATTTTAACCCTTAAATTCATAGATAACTACAAAAAATACAAACTTTTGTTTTGGCTTTTTGGAAAAACAGATTTTATATTTTATTCTTATACCCAATGGTAATATACATATTTAATCTTCATATTGTTTCAATAGATGTCTCGTCTTTTTTTTTAACATGTCCACTCCCATTGGACTCCTAATGGAGTTTATCTCAACAGAAGTGTTTCGATACGCCCCGTTCATAGGATAGGATGGGTGGGGGGGTTAATTCGAGACATCACATACATCGATGCCTTCGAACAAAAAATCATAAATCGATTGAAAAATCAATTTATAAAACTGTCCGTACTGGGATTTAAGTGCGTGACCTCCGTAACCTAAGCCAATGACGTTGACCAGTTTATTATAGAGTTTTGTCTACACGTGCTAAACCATTATAGTCTTCATTCGAACAAAGGAATTCGGCCTTTTGCGGCCATTGAATTTCGACCTTTTTTTTATACAATTTTCACAATAAATAAAACATGGCTTATCATAATAGCATTAAGTAGTTTAATTGTGTATTCTATAGTTGATTGTGTATTCTCAGTGTTGCCTTTTTATAAACTGTATGAATATCATGTTTTATGCTTCTAATGCGTAGGTGCCTTTTAAGAGTTTTTTGATGAAAATATATTTAAAAAAAACTATCGAAAAAATTTTAAAGTCGTTTTTTCTGCAATCACACCCACCGGTGGATATGAAAATCATCCTTTTTTATTTAGTTAAACACTTGTCATGTCCCAGCTTTATACTTATATCGCGACTACTCCTTTGAAAAAGAGAGATTGAACGACTTAGAAACAAACATTTCTCGTTGAAAAAACTTTTGTTGAGATACCTCCATTCGGAGGCCATATGCTTCACATTGGGAGCGGATATGAATTGAAAATAATAGATTAAGGATGCTATTATTTTGATTGTATCAGTTAAAGATACAATGATATCCAATGGCATAAGATCAATCCTGCAAAAAAAAATAACATCTGTTTCTTTTTTTTACTGAGTTCAAAATAGTATCATAATCTAAGTCTTATAAAGATAAAAAACGACTTGAAAAAAATCCCCCCAAGAGTGGGTTTATTGACACTTTTGAAAGTTTAGGTAGTTTAAAACATTCACCTTCATTACCAAATCTTAAAAGTATTTAAGCCTGCGGAAAATTTCCGGAAATTAATAGGTACGCATAATTATTATTTTGTTTTTTGGGTATTTTCTTAGATAAAACTGACGGAGCTTTAAGCTCAAGACTGAGGGCATATCATTAAAATTAAATATATTATTATTCATGAGCTGTGAAATATACCTACGCCTAATTCTTAATATTCTATGTGACTTCATTTGCGCTAAATGCTTGGAGATTAATTAACATAGATTAAGCCTTAGTATCGTTAGGTATAGCACATTCAAGCTCGTATTTATGTACACATGGTGTTAAGCCTTGAAATAAATTAAAACGCTTACCATTACAGTGATGATGGTAGTAAAAATATTATTTTAAACAATCGAAGCATGTTAATATTCTATTTTATTTTTCATTGTACGTCTATACTTAAATACTGTTTCAAAACATTTGCAATATTGCACTTATTAAAATACATATCGACTGTGGAAAGGAGAATGAACGTAACTTACACATTTAAAAGGAGACACGAAAACCTTTTTCGATGATTTTGGGCCGAAGATAAATTATGAAATATACACAACCTTGAAGAACACGGAGATTGATAAACTATTTTTTAATTTACTCAATTTAAAAAAATGTGAAGTAAAAATCGTTCTTTAAGTCCTTTTTCATGGTCACAGTTTTTATAGTCTCTATTCTTTTAAAACTAAGAAGCTAAGTTTAGACAGTGATACAGAATTTTTAGCTAACGTCCTTTTGATGATCAAGTTTTATACATTGTGATTATTGAAAAAGGCTGTTTTTTTAAAAAAAAAAACAGTAGGTTACGTTACGTCTTTTTGCCATTTCACAGTCGATATATTTAAACATGCATATTTTTTTAAAACATAATTTACATATTTTTTTCAAATCTGTTTTATCAACGAATATTAAGTCAATTTTTATTGAAAGTTATGAACTTTTTTTGGAGAACTCACAAACTGTTGAATCTAATTATAAAATTGAAATTAAATCATTACTTTGCTTACATTAAAAAAATAACGTCATTTTTTGTCAGTGAATGTTTCCATCTAATTTTTATTGTACATCATTTTCTTATATTTTTACAGATCAAAGACCTGATTAAAACTTGACTACATAAAATTCTAGATCACCCAAAAAGGAGTTAAACATCAAATGTTTTTTTTGGATGTCAAATTTATTGAGGTTTAAGAACCAGGGTGTATTAACGACAAAGTTCTTTGATTTTCCTTCATCGCTAATGTTTTGGAAAATTGTATTTCTTTACCATCGTTGTTGACGAAAGTGCGTGGTAACTATATAGGTAAGAAATCCTTAGTGAAGCCAGTTATCTTCAAAGTCTTAATTACATGATACGATAAGAACGAAAGATTTTAATGGATCGAATGCAATTCATAACGAATTTTTTTTCGAAAACAAAGCTTTAATTTGAATGCATAATTAGTATTTGGAATTCATTTTAACTGCTAGAAACATACCATTCCCGTGAAAATTATCTCGAAAGTGCTGAAATTTTTACTTCGGCGTAACAAGATCTTTCTTTGTGGGTTGATACATATTTTAAGGGGCGTCCCAGTAGGCGTACTGCGAACCCATTCAAGGCAACCGCACCAGCGACGCCAGCGCTAAAATATGATAATTGCCGAAGGAAACGGCATAGTTGATGATGCGGCCGGAATACCGAGCGACGACTTAAAGCCTCCTGCACATCTCTAGATATGATGCAAAAATATTCATCTTTCATTCCGACGCAAAAAAGTGTTTCGAACAGTGATTACATGCTTATAACTTGTATTAGAAGCAAGAATATTTGAGACGAATATTCAGACAAACTTGAACATTTTTTTTATTATCTATGTGCACTCCCAATGTGGAGCATATGGCCTCCTAATGGAGGTATCTCAACAAAAGTTTTTCTACGAGAACTGTTTGTTATTCAGTCGCTCAACCTTTCTTTTTCAAAGAGAGTAGTAGGGATAGAAAGATAAGGCTAGGACAGAACTACTGGTTAACTAATCGCTCTCACTACGCCCGGTTGTGAAAGGATTTGAATTAGTGGGAGGGACATCACAAACATCGAACTGAAATTTATTGTAAAAATGCTTTTCGTACTGGAACTCGAAACCGTGAGGTCTGGCACGGAAGCCACAACGCTAATCGCTGCACCATAGGACTCGACTACTTGAAAAGTACTTAATACTATCACATTATGACACAAGTCAATGAATATTTCTTAGGCAACCGTCAAACTTGAATATATAATACAATAAGCACAATCATCGAATTTTAGTTTGCTTGATATAAATCGACTGTAATAAGGTAAGATTATAGTAAAATATTTAGTTTCACAATAATATATTATACAATTGATAAGGTTAACGGACTTTTCCGCACACGAATTAATACTCCTCATAGATTATTATGGAAGCGTTGATTGCGCACACAAGATACACGTAAAAAGAATGTTTCTAAATATTTTTTACGTAATTTTTGCAGAGATCCACGAAAAATACATCGACACAGCCCGACTTTAAATCGATGCTTTTTGACAGTCTCAGTTCTTATGAAATTACAATAAAAAAACCTGAGAAATCCAAATCTTCTAATATAATGTTTTTTGCATTCAAAACATAAGTATAGTTTCAGAACATTATGCTTTGAGAATTTTTGTACCTGAAGCAGAAGGCAATAAAAAATAAACGTTAAAAATCATCATTTTATTTAAAACGATAAAATACGACTATTTTACGTACGTGTAACAGATGCTAGTTTGCAATAATAATCATATAACTAACCCTGAATATAATTTTTATGTTTTATAATATTTTAATGCTCATTACATAACAAATATATTATACATGTACTCATATATATTATGAATGATACCATATTTCACGCTCATAAATATTGGTTTAAAAATATTTTTTCATAAAAATAGCTACAGTACAGTGGTTTCGGGATATAAGAATTTCCCGTGATGCTTCATAATCCCTGATTCCAAATCAATTAATTTGTGCTATATGATAACGATAGCTGTATTTTAGAGATGGATGGTAATGCCTACAAGTTATCTATTTACAATATTATTAGATTAAATCCAAAAAAAATTAGCTTGAAGATATTTTTCGAATAAATTGTTTCCGTACAACGCAGAATACAAGGAAAACTGTTTTTTTTATTATATTCGGATTTTAGTTGTCTATCGAAAAAATAATGTTCACTTACCTACAAACAGGTAATATGAGCCACTGATAAATAACACACTTGGAAAAGTTACCAAGTTTGTCGCATATTTTTATTTGAATATTCCTGTATGACACAAAGGCTTTGTTATATTTCGCGTGGCAAATTCATCGAAGTTTCGGCTCGGGAAAATCCCGCAGCGGGCCGAATTTATTACAAAGATATTTTGTCAGCTATACCCCGACGGATCTTTTAACAGACCGAATTGTTAGTGTTTTGAAACAAGTAAGATTATATGTATTTGTATTTAACACGGATACTGAAATATGTGATTTTATTTAATTTATTTAATTATCAAGATTGGTGAGCAGCAATTTATTAAATATGGTAAAAATTGCAAAGTATTTAATTCATCAAGAATTATTTGAATTGGTTGATAGTTTCATCGGCTTTAAGCCATCGTCAGAACTAAGTTAAACCTAATTAAGTCTATAGCTATTTTGGGTATAGTCATTGTCAGAACTAAGTTTAACTTAATTAAATTTAACAATCTTTATTGGATTTGAAACCTATTTCTTACAACTATTGTGGAACTAAATATTATAATGGAGTTCTGCCAAGTGAATACGAATTCAATCAAATCGATTCATCTCATCTGAGAACTTACAAAATTGAGTTATTTGTCATTACAGATAATGAAAATGCGCCAACTATTTTGAAGTTGTAAGAAAGATCATTCAAAGTGAACTCGGTGAGATTTTTTTGTACTTAGTTACGAGATCGAGTCTTAAATTTTATGTTTATCATTCTGAACAGTTTTCATCTTATTTAAAGTGTGTTTTGTTAAGTCACGGTTTGTTATAATTTTTTACTAGAAGAGTCTTGATGATCAGGACATGGGTCTTAAATCATAAATGCGCGCTCTTTTTTGAAGTGAAAATATGCTTAACTCTTATGTGGATTGTATTAAATAATAATTCTTTGTCGATGTTCCGACATTTATATTAAAAAAAAAACTGTAAAATGTGGATCGATGAATAAAGATGAGTCGGTCTCTTAACGAATTTCAAGATCATCTCGTATATTTTGCTGACGGCTTCAACTTATTGTTTTACCACTTAAGTACTATTCTAGCCAACTAGCCAAATTTACCATTTTTTATTTGCCTTCTTGGTTGGCTTGAGAAAAAATATTTTTAAAATTTAAATAAGACACTTTAATTTTCCCAGATATATTTGATTATCCTAGCCAAAAGAGATTTTTATTAGGAAATATTACGAGAGGCTTGTATGACGACCTAGTTTGGCGTATTTAAACTCTCTTGTTATTGTTATTGATTTTTATCCGTATCTAGGTATATAGGAGCATGGATATGTAATTTGTGATTCCTGATCTTCTTAACCAAAATTTTAATAGTCTAACAGGTAAAATACTCGTATACAATTTCTACTCTTTCTTACAGAGATGTCGTGTCGAGTTCTCTGAGAGAAAACTATTAATTTTCTTCGACCACATCTACACCTTAAGTGCAGATAAGGCTGCCATCTCCATGATTATTTATAAATAAAATTAAAATATCAAAATCTTTTTGTCTTACTTACAGGTCATTAACGTTATTTTTTATTAACGATTTTTCGTATTAACAAAATCACAATAGAAAAAAATACTTAAGAAGTTTGTTAAAAATGTAACTAAACTAATTTTACTTTTCAGGTGTTAAATGTTAATGCTTGGTAGAAAGGCATTATATTAAGAAAAGCACAATATTCATTTATTCTTATTTACACTTTTATTCACCTAGACCAGGACAAGCTCATCCTGATCTTAGTAAATAAAAATGGAAATAAATACAAATATTGAGTATTTCTTCAAATAATTTTAATTAAAACCATGTTGTAACTAATTACTGTTCTAAATTCATTTATCTAATTGGGGGTGTGGTAACCAAATTATATTAAATAGTTCTTTCTCACACGAAGATTAGCGCTGTCATTAAGATGATTCTGTCAGTTAAAGTAGTTGATTTTTTTATTGCTCTACTTTTCTTATTAAAACTAGAGTAGAATCCACTAATATAAAATGAAACGCTGCTCGTAGAAAACACGTATTGAAACTGTAAATTGTTGTGTGCCAAAAAATGCTACATTTTGTGTTGTTCCGAGCGATCCGTAAAGCTCGCCTTGTATGGCATAATTTATATCATGGTTAGCGACTAGATATTCATGTAAAACGAGTTAGTGCGAGGCCGCCGAGTATGTGATTCTATTATTGCTGCGTATCATCGTCGGGATATTCAGATTTTAGTACACGCCTGAGCCATGCATCACGTTTTATGGTACCGAATTCTATGACCATATTGAGAATATTCCCGGAGATACTCTGAATACCTTAAAAGTTTTGTACGAGGTTTTCAGTATATTATGTTAATGTATGTGTAACACGAAAATGATAGAAGCGGTTTGATTTTTTCCTGCAGATTTATTTTGAAATTACTTTAGGGTGATTCTCTAAACACGTTAACAACAAAATATTATTTGAATTCAAAAAATAAATTCGGAATTTTCAACAACAAACGGATGTTTTTATGAAAAAATAAATTTTGTTCTTCAAATTCGTGTTTTTTTTTTTTTACATATAAAATTTAATTTCTTTATTGATTATGTTATGTTTATAATTTTTACTGAAACACTTTTATATGTTGGTTCAACTTTATTCTGATAACATAATTTACACTTTATAAATCAATAAATCAATCTTATAATCAAGAAGAAAATGGTGAGATTGACAGGTTGCAATTGTTTTTTTATCCTACTGAAGTTTCATACTTCAATTGTTTCATTCTAATGCACGAAACACATTTGAAAATATAACTTCATAAAGAATAAAACATAGTATGCTATGGTGTTGAGTATACATAACAATTATAAAGATACAATGAGAAACAGATACATAATATGTAAACATAGGTTGTTGTATTCACTTATATGAATTATTTGCTGTCACTTTCAATTACGAATTATAATCGTTCGCGATTTTTTGAACGAACGTATAGAATTATGATCGAATCTGAATTTTGCTAAAGACTCATTTGTTAAAATGCTGTTTTTCCTAGATTCTTGATTTTAGTCAATTATTATTACATTAAATTTGACCCGACGAACAGTTGAAACTGTTTTTTTTTAATATGTTAGTGTAAAATATCTTATTTTTAAATACAGGTGCTTATTTGGTACCTTCCTAAAACATCACCATAAAAATGCTTTTTAATTAAAAAATAGTATTTCCATATTTGATTTGTATTTATTATTTTGTAATAATAATATGTGGACATCTGGAGTGCATTTATTCGACAAAGTAGCTATCTAAAATTTATGACCGGGAAACGTGCTATTCAACGAATGTAATAAATGCATTGTAGTAGGCATTTGATTGATATTTAATCTGGCTTTATTTTTAACTGCAAATAAATAGTATCAATTCCTCAGAGTCTCTGAATATTTTTATAACAGATTTAGTGTCATTTATTTATAATTCTTTGCAATATGTTGCTTATACTTATTATTTTTCACAACTTGGTTAAAGCCTTGATTAATTTTGTATAAATAGCCCTGCCCTGTATTAAATATAAAATTGATTCTGATGAATTTGTCACTGTACTTGTTGTGTTAAAAGTTTGTTACACAAATGGAGTTGCAAAATTATCAAAGTTAAGAGAAAAACTCGGTATTGATCAGTTGATAATGTCTACGAAAAGCAAAAGCAGTCTTGATAAATACAGTGCAACTAGTAGGCTCAAAAAGTGATTATATTAGAAAAAATAAAAAATGTGTTATTATGATTCCTACAAGTTTGTTGTTGAGTATCCTACTGCCACCCGTTATGTATATTCAGCCGCATTTAACGGCCGCCTTCCATAACGCAATGCGATCAAGAAAATTGAAGAATTTACTCCACATATTATTGTCCCAATATAGAGCTGCACCTGACTTATCTTCTAACCATGCACTGTAGTGCGTAAAAAAATAAAGTAAGAAACAAATTTCAATGACATTATGAATACGGCTAACATTAATCACAAAATAAGTTTTGTTTCTTTATTTTCAGTTATTTTAATTTAAATCCCGATAAACCATTGTGAATTTATATAAATTTGCCTTTTCGAGCAATAGCAGTGAATCAAATCGATAAAATCTCGATAATTACGGCCATTCTGAGCTCAAAAGCAAAGAAGTAAAAGGCTCTTATCTCGGCATTCCCAAAGCTGGGATCACGTTATCAAGGAATAATACGTCATGTCGTCGCTCGATTCCGACCTCAATTTATCAAGATAACGATGGCGTAGTGCATAGCAGGACCAAAGGACTTGATATTAATTATATAACTAATAACTTTTTGGCCGTACGGTGCTGTTGTAAAGTTATGCCCGCGAGAGATGATCTATGTTTAAATGAAACATTTCGTTTAATATTTTTCATTTTTGTTTTCAAATAATGCAGTGGCTTGAATACTAGTTAAAACATTTTTATTTTATAATAAGATCAGAACCGGGTTTTCTTACAACGAGCATTATCAACTGAATTGTTAATTATCAATATGCCACGAGGTCTGCGTTAATTGGCCACATTTAAAGCATTTTTTGCATGACCTTTACATATAATAGACAGCTGTTTTTTATTTATTTAATTTGTCAACTAATTTAAAGTATTAGTCAACACTTTTATATGTCTAATGTAGCATACAATATATTTACTATTTATAAAGATAACGATACGAACACATCAGGTATTGACAATTATTATTTCTCCCATCTTGTAAAATCAAGACATTTTTTCGACACCATGAAAATTGCATTTAAAATAGTCCTGCAGTATATTATACCTCAATTTCTCAAAAACATGGACACTTATATGTGACCATCTTACTAAAAAAAAATATACCATTTAAGGCGCATTAACTCTCGCGGCTCGGAGACTAAAAAAATACTTCTCTGCCGATAGGGGTCGTTTAGGGACCCCAGTGGTTTCCTCATTATTGGCCTTATTCTTATGAATTTCAAAAAAAAAAAAAATTTTAAGCGCTTTAAAATATCTCTCTGCATCATTCTTCATACATTTTTTTTATAAAAATCCGTGTTTTTTTAATAAATAATCATATTTTAAGTTGCGCGTGAAAAGACGTCATTCCAGGACAAATATGAATTTGCAACTGACACGTTTAGCCGAGCTATCTTACAAACCATAGCTTATCGCTGGCGCTTATTTCGTAATCGCATTATCGCGCTATCGCGTATTTATATAAACTACAAAAGGTCCAAAAAACTATGATATAAGAATACCTTAATTATAAACATTGTATCACTTATATTAAAATAGATATTTAAGAAAATGTGGGTATTGGGGCCGCATTTCTTGAGCTTAGAACTGGAAAAGTTAAAAAAAACATTTCGGTAGTAGATACACCTTTGCAGCCAAAGCTATGTCATGAAATTTCGCCCGAGGACGTTCAAGATTGCTCCAGACCAAAATGAGAAGTTGGGTTTACTTTGAAGCAGAGATCTGCTAATGAAATCAATACGTCACAATATTATGCCTCTTGGGTATGAAAATACTATAAACATAGATTTCGTAACTCGATTATTAATTACGTCTGTCATGCTAGACTGGAAATTAATTTTCCAGCTGGAATAGAGAACCTGTAAACTATTTCAAAGTCACAGGCGTGTGATATAACAGCTCTATGACGTTAACTAGTCATTATCGAGAGGTACGCACCCTGTTAAAAAAGAAAAGGTTAATTGAATATTTCAGATACACTACATCATATTATCATCATACATAGCGGTTCTTAGCAGTCGAGTTAAACAGTTTTTAAAAAATTGGAGACACACCGTTATTATATCTGTTGCATTTGTCTGGTCGTCATCAAAGGGCATCAAAGTCGTTACTTCCGTGACAAATTTTAGTATAAGCATCGATTAATCGATTTCTGTTTAAAGGCATGATTGTTAGTGATATCTAAAACTATACTCCAACCCTTACAAATCTAACACAATGAGATGAAGTAAGAGTGATAAGCTAGCCAATTGTCTTGTTCCAGCTCAAACCTGTCTATCCTTACTCTTAAACAAAAAAAAACTTGAGTAACAAGCAGTGGCCGTACATAAAACTTAAATTAATATTCCTTCATTAGAGTGTCATATGTTCTACGTTGAGAGTGGTCGAGGATTAAAAAAAGGCATTTTGCTATACGCTAATGAAAGTGAATGACAACATCATTACATAATGATGTGAAGGTATCCTTTGTTTTCGTAAATTTTTATGCGACGGACCTCTATATTTCTTCACGTAAGTGTATTCGAGTTACTCTGCATAAAAATATATATTTTTCGGTCACAGTTTAAATAGAGAAATTAAGAATAAGAAGTAAGAACGGTTGAAGATGAGAGATAACACTAAGATAGATTATAAACATTACAGATGTTGGCGCCCTTTGACACAAATCGATCGAAAATCCACAATATGAATTCGATTTTGAATGACTTAAATGTTTTTAAATCTTGGCCTTTTTCCTATAAAAAAATGAAAATAGGTGTTGCTTTAAATGTAGACAAAGTGATAAGTGAGAATTCTGAAACCATTTTTTATTATAACTTTTTCTAATGAGACGCGAAATTATAACGGAAACGAAGTCAGGAGAAAAGATTTACAGGTATTTAAATTAAATTATAGTTTTTTTTTATACAATCAATAGTAATTTTACTTCGTTGTAAACTATAAAAACCTTGATAATTTTAAAGAAATACATACAACCAACACGTCATAGTATGAATAGATTATATTAAACTATTGTCTCCTCTTGTTCTAAGTAAATCATTCAATCAGTAGTAAGTAGAAATAAAGTTGTTGGATGAATTTATTTTTGGCAATTCGTTCAAATACCTGAATGAAAAGGATTGATCATTACGCAAAGCCATGACCTATAATATAAAAATTTAAATGTCCAAACGAGCGGGTCCCTAGAGAGTCGTTTCCTGGACTGCTGGCTCTAAAGTGTACTTTTGTTTCCACTGCGTGTCGGAAAATATGTGTTTTGATATAATAGTTATTTTGAGATTTAAAATTTGTTTTAATTTTATGTTGTTTTACCAGATTGAATTTTTTTTATTTATTTGACTGTTAAATTAAAAAAAAAAAATTAAATAAATATCTTGATAGCGTACTATTTAATGTTATGTTTTTTTTTCTTAAAGCAACATTTCAAATATTAGCAAAACAGCTATCGATTAAATTATTATTAAACAGACGGCCAATTCACGAGGCGTTTTGAATTATAAACAAAAGAATTAATATAACAAACACTCTTCCAATTAATTCGTCAAAAATAGTAGGTAAGACTTTCGTGTGGTATCGTCAACTATTGAGGCTCAAAATCACAATTATAGTGAATGCTATGGCTTCCTTATGGAGATATCTGAACATAAATTTTCGTACGAGAACCTTTTGTTACGCAGTCGCTCAACCTCTCTTTTCCAATGAGAGTAGTAGGGATAGAAAGATGAGGCTACGAAAACACTAGTGATTAACTAATCGCTCTTGCTACGCCCAGTTATTGAATAATATGAAGGTTGGTAGGGATTTTTTAGACATCACAAACACCCATGCCTTCGAACAGAAATCGATACATTGATCGAAAAAATGCTGCTCGTACTGAGACTCGAATTGTAAGATTAAACGCGAAAGCCAATATATTAATATACATGCAAAATTATTAATATTTCGCTACCCTACTTTTTGACTTGTGAAATAACAAAGCTATCAAATTTATTTTTGTATTAAAAATGATCTTCTACAAAGTTACCACTGAATCTATCGCAAATATATTATTATTTATGAAACATCTCCATTGGCTTAAAAACAAACGAGTAAAAACTAAGCTCTAATAATTTAGTTTTTTTTTGTTACGACTTTTTTTCTGCGATGGTAAAATATCTAAAATAGTTAGATAATACAGCTTTCTTAAATGAAACATGCTTAGTTTTATAAATGTCGATCTTAAGAATTTTCATATAAAGTAAAAATATTAAAATATTTAATCAACCAGAAATTGTTAAAGTTTGTTATTATTTCGACGGTTGTTTAAGTAAAACAGTTGTCAAAAATCGTGCCGATCTAGTTTTGGTTTATCAATAATATATATTTTTCCAATACAGATAGATAAACACTAAAATTTTAAAATAATTAATTGGTCATAGTATAAAAAATGTTGTGGTGTATATATTTTTATTCTGATGTATAATATCTTACATGGATTATATTTTCTTATCATTTTAAACCGAACAAAGAAAATATTTTTTTCTATTTTTCTGACATGAAATCAATGAGACGGTCCGAGACCAATTTGCGATGAGAGATGTATAAAACCCATCGAATACCTTTAACGGCTGCTCTTACCAGTGTAATGGATAAGTGTTATGATAACAACCACCAGTCGACCATGTGTTCTATACAAATTTTAGGTGAGCCAAGTTTCTTGCAATTCAACCAAGTTTGCAGTATTAAAGTAAAGTCAAAACGACTAACAAAGATACCATTTATTATTCAAATAAGCCATATTTGCCAAGAACACGTGTAAATGGTCTAATAAACAAAACTCATACCTGCAGTGCAAGTACAAGTTGTCGGCAATATTTACTCTAAAGTAAAAGTTAAAGTTAACCATTAGACGACCGCGGTGGGATTCAAACTTTTGCAAAGTGCTCACAGGAGCCCTGCTCCCGTTTGTGGGACAGCAACTTTCTTCGGTTCATTGTTTGGCTCCCTCGGGAACTGGCTAGCAAGTTGATTTTCATTCAAAGTAGTGCAGGTGCATAAGCATTAAATCAATGTTTACTTAAGCTTAACGCATTATACCAATAAAGCATGACATGTTACCTATGTTAGTACAGAAAAAAATATCCCAAGAACCATTCATTACACATAGTTTATTTTATATAACAAAACTTTGATTTTCAACTTTTCAAGCTTACAACAATTTGAATTTTAATATAAAATACATTCGTTAAACATTAATAATATGTCGAAAGAAAAAAGTAATTTTGAAATACAAAAATCTTAAAAAGAAACAAAAACACAATCGCAAAGCATTTTATTTTTACTTTTTGTATAAACCTTATTGCTCTCTTTACTGTTCATTTTTTCAGAATTTGGTGTGGTAGGGAAGTAAAAAAAAAACAACCTTGAAACTATTCGCCCCTCGGATACGAAACCAATGTTTAGTACAGCCTCTTCCCAACCGTTTATCATATAACATGAGTTTTGTCGAGTTGTTGTAGAGTGATATAAAAAATGGAGTTTCATTGAGTAATTGAACTGTAAAAAATAAAGAAATTTCAGAGCAAGTACAATTATTAAGACGGGATCAAAAAAAACCAAAACATTAAAGTACACGTTAGGTTTTAAGATTGTTTTAGATCTTGACCATTAGTTTTACATAAAATATATGCGAAAAAACACATGATTTTTGTAAATAAATGAAATGATACAAAGCGAAACGAACCTGTTTAAAGCCGCAGTAAATAGTAAAATAGAATAACTAACCATAACACTGACAACACTTTCATGTTTAAGTTTCCCACGATCATTGTTTGGGTCCTGTGGGACTTTATTGGGCTTCCCCGGAACACATTTGTTGCAGAAGTCAACCCAATAAAACAGCTTTCCAAAGTTTGGGCGGGCCGAGTGGTGCGAAAACGACAGTAACATGGGACCAATGACTCGCAACAAAACTTTGACAATCACTGCTCTGCTTCCACGATTTGCGAGTTATGCGTCTACTACTTAGTAACTTTGAAAGCTATCGAGAGTCGAGTACTGTACCGAGCTTTGCTCAAAACTTTAATTCGATTCCAACATTGTATGTATGTTATATAACATTGTAACGTTTCTTCAAGTGACAAATGTAGGAAAATTATTACAACATTTTATGTAGATTATTTTACCACTTCCGTTACTAAAAAAGAGACTTTGGATAATTAAGAAGCTCAGGAGCAAAAATGGCCAAATCCCTGTTTCCTGAACAGAAAAAAACACACTTTTTCTTAAATTTGAATCGCTTAAATAATGTACATTTAGTTCAAGTTCATCCGCGCACTTGTACGCCCGAAGATGCCGAAAAGCAAAACTCGGGTCGTTAATGACAAAACTTGTGTGAATGTAAATAATTTTAACAATTCAAATTTAACATGAAATTGAATTGAAATTTCTTAGTCTTATAAAAACTTGTACAGCTTAAATTATAAGATCATATTTTGATCCTAAGCTGCATGGAAACAATGAGATATTAAGTGAAGTTGAAAATTAAATTCTGTTCTTTTGAATCAGCAATCCAATACTATAGCAATATTTCATTTTTTTCAAAACTGGATTTCGGCCTGTTTGATCCCAAGCTACTCAATTGATGGAATATTTTCACTGTCAATACTTGGTGGAAAGGCATTATATTAAGAAAAAACACAATATTCATTTGTACTTTATTTATAAAGGTCGGGGACGGTTTTGCTCATTGCGAGCACTTCCAACTGACTAACTGACTGACTGTTATTTCTTAATGGAATATTTTCAAATGTGTTTTCATGAAAACTTCTTTTCAATTTTTTTTTACACCGCTGGGACACAAATTATTGTTAACAACTTGACTCATGTATACTGCGTTAAGTAAAATATGCTTGGTTACACTTTATATTGATCTTCTGAGCGTATCCCAAAATATTGGACTGATACTCTTTTAGCTAAAATTCACGCTACGAAGAATTCTAACCGCATATATTTTTTCCCCATTCAAAGCCTTCAACTGACAGAAAATTTGGTAAAAAAGTTCGAATTAAGCAGGCGAAGAAAAAAAGGAGTTTGAACAAAACCAACTCACTACGCAAGCTCCAGATAGCTGCTGCAATGTGTAAATAAAATAGATTGAGAATATTTTTTCGGACGTATTATTTAATTGGGAAATTTGAATTAATTTTCTCTAAAAGCAGTACAAAACTATGTTAATTATTTTGAATATGAACCAAAGAATAGGCGATGAAAAAATGTTGTTCGTATTAAATAGTACTTGCTTTTAAACTACGCGGCATTCACTAAACCAAAATCGTCTTATAGTAAGGTTTTGTACAGAAGCGCGTTAATTAGTTAGGCCCGAGAAACTTGGAACGTTAAAAGTTATATCGTAAAATTATATGTTTCGCAAGAATGAAAAAATAATTTTTAACAGTATATTCCTTATAATTCAGTTACTCTTCCACGGAAAAAGAGCTTCAAATTGCGTTCGTATTTTCTGAAAACGCTGTTTGCTTAATCAACCGTTTCTTTTTTGACTTTGCTCTCGAGATAAAATATTATTTTGCAAATAAAGTACCATGAATCTTCATTTTTTTCATTATTTCGTTTTTAATCTGGTTCGTACAATTATGAAAGTTTTACCAACCTCCCGATGTCTATATAAATTGTCTTTATTATTATAAAAAAGGTGTACTTTGTAATATGAGCGACTTATTATATTTTTTATTTATAAACTGTCTTGTACGACAGTTAAAAACGTGGTAAAAGCTGGAAAAAAACACTCGAATCACTATTTTTACTTAGATAAAATCTATAATTTAAATACTAACCATTATAAGAATATCGATGCCGCTTGAAAGAACTATACAATTCTTTAACAATATTACTTCGGATATCGATATACACTCACTTAAATGTGAGTTTTTAATACAGTTGTTGAGCTCGCTCTGTAGTTATTGTAAATTTTAGTAAAAAATATGTAATACTTAGATACATTTTTCATAACCTTAATCAATATAAGTAAAAATAAGCGCTTATTGGTCTCAACCGTTTTATACTAATGTTAAAAAACTACACATTTATACTTATTTCCATTTTCATTAAATATGATCAGGAACGGCTTTGCTCATAACAAGTAAGAAAGTACAATGTAAGAGTGTTATTTATACAAATCAATATGGTGTAATAAACTATTGGTATTGAAAGGAATTTACAAATAAAAATACGAAAAAATAATAATTGACACTAAATTTATAAATATTACAATTCCTAATACCTGTTAAATGTAATAACAAACCTTTTCAAAGAGTTATTTAGCTAAAGTAAAGACTAATGGTGATGTCAAATATAATAATAATCTTGGTTTTTTACGTATGTGGTGTGGTTACTTAAGTAAATTTTCCAGCAATGTATTTAATATAACAGTGGTAAATTTTAAACAAACTAAAAACGAACAGTTAAAAATATATGCTTAATTTTTTATAAAACGGTAAATTCTAACCTCGTTATTTTTAAACTTATCATTACGTCACTAGGTGATAAATCGAATATAATTTGTGTCATTTAAAATGGTTTTTTTTCAAATAATGCCTTGTCATGCATTAATTAATTCCTACCAAAACGCTTTCTAAGTGTTATAGCTTCATATGATTGGATGTAATTCCTCCAGATTCCAAAGCTCGTCGTACAATATGTACCAAAACCACCAATACCCATTATCTGGAATCTATCAGAGTATCTGCCATCGGCTGCCGTTACGTACAATTTAGATGGAAGCACGGTAGGCTCGCTCAATTTGCTTGATAACTCATGCAATCTTCCCCCAATAACAAGGCAATCAAGCGACCTACCTGTTTATGCAGTAATTGGACTTCAAATTCTGTGACGTCACTGACAGGTTCACCGTCGGGCGTGACGTAGTAGACAAGGAGCTGACTCGAGGGGGCCATGTCGGATTTCACCGTGAAACTGGAATTATAAAACATTAATAATTAGATACTCGAGTAACTGAGGGGCTGGATGGTAATTTTGAAGCGAGTACCTTATTAAGTGGTCGTATAGGAATAATATAGCGCGACGGTCAACAGGTCGGAGGCAGTCGTATTACAATTTTCATTCGTAAAGGAAAATTGACACTGTTTTCTTTTTAAAACACGAACGGAACTCATTTTTGTATGAAACATTATAATTCTCTCTCAAAAATCAAAGTTGTACAGTCTTTTGTGTGATTAATTTATTAAAAATAAACGAAACGTGAATTTTAGTTTTTCTCGCGAGAAATTCTTGATGAAACATATGATGAGCCATTTTTTACACGAGTTCGGCGACAAAATAACCTTCACATAAAGCAAATATCACATTATTTTATTTTTTATTGTAATTTTGTTAATCTGTTATCGATTATTTAACATAAATTTTCAAATATTACTATTTTTTTAAATTTTGGTCTTAAGAAGCCCTTAAACTTTCGTTTGTGCTTTTTCGTAAAACACAAATTGCACTCATATATCCACTGGCATAGTTAAAAAGATGATTATTTTTTTTATTTACTTGACGGCTTTTGGCAAAAAACACGTAATTTTTTTTTAAATTATCAAAATAAGACCATATTTAAATTCGAATTTTCATTTTTAAAATATTCAATTTAAAAAAATTGTATATATTTTTAACCAGGGTTATTAACGCTTATTTAATAATTACAATTAAAATAATTTTGATCTGAAAAAATTGTTGTAATGCTCTGTCTGCTTGTATTTTTTTTAATCCATGTCCGCTGCCAATGTGGAGCATATGGCCTTCTAATGGAAATATCTCAACAGAAGTTTTTCTACAAGAACTGTTTGTTACTTAGTCGCTCAACCTCACTTTTTTCAAAGTGAGTACTAGGGAATGAAGAATAAGGCTAGAGTAGGACTAGTGGTTGGCTAATCGCTATTGCTAAGCCCAGTTATTAAAGGATCAGAAGAATGGGAGAAGAGAAAATTATGTCAATTGACATCAAGAACACCCAGTCTTCGATCACAACTTTGAATTGAATACTTTTAAAATTCACTGTGATCTGACCGGGAATCAAACCCAGTCCTGCGTGATCGGTAAAGTAAGCTCTGCTTGTATATTTTTGTCAAATAAAAATTGGATAGTGTTTGTTGCAATAGTTATGAACACAGAAGTTTCTTATAATTTTTTTTAAAGCTTTTATATAACAAGCAACTAATCAATCAAGGTTAAAGTTTACATTTCTTTTAGGCGTAGGTGAAGTGTAACTTTCAAACTACGTTATACAAAATTTACGTTTCGTTTTATTTTCAGATAAGTCCGACATATATAAAACCCCATGTTACGGTTTCAAAGATACCAGCGAAAAATAATACACTAAAAAAATCGTTGGAATTTAAACACAATTATTTATTATATAAAAAACTCACTTTTATTGGTTTGGATCGTATTTATAAACTGTTTATAAAAAAAACTCTTCCGATTCACTGAATTGGTTTGAAGGCTCGGTCGTGTTTGTCATTGAAATTAGTAATATAACTTGAAAGACATTCAATTTATCTTTGTAATTTAAAATATTTTGGACGCAAATTGCGGTAAATAAAAACGTTTACGCAAATGTTAATTTATCTACTTAAATGAAACAGAATAGCAAAAATTGAACTAAAATAGCGGAAAATTGGGAATTTACAATATAAATTAATAGTAAATGAGCTACTTTTATGCTATGAAAAAATATTGTTTATTTTCGCAATATATTAAATAATAACCAATTTATGTATTCTCCATTATAAGCAGTGTTCCGTCTAAACTGTGCGCGAGTGCGCGCGCACATGCATTAAAATCGAGCGCACAAAAGTAACATCAGCTTTACTACCACCAGAATAAATTAATTGTCATTATATAGTGTTGTTAATCATTGTCATTATAAAAAAAAACTATTTCGTTAAGTAGTTCTAAATATCGTTATGTGCCGTGCAATTCATTTAATTTCCTTTCAAAGTTGTACAGCCAATGTATTTTGCGCACATAACCTTCGGATAATTAGAGGGAACATTGATTATAGGTTTAGCGATTGAAGATATCTAGTTGTGATTTGTCAACGTGATTAGCGTTGAATCTTTGCAAATCTCTAGGGTCGTTAATTTCTAATAAGTCATAATGGTTACGTGTCAATCATAGGCAGTAGAAAATTATTGATAGACGCCAAGGTTGATTTTATTTATTATTTTGTTGTTGTCATGGTTTTGTCTATAATTGGAAATCAGGTTCATGGGATATTTCACAATATATTTTAATATAATAAACGTAAGACAACCATTATTTAAATATAACTGAGATTTAATAATTAAGCGAAATCGACTTTGATCGTTGAACCTGTAGATTATTAGAGGTTGAAAACCTTTTTCACAATGGAAACTCCTATTGCTTTTTACGTAATCAAAAAAGAATTCAAGAAATTTCAGTTCATTGAATATTTATTGTAAATCAATAATGTAAAGAAAGTTTCGACACAGCCATTAGACAGCATTTGCGATTTAAAATAAGTGTTTTTCCAACCCAGGTAATGATACTTAATAGATTCATCTAAGCAGTGGTTATGATCTAAGTATTTATTTATCCATCTCCGCTCCCAATGGGTAGCATATAACCTCTTCGTGAAAGTATCTTAACCTTGACCAATTTTTACTACAAAAAACTGCTTATCACAAAATTGCTCATTTTTTTTAAATAGCAGATAGAGAAATCATAGGTCTGGGACATGACCAACAGTTGCTGTATCGCTCTCGTTAAAAACTTCTTATTTAAGGATTGGAATGGTCAAAGAAAACTTTTAGACATTGCAAACAACCGCGCTTTCGAGCATAAATCCATAAATCTATAGAAAAAATGTTGTTCGTACTGGGAATTGCCCGCGTAGTTAAAATAAGCCGAGCGTAGCAGTAAGTTTCGTCGAAACTACATTAATAATAATTAAATTCCACATAATTTACGGCTACGACGCGGTAGTGGAGGCCTTTGCCCGAATATCTCTGCGGCAGACAGGTAAACGTTTAGGTCCGGCTGTTCTATTTTTATTTAATTTGAGTGGAACACAAAAAGCGCATTTGTTTCCATAAATTGGCTGCCTTAAATAATTAACGAAACAAAACTCCCCGAATTGAGCTCATAAAACGTTCAAATGCACATTTTTACGCTCGCCCGGCGAAATAATATATTATTTTTGGCCTAGCATTTTAGTGTAGGCGGTGGAATAAACTGCAAAAGGTGAGCTGTGTTTCCAACTGCAATCAAAAAATGATTTAGAGTAGGTACTCAGCGTTGTAACGAAATCACACACAGGTCCGGGATACGACCTGTGTGTGATGTGACAGTGAATTGATGTGACGCGTCTCAAAGTAGAAAATCTTTAAGGCTTTATTAGACGCGCGTATTTTGAAAGAACAAATTAATATTTTAGCATTTTCAATCAGCTTAGATCTATGTTTATTTATTCTACCTTGAAGCGACGAAGGCGGCATAGCTAACACGGTTATCAAATTCGATTGATGGCCATATCGTCTTAAAAAATATTTTCAGTATGCTGTTCGTATCTAGATATTTTCAAAACATATAATTGACATCCAAAATCATTATTTTGTTCATAAAAATTGAACTTTCTTTAACCAGTTGAATACCAAGCGAACACGAGTGTCCGGAACATATGCAATATTTTGATGAATATGTGTAGTTCCATCGATATTGAGTCAATATAGTTTTTTAAAATATAGAACTCTAGTGTATATTAGACAAAGTTATTTTTCTTAAAAACAAACAGTATTTCTGGGACATATTAATGATTTATTTGCGCGGTATTCAAACGGTTAAACTTTCGTGCCTAAAAGAACTTAACTGTGGATTGCACATTTTTTTAAACCTTATCCATTAATTAGGGTAATCTAAACATTTTTTAAAACACTTTATTCTACGGGTACTGATTGTAACTGAGTTACTAAATCTTTGCGTTTTTCGAAAAGAGAAAGCTTATATATCAGTTAAATATGAATAATGCAAAGTTAGGGGAAAGGTCATCACTATCGTTGAGCGTGTTTGGGAGAAAATTAACAACATTCATAAATATATAAGCTAATAACAAAACGACGAACAAAATTGTGCATACTGGGAATTGATCCTGCAAGCACTGTAACCGAAGCCTACGACTCGGTTAAATACTTGTTATTTAACTGACAATTAGCTGACTTTAAATCATACTTATACATTTTTAATTCTTTAATACCTACTTTAATAAAAGATTGTTTCGTGTTAATAATCCTAAAAATAATGATTATAGAAAATCATAAGGCTAGAAAAACCTACACTTTAAAACTAAATACGGCCTAAAAAGTCTTAACTTTACTGTATAACATTTCTGTCAAATGTTGAGTGTATGATCAATCATCAATAAATGTTAATTTTTATAGTTGAAAGTAGCACAGTTGACAAATAAATTGCAGCCAAAATGACAGGCAAAAATTACACTTCGCTACTTATTCTATTTGGTAAGAGTTATTGTTGAGATACTTTTGTTTTATATTATAGTTGGATGTTATAGTACTTTATAGCATGAAAAAATGTTTTCATATTATTTAATCATGGATATCATGTTTAAATAATATATTTTTTTTATTATCTACCTATACCGTGCGAGTATTTTATTATAATTTGAAATTTATAAGTACAAAATAAACACATTATATACTATAACAATAGTGAGAATATATATTTTTTCTTTAAATGGTGGTCAAATTAATTATGGCATAAGTAGATCATCTTCCTTTAAAACAGTTTTGAAAAATTGTAATCAAACGTTTCAGTTTCTCTCTATTCTGATTGGTTAATTATTCTATCTCTTTCATTTGATAAAAATGAAAAAGGCTGCATTTTTTCAAATAGGGAATTTTGATGTAAAGCAGTTTTATTAATAGCTATACCGAGAGCAATTTATGGCCAGGCAATTCAGATAGAGAATAGATAAATATTCATAATATGAATAGAAAATGTGGTTTGAAAAACATTCAAATAAATTGAATAATAAGTATTTTGCTGATCACAATTAAACACTTGGTAAGCTGATATTTTCATAATACATATTATAAGCAGACCGCAATAGAGGTAAAGTGAGTTATGAGAATTGTAATTCAGTTAAGCTTCATTTATACCAATTGAGTACGCAGCCGAGTGACATCATTGAACCGAGTAACAATATTGACCAAATAAACATCTATACGCATTTTTAGTCATTCAGTTCATTTTTACGTGCATTCTGTTGAATTAAACCTGCCAAACGAAATATCTTCTTCTGCTCACTCGCTCACTCGAATCACTCGTCAGATAACTCAGCCAAGTCTTGTGCATTGCGTTCGGATTGTTTTGTATTCGGTCGATTTTACTCTCTCGGCCGCGTACTTCGTAGGTCTAAATGAGACTTAACATTCATAGGAACAAACCGTTTCGTGGTATTATATCATGGAAATGGTGTTTACAGCAATGACAATGATGACATTTAATATTTATCTCTATCAACAATAAAATATATACTGGCGAAATTATCAAATAATGCCCGATTTTTTCTTCCAAATTAAACTTTCTTTGTCATCGTGTAGATTGTTTTACAACTGTGTGGTGCTCTATTTTGTTATAAAAAAACATTAAATTTAATAACCTTTAAATTGCTGGTGGATAGTTCAACACAATCTACATGTATGTAAAATATAATTCTTGATACGTACGTATTTCTTTGTATTGCAAGTGCATAATAGTTTAATAACTTTGAAAAAAACGTTAATTTGCATGATTTCAAAGCGGTTAATGTTTTTCAGAACTTTAATGTAATAAAAAGAAAATTTATGATAAACAAATAAAAATTTCATGTTTTTTTTAATAGAAAAAGTGTGACAAAACATGGTTCAGAATATCATAGCAAAACAGCAAATGGCTAAATCAATTTGTACAATACGCGACCTGTTTTGCTTTTGTAAAAAATATTTGAGTAACACCAATGACCCGACCGTGTGTAAAAAAAAAGCTTTATAATATGTAAAATACACATTTGTTTCATTAAACTAACATTACGTCCTATTTATCTATATATTAATACTCGATAATGTCCGTATGATTGCATGATTGCATGATTGTCCGCGATTTCCCCCCCCCCCCCTGCCCCTTCCCCCTCCCTCCTCAAAGCTCCGCTGACGCAATATTTTTATTCATACTAAAGACATATTTTCCCAATACACTGGTTGATTATTTGACGAAACAAATCAAATCAGTGAAATTTCTCATACAAAAAAACGCCGCGATCGTGGATCGAACTCAGATCTCTGGATTACCAGTTGAGCTCTCTATCAACTGAGCTAACGTCATAATTATCAAGGCGATAAAAATAGTGTATATAAATTAAAATTTGAAAATGGAACGATATTTGTGATTCACAAACTGACTTCGATTGTTTGTATTCAAGATTCAAAAATGGAACACCTGTCAAATAATGATTGTGGTTTATTTTACATAATATAGTTTCGACAGTTAAATGCAAATATTCCATGTGTGTCATATGTATGCTGACGGCTATTAAATATTTTACGTTTTAACAGAGGGTATTTAGAATTTATCCCGATAATTTAATAATTTTGTATCTTTTGTTTTAAATAACGAGTAAACGAGTCTATGCTTTGGAAAAGGTAAATTTATGCTCAAATAGTAATATAAATAAAGTAAGCGAAATAGTTTGATAGATTGGGGACAACGAGATTAAAATACGGAAAGTGAGCCAAGTTAGGATGATGGGAAAAAGTGAACTGAACCCACCCTTTTTATTGCATAATTTAAATCATTTTTTCTCTAAAATACATTGTTTATGCTTTCGATGGATTCGTCGGTAACTTTGTGGAAGTTCATTTGAATATAAAATAAAAAATAACTTAGATTATTCCACGTATTGTGCTACAAACTGTGACACATGTTTCGCCTTTTTCAGAGGCATCCTCAGACAGACTTACTTTTACTTACTGAAAGTAAGTCTGTCTGAGGATGCCTCTGAAATAGGCGAAACACGTGTCACAGTTTGTAGCACAATACGTGGAATAATCTAAGTTATTTTGTATTACTTTTTTATGCTTATTTATTGAAAAAACTTTCACATAAAATTAAAAGTTGATGACAGTTCCCACAAAAAAAAATTGAAAACGTAATTGCACTTAAAAGTCAAATGGAAAAGTTTCACCATTTTTATGTTTGGTTCCCTTAAAGACTCATATATTCCTAAAAATAAGCTCCGTTTGGCGAATTAGTGAAGTTAATTTATTCTTATTAATTTGATAAATATGCAATTGATTGTAACATGGAAAATTGATAATTTTGTTTTGATAAAATGTGCAATTAATTTATACCATTTTGCATGTGAAAAATGATTATTAGCAAACTTAAACATTATTTCAAAAATTAAGTAATTTCCAATTTAAAACTGCAGGGCTGTCGATATATGCGCCGAGGTCGATTTATGCTACTATGAAAAATGATTGTTAGCAAACTTGAACATTATTCCAAAGATTTAATATTTTACGAAATTTCTGTCACTACGAAAAAAAATGTTAAACTTAAACATTATTCCAAAAATTAGGTAATTTACGAGGTATATTTCTGCTAATAGGAAAAATAATTGTTAGCAAACTCAACATTATTCCAAAAATTAAATAATTTACAATTTAAATACAACAGGGCATGCTGTCGATATATGCCCCGAGATATATTTATTTTATTTTTAGAATTTCTGGCTTATTCAATAAATAGGTTTTAATTTTCTGACTTCTTAAAAATGCAACAAAAATCCCCCCGTTGAGGTCAACGGGCTTACAGCTAGTTTATTATAATTTAATGAAAAATAAGATGAACTCGATCAAAAAATAAGTCATCACAATCATAAACATCTTAGACGATTCAAAATAAGATATCGTTTTATTAAAATAATTTATTTTTTCTTCTATTTCCACATTATTTATTAAGATTAGAAAGGATTTCATCAGTTGATAATACTCAAGATGAACTTTTATTTCAAATACCTATTGCATAATTTCCATCGAGTATTCACAGATGTCAAAACAATTATTGTTTGTTTTTTATTTTAATTTGATTTCTCCCTGTAGTTGATGCTTTCTAGTTGATGGCCAGAATAATTTTATGAAGCTTGTCCGAATGAAATTTAGATGCAGTGCTGGGTATTACATAACTACACTGCTTTCAAATAACACGGTGCTAGATCCCTTACATGTTAATCTGAAGATTTGAAAACAAAAATTACACGAGATCTGTATATTTTAAGTGATGAATGCAATGTTATTGTCAGATAGTGATATTGATTAATCTTTGTAACGATTTTAAACAATAATGTGTTTTATGTTTTGAAAAACCTAATTGATTTTTTATTTTAGTTTAATTTTGTACACGGTATTGCGTGGAACGTATCCACCGTGTAAAACGGGAGACCATTGTATTTATAGACCGATACAGATAAAAATAACAAATCAACTTTATTTAAATATTTCTCTGAACGCCAAAATAAGAGTACTAAATTATCGTTCGATTATACAATTATTATGGACTCTCACAATACAATATTTTAACGATGCCTTAACAGCGCAGTAACTTTAGATATTCTACTAATTGGACTGTAAGATATCGCTAAATATAGTTTTCCCATTCCCTCCAGTAATGGGGGAAAATTAGTAACTCAAGATTTTCTCGTTAAATCTTGTTTTGTAAGCAATAGCCGTGGCCTTAATTGAAATAAACAGAGATTTGATCCACGAAATAGCTTCGAGCTATCGGCTTTCCGACGTTTCGGGCACGATATTTATTTCCGTAGAGTAGTAGTCAACCTTTCAACTAAGACAAACAGCCCGAATGGCAAGCTTATAACAGCAAAAGCTGTAGATGGGTATGGAAATTGAGAGCTTAAATAAAACACGCGTAATGTATTTATATTTAATTTGTCGGTATTCTGTGAAGTAAACGGTCAGTATTAATGTCATATTTGATCAGTATATGCACCACGAGGTTATAAGCTATAATACAAATTAACAATATTGATAATGGATATCCTTTATAATATTGATCACTTAAAAATACAGAATATCTTAAATTTAGTACTGTTCAAAAAATAGTTTAAATACTAAACACATAAATACAAGTGTATTAAATCAAAACTAATTTTTTATTGTTATATATTTAAACACTCTTAATGTGTTTATTGTTTACTGTTGTTTCCCAAGTCAATTCTTGTGTTCAAGTCAATTCTTGGCGTAAAAGCAATACGTTAAATTTCAAAATAAAGCGCTTTTCTTAATAATTCCTAATAATTTTGTTAAGTTTTTCATATTATTTTGTTGATTATGTTGTCTATGAGTAAAAACTATCATGATTTATAATAAATAGTTTGTAATTAGAAAAAAGGTTTTTTTTTTACGTATCTATTATTATTATATTGAAAAAAAATGAAAAATATTTTTGTACTGAACGACAATCAAATACCAATAATGCTTTGACATTTTGAACTCATAAATATACCTAACGTTTACCTGGATCCATCTATCGGTGAAATTTGAAATTACTTTGTGGCCAACCTAATAATAAAGATGGCCAAAAATAATACAATTATTCCACGTAATACTTACCCGAAAAAGTTAATATACATAGCGTTACATTATTAAATACATTTGAAGCAACATAGTTTATATCAATTAGCCAAAAGTGCATTATTTTTTACAATGGAATAATATGCACTTCCCGGCGTAACTGCGGCCGATGCATTATTCGAATGCACTTTTTTCGGACGATCGAATGAAAGTGCATGTACACTCTTCATGCGCAATGTTTTGCGGCTATCTCTGTAATAAAATAAACGATATTTCAGGCTTTTACGACTTCGAATGCAATACGGATTTTGTCAATAACAATAGACGTCGGAGTTATTTGTACTGCACTTTTGGCACTCGGAATTGGTCCAACAATGATTTAATAACGACTGTACACAAAAAATATTTATCAATAAACTATTGTTTGAACACAACTTTTAAATTTAAATTGATTTATAGTTAAAAACGCTCTTACAATCAATGTGTAAACAAATACATATCATATTATTGTAATCTACTATGAAATACAATATAAAGCCTAATAATTGAATTAATATTATATTCAGGACGAGCAATTTCGCTAATTGATTTTTCAATCTATATTGAATATGTTTCAAATTCACTCTAACCCATCCTATCCTAAGAAAGGGGCGAAGTGATAGTGATTAGTCCTATCTTGGCATCCGATTCATTAATCCTAACTGTTCACTTTTAGGGTGTTCACTGTCAATACTTGGTGGAAAGGCATTATATTAATAAAAACACAATATTCCTTTGTACTTTATTTCAGTTTATTAATTAGGTCAGGACTGGTTTCGCTCATTGCGAGCATTGTCAACTGATGTTGACTCAGTCATCTGTCATCAAAAAAGATAGATTGAACAACTGAGTAACAAGCAGTTATCGTAGAAAAACTTTTGTTAAAATAAACTATATTATGAGTTCAAATTCCTATTAAAGAAAATATATTTTTGGTTTTAAACAAACACGCTTAAATTTCATTTGAAAGATGTTGATTATTTTAAGATGATGTACCATTTTTTTTTGTTTTTAACATTTTCTATTTATTATAATATTTTTAGTATAAATATAAATAGTCTAAAGCTAAATACTAACCGAGTCGTCAACGTTATTGACTTCGGTTGCTGTGCTCACGGGTTCAAGTTAAAATATGGATAGGCATGGATGCATGTTATATCTAAAAATCCCCTCCCATCTATCTGATCTTTAAAAACGGGGTTTAGAAAAAGTAATTCATCAACCACTAGTCTTGCTTAAAGCTATTCTAACATTTAAACTTTTGCTTGAAAAAAAATACGTTGTGCAATTGAGAAACAGGCAGTTCTCGTATTTTTTTCTGTTGAGATGAACTACAGCAAATACGCTGTACAATATACTACCCCTTTTCTCCGCAAAAATAACCTAAAAATCCTAAAAAACAATGCATTTTTATAAGAAACTTTGTTGTGAAAACGAAAAGATAATTTTTGCAAATAAGGAAATATCTTTACAAAAATTCGTCTATTTTTACGAATATTGTTACAAATATCCTAAAAACTTCTCTTTCATATGTCATTTTGACTTTTTCGTACTGATATTAGATTCGCATTTCGTGTAAATTATCGATTTTCCTAATTTCTATGTATAATAATATTAACCTTTTCCTATTTGTAATTAAATTTCCTACATAGTTGCATTATTATTTGCTGCATTCAATTCATTTGCAGGTAGGAAAATAAAATCATGTTGTAAACCATATTTACAAATGTCATGTTTGATAAATATCAGAAAATTCTGATAAACGTGAGTTTTCAGATTTCAGCATAACTGAAACAGAAATTTCAAACAAAAATAATAATGCTTTAAAGTCGATCGAACTTTTTCACACTGAGCATCTGCCACACCTTGCATCAGTTCCCCGGACGTTAAAACGTATAAAACCGTTCTCTTTTCAGAGGGTTTTCAGGAGGTTTTATGGGGCGCAGATAAGTAATTTTCGTAAGCCTTCGATGTAGCAAGGCTTCAATCAAACGGAATTACGCTGGCTTAGGGGGGTAGTCCCTCTTTTTTGAAGCATCGCGTGTTTCATCTATCGCTGAAACGGTCTTCTTTTATTGTCCCGCTGATAAATGACGGGCGGCTGAGGAATTTAACACGTTCAGTTTGAATGGGTTAAGAAAAAAATCAATACAATTTTTTTCAAAGAAATTTTAAGGACAGTCATCATCAGCAGCCCACATTTTAAATTATGTACAATGCAATCAATATTCTCACCCAAAATTGTTACGATGAAATAGCAAACAGAAAACCTTATTTTCGAAAAGTTCGACTGTAATTTTGTAGAATTTTTATTTTTGGTGTAAAGTTCATAAAACATAATATAAAAAAATGTTTATTAATATTTGTCGGAAATAATATTTTTATGTAGGAATTCTTATCTTGAATAATTTTAAATCGTATACATATAAAAATTTGGTAGAAGCTTAAATATATACAATATCAAATAATAATATATAATATGTTTTCAAGATAAAACCTGAAAGTAAAACTCAGTTTAAGAAATATATATATTTTTAAAAAACCAGTTTATATTTAATTCTTAATTTGAAGAAACAAAAATATTTGACATTACAGCTGTAGTACCACTGCGTCAAATATTTTAATGTTGAAAGATCACACGAGAAAAAGTCACTCAAGGTCGACTCGAGGTAAATTGACATCACAAACACCATTCCTTAGTTCTCAAATTTAAATTGAAAAATCTAAATTTGACTTTGAACTTATCGGGAATCGAACCCAGACCCGCCTGGTTGGTACGGCGGGTGACATAATAACACATTTTCGTTGGGTTGGATGATTAAATTACCTAAAGCTGGATAACTTCGCATTTTTTTTTCTTTCTAGTTATTATGTCGAGCCACCAAGCGTGGCCGTCAGAAGTATCAATATGTATGTATTGCGTTATTTTAGGCCAAGCCAGCGCTCTTTACTATCATCAAGACACATATTAAAAATGTATCGCAAGGTAAACCTCTGTTGAGATATTCTATATTCAGAGCCAAAATGATACTTTATTTATAAAACAAAATATTTTCATAGAGGTGTTAAAAAAATCAAATCATACAAATTTCGTTTGGCATATCAACACATGCGATTCAGGAATTTCATTTGATATTCGAAGAATTTTGAAAGCTTTGTGCAAAGTAAGCTTTGGCGTTAATAGAGATTCGAGGAATTTTCCGCTTCATAAATGAAACAGTTAACTTTGGTAATTGTTAAGGTGCATGTGTATTATAATTTTTTTAAAATCCATTTAATTTTTATTTTCTTACCATTTCCGCTTCCAATGAAAAACGTGGAAATGGAGCATATAAATAGAATCGTTTCTCGAGAATTAATTTTTAATCTCTATGATAAAAAAAAAACTATTAGTAAGCTAATCAATATTGCTATGCCTATCATTAAGGATTGAATGGGTAGGACGGACCTTAGACATCACATACATATGTGCCTAAGAACTTACATTCATTTATGCGATTCGTACTCTGAACTGACGAAAACGATGTTGACTGTTTGGTCACCTTTTTGTTTTATTTGTTTGAACTGACTCCGCATTTTTAATTTTGTATAACTATGTAAGTTACTAATTATTATTTATTTGAATTTTTAAAAATAAAAAAAACATAAATTTGACGATTAATCTTATTTATTTTTTGTGCCCCGTCGAGTAAAAAAATGAAAAATATATTATGTTGATTTCTGTAGCAATAAAACAGATCTGTATTTCACAAGGCAGGCACTAAATATCTTAATGCATTAAGCATACGTAATTTCAAGCACTACATCATGTCTGAGCAAGCTGGCCAAACAGTATTTTTGTGGAATACAAATGTTTGTATTCAGAAAATCGAACGATTTTTTAATGTTGAAAATTATATTTTTTACGATAGTAAGAAATAATTCATGCCTAAAAAAGCATTATAAAATATCATTCGGTCCGTTGTACGTTTTGATTTTTGTGTAAGGCCGTTCAGTCGAAAAGCTTAAAAGTTTGCACAAGCTTGCTGTACATAGTCCGCTGCACTTTGGCATATTTGATTATTATATTCAAGAACGCAGATAAAGAGGTTTCTCTTTAAGGCGAGAGTCAAATGCTGACATATTCTTTTTTTTTTTAAATAGCCGGCGTATAATGTTATATTGAAGTAACAGCATTTGAAAAGATAAATTTTCTGTCAACCTTCTTTTTACTGACAGATATGCACGTATTGATATATAATAGAAAACAATGCACTCGGTGTACTGCACCCGGAAAAGATATCAGGAATGCGTTATCAAGTGTTATTTTAAGCAGCAACATTAAATTTTATTTACTGATTATTAATGTGATCGGGTAGATTCAATCTTCAGTGTTTTGCATCCTCTAAACTCACTCTAAAAACACATTGACAGTCGCCCACCATACGTGTATAGCATGGAACGTGTAGAATACACAGACGTTAGCCAACATTTGATTGTATGCGTGGCACAGACGACCGTTTCGTTGTAACGACAATGGAATGCGACCGTGCAATTGGGGGATTTACGTCAAATATTTCAAGCTAGCGCGTAATTCGGGGTGGTGTAATTGGGGGTTCCACTGTAGTTAGTTCTACTTCTCTTCTTGTCAGGTAAACAGTAAAATAATATTTTATCAATTTAATTTAAAACTATCCTTGATAATAACAGGATTAGAATCAACGCGGACAATACTATTAAAGTTCAAAGAAACAAAATACGTTTGACATTAATAAAAACATTAAAAACACAGCGGTGGAATAAAAAACGGTGTCAATTTTAATTTAAATATTAATAACGCTTGCTCGAAAACAAAGCAATGGAAATTTCATACAACAAAAAATAATTCTGGCGTGGCACACTATAAAAAAATATTTAATTTAAAAAACGTGTCGCCTACGATTTCGTGGTTCTGTCAAAACACATAACAAAAATGTAAAGCTTACAATACAAGGTGTCAAAGAACAAAGAATGAGCATACCATAAAATGAGGGATAAGTTTTACAATGGCGAAAACATTTTCTTTGTGAAAAATATGGCACGCTACTCGCATAAAAACTCTTCAATATACAAAACAGGCAGCCCGTAATAATAAACACGAAAGTAATTCCAGTCTCACTGACGACATATTTACGCCTCGTAACTTGGCCGACGCAAGTAGAGCGCCCCTGACACGGGACGAACGACAACTCAACAATACAATAATTATATTGTCATTGTTCTGGGATAAACCGTTAAGTTGTTTTTTGAATTATTCATATTAACTTGTTACTTAATTAAACAAAGCTCGCTCGTCTGGCGAAGCGCGTTAACTTGGAATAATTAGAACCCCTTAAAAATACCGATGTCAAAAAAGACTTCTCTAGTTTTAATCATATGATGACTGACTATTATTCACTCACAAACATTAATCAGAATATATTATTTTACATACTATGTTTATTTAAAAATATGTAGTCTTAATAAATTTCAGTGATATATTTACACATAACACAACGGTGTAAGTTTAAAGATATTTTTTATATGAATTTCATCATAATTGCAGCGATTATTATCAGAATATTTTGAGTATAAAATTAAATTTTACAAATTTGGGAATCATTTGATAGAAAATAATCACAAGTTCGATAAAAATAAAACCACAAAGTAAAAAATAAAGGATTAGGAATGAATAGCTTGGAGTTTTTTTTAAATAACTAATGTCATCTTTAGATAGAAAATAAGATAAGATAGGTGGATCACCATTGTTCAATTTATTTCCACTGGGTTTTACCACACCTTATAACAATATATTACTTTATAATTAATACTATCATAGTTTGTATCTCACTCCCTCCCTGCATCTCGTTGAAAAAGACAAACCTAGACTTTAATTTTGAAATTTATAACATAATAATAAATTCTAATCATTTTTTTGCTTATCCGTAAACATTGCGATGTTAAGTTTGACGATGCTTCTCAAAGAACCGAAACGCGTGTCACATTTTTAACAAAACAATTGGAATGTATAAGTTATCAAATAAATTAAAAAAAATAACTAAAAAAATATATTTGGCATTACAGATAATGGCTAATGCGTCAAATGTTTTAAAGTTGTAAGATCATACAAGAAAAATCGATAAAAAAATATTGTAAGCTAAACTGACATTACAAACACCCACGTCTCAAATTTAAATTGAAAAAATCTAAATTTGACATTGACCTCGGGAATCGAGCCTCGACCCACCAGGTCGGTAGAGCAAGCTCCAACCAACTAGATCACAGCTAAGGCATCCAATCCCGGGATAAAAAGAATATTTTAGTTTGACAATGGTTTGTATCAATCGCTCAATTCCTTCAAGCAAAAAACGTGTTAGATCGAAAATATCTCATGCGACCAAATAATAAAGGTTTGTGTATTTAAAAAATAACAGAAATAAAAATATTTAGTTATAAAATTCTAGATATATAAATAGCTGTTGTAAATTCATGTCAGTAAAAGAAAAAGGTTTAAGTTGAAACTGTTATCTATTTTGGTAAAGATTGTCATTTGCAAAATGTTACCAGGAATTGATTTTTAACAATTTCATTGATAGACTTTTACTTATTATAAATTAACTAGCTGTAAGCCCGTTGACCTCAACGGAGGGATTTTTGTTGCATTTTTAAGTATTCAGAAAAGTTACTGGCGTGAAAAATAAATTACTAACCTATTTATTGAATAATCCAAAAATTCTGATAGTAAAAGAAATATCTCGGGGCGTATATCGACAGCCCTGCCCTGCAGTATTTAAATTGTAAATTATTTATTTTTGGAATAATGTTCTAGTTTGCTAACAACTATTTTTCGTAATAGCAGAAATTTCGTAAGTTATTGAATTTTTGGAATAATGTTTAAGTTTGCTAACAATCATTTTTCCTAGAAGCAGAAATTTTGTAAATTATTTAATCTTTGGAATAATGTTTATGTTTGCTAACAACCATTTTTCTTAGAAGCAGAAATTTCGTAAATTATTTTATTTTTGGTATAATATTTAAGTTTGCTAACAACCATTTTTCATAGTAGCAAAAATAGTCCTTGTAAATTACTTAATTTTTGGAACAATGTTTAAGTTTGCTAACAACCATTTTTCTTAGAAGCAGAAATTTCGTAAATTATTTTATTTTTGGTATAATGTTTAAGTTTGCTAACAACCATTTTTCATAGTAGCAAAAATAGTCCTTGTAAATTACTTAATTTTTGGAATAATGTTTAAGTTTGCTAACAATTATTTTTCCTATTAGCAGAAATAGACCTCGTAAATTATTGAATTTTTGGAATAATGTTTAAGTTTGCTAACAACCATTTTTCATAGTAGCAAAAATAGTCCTTGTAAATTACTTAATTTTTGGAACAATGTTTAAGTTTGCTAACAACCATTTTTCTTAGAAGCAGAAATTTCGTAAATTATTTTATTTTTGGTATAATGTTTAAGTTTGCTAACAATTATTTTTCCTATTAGCAGAAATAGACCTCGTAAATTATTGAATTTTTGGAATAATGTTTAAGTTTGCTAACAACCATTTTTCATAGTAGCAAAAATAGTCCTTGTAAATTACTTAATTTTTGGAATAATGTTTAAGTTTGCTAACAATTATTTTTCCTATTAGCAGAAATAGACCTCGTAAATTATTGAATTTTTGGAATAATGTTTAAGTTTGCTAACAACCATTTTTCATAGTAGCAAAAATAGTCCTTGTAAATTGCTTAATTTTTGGAACAATGTTTAAGTTTGCTAACAATTATTTTTCCTATTAGCAGAAATAGACCTCGTAAATTATTTTATTTTTGGTATAATGTTTAAGTTTGCTAACAACCATTTTTCATAGTAGCAAAAATAGTCCTTGTAAATTACTTAATTTTTGGAATAATGTTTAAGTTTGCTAACAATTATTTTTCCTATTAGCAGAAATAGACCTCGTAAATTATTGAATTTTTGGAATAATGTTTAAGTTTGCTAACAACCATTTTTCTTAGAAGCAGAAATTTCGTAAATTATTTTATTTTTGGTATAATGTTTAAGTTTGCTAACAACCATTTTTCATAGTAGCAAAAATAGTCCTTGTAAATTACTTAATTTTTGGAATAATGTTTAAGTTTGCTAACAATTATTTTTCCTATTAGCAGAAATAGACCTCGTAAATTATTGAATTTTTGGAATAATGTTTAAGTTTGCTAACAACCATTTTTCTTAGAAGCAGAAATTTCGTAAATTATTTTATTTTTGGTATAATTTTTAAGTTTGCTAACAATTATTTTTCATAGTAGCAAAAATAGTCCTTGTAAATTACTTAATTTTTGGAATAATGTTTAAGTTTGCTAACAATTATTTTTCCTATTAGCAGAAATAGACCTCGTAAATTATTGAATTTTTGGTATAATGTTTAAGTTTGCTAACAACCATTTTTCATAGTAGCAAAAATAGTCCTTGTAAATTACTTAATTTTTGGAACAATGTTTAAGTTTGCTAACAACCATTTTTCTTAGAAGCAGAAATTTCGTAAATTATTTTATTTTTGGTATAATGTTTAAGTTTGCTAACAACCATTTTTCATAGTAGCAAAAATAGTCCTTGTAAATTACTTAATTTTTGGAATAATGTTTAAGTTTGCTAACAATTATTTTTCCTATTAGCAGAAATAGACCTCGTAAATTATTGAATTTTTGGAATAATGTTTAAGTTTGCTAACAACCATTTTTCATAGTAGCAAAAATAGTCCTTGTAAATTACTTAATTTTTGGAATAATGTTTAAGTTTGCTAACAATTATTTTTCCTATTAGCAGAAATAGACCTCGTAAATTATTGAATTTTTGGAATAATGTTTAAGTTTGCTAACAACCATTTTTCATAGTAGCAAAAATAGTCCTTGTAAATTACTTAATTTTTGGAACAATGTTTAAGTTTGCTAACAACCATTTTTCTTAGAAGCAGAAATTTCGTAAATTATTTTATTTTTGGTATAATGTTTAAGTTTGCTAACAACCATTTTTCATAGTAGCAAAAATAGTCCTTGTAAATTACTTAATTTTTGGAATAATGTTTAAGTTTGCTAACAATTATTTTTCTTATTAGCAGAAATAGACCTCGTAAATTATTGAATTTTTGGAATAATTCAACTGTTTATGTATGCATGTGAAGTATGCGTATTTTGGAATTTTTAGAATAATTTAAATGTGTGCTTAATATATAATATTTAAATTAGATCAATTCTGACAGTTGTGTGTTTGCCCGAGCGGTAACGATCTCAACTCATAATCTACAGGCGATGGTTCGATCGACGGTCGTGGCGTTTTTTTGTATGATAATTCAATTTTTCAGCGACTTGATTTGTTTCGTCAAATAATAAACAGTGTATTGGGAAAATATGTCTTTAGTATGAATAAAAATATTGCGTCAGCGGTGCTGGTGAGGAGGGAGGGGGAAGGAAGGGGCAGGGGGAGGGGAAAAACGCGGACAATCATGCAATCATTCGGACATTATCGAGTATTAATATATAGACTAGCTGTAAGCCCGTTGACCTCAACGGGGGGATTTTTGTTGCATTTTTAAGTAGTCAGAAAATTACAAACCTATTTATTGAATAAGCCAGAGATTCTTAAAATAAAATAAATATATCGGGGCGTATATCGACAGCCCTGCCCTGTAGTATTTAAATTGTAAATTATTTAATTTTTGGAATAATGTTAAGTTTGCTAACAATTATTTTTCCTATTAGCAGAAATAGACCTCGTAAATTACCTAATTTTTGGAATAATGTTTATGTTTGCTAACAACTATTTTTCGAAGTAGCAGAAATTTCGTAAATTATTATATCTTTGGAATAATGTTCAAGTTTGCTAACAATCATTTTTCATAGTAGCATAAATCGATCTCGGCGCATATATCGACAGCCCTGCAGTTTTTAAATTGTAAATTATTAAATTTTTGGAATAATGTTCAAGGTTGCTAACAATCATTTTTCGTAGTATATATATTTTATTCAACTAATTTTCAAGTATGCTAACAAAAATATTTCGTAGAAAAAGAATAAGACCCGAGGACATCAGTACGCACACATTTGTGAATTGTGAATTGTTAATTGTGATTTGTGAAAAGTGATTATTTTATCGACTATTAATATATAGATTTTGAAATTTTTAGAATAATCTAATATTCTAATTTTTAGAATAATTTAATATCTATTGAACTTTTTTTTCACTTCAATGGAATGTGAGAAAAAAGTCGGAAAATAAATGGGCAAAGAATTAAATTATATTTATATAAAAAATGCAATTTTCACATGCAAAATATTATAAATTAATTGGACATTTTATCAAAACAAAATTATCAAAATTTTGACTTATTCTCCAAATAGAACTTGTTTTTTAGAATATATATAATGATTTTTACTGATGTTATTTTACTAATCATACTGAAACTATGCTTTCGCCAACAACTAACTATACCACGTATGTATCTAGATTAAAAACAAATCTTGAAATAATTGCGTCTTATATTTATTTTTTGAAAAACTTACTTGGCTAGTCAATCGGATTTTGTTATTTTGATAGCATTTATTTTCATACGATCAAGATGTAATGTGATTTAAAAAGAAAGTTTTCAAAAAAAAAAAATGTTATAAACCAAAAAAAAAACGCTCAGGACATCCTCAGACAGACTTACTTTCAGTAAGTAAAAGTAAGTCTGTCTGAGGATGCCTCTGAAAGAGGCGAAACACGTGTCACAGTTTGTAGCACAATACGTGGAATAATCTAAGTTATTTTTTATTTTATATTCAAATGAACTTCCAAAAAGTTACCGACGAATCCATCGAAAGCATAAACAATGTATTTTAGAGAAAAAATGATTGAAATTATGCAATAAAAAGGGTGGGTTCAGTTCACTTTTTCCCATCATCCTAACTTGGCTCACTTTGCCGTATTTTAATCTCGTTGACCCCAATCTATCAAACTATTTCGCTTACTTTATTTATATTACTATTTGAGCATAAATTTACCTTGTCATTCATTATTTGACAATATTCCATTTTTGAATCTTTTATACAAACAATCGAAGTCAGTAGGAATCGCAAATATCGTTCCATTTTCAAATTTTTATTTTAAATACACTATTTTTATCGCCTTGATATTTATGACGTTAGCTCAGTTGATAGAGAGCTCGACTGGTAATCCAGAGTTCTGTGTTCGATCCACGGTCGCGGCGTTTTTTTGTATGAAATTTTTTCAGCTATTTGATTTGTTTCGTCAAATAATAAACAGTGTATTTGGAAAATATTTCTTTAGTATGAATAAAAAAAATAATTAATGGCGACAGCGGAGCAGGATTGGGGGGGGGGGGGAGGAGGACCGTCTTTCTTGACGTCATCGAAAAGGCGAAATCGCGACCATATACAAACGAAAAAAGTATGTATTTGGTATGAATAAAAAAATGGTGACAGCGGGGCTGGGGCGGAGGAGGGGGAGGGAAAATCGCGGACAATCATTCAGACGGACGGACATTATCGAGTATTAATATATAGATATTAAAATTATATTTGCTGGCGTAAAATGCTGTTTAGAAAAATTTACGTTTTTGTTCTTCATAATACGAAAAATCCTTACTTAACTCGATGTTTAAGGTTTCGTTTTGAAGGTAGCAATGTTATATCTCTGAGTCTGCTCAAAAAATGTTATAAAGACAGACTGTGAAGTCTTGAAAGTCTCTATAAAGCGTCCATTAGCCTTATCGGATAGAAAAAAAATCTTGCACCACATCGGCCAGGGCACACAAAGTAAGTACGCCCCCCGGAGCACAAAAATTGTGCTCAAGTCCTCGCAAAACGAGAGTAATTCTCCGCCCAGATGGAAACAAAAGTCTAGCGAGGAAAAAAGTAAACCGTCGCATCCGGCCGGAGGAAGGGCGGACGGGAGAACAAAAAGATTTTTCATTAGAGGAAATGTGTCGCCGAGCACGTGACACCTGGAATCTGGGTGACTGGGTCGGCCGCAGACTAGGCGCACGCCCGCTTCCGTTCTTCGTGCACCCTGTACTCCCTCCAAATAGGGATGATGATTTGGCGTTTTAATTTTTGAGGGAAAATTATTACTTGCCGCAATGAGGCATGCATATTAAAATTAAGACAAATTCAAACTGACAAAAAAAAATCATTGCATTCACCTTATTAACTTGGTAGAACTACAATACAATAAAGTCAAGAAGTAATTTCGGTTGGCTTTGTTTCCGAGTAGTCAGCGTCATTATTTTCGGTTGCTGTGTTCATGGGCTCGAATCCTAGTGTCATAAATTGTTTTTTTTTTATCAAATTATAAATTTGTCTTCAAAAATATAAATATCTGTGATTCCTAAATTTCTTTTAAGCCATACAATCATGGCAAAACGAAAGTACAGGGTTAAACAGTTTTGTGTTTCCACTAAATATATATTTTTTTTCTATTATTTTAATTATATATAAACAAAAGCTTTCTGAAATCGAATTGAATTATGATTTTTGTTAAACTTTGAAAACCAAGTTTGAAGAAATATTGGCACTCCAAAACCGGTTTTTTTAAAGTCGGTTTTTGTAAAAGCCCTACTGCTAAATGATGAATGCAGTTGAGCTGTTGTTATTTTCGGTTGCAAGCTCATACGTTTGAATCTACACATTCATGATTGCTAGCATTCTTTCGCGTCCCTATATAATCTAATATTGATAAATGGAACGTAAAAAGAATTATAAGCACACAAAAGATTAATTATTTTTCAGAAAATTACCGTTTGACTTTAAAAAAGTGTTCTGTATCACTTTTTACGAGAGCGGCTTAAAATAGTTATCAATACTATTTCACTATTTATTTTTAATATAATAAATCATATTGTGAAAAACTCCTAGTTGCATGCTTTGGTAAACCTTTTTATTATATTTTAAGTGACCTGTCTGCTATTTTTGTGTGATTATAAATTAGTGCAATAGTCAATTTATCGTATCAATCAATTCATCGTATTTTGCATCATTATTTAGTTTTTATAAATCAAGAAAATTCTTGTGACAAGCGAAAACAATCCTGGTTCTAGTAAATAATTGTGAAAAAAGTACATTTTTTTTTTACCACGTCTACTCCCATTGTGGAACATATGGACTCCTAATGGAGTTTATCTCAACAGAAGTGTTTCTACGAGAACTGCTTGTTACTCAGTTGCTCAACCTCTCTTTTTCCAAAGAGAGTAGGAATAGAAGGATAGGGCTAGGACAGGACTAGTGGTAAGCTAGTCGTTTTCCATACGCCCCGTTCATAGGATAGGATGGGAGGAGGGAATTCACGACATCACATACATCCATGCCTTCGAACAGAAATTCATAAATCCATTGAAAAATCAATTTATAAAACTCCTCCGGAACCGAAGCCAATGGCGTTGACCACTCGACCACACGGGCGGCGTACAAAATAGTGTTTATTTTATTAATATCATCTATCACCGTTGCTTGACCTTTCAGTTCATGTTAAACAGCTTCTGTTGAGGATATTATAGATATAATATTTAAAAGCGGGATTTTATAAATGCTACTAACGTTCAATCAGCCAGTGTTTTGTATATATTATGTTTAAACAAACTAGATGTTTTGGCGATAGAGATTTAAAAAACAATTATGAAATTTAAAATAAATTAAATGAAAAAAACCTCTTCGCTGTCGCAGTATTACGGAGATGTTTTTTGATTAAACATTTTCGTTAACCTAAGATTATTTTTACTGGAGGAAAAATTCACAGAAATATGATTATACGGTAGAAGGGGCAGCCTTATTTGTGTTTTCAGCCATTTTGCGGCGTACAAACTTGTTGTGACGAAGGCATTAAGTTAACGAGAAAACGAGACGAGATGAAAAATATTATAACTTATTCAAACATTAGGTATGTTGTCATGATATAACGGTTTATAATATAAATAGTCTCACAACCTCTTCTGAAAAGTTTTTAGAAGAAAGAATACAAAAGATAAAATACTGTATTGAATTGTAAATACATTAGTTTCAAAAGAGAAATAAATTTCAAATAATTCTGTGATTTGATCACTGGGTAAAAAAGTTTTAAATTAAGATTGTTAAATAATCTACAAAAGTAGGTGAAACACCCTTTTTTTTAAGCTTACCGGCAGATCTATATAACTATCACACTCCCGGAATTTTGGGATCAAAATATTGGAAAGGATCCGAATATAGTTTTTCTTTTAAAATTAAAAAATATTTGGCGCATTGGCATTATAAATATTTCTTAAAGTTGAAAGATCATACGAGAAAAACTCGATGAGAACTTTTGAATTGTAAGTCACTTGAAATAAACTCGAGGTAAATTGATATTACAAATACCCATGTCTTATGTCTCAAATTTAAATTGAAAAATTTAAATTTGACATTGACCTTACCGGGAATTGAGCAAGCTCTAACTAACTAGACCACGGCGTGCGAGCATGAAATATTTATTTCACAAACTGGGATAAGTATTGGTTTTACATAACAAACAAACAAGATATTAGTTAATAACTAATGCTCGTCATGAGTGGAACCTGCCCTGATCTTAAAAAATAAAAGTGGGAGTTAGTACAAATGTATGTAGAATTTTTTGATATAATGTGTTTTCACAAAACAAAGATTAACAAATATTGTAAGCATTGCTTGCTTAAACTGAAATTAAATCAAATTAATGACAATTCAATCAGCAACTATGATTTCGTGATTATCACAAAGCATAGAGAATGCTTTTTTTGTTGTAAATTGTAGGATGGTAGGATGTTTTATTTCTATGTAGCGGATAAAATAAAACGTATTTATGAACCTTTTTCATTTATCTTTGGATTGTTCAAAGACTATGAGTAATCTATGGGATTACGATTTGTCAGCTTTCATTTTGACCTTAGAAGAATTAACTATTTAACAGAAGATAAAGAATGATAATTGGTTGTAAATAACAGCGCCAGATAAAAAGAGTCGAGAAAGTTTTTGAAGACATTTTAAGGTTTCACGTGGCGGTTGATAAACAACGAAGGATGATGATTAAGTTTCATCTGTACAATCTCTTCGCTTTCATTGTTTTATGCCACTAAATCAAATTGAACAAAGGATGTGTGTGTACAATGAAACATTTATCAAAAGCTTTCATGGAAGCATCGATGACAAAACACGTCACATGCAAACCGCCTAACATACGACTTCCGGCCACGAGAAGCGTGTGACATCACATCCTCGCTGACCGGAAGCTCTGGCCTGAAAGCCTCCGCATCCTCCCAACGTGTCCCAGAATTCCGTTGCGTAAATCTGTATCGCTTTGCTCTTCGCAAAACCCTGCGGCATTACGAACCCTTTCTGCAGATGAAAGGTACGTAGTTCAAATATCGATGGGTATTATTATGTGTCGTGGATGCGGATTAGAGATGTCGAATTGTCATATATTTTTTTCAAGTAACGAATAGCACTTTTTATTGTAAAAAAGAATATTGAAAATATTGAAAATACCAAATATTTTTTTTATTTCAGTAGTATTCATGCACAAGCGTCCTTCTCTAAAACATGGTCCACTAATACAGTGCTACCCAAATGCTGGTACATGGGACAGTTCTAGTCCGTACTCAACGATGTAAATATATAGTAAAATATGTATGTAGGTTTTATTTTATTTACATAATGAAGCCGGTTCCCAGGTTATAATGAAAATATGAGTAAAATAAATACGAGAAAGTTTCAGTAGCACTAGTCTTATGCACCTCTTGTATAACTATCGGTCTGAATACAAACCCTTATTTTTTCACAAAACCATTGATACAGAAATCAGCATGCGTGTATATTACATCCAATCCTTTATTAACACGATTAATTTTTGTGCGATTTTGATTTTATGCGATTTTTCGGACGGCACCGTTACGTTTTTTCATACATTTTTGATACTATTTTTATGCGGATTTGTAACCGATTTATCAAATTATAAGAAAATGGGTTTTTTTACGCGCCACTTTCTGGAACCAATGTATCGCGTAAAAAACGATTAGGTGTATAATGTTGATTGTAAGAAAAAAGTATAAATTTGTTTCATTGTCCAATAATTGAAGTTATTAAAAATATAAGCTGAATGAATTAAACCCTAAGCTTTTAGGGAGTGTCAAATTATACAGTTAGCAATCTCTCAACAATCATTAAGCATAAATAAATTGTAGGGTTGTATTTACAAAATTGTTCAAAAAATGTAGATTATAATAAATAAGAACTGCCAATACATTACATTTCAGCTGACACCATTGCACAATTGTCAACTACACACTGTCATGCATACATGACATTAAGCTAACAATTAACACCCTAGATGTGTTGCTTAGCCTGGCAGCTATTGCAACAGTTGGTAACAATGCTAAGGGCAAGTCGTCATAAAAAAATTATGGATTATTTCCACTAAGATAAAAACAGAAGCACTTAAGCACTCTCTATAGAGTTAGGGTTATAAGTTTGACCCTGCAGAAGAAATATTATCAACGAGTAAAATATTATTATTGAATGATTTAGGGTATTTATAATACCCGAGTATACGATTCTCAAGTTACATCACTAATTGGAATGTATTAAATGGAATTGTTTGCTAAATGAAGGGGAATGTCTTTGGCCGGATAATATTTCAATTACTCGGAAGGTTATTATTATATCTCTCAGAATTTTCGGAATTATATTATAATTATGTTGTTGAAGGTAGTCGTTAATATTTGAAATATTTTTTTACGAGACTTCAAGGATACTGTGTCCAGCTACGAAAATTATTTGCACGTAACATAATTTAATTCAAATGAGTGAATTTTGAGACAACTATTTTAATAATTTGATGACTGAGATAATCTTTCGTGTCTCACTACAATAAAAAATAATTTATCTACGTGACTTTCAGTAGATTATTTTGTCACTCTTTGCTTTCTCTCGGGTCAAACTAACATTCATTTGTGAATTTCGATAACAAAAGGTTTTTTTTATATATTAAATTTATACCCGTTAAAGTCAATTGAAAATTAGTTTAATAGTATTCATGCACTTCAAAGTTATGCATATGTCATAATTTTCCTTTGGCCAAAATCACCAAAAAACGTTTTTTTTGTTTACTGTAAAAAAATTATGTCTGGTTTACATCCTTTTCCCTTTCCATAGTCGTAAAATCTTATCACTTTTAGGGTGTTCACTGTCAATACTTGGTGGAAAGGCATTATATTAGTAAAAACACAATATTCCTTTGTATTTCATTCCACTTTATTTAATCAGGACCGGTTTCGCTCATAACGAGCATCGTCAACTGATAAGAAATATAATTTAACCATGATATTTATACAAAAATGAACAGTTATAAACAACAATTAGCATTGAAAAGAAATTACCAATTACATTAAAAGTGATCGTAAAATAACACAAAATTAAAATGTTTAACACATCTAATATATAATTAAAAAGTCATCTCAGATTAATAAAATTGACAGCATCGAAGTTTTCTGCAATGTTTGAGTTTTCAATTCATAATGAAAGCGTAATAAGAAAGATTGAAAAATTGCAAATTGCTCAATGCGTCCAAAGTAAGTAAAAAATAATAATATTTTGCGAAGCCATTTGTTACTTTCAAATGAATTCAACCATTCATGCAAATGTCGTAGATATTATTTGATATTCTTTTCTAGTGTATATTCGAACCCGTAACCTCCGTAACCGCCGCCTGTGTGATCGAGAGGTTAACTTCTTTGGCTTCGGTGACGGAGGTCACGGGTTTGAATCTCAGTACGGACAGTTTTATAAATTGATTTTTCAATCGATTTATGAATTTATGTTCGAAGGCATGGATGTATGTGATGTCTTGAATTCTCCCCTCCCACTCGTCCATCCTATCCTATGAACAGGGCGAATCGAGAGTTATTAGCTAACCACTAGTCCTGTTCTAGCCCTATCCTTCTATTTCTACTCTCTTTGGAAAAAAAGAGAGTTCTGAAAAGCAGTTCTCGTAGAAACACTAGACATGATAAAAAAGTATATAATTGCCAGGCTTTGACTTTTGTTTTATACTGTATACACTGTTTCTTTTAAAACGGTTTTAAAATAACACGGTGCAGCATACGTTGTGTGTACTAACTACTAAAAATGACAATTTAAAATGAACTATTGCACTGGCTCTGTGTGCGTATCTTTGTAAAAAAAATTGTAACAAAGATGGCCATCCCTAATTGATTTTTATGAAAGGAAAACTATCAACTGTTTTTTTACACGGTGAATACGTTTCACGCAACACCGTGTAAAAAAATCCAGTGTATATTGATATAAATACCTACTAACTGTGGGCGTGAGTTAGTTTTAGTGATTATATAACCTCATACTGGTCAATGTCGCGTCCTTTTTTCTTGCCCTCTACAAGGGTAATGAATGATTGAGTAACTGACCAGCTCTTGTAAAAGAAATTTGTGTTTTGATGCTTTATAATAAGTCTATATTGTGTTTCATGTTGAAAAGTCGTGGAAAATAAATAGTTGATCAGAATAAATTTGAAAATAACATGGATACAAGTATATACTAATCAAATAAAACAATTTTCTAGCTGTGAAGCTTAACGATTATTTGAATCGTATAATACGCGTATTGTTTTAAGCCAACCTAAAGTATGGTACTTAGTAATTTACTAAGCCAAATGCCGCGCTGAAATCTCATATGCCCTGAAATGTCTCATTGCCACGCGTTCTACAATATTAATTGAATGCCGTAAAGACTAATGACGTATGTAACAAAGCCAAAACGAGACCCCTCTCATATAAAACTACCCCGCTGCCGCTGCGTTCTAACGTGTGTCGGATTTTCTGATGCTTAACACGTTGTGGTCGTAACAAAAAAATGTTAACATTTTTTTTTGTAAATTGGTATTAAATAGTCACTCAATTAATGTTTTTCGGAGAAAGTAAAAGCATGACAAAGACAAGACTAGTAGTAAGCTGCGAGCTTTTTATACGCCGGATTTTTAATGTGACAATGGGTGAGAAGGAATTTAGACTTCAAAGATATCAATGCTTCAAACGCATTTTGAAAACTCAATTTATGACAATTAACTCAAATTCAACTGTTCGTACATGACCTCAAACACCTGAAACCAGGAACTGAAACCTACTACTTTGATTACTCGACTATAAGAAATGATATATCATGTCTGTGAGGAATCCTGGGGCTGCGCGTGTTATTACGTCCCCACTGTGCCAATTATTATAGCCAGAATGTATGCAGCTGTCACACCAATAAACTGAGAATCCCGCCCGCTTTGTTTCTCAAACCCCAAATACACAAACCCTCCGTTAACCACCCACGATAATATACTCTACCTACACAGCGTAATAAATGCTAAGGACTTAGTTATTGTTGCGCCTATGCAAGGGTTAATTGCTTCCCAAAAACTTCAGAAGTAAATCTAATTAATCCAGTGTTTATTTCCAAAGGTTAGATACTACTGATCTATCATACTATAATGACAACCCATTAGTTCACTACCAGATGAAGACTTTTACAACCAAAAATAGTTCATAACCGTTTGTTAAAAAGAAACATAAAATTGCCAATAGAACAGTAAATAGAACGAACGCACAACAATTTTCACCCCTTGGCAACATAGCTGGATACTATTTATTGAATTGTAATTTAATGGTAGAACATTATTGTTATAAGGTTAAAAATTAACAAAGTATTAAGTTATACAAATACATTTTTATACAAATAGTTTATAGCTGTTTCTCCGTATGCCTTATTCAGAACTATGCTTAAACCTAAATTTACTCAGCTATATATTTATACTGGCTTAAAAATGGTACGCAACACATCCTGTTATTTACTTTAACATCTTAATTTATAATACAAAATATAGTGTTTCATTTATTTAACATAACTTTAGTGTTTTTAAGAACCATAACAAATATGGGATTATTCAAAGTAAATTAGTTTAAATTAAAGTGATATTTATTTTTAGTTAAAGAAGGCATACGCTGAAATAGCTATTAATTTAATAAAAAAATGTGTTTTCAGAACAAAATACTTTGATATTTTTTACCTTATGAGTAGGCTATTAAGTTAACAGTACGCTTATTTAAAAAAAATAAAGGAAACATAAATAATTTTTCAATTCAAAATTATTTAATTTAAAGCAAAGGTTTATTATTATTAGGTCGCAATTAATTCTTTTGAAACATCACCGCTGACATTCTAAACGGCTAACATTTGAAACATGTTTTGTGTCAAATTAAAAAAAATATTTCTACTGGGGGAGTCGAAGTCTCATTAAGGGAAGGAAAATATTATCTGAAATTTCCTGAAAGTGTAAAAAATCGAGGATCGGAAATGAAGATTTTATTACGTCCCGGGGGAAAATCAATTTATGTAAATTAATTTCCCCTGGGAATTATAAAATAATGGATTCGGCCTGAACGTTAATCAATAAATGCTTCCATTAGCCCACCTGAATTTTTAATATTAAATTCTCAGAGCGTTGTTAAATATTGTAAATTTATTAGATTGAATTTGTTTGAAAATGGATATTTACGAGTAATATATTAAAATATTAAATACCTTGAAACACAGAATTAACAATGTTTATACTCATTAAATAATCTCTTAGAAGTTTTTACTACACATTGAAATATGTTAAATGCTGAAATATTATACTTCTAAAGAATATTTTATATTCAAATTTTGGGACACGAAATTTAAAAGCTTACTTAGGCACTCGTAGCAATAATTTATTGTGGTTAAATAATAATATTATACTATAACCATATTATCATTTAGTATTAACGGCAAGCTCCTTCAAAACTAATTTTTGATTATCAATAATATTTAGTTACAAAACCTTTGTCGACTTCTGAAGCCTGACGATCAAAACTGTCTTAAAAGATTGAATGTAAGATTCCTCAATTGAGACTAAGCATAGACAAATATTCTATTTTTCTTTTATAGTTATATGTTTCACTATTTTATTTGAATTTTGGTGCAGGTGTGTAAAGCTCATATTTTTTTATATTAAAAAAAATATTTAGCTTTACAGCTAATGCCAATGCGCCAAATATTTTTTAATTGAAAAATCATACTAAAAAAACTTGATGAGAATTTATTGTAAGCTACTGGAGATCAATTCGAGTTAAATTGACATCACAAACACCCGTATCTTAAGTCTCAAATTTAAATATGACATTGACTTTACCGGTGTCGAACCCAGACCCGCCTGGTCGGTAGAGCAAGCTCTAACCAATTAGACCACAACGGGCGACTACATCTTAAGATAATTTTGAATCGAGTCAATATATTTTTTTTTGTGAATGTACCTCCAGCTGCAATCACAATACTGATTATTTTGCCATTTTGTATTGTATATAATTGATTATCTTCCTGTTTTTAAAATAAAACATACAATGTTGTAACAAAAGTTTTATAGCTCGAACAACGGTTCAAAAATACTAATATGAGAGTTATTAGTTTGGTGAACCTACATTTTTACTTTAAACATTCTTTTTCTATACACAAATAAAAAAATGTAAGCAATTGGGTAGATAAAAAAACAGGTCTACATAAACTAATATTGATAAGAATTGTTTTCAACCCCTTTCCATTTTATTACAACGTTTTTGAACCATATAACATTTTCTACAAATTTTCTCAGACGTCTTTAATATGTTTTAATATTTCTTTTATGAATTGTTTATATGATTACAATAGAGTGCGCTTTTTTATTTGAAAACATTTGTCAACACATTGTATTGTGCTGACAATATTTTCAGTTGACTTGACGATATTACAAAGCAAATTCTGGCTTAAGTAATTTCGTAAAAACCACGAAAAAATGATTAACGATAATATTTTTTACAAGTAGAGACAGGCAAAAAAATCATATACTTATTGTGCTACCTTAAACTTATAAATTAAATTAAGAATACGAATAATTGTATCAAGGGTACTTTTCGTATATTTTTATAAAGTTATGTAAAGAAACTCACCTATAGTTGAACCTGCACAGCGCAGCACCATTAATCCCCGGCTGGACACCACCCCAGGATATGACGGCGGCGGGTGCTTTGGACGGCAAAATCTTGAAAGGCTGCGCCGGAGCGCGACGCTCAGCCCACAGGGTGACCTGTCCATCGGTGACGGCTGCGATATGGCTGTCCCTATCACACGGACACGTCGACACTACGGTGGCGTGAGCTCTAGATCCGGCCTGGAAAATCACATATGAAATGTTATAATCTTTCGTATAACAAAATTTAAATGAACAGGAAATAATTATTAGTCGGCAAATTATACAGTTATATTAATAATATAATAACTGTATAATTTGTGGTCGCCTGTGTGGTCGAGTGGTCAACATGGTTGGCTACCGCTACGGAGGGCACGGGTTCGAATCCCAGTACAGTCAGTTTTATAAATTGATTTTTCAATCGATTTACGATTTTCTGTTCAAAGGCATGGATGTATGTGATATCTTGAATTCCCCCCTCCCACTCACCCTATCCTATGAACGGGGCGTATCGAGAGCAATTAGCTAACTACTAGTCCTGTTCTAGCCCTTTCCTTCTATTCCTACTCTCTTTGGAAAAAGAGAGGATGAGCAACTGAGTAACAAGCAGTTCTCGTAGAAACATTTCTGTTGAGATAAACTCCATTAGGAGTCCATATGCTCCATATTGGGAGCGGACGTGGTAAATGAAAAAAAATATATACAATAAAAAATACGGCAATATAAATATAATTAAAAATCAAAATTTTAATATTTGTTGATAATCAATGGCTATGGCAACAAGTGCTCCTTTTTTTTATCCAAAAGTAAAAAAAATACAACCCTCTTTTGTACTTATATAGATTTAGTGAATATGATGACGATCGACTTCGCACATGACGAACATTTTCCACTGATTAAGTATCATTTATTTTTAAGAGGTTATAAACATTTTGATAAATGTTAATAATTTAGTATGCCAAATTGATATTTTGTATAATTATGAAAAAATGTTAAAACATCAATTTAGTGTCCAGATTATTAATAGTGAGGATGCTGAAAAATATTTCAGTTTATGTGATTTTATTAAAACTGAACATCGCTCTTATTTTAACAAAACATCTATGGAAACATGTTCAGTGCTTAGTCTTAATAATGTTTAATTTGGTATTGCTTTTAATATTCAAGTTGTGGTTTTTCATTGTGTGTTTTAATAAGAACATATTTTTTTGTTATGTTGTGTTATTTTTAAAATTTATATATGTATTCATACACTTTGTTTAGATTCAATTATTATTTGAAATTATTTTTATCTTAAAATTGCATGTATTAAATAAATCTTGTTACAATTAATTGACATTTTTTAATATTTTAAAATTAAGTCTAATGGAAACAAATGCTAAAATGACGCTAAAACTAAACATTTTCAATGCTCTAAAACGCTACTAAAATGAAAAATGGAAGTGCTTAAATTGACAAAAATAGATGCGTAAAATACGTGTCTCTACATATAACCTTATGAGGTACATAAAGTTTTTGTTTTTTGACGCAAAATGTTTACCAATAATATGTAATTTGAATAAGGTCTTGTAAACAATTATGAAATATTGTGTGTGCTTAAAGTACTTTGATATATTTATGTTTGCCTCTTCTAGGTAAATTCTTTATGCGTAAACACAATTAGTACTAAATATTATTTACTTAAACACTGAAGGGTTTACCTGAAAAGGTTTGTCCATCCCTTCGATGAGGATATAGCACTCGGACGATGAGTTCCATTTCCGTATTGGTTCCTGTGCCAAAATGTAATGGCTCTCAATCTCTTTACCTTCAACCGATACCAGTTCCGCCTGAAACAAATGAAAACAAACATTATATTTATACACAATATAAATATGAGAATGGCTTGTGGTCAGCGCTCGTTATAATGAGTCTGTTTAAAAACGGTACCAACAATATAACATGTATACCATTCCTATTGCGAGTGCAAAACATAATCATCAAGATAAATTAAAATCACTTGATCTATGATTGCAAATTTCTGTATTTTTTTTATAAACTATCAAAAATACAATATTCTTCATTTTTTATTTATTTTTTTCCTTTTTATTTGTTTTTATAAGAAAAACTGCAGTGAACATATTAAAAGTGAAGTATAGCTGGTCAAATCTATTCTCGATTTGGTGATATAAAATCTAGCTGAGTTGATTTTATCGACGTATTTGAAATTAATTTTCTCTTAACTTGTTTGTTAATAATACTATACAAACTGCTATAGTATTCTTTCATTATTTCATATCTACATATATGCATTAATGTCGCCAGGTTGCCGCTATTTGCTATTATACATAAATGAGAAAAAAATCGAAGGATACTTGATTATTTATAACATACTGTCAAGGCAGATATTCTGAGTTAAACAAAATTAGATTTTCAAATGGAAAAACTGACAATAGCGTATCGGTCAGTTTCATTTTAACCGAAAAATTTAAACAGTTTGTTAAGCTTGATACATTTTAAAGAATGCAATCGACTATATCTTTTCCGGTTCTAAGCTCAAGAAATGCGACCCCAATACCCACATTTTCTTAAATATCTATTTTAATATGGGTGATACAATGTTTATAATTAAGGTATTCTTATATCATAGTTTTTTGGACCTTTTGTAGTTTATATAAATACGATAAGATAAGAGATAAGCGCCCGCTTATCAGCGATCGTTCGTAAGATTATAAGCTGAACGCCGCTAAGCAAGCGTGCCAGTCGCGCATTGACATTTGCACCGAAACCACGTATATTTTACGCGCAACTTAAAATATGATTATTTATTAAAAAAACACTGATTTTTATAAAAAAATGTATGAGGAATGATGCAGAGAGATATTTTAAAGCCCTTAGACTATTTATTTTTTTGAAATTCATAAGAATAAGGCCAATAATGAGGAAACCACTGGGGTCCCTAAAAGACCCCATCGGCGAGTATTTTTCTAGTCTCCGAGCCGCGAGAGATATTCAGCTTACAATTTCTGAGTTTCCGAATTATAATGTGAGTAAAATAAAAACGACAAAAATCTAGACAAAGCCCTCTATAAACTAGATCACAAATTTCTTTAATGGATTTGGTGTTAACTTCGTGGAAGTTAATTTTATACAATTATATTTTAAAACTTTGTTTTTTAATTTTTTGTGCTACAACTTGTGACACGTCTGATGGGATAGTTTGATGATGCTTCTCAAAGAGACAAAACACGTGTCACAAGTTGAAGCACAAAAAGTGGAATAACAAAATGTAAAATTTAGATCATAGTACAGTGGAACCCCCAATTACACTACCCCGAATTACGCGCTGGCTTGAAATATTCGCCGTAAATCCCCCAAGTGCACTGTCGCATTCCATTGTCGTTGCTACGAGACGGTCGTCAGTGGCGCATACACGTATAGCCGGGTGACTGTCTATGTGTTGGATTTTGGCACGTTTTCCATTTAATCACTTAGTAACTAAATATTTCGTCCACATTTTTTGCGGAAAAAGCCAAATCCCAAATTTTATATGAGATTCACTCCCACAATTACACTACCCCCAATTACACGGTCCCGACTTTAGAGTGTAAATTGGAGTTTTACTGTATTTACAAATAAGGGATATACATATTTGATCCTTCAGTTATTAAATCAATTATAATGCTGTTGAAAACAATTCTAGTAAAATAAACACTATTTTTATTGAAATTGAATTATATACTCTTTAAGCAATTAGATTTTGTGGTTAAGTGGTAAGATCTTTAACTTAACAACCAGACTGTTCTGAACTTGCCAAAGTTGATATTAAGTTTATATTTGTTCAAATTATCATTTGATATTTTGAGAACGTGACGTTGGTGATGTGTTTTCTTGTCTAGTTGATCTGAAATTTAAAAGTTCAAAACATTATCTGCAATTTTTATAAATTTATATTTTTGTATGTATATCATATTTAATATATTTTTTGCAAAACTTAAAATTCTTCAGTATTTCAATATTGTTTTTATGTAGTAGATTTTTTCATTTCTTCGGTCAATTGTGTAATATATTTTTTTATTAGTTAATTAAAAAGGACTCGTCTTACTTTTAATATAACTGAGCCTTCGAGAATTGAAGTGATCCAACTATTAAAATGGTAAAACTTTTTTCTTGGACTTTTAAATAAAAACACGTCTTTATTTAATGTTTTGGTGGATTGCATATTTTTATTTTATAGAGATAGCACTATTGCAACATTTATTGACTGAATGTACTTCAATTTTACAATACTTTTACTCTAAAATACTACATCACCTCTAATGGGCCCAACTATAAAAACAGAGAACGTGTGTTTTCATAATCAAGATACAATCTATTAACAAATTGGAAATTCCAAATCATGAAACATTCGTTTGAATTTATTATTTTATTCATTATATTTCGCTTTGCATATTTAAGAACGAAGGGGAAAACAAAAATCTTATTTAAATGCAACAAATATAAAAAGATGTAAAAATATAAAACAATAATGTCGGTTGAAGTAGAATTTTCCAACCTTGCTAAAAAGGTGAAAACTGCGGAAATATGTTTGAAGTGAGTAAACAAAAAATAGCCCGAACGTCTTTAATAATAAAACCCCATTCTCTGGACCCCGAGGGCGAATTTTCTCTACGGGAACACTTCGCAAACGTGCCTCCCTGGTAATCCAATAGATTTGTGACAAACTCCTACGTGTTAATATTGAACCCGACCGGATATGTAGCACAATATCATAAATATAAACGACTCTACTTATCGAGAGAAATAATTTCGTACCTTACAACTGTTATTATAAAATTGAAATCAATAGCTTTGTTATTGCGCTAGTTGTATTTCTAATTGCGAATCGCGTTTTCCGTCTTTGAGAAAAGTCTTTAACTTTTCCGGTTCTAAGCTCAAAAAATGCGACCCCAATACCCACATATTCTTAAATATCTATTTTAATATGGGTGATACAATGTTTATAATTAAGGTATTCTTATATCATAGTTTTTTGGACCTTTTGTAGTTTATATAAACACACGATAACGCGATGCGATAATGAGATAAGCGCCCGCTTATCAGCGATCGTTCGTAAGATAACTGGGCTGAACGCGTCAGTTGAAATTAATATTTGTACTGGAATGACGCATTTTTTACGCGCAACTTAAAATATGATTATTTGTTAAAAAAACACGGATTTTTATAAAAAATGTATGAGGAATGATGCAGAGAGATATTTTAAAGCCCTTAGACTATTTTTTTTTTGAAATTCATAAGAATAAGGCCAATAATGAGGAAACCACTGGCGTCCCTAAACGACCCCCATCGGTAGAGAAGTATTTTTCTAGTCTCCGAGCCGCGAGAGTTAAACTTACTGTATACAAGAACACCACAAAAAAAAAACAAATTAAAGTTTGATTGCTTCTGTGACGAAAAAAATATTAACATATTATTGTTAAAAAACAGTAGGAATAAAATTAGCATATTGGAAGGTAAAGAATTCAACCGAAAAAGTTCCGACCAAGTCTACATTAATACAATTACAATAGTACTTGTCTAAACTCACTTACGTTAACACGAAATGTCGTTGGTAATTTTCTACAACCTCGTATCTGTCAATGTACACATTTTTAGGAAACACATAATTGTACTTTATTCTACAGATATCGCTTTCTATCGCTATAAAACACCACTGGAATGGTTTTGTCTTCAATATCTTAAGGTAGAGTTAATAAGGAAGGAAGACAATACTTTTTTATTCAAGCGATCCTCTCCTTCAACATAACGCATGAACATATTATTTGCAAATTTTTTGTTTTGTTTTTGTATTAAATTAAATATATTTTTTTTAAATGAGATTTCAGAGAATATTTGTGTATACAAGTTCTTAATTAATTTCATTAAAAAACTCAAAACTGAAAAAAATAAGATACGTGCTTATTTGTAGAAAATAAACGATGATATGTCAACATCCGAAGCAATACTGTTGGCAACCTCATTAGCAGCCCGAGTCTACTCCTTGGGAGAACATAAAATTCATCTACACAAATCCGAAAAAAAAATACCAGAAACATTAAATTTGACATTCTCGAGAATGGCGGAATGCAATAACAAAAAATATTAGTTACTGATGCAACATATTTTGTTTTTAAGATAGGGTGTAAAAATATATATATAAAGTGAATAATATATATTGCCTGTCATGTAACAGTTTGGTTACAGTTGTTAAATAATAACTTTTATGAGAATCAAACGCAAAACCTCTCTTTCATTGCAGAATAAGAAAATCTGATACGTTATTTGCTAATCAATCTCTCTGTATATTATTTAAATTCAGAATAAAAAACAGAAATCGACGGGTTAGGCATCTTGTCTAGTATGAAACCATTTTAATTTACGGATTCAAACCTAAGACCACGCAAACTAGAAGAATGAAAGCTAACGAGTTTTAATAATCGACACTGAGACCGACGTTTGAAATATTATTATATGAGTTAGAGAAATTTATTTTTCTCAGGCGGAAACGTTTATGGATAATAAGATTTTTTGGCTCATTTTCTCGTTCGCAAGAAAATTATTTTTTGTTGGATGTCAATATTTTCACTTTTTAAAACCCCTTGTCCAGCTCTTGGAATGTCACAAAATTAATTATAAATGTATTCATTGTTATATCTCATTTCGAAACGAAATTAAATAAAAATTCGCATTTCGACGAATGCTAAACTCAACACAAAAATCTCAAATATTCACACGAAATTTTTCTCCATTTTCAGAAAGATAAAATCAAAGTATTTCCTACTGTAAAATTTCTTCAAATAATATTGTTATTTCTGCGTTTGAAGGTGGAAATATTCCATAAAATAAGCGACGATTCGAGAAATGCGTCTTCAGTAAGGAAGTAATTTGTTTGAACTTGAGAGCAAATATTGATGCTTTGAGCTTATATACAGAGAGAATATATACTTATATTAACTCGCTGTGATTTTGAATATACGATGTGAAAGAAATTTTGAAATATCAAAACGATTCGTCAAAGATGGAAAATGTTTGACAATAATATTTTATATGAAATGGCAACTATCTCCTTGTTTGATATCAAATTAATTTGAAAATTGTGTGTATTTCTTATTTGTTTTGTAACATTTTGTTATAAAGCTTTGCGAATATGTAAACAGCTTTAATGATTACGTATAAATTGAAACTTTTGACAAATAATCTTTATTTGATAACATGATAAAGGCTATGTCTTGTTCACATGTCATTTTATTTAAACAATTCAACCAGAATGCTGTGCAATGGCTGTTTGAACAATTAATAAAGGTTGTCTAGAGAAATCAGAAATTTTAGTGTTTCGAATAATTTAACTAAAAAAAAATGGTGTCAATAAATACTCAGTCAGTTGGGTCCGTAGCGCATTGGTCAACGTCATTGGCTTCCGTGACCGATGTCACGGGTTTGAATCCCAGTAAGAGCAGCATTTTTTTCAAGGCATGGGTGTTTTTTGTGATATCAATAACATCCTTCTCACCCCTTTAAATCTTAAATAACGAGATGTAACGAGAGCGATTAGTTAACCACTAGTCCTGTTCTAACCGTACCCTTCTATCATTACTACTCTCTTAGAAAAAGAGAGATTGAGCGACTGTATAACAAATAGTTCTCCTAGAAAAACTTTTGTTAAGATACCTCTATTTAGAGTCCACATGCTTCACATTGGGAGCGAACATGGATAAAAAATATATAGTGGACATTGTCAAATATAATTTAAGTGAAAAATATAAAGAAATAGACTTAGTCAGTGGTCGGGCCTGAAAAAATTGTTTCAATAAATACTCAGTTGGGTCTCTGGCGCAGTAGTCAACGTTGTTGGCTTACGTGACGCATCTCAAGGGTTTAAATCCCAGTACGAACAGCAATTTATGCAATTTCTGTTCGAAGCCAGGAAGTTTTATTTATAATTTCCTTCTCACCCTTCCAAACCTAAAATAATAGAGTGCTACGAGAACGATCAGTTAATCAGTATTTGTGTCGTAACCTTTCTATCCCTACTCTCTTCAAAAACAACCAGTTTTTGTAGAAAATTAATTTAAGATTCCTGCATTGGTAGGTCATATACTTCACATTAGAAGTAAACACGTATTAAAAAATATATTCAGCTATTGATATAATTTAAGATTTTGACTGAAGGTGCTTGGTCGAATTTCAATATTAAATTTGAATCGTTCAAATTATGTACACTCCCACAGATTTTGTCACTAACGACCCGGGTTTCGCCTTTCGGCACAGCTGCATAGCCTTCCAATTTTGAATGAAATATTAAACCTACCGGGATCTCCACTTCTATACCCTATATAAATAATATCATAAAACCTTTGCCGACAAACAAATAAATATAATTCTTAAAACCACTCACTACTCAAATCTTTGGGTATTCCCATGAGCTTATCCTTTTCGCCAGCAATGGCTTTAGGACACAGTGATACATTTATTTATTATATAAACGCGAAACACTCATTTACTAAGCGTCAGTTCAAGTTCATTCGTGCACTTGAACGCCTGAAGATGCTGAAAGGCAAATCCCGGGTCGTTAGTGACAAAATCTGTGGGAGTGTACATAATTTGAACGATTCAAATTTAATATTCAGCTATGTTTAACATAGAAGAAAATAAAACTAGATATCTACTGAGTACTACTAAGTGGTTGAATGTTTACGAAAACTTTTTATAAGTATTCATAGGTAGGTTGCGGAAATGGTGAAAGGAAATAAATTGATCGTAATTCCATTCTAAATATCTCGCGTGAGATTGTGTGCACTTTATTACACAAAAACTCTTCTGAAAAAAGCGAATTTTCCTTGTTTATGTTCAGTAATCCATCACAGGACTAAGAAACGAGTTTTTCTTTTTAGCATATCTTGATGTAGTACTGTACATTTTCTTTATTATGTGACAACTTTCGACGATCGATCAAAAGTTTTTGAAATTTGTCATTCTCGCAATATTATACCACGCGCTCACTCAGCAAAAGTGCGACGACAAGACTACTAGATGACATGAAAAGTAAAGTTTTAAAATAAAGCTTCCTGTCTATAAACATTGTTTTATACCAAAATCAAGGCTTCGTAGTAATTAAACAAAATGGCATAACGGTACAATTAAAATGTTGAATAAAAACATTTAAAATCAGTTTAATATTTCTCATATCTTTTGTAATTTTCTACAACCTCGTTTCTCAAAAAGTAATAGTTTTTAAGAGACATATAAATGTAATTTATTCTACTGCTATCACTTTTTATCGCTTCAAAAAATCACTGTAATGGTTTTGTATTCAATTAAGATAGTTGATAAACACGGAAAGAAACAAATATTTTTCTATTAAGGCTAAATATGGTATGTAATATATTTTAGAAAAAGTTGAGATACATGCTTGTAGAAAATTAACCGCGATAAAACCACTTCTTAACACATTATAGACGGGAAACGTAAAAATAAGTTTATTGTGTACTGTCAGTTGTTTTTTGTATATTGACTCATAATTTAATGGTTTCTTCAAAATAACTGCCGCGGCAAGTGACCTTTTTTGACAATAAGCAATAAAACTCATAATTTATTATGCCCTGAATGTTCGTTCACTCATAGTATTTTTTTTAAAAGGCGAAACATGTTTCTCGAATATTTAGGGCATCAGATTTCACACTTCCAGTGATTGTACATTTGTAGGAATGAGGATTTTATACTTTAATTATTTATATGATTGTATGGTATGGATTAATGTTATTTTGTATACAGAAAAGTTTGAATATTTCATATTAATTACAAGTGGAGTGCTATCTACTAAATTAATATTCAGCTTAGAAAATTAGTGAAATTATGTTGTATTCAAAATGTTTTCATTAAATTTTTAATGATTAAATGTTACACATGACTTTATTGAAAATTTTAGCTGAAAATATTGTTTGGCTGAGAAGTTGTGTTGATTTTAAGAATGTAATATATTTTTGCGTTAATCACTAAAAAAACGTCCGCATATAGAGTGTTAATACTCTTTTTCCAATTTTGTGAGAGCAGTAAATTTGTGTATATGTTTCAGTAACATCATGCAGTATTCAATGTATAAATTATCTGGTTATTGCACACACTGCCAATCTGAGCTAATGACAGTTTACATACAAGTGATAAAAAAATTGCAACGACTCAATGTGTCCATAACTACATAGACGTAACTAAATTCTTAAAAAACTCTAATATAATCACGCGTGCACTCTTAGTTTTGCAATCCACACTCCAGATTTCACTGATGTGCACTCGCAATCACGCAGTTTTTGTGTTAAATTGAATATAACCTCAAAATTTTCAACGTCTTGTCATTCTCACTCTATTTCTGTTCAATATATCTAAGATAAACTAAATGAAACTTACCTTTATGTCATTTCCACTTCAACAAGCTATGTCAGAAAATATACTGACATAGCTTTAAACTGTTATGTAATTTCTACTCTGTCAGTGAGTTTAAGCACTCACTAGTTAATTCATGAATTGAAAAGACAAGGTAAATGTTAATTAAAATGATGTAATCTTTAATTTAAACTACTAGTTACTGAATACATTGACTAGTGAAATTATATTGATGATATTTCGCATTCATTGTGACATATATACATACTAAAACCTGACATATTTCGCAAAACAATTTTATATCTATTTATTGGTTTGGCATTTACTTGGTAGAACTCCATTTTAATAGGGTAAAAATATCAAGGTATTTCAGTTCTACAGTTATTTATATGTTATATGTTGATAGCTATTTCGGCTTTCGCCATCGTCAGTTCTGTCATCGCCATCGCCATAGTTCTGACGATGGTAAAAGCCGAAATAGCTATCAACATATAACATATAAATAACTGTAGAACTGAAATACCTTGATATTTGTACACTATTATATTTCAATTTTATATCAATCAATATAATATCAACTGTACATAAAATTGAATAATACCTTTGATGTTTTTCATTTTTCATAACTAGTTACTTATTTTTTTTCTCTTCTCTGACAATTTTTTTATGACCAATAACGCAAAATTTATTTATTTATTTATTAAACCCTAAAAAAATGAAAATCCTATGAAAAATTCTATGTGAGGTTAAAGTGAGGAATCTCGTTAATATATGTAATACATTAACGATCAGTTTTAGTTAATTTTTAAATCGCTGTAATTACCATCGAACACATAGACGATATAATCTTTCTTTATTTTCCTATTAAATATACATTTTTATGAATAAAACCATCAATTTATTGATGTATTAACACACATCTTTTGAATTACTTTTGTAATAATACAGAAAAAAAAATAAGAATTTTTAATGGCTCTCTTGTAAATTAGCGAATTCAACTTACGATTTATTTAATGGGTATGCGATATGTTCTTGTAAAAACAATAATGGCACGTTACACCAGGGATAGTTAGGTTTACCCTGGTCTAAAAAAAAGAGCAATTTATCTTACCACGTTCGTGGTAACACTCTATAAAAAGAAAGGGTCAAATATCAAGGTATGATTATAAATTTCACACAATGACATCCATTAGCGCTACTTAAATATAAATTGGGTTTACTTTGCTGTTTTTCCTTGTCGAAAAAGATAACATTATTACGCTGGTATAATCCGCAAGACTCCCAGGGGAAGGAAGAGATAAGAAGACGAGAAGTAAAGTTGCTCGTCGAATATTTTCCCATTTTCTTCTTTACGCTGTGCTTAAGTCAAAGTATGTTATTTTCAGGGTGATATGAAATAATAATAATAACTTCTGTACTGATAACAAAATTGTATACAATGACTTGACGAATGAAATATTACATGAATCATAAGCATAAAAATAACAAATTCTGTTTTTTTGACTATCTCTGAGTGACCTAATTATTCCAAAATTAATATATGTAATAGTAACTTAAACTAAATAAGGGTTGTCTTGTAGAACGTTAGTAGTCGTTTTATGTAATATTCTAAGGAAATAATATGTCTTAGAAGCGAATGCAATATATAATTTAAATAGAAGAAGAAAACAAGTTGGCGATGGCATGAAACCGAAATAGTAATCAACTAAATTATATAATTTCTGTGGAACTAAAAATGATCAGAATTAAATTATATTTATATTCACAAAAAGGGTCAGGGATTGGATGCCTTAGTCATAACATTGTAGTAATGTTAGTTCAAATAGACTTTTTTTTTTAAATAATTTCACATTAATGTATTTAAATCATTACTGGGTTTGCTCGTTGTGACAATTTTAGGATGAACTCAGTAGTTTAATTAATACAAATGAGTGTTATTATTTTATAATATAATTTCTTTCCCCCTAGAATTGACAATGAACACCTAACATGTGATTATTATTATGTTTTAATAATTATCACGCAACAGTTTTAAACGTTCATGTTGTTGAATAATAAGATTGCACGCAACGTTTCAATCATTTGTTAACTTTTTCAGCCGGCATGCCAGAAAACATGCTGGAAAACAAAAGAAATAATAATCTCATAAGAAGATAAGTGAGACAACTAGGCTGCTAAAATGAAGCTTTGATAAGGCGTATGACAAATAGCTTTTTGCCACACTGGTGATGACGTTAAGCTAGTTTTAAGTACAACTCAAATGGGGAACAGCTAGTTGATTTACATACTGTACAACTTCGGTTGCTTCATTGAAATGTTAATGCAAGTTTTTTAAAAGTATTTTAATTAAATACTGTGTTAAAAGGGTATTCTAGTCTAGAAGCACGAATTTTGGGGTTTTTTCGAGCTCTGTAAAAAATTAACAAAGAAATTGTTTACTATCCATTTTTTACCATTCGTTTATTTATATTATTTAAAAAAAAATCAAAACTCGAAAAGTTATCGGCTGGTAGAGGGAGGGGTCCTGGCGTACATGATTCCAACCCTTTTGGTCATTTGAAAAAGTAAATCTAACGGATTTTCAATGAATAAAAATGTCGCTATCGCCCCTACCTCATAAAAATCAAAAAAACTAATTCACAAAATGACAGCCGTTTAAAAAAAACAATTTTCAATTTCCAAAAACAGTTTCAGATTTATTAAAAATAGTAAAAATTAAAATTTAGACTTAAATCATCTACGGGCTATAGAGGGATGTATAGGAAAGGTTTGGTGAAGGTGAATGTTTGGTAGAACTTAAGATACCATGCACGCCAGCTTGAAAAAAGTAGTTTCGAGAAAAACGCGTTTAATGTTTTGAGTTTCGATTTGTTTCGGTCGGACCAGCATAGTTGTTGCGTCGCCAAAATCGCTGTAACTTAGTAAATAATTAAAATTTTGAAAAATCCCTTTAAGGACATACTCAAAAATGTCTGAACTTTAGAAACATATAACAAAAAAGAATAGATTTTTTAAAATTTCTTGACTAGAATACCCCCTTAATAGGCGTGAAACATTTGTAGCCTGGTCACAAATATTATATTATATTCAAGCTAAATTATTTTTTTATTATTCCGACTTTTAGCTGAGTGCTTAACGACGTTGGCTTTGGTAACAGTGCTAACGGATCCAAATTAGGGATTGCAATATCGGACGAATATAACAATTAGAAAATAAAGATGTACTTTTTGAACAATTAAAATCGAGTTTGTTACAAAAACGGCAGTTTATATTGTCCTGTGTAACAAACACAGCAGTTATTTTACGAATTTAAAAAAAAACATTGTAAATATTGTTAATATTGTTTAACATTTTTTGAACTTTTTTAATATTTCATATATTTTTTTTGAACATTTGAATTTTTTTTCACATTCGGGATTCGAGATTTCAAAAATTATTTCTCCCCGAATTTTAAGTCCTGGCTAATTTTCGGATTACCCAAAATGAGAAAATAGTGAGACCATTTCTTTTACGTCTCACGCAGACTGCGAAAATTTTGTACTTCTTATCCTCGATCCCGAAATCCCGGGATTTTGGGATTACAAAATTGGACGGGATCCAGGATAAGAGGCCTTTTGTATTCAGATACAGTGACATAACGACGTTACCAATTTAACGTTGAAAAATTGTATAAGATAAATAAATAATTGTTTCATAGAATACACAGAATTATCGATTTCTTGCGTAGGTTTATGCTATTTTTCCAGCAAAATCTTAATTTGTCATAGATTTTTACAATTCAATCGGCAAGTATAAAAAAAGAAACACCAATAAACAACTTGACTGGGTAGACGGCCTCTTCATTAAACATGGAGCCGAACGTTTTGTGACAGCTGCCAAAAAGATTCTTCTTAATAGTGTTTTCTTGAAACGTGTTTTGCTCTTGTATTCCGAATCGGAATAAACTTTCACCCGGTTGTCATTGTCGTTTCTTCTCACTGCCAAATATTTTTATTTTTATTATTATGGGGAGGAAATGACATTTTTAATGTATTTCTTTTAGGACACTTTTCGCGTAAAAGCCATCCAGTTATTACCGATTCAAAAAAGGTAAGTACTGAATTAATATTCATTGAGAATATTGTAGGAAACATTGTAACATATTTCTTCCTCTTAACAATGAAGACATGTAACGTTAAGTATACAAAATCGAACAAAGAAGAAGTTTTTTACAAGATTGTTTATATCAGAGTTTCTCAACGGGGGCCACAGAGATTTCTTTTTAGGGGAGCCACAGTACAGCTTAGAGGGACCACGGTCGAATTTTCCGAAATCCATAAATTGTTGTCTTTGAAATTTGAATGTCAGAAAAGAGTTTAAAAAAAAAAGTCTCACGGTGTTCATTTTGGGGGTTTTTAAATGTATTCGAATTCATTACATTATGAAGGCCACAGAAAAATAAAGACACACAAAAGTAGCCAAGGGCCCAAAAATATTAAGAAACACTGGTTTATATCATTGGCTTAGTTCTAACATCACGTAAGTAATTTTTTTTCGAATTTCATGTGATTTCGTTTCAGTGTTTCAGTGATTTCGGTTAGAAAGTATATCAACGCAACTATAGTATATATAGAGTAACAAACAGTTCTCATAGAAAAAATCTGTGGAGATACTTCCATAAGTAGGCCATATACTCCACATTGGGAGCGGACATGTATATATATTTTGAGTAAAATTATCGAAGCCAATAGAATGAACAGTCAATATAAAACAAACTTTGTGCCTTCTTATAACATACTAGATTTGTTTCAAATATAAGCGCTTAAAATTTCTTTTATTAAAAACGATTCCAGATAACGCTTTTAGTAAGAGTAAAAAGTTCATTCTAATTGATAAAATATAAAATCCAATTACCGTCACAATAGTTTCTCAAATTAATACGAATAATTTTAGATGCCTTATAACTTCATTTAGATTGAATTAGACTTTGAAATTTTCTTTTTCCAATTTTTGTATTGGCCTTTTCAGGGATATTAAGTGTACGCATTTCTTAGGCTTTGTCAAATATAAATCCTAATCTCTCTTATAAAACACAAAAGCCTCCCCGTAGCTGCGCGATTTAAGAAGGTATCTAAACTAATGTCATTTCGTACAAAAGAAATGGATCAATATAGACCAAAGGCAGAAAAATACGCTTGTGTTTCTTTTCTCTCCATTGTTGTGTGCCACCAGATAATAGAGGTTAATGAAAAACAGACGATACAAGAGTGGAGACACAGTTTTTTGATACGAGGGTCAATGCATACGAACCGGATGATGAATTTATTCAACGCATTCATTAGACTAATCGCTTATGCTACAGCCAGAGCTAAATATTTGACATAGCCTTAATGAATACAAAACGAAAATCAATAAACAATTTAGAAATTGTTAGAGTTATAAAATATGTGATTTTCAGTGATGGAAAACCTGATGCCAATTATGCACAAGAAAATACAATAAACATATTTTTTTGTATTTAAGAAAATTGTATTTAATTTATTATAATAAAATAAATGCGTCATGAATTTATCTTACTTACAAGTGCATAACATTAAAGTTAATTATTGAATCATTAAAGTTAATTATTGAACACTCCATCAATGCAACTAACAGTAAAAGGTTTTGAAATTCTTTAATTCGAGATGGTGAAAGTGTTTTGCATAATATTTTTACTTTATTAAACACAGTTTTGGAAAAGTAATTTTATTTCTGACATTTGTTGTACTATACACGCAAAATGAGACAATATTGTAACAATCAAATTAGAAACAATAATAAATTATACGACGTATACTTTGGAAAAATGTGCTTAATTTATGTTGTTTTAAATTTATTTTGTTACTTTAAAATGTTCTTATTAAAATATATAAAATCATTTGAAAAACTACTTTAAAAGTAAACATTTAAAACGGACTAATGAGAGGCCAGATTCAGACATCAGCCAGTAGAAACTCAATTACACACAACGCTCATAGTTTTGTATATAAGATTGTAATTTTTGATTAGGTTTATTTTAGGGTGATTAATTTAATCGTATACTATATCTGAATTTTGCACCCTTAAATTATATTATTTTGACAGCTTTAACAAACAAATTAATGTTATACATAATCTTGCAAATTAAAAGTATGCATCAAAGCTCGAATTTGCTCGAGTTTCATAAATGTCTTTTTTTTGATTCATTTTGTTTCGAATAATTATTATATATATATATATGTTCTATCTTAGATTAAGTATATAAATTTTAGATTTTTAACAATAAGCAGAAGCGAATAACGAATACATCTATATTTATAAGTAAATAAGGTATTTACAAAAGAATATTGGTAAGATTATATATTTTTTTTCCAAAATCGAGTATGAGTGGATACTACTCTTTGATTGATGATAATATGTCACCGATCCGGTTGATGAATAATTAACTCCGCAGTACATCACTAGCGTGCGGGATAAAAATGGCAGCAATATGACGTGGATGGATTCCCTTTCTCTTCTTTGTGAGAATTTTCTTTTCGTCTCCCGGTCCCTATTATTTCTGGAATACTTCCCACGCCAAACATTAGCTTGGAAATATTCCGAAAATGTTATTTAATACACTGGAGTGGCTGAGCGTGATTTAAACGGAAGAAAAAATGATCTTTGGTAACCTCCACTGGGTGTAATTAAGATTATGCGATTACGAAATAATAAAACAACATCTCTTTGGAAAACATTCTCTTTAATTCATGTCTGAAAACTACTTTTTTCTACGAGAACTGTTTATTACTCAGTTGCTAAATCTTTCTTTTTCGAAGAGAGTAGAGATAGAAGACTGAGGCTAAGACAGGACTAATTGCTGTCACGGGAGGAGATGAGAAGTAGGTGTTTTTTAAGACATAAACACCCATGCCATACTACTATCGTCCTTTTTTTAATAGCTTATTGTCTGTTCCTAAAACCCTTCTTGTACATACTGAATTCGTTATAACGTTAAATACGTTTTATTTTTGTAAATCTTAAATTAATCCATGATCGATGATATTGTATTGAAAATAAAGTATTAGATATGATTAGATAATCTTTTTAACATGAGAGTTCAATGCAATTTAGAAAAAATTGTTCTACGGTGAAAATTTTCATTTTTAGTGTGTAACTAACTTATTTAAATCGGATAAAATTTATTTGTATTGAAAAATAAATAAAGACATATGCAACCATGATGCCTTTAAATGTCAACGTAAAATCATACCTCTAAAGAATTTAGACTAAAAATATGAATTAAGTCATAACTTACAGTGAAATACCCATGTTATAACGTGAAATATGGTATTTTGTGACGATTTGTATTTGATAAACGGTTAATTATTAATTACAACTTACTTTAAAAATGTGTTACGGGTAAAGTGATTATGCCTGCTTTAGAAACACTAACTGTTTCAAAACAACAATGTTTATGATCACAAATGGGTTTGTATAATAATATATAGTTTTAATAAATTAGCTTAGTGAATAATACTAACAGCCTTAAGGCTAAATACAACTTTGATATCCAATACGTTCTACGATTTGAAAAAATCAAGTAAATACATTACTGATCTATGTTTAAAGCTTAAGTTACTAGCCAATCTACTTTGATTTGTAATGGATACATTGTTTACGTATTTGTATAAAAAAAGAGTTGTGAACATAATGTACAAATAGGTTCACAGAGTTAACAACTTGCGGATAGTTGAAGAATAATATTTCCAGACTAAAAGCAATTTCAAACTCAATATGTGGTATCAGTAAATCATGAAATATGTATGGAGCTTTTGCTATTTTTGTTTGCCTTGTCATAGCGTGCCAAGAGATAGACACTTCGGAATTTGGACTCTACTGATATGTATTTACTCAGCATAAAATTGAAACAAAACAGACGAATTTATTACTATCTGATCAGATAAAGAGAATTTCAGATATCTTACGAAAACAAATTATTTATGAGCGTTCTTGGAATACATGTTTCTTTGTTTGCAGTCTTTGCTTTTTATAGGTTAAATAAAAAGTGTTGCTGAACGATTTCAACATGAATACGATAATTGAAGCAACAATTAATCATTGTAAACACTTGTAGTAAAGTTTAGCATCATATATTATAAACTAGTATTTTCAGTGACAGCGAGAATTATAGGATTAGCTTCTTTCTAATGTTATTTAAGATGTAATTTTTGGCAAGAAATTCATTAGTACAGGGGTTCTCAACCGGTAGGGAATCATTGAATTGCTAGAATTTTATTTATTTTATCAAGTGTAATTTGGATTGTCGATAACAGTTTTGACAGCTTGTAAATAGATAGAATGTATTTGTAAGAATTTTAACAACAAAAATCGATAAAACGACCGAAAAAATGCTGTTAATGTGAGATCGGGTACAGAAGCCAACAGCGCTAATCGCTGCGCCATAGAACCCGACAAACGTAACATATTTATAATAAATTAAATTCTATCCTTCTTAACGAGGACATAAAACACTTTGGAAAAATAAACGATTTGTAGATAGTTTAATGTTAAAGACCTTTATATTTTAAGCTTTGATTTTGACGGTAATTTTATTTATTATATATCTTTTACTAAACCGAGTTCTATGATCATTGTTTGAATTGTTGTGCCACAAATGTTTCATCAGACATAATATTTAGGTATTATATTTTATTTTGATTTGATATTTTACTACTCTGCAGGTAGACGACAGAGAATTAATACCACTGTATTCGTTTAAAAGCTTATTTAAATAATACCATATCGAATTTCCGGTTCGCGCCTTTCAATAGCGTTCCCTCCCTCTTCGATATTATTTACGGGGAAAACCTTTAGACATGCACCGTTTGCTTTCAATTCTCAAAGTGTCTGTTTGTTTTCAATTTGCAAAGTGTTTTTATATTGCGGCGTTTCTCTGTTTGTGATTTGGCGGGATCTTCGAGCACGCCCACCATTTTGTTAAAAATGCCAGACGCCGCCATTCCGTGATCGAGTTATGGCTGCCGTAAATGACATAATGTGGGATTGCTGTACTAACTTAAAATTAAGTTTTATGCATGTTTTTCGAACTTCTGAAATAACTCACCAAAAAATGTTCTGCTGTCTTCATCCGTATGAGTTGTGGATATCAAATATGATTTATGCTAATAATGAAACATCTAAGTATTTCTAAAATTTATTCAATCAATTTTTGCTATTTTTTTTACTTGGATAAGTATAAACACTTCCCATACAGAGCTAAAAATACTTCCCATATGTTGCTGGCTATTAAAAAACCAAAAAAAACTTCAAAAACATGTTTTTTAAAAATGTACGTCCTGGGTTTTTTTTTTTTTAATCCATGTCCGCTCCCAATGTGGAGCATATGGCCTCCTAATGGAGGTATCTTAACAGAAGTTTTTTCTACGAGAACTGTTTGTTACTCAGTCGCTCAACCTCACTTTTTTTCAAAGTGAGTAGGGAAAGAAGGATAAGGCTAGAACAGGACTAGTGGTTGGCTAATCGCTATTCTACACCCAGTTATTAAAGGATCAGAAGGATTGGAGGAGAGGAAATGATGTGAATTGACATCACAAACACCCAGTCTTCGATCACAACTTTGAATTGAATAATTCTCAAATTCACTGTGATCTGACTGGGAATCGAACCCAGACCTGCGTGATCGGTAGAGCAAGCTCTTACCAACTGAGCCACAGCAGGCCTGGGTTTTTAACTCCATCAAAAGGCGTTAAGTGTTAAAACATGTTTTTCATTTGGTTCTTTAAAGGCCAGAAACATATTGGAAGTATTTTTAGGATAGTATGGGAAGTGTTAATAAAGTGATATTAATTTATAGTTTTATCAGTTGAAAATTCTCGTGATGAGCGAAACTGGTCCTGATCTAATACAATAAATATGAATTTAATAAAAAAGAGTGTGTTATTTTTTTGAATATAATGCCTTTTAATACCCAGTTTTGACAGTTAGCACATTAAAAGTGAGTAAAAGAATCTTTGTATATAACTATAAATCTGAGTAATAATTTTAGTATATTGTATAGTTTGAACCGCCTTCAAAGTTTTAAAATGCTATGTCATTTTGTTTCATAGTCTGTATTTCTTTATTAGTTTTAAGCTTAAAGTCACATTAGAAATCTACAATAACTTTTGAGGAACTGGTTATTAATAAATTGACTCAAAACTTCCATCCGAACGGAAGATTATGTTCATTTTCTAAATATTAATGAAGTTTATTTTATAGTTTTGTTTAATTTAAATGCTAGTTTTAAGAATTTTTTTTTATGTAGAGTACTGTTCCTTCGAGGCAAAAGAAGTTTGGGTTAACACAATAATGAAGTGCTTATGTTGAAGTAGTTACATGCTACAATACATTACAATAGTCATACCTACCGAAAAAAAATTACAAGCGAGAGAATTCCGAATTGTGAATATGAAAATCATATCGACTTAAAATTCATATGCATGTAATATATTCATATGAAGACGGCTGGCAGAAGTTAAACGAAAAAACCCACAAGGTTCTATAAATCGTGCATAGTCTCATTTCGGTGTGTCACGAGTGTCGATGGCAAAAGATAAACTTTGCAATACATTTCGCACACAGCTACTTCGCAGAAAACAGAATATCCGGTATTCTGTTTTATGACTATTTCTTCCGGGGAGAGCACGGCCCGGGGATTGGATAGCTAAATAAATCACAAACGTCTAGTCTGATCCAAGAAAAGAGATCACTCATAATACTGTTAAATTTAAATTGTTATATTTATTAAATTTTTTGATAGGCTCGGCCACAAATACATCATTGTAAAAATTCAGCTTCAATATAAAATTATAAGTTACAACTTTATTACTATGCTGGTTACATTGTAATTTTTGATATCGTTATTGATTGATATTTATTTTTAAATATGGGATAAAATTTAAGCATGTAAGATAAAACTTACAATAGTTGTATTACATCGTGAGTAGGGTATCCAATCCCGGAGCCTTTTTTTAATCCCGGGATTGGGCACTTTACGTGAAATCGTGTATAATTTTAAAGTTTTGGTGAGTCGTTTTTTTTTTGCTCACCGAGAAATTTGAAATCCTCAATTCGCTATACTTTTTCCACAGATTATCTCCGAAATTTGATTTTTATTAGCTCACCGAGGAATTTGAAATCCTCGGTACAGAGATTTGCTCAAAATTTCACAATCCCGAAATCCCGGGATCGCGACCATGTCAATCCCACGATTTCGGGATCAGAAAATTAGACAGGATCCCAGATTGGATACCCTGGTCGTGAGTGTTGGTTGTTTACTATCAAGGACAACACAGTGTCATATATAATTAAACGTATTAACAATGAAAGCTTATTTAAAATATATTTGTTGTGAAATCCTAAGCTCATTTTTCGTACGCCGGGCTTGAAAGGGAAACGAAAGCTCCCTGAAAGCTCTTTACAACATCTTATTGATGCTTTGGTGGCAAATTGTGGCATCAGTTGTTGTCGATGGCAACAGATTAAATGCACAATACGATTCCGGGTCTTTCTTTATTCAATCAAATTGATGCCATAAAGCAACTTATTGCAACACTGGGAATTGAAAATTGCTTTTAGTCGAGGAGATATATTATTCAGCGTTTTCATCGCTGATAAAAAATGGTTTGCCAAACATTAGATATGAAAATTCAGTTAGTTTTTTTTATTTGAATCATAGTATGAAAACGAAAATCGCCCCCTGAGGAATAATTGGCAAAAGTTTTGTTCTAGCGATCAGGCTGCTCTGGGTTCAAGTACCAGTGACATTATACAATTTTGATTTAATTTAAATTTGAGATTTTAGACATGGGTGTCTGTGATGATTTTCTTATATCAAGGTATATAGCGCATTTGCATTAGCTAAATATTTAAATACACAAATAAACCATGAATATATATATATATTTTTTTATTAGAAACACGAACGGAAATTTATTAAATAAATATTTTCGTATCCTGTGTATTACACGTATTTAAGTTTTTTTTGCGGCTATTTTCGAACGAAAACACAATCGTTTTTATAAAAGACTATCGATCTTAGCAGCTATTGCATTTTTCTTGATCTCAAAACTATTTTTTAACCCTTGTCCACTCCCATTGTTGAGAATATTGCCTCCTTATGAAGATATTTCAACAGAACTTTTTTCTGAAAAACTGTTTGTTACTCAATTGCTCAATCTTTCTTTTCCGAAGAGTGAAGTAGGGAAAGAATAATTGGAATACGAAAGGTCTGATGATTAACTAATCGCTCTTGCTACGCCCCATTATTTAAGGATTGGAAATTTAGGATATCCAATCCCAGATCTTTTTGTGACCCTGAAACTTCAATATTGACAAATCTTCAATGTCGGGATTGAGCACTCGACATAAAATCGTGTCTAAATTGGGATTCAGGATTGAGAAAATTTTTGGTCGACTATTTTTAAACAATTTCATGTGAATTTCCCAAAATTACCAGCGTGGGCCCTTTCTTTTACCTCTTCCAAGAATTTTTCAAATCTTGAATCCTAAGAATTTACGGATTTGCCGAAATGAACAGCGTAGGACCTTTTTTTTAGCTCTTCCAAGAATTTTCAGATTTTCAAAAAACAGCGCGACATCTGTGTTTCATTTTCTCAGTTCCGAAATCACGGGATAAGTACTGTCCTAATCCCAAGATTGGATACCCTAAGTGGAAAGGAATATTAAGAAATCACAAGCACTCATGCCTTCGAACACAAATCGATTAAAATGCTGGGAATCGATCCCGTAACATATTTCACAGAAAGAAACGACCTTGACCGCTACGCCACGATCAGTTTTATATGTAATAGTTAGAATAAAACTCGCTGTTGTAAAAATCACTTAAAAAAATTATTGAAAAGGAATATTTTTTTTAAATTTTGAGAATCTCTAAATTCATTAATCAACACTTACCTGTAAATGAATGACGTCACTGTCAGCTAGCATAGCAGGTACGGTAAAAGTCCCTTCGCCTTGAGATATTTCAATGTCCTGGCTGTAGATGGAGGTGGTATTGTCATATACTTTGACGCGAACTCGAACTGACTTCTCGGTACTGACAGCTTCCACCTGAGATAAAACAAAACAGCAAAATTATTTAATATCTTCAAGATTCTGAAATATTTATTACACGAAAATAAATGAAGAAATTTGAATGAACAAAAGTATTTATTTCCATAAAACAATTAAATAATATAAAAGCATAAGATTTCAATCGGAAAAAAATATATAAAACATTTTAAAGCAGATTTTGTATCGTCATTACTAGTAGAGCATCCAATCTAGCACTCCTTTTTTGATACCTGGGTTGATCACTTAATTGCGTACCATTGTTTCCTAAAATTCGGATGACAAATTCGTTGACTTTACAGATTCTAGAATAATCATCAATTTTAAAACATTTTTATTTTAGCTCCATTCCTTGAAAAAGTTATGTCTATCAGTGATTAATTGGTTCCGGTCAAACTGAACTATGTTTAACGTTTATTTTACTTATCGTACATATTATAGTGAATGATAAAATTCGTTATTGGTACTATGACAATTCCGGGATTACGGAATCGTTAAATTGGTCGGAATCCCAGGATTGGAGGCCTTAATTACTATTTACTAGTGACGTAATGCTAAGTATGTAAAAATATTAAACACATAAACACAAATTTACACAATGAATATGCTGTAAATAACATTCATTATGCCACATAAAAAGATTATTTATTTATTTTAAAAGGTTTATTTTGATGAGGACTTGCAATACCAATCGGGTAAATCAAAATAGGCATTTTGACATTTCATATATTTTTTTATCCGTGTCCGCTCCAAATATGAGCTATGGCCTCCTAATGAAGGTATCTCAACAGATGTTCAAATTTCGTATGTTTTTCAGATTCAACTCTTTTTGTTTTTGAATATGGATGAATTTAATGAGTATTTGTAGATTTTTTAATTGCAGACAGAACCGTATTTCAAATGCAAATAAAACTGCATTCAAAAGTAATTTTATTGAAAAAATACAGATGGAACCATGCAAAACGACGATTGTTCAAGGCTATTAAAACATTTATTATAATATTGTTACTGCTGACGTCTAAGTTTTTCGTCGTCTTAAAGAAACACGCAAACAAGTTGCTACGTCAGTATTCATTATGGTATTTTCTTTATGTCAAAATATCATTATTAAACCACAGAAACTAAAGCAATCAAAGTATTGTATTCAAAGATACAGATTTTTATATTATTTTTTAGCTGTATGCGATGGATAAAAAAACATGTTCAAAGAAAATACGCTAAATAATAATAAAAGAGCACATTAGTACACTAATACGAAATCCCAAAGGCACAACAATGAAATAATTCGTAAAAATATATCAGAAGGCACCATAATGGCATGAAAGCATTCTCGAAAATCCGAGAATTACAATAAAGATATCAGAGATTAGATTTTCTTTTGCCAAGACAAGACATGATATACGCAACGTGCGTCGAATAACGCTTGTAGAGATAACTTCAAGATATGTGAGTTATAACACATTATTAAAAAAACTAGATTAGATACCTAAATTAATATATATCTTTAATTAATCATTCGATAAACTGAGATTTTGTATATAGTACATATTTTATCAAACAACGTTCTTTTAATATTTAACTATCAACGCTATTGAGGATGAGGTAAAATCATGAATTTAATGGCACAGTGGATCTAATTGCATCAACAATGGTAAGTCTAAGATACGATAAATTAACTACCAAAATATATTTATAAATTAATAAAAGAAACTATTTAACCAGGTTAAGAAGTGATGAGGTTAAGAGTGAAAAAAAAATATCTTTTTACAAACTCGCGTCTCAATTTTTGTCAGCTTTTATTAATTTTTGATGAAATGAATTCATAATTTCATAACAAACTTGTTCCATAAACTCGTATCCAAAAAAAATATATTTCATGCTTTATTAGACCTTACATAAAAACGTTGACAAAAATAAAATATGGTTAATAGGCTATGTTTGGTATGAAGTAGAGGATGGCATGGATGAAAATGCCTTTGCTTCCTTCTATATTAATTTCCTCACAGAAAGTGAGAAAAAAACTATTCCAGTTGTGTTTTATAGCGATATAAATCGATAGCGGTAAAATAAAGTACATTTATGTGTCTTCTGAAAGCTTATCCTTTTCAGAGACGAGGTTGTAGAAAATTATTGTCAATATATCATCAAAATCACTGAGAAAACAAGACTAACAGTGAAATGTATATAATACGAACAATTTTATTGAGAATAAATTACATTGAGTCAGATTCATTTATAAAATCATCATAAAATATAAATTGACCTCAAATTTATGAAATGGTGTTACTTTGCAAAAAATAATGTAGGCTATTTTTAGGCATATTAAAAGTTTTTAATTACATAAAAAGACAACAGCAAATCTTAGAAGTGTATTGTTAAGTAATTAGAGGTGGTTAAAGTAATTTATTTACAATTAATGACCGTACAAAACATATCAATATATACGCCACCAAAATGAAGTATGCTAATGATGAAAATTTAGTCTTACTTTGGTGAATTAATTTAATTGAGATTTAATAAACTGTCAAAAATTAGGAAGAAAAAAATATGAAGGTCGTATAAAATTGACAAGAACCTGTCATTCTTTGGTAAAATACAATGGCACATCTTTATTTAACTAATCTATTTATAATGTCCATAAATATTAATGTTTGTTTATCTCATTTTATGAATTCAACTATAAAAAAGTAGAGTTCGTGCTCAGACCTATTTGTAATGATAAGTACTAGAAGCACCTTGAATGATACGATTTTGAGATACGCTTGAACACAAAAAAACATGTAGCATTAGAGAAACATATATTTTATCTTCACGAAAAGAATTACATTTATAAATAACCATCTAGAGAGAAACTATATGTCTTTGTTATAATTCTGCTGCGTGCAAATAATAAAATATTTATTTAGGGTGTGTTTTGTTACATTATGCTAGTGGTTCTTAACCTTTAAGAATAACTATTGGTAAGTGATATGTAGTTAGTACTCAACCCACTAGGATTATAAACAATACTTTTTCATATAAATTACTGAGAACAAATTTATTATCATAGCAATAATTATTAATTATATGAGTCGCCCATATATTCATATTTTTGGAAACAATTTCAAATAACGTGTTGAAAACCTTTTTTATTTAAAAATATCCATGTTATTCTAGTGAATCAAATTGAAAAAAGGTAATATATTCTTCAATTAGATTTTTAAAAATTGTTGAGCAAAAGTTGATAAATAGCATTATAACATGCTAATGACGTCTAGTAATAAAATATTTTTTGGAGCGTGTTTTGTAACATTATATCCATTTTGATAAGACATATTAACGTTGCAACTAAATATAATATTTATTAGTATAAAATACTAAAAAGTACATTTAATTCTAAATTGTAGTCGATAGTATCTATCGACTGAGTTAATATAAGAGTCTAGTATAAGTTAATCTGTTAGTATAAGTTAATATAAGTTAGTATAAGTTAATCTGTATCGACTCGATACAGATTAACTTAATTAACAAAATAAATCTTACTTATTTTTTTATAAATTGCTTTTTATTAGCTTTAATTTTACTCAGTTGAATATTAAGCAGAATCATTACTGTCTTTTAAATATATAATTCATATGATAGGTCGTATTGAAACTTTTAGTCTGTCTGGATCATGTTGTATAGAGTGACAAAATTAAAAAAATAAGCAGCTCCTTCCAAGAAATTCCCCGAGCACTATTGTTGCGAGTAGCAACAGTTAACCACCACTGCATTATGCTTTCTGAAGTATCGCATTACGTTGGATTTCCCACCACCACCTGACGTGCGTATGTGGCCAACTATCGCATGACGTGCCTACTTTGTCTTTATTGAATCATGGAAGAATGTTAGAAAATTATCGTATACCTGTCGTGTCAGTATAACAAACATTAATAATCACAAACTCTCGAGTTATTTAGAATGAGCTTAGATTATTGATAGAGATAAAAATCTGGCAATCTCGACTGCTCTTTTTCTCTAAATTTTCTAAAATTTCTATATTTTTCTATGAATAATGTCAAAAATATCAAAGTTTAATATTAAGAATAATTCTTTAGAACCATTGTTAAAAATATTTTGGCGAAATTCCATTCTGAGAAAATTGACTATGAACAATAACGTATTCATTATTATTTATTACTTAACATATGTAGTCATTAATTTTTCATTTACTTCATTTTTATTTCGTGAACATTTCGTGAACATGTTGGAAAAACATTATATTAATAATCAAATTTTACTTCACAATACTCCACAGATCAGTTTATAATGCTCGCAATGAGAAAAACTACAATAATATTAATGTATTATAGATAATATGGTATTACATTATTAATTAAACAGTACATTTAAATGTACAGCTTTAATGTCAAAATAAGTCTTAAAGAACCACTAGTCAATAAACAATGTTTCATAAGTGGAAACAAAGTTTGTATTTTATTTGAAAGTATATTGATAAAGTACGTTACCTCACATTAAAAGACGAATGAACAGAGAAGATAAAAGTTAATTTAATTACTTACAAGTTAAACACAACAAAAAAAAAACAAAAGTTTTCTCGTATTGGTCCGGTTTACTATTCCATTGTAGATTGTTCCAAATAGAAGTTAAAACTAATTGTTATCTAACTGAAACTTTCTTTAAGAAACTATAAAACCTAATATGACTTTATCGTACTCCTTCCAACCTTTGTTGCCGCGGAGCTTTCTAAAAAAACAAGGTTTGAATCTCTATTTTTCTTAGGTGATAGGAATTGCACCTGTTATTATGCAACACAGATTAACAGCTTAAAAAATGTATGTCGTTACTAAATTGTTTACATTGTTTGGTTACTGTCCACTCGGTAGTAGGTGTAGTCATGGCCTCAGAACCCCGAAGAGTAGGTTTTATACTCATATAGAATTTCTTTACAATTACCATATTTTTTGAACATATCCGATCCCATTTTTTTTTCACAATGTGCGTTACTTTAAAAACTGCTTTTCAATCAGTCGTTGAACTTCTCTATTTTAAAAAGGAAGATAGGGTTAAAAAAGCAACGTTTTTGGTTCTACAGTTTTTATATTTATTAGTTGATAGCTATTTCAGCTTTCGCCATCGTTATAACTATTATTAAACTTACATTTTTCTCAGCTATATATACTGGCTATAAAAAAACGTGGTATTCACTCTAAAACCCCAATTCAAATTACAATTATATTACTTATTTAATATGACTTTAGTGTTAGGGTATAGGGGTACAACTATAGGGCTAGTGGTTAGTTAATCGCTCACTAGGTCCCGCTTTTAGTAAAGAATGGTTGTAAGGAAATAAAAAACATCTATGCTTTCGAAAAAAAATAAAAAAAATGATTAAAAATCAATTAACAAAACTGCCTATACTAGGGCTAAGGCTCTGAATTCATAGCCAACAATGTTAACCAATCAAGTATGGATCTGTTAAAACCTAAGCGATACTGTATAGGGGAAAAAACACAATATTCCTTTGTACTTCATTCCACTTTATTTAATATGTCAGGACCGGTTTCGCTCATTACGAGCATCGTCAACTGATGAGCGAAACCGGTCCTGACATATTAAATAAAGTGGAATGAAGTACAAAGGAATATTGTGTTTTTTTCTAATATAATGCCTTTCCACCAAGTATTGACAGTGAACACCCTAAAAGTGAACTGTATAGGGGTTTTAAGTGAGTGACTAGCCTTGTCATATAAAGCTTGAGCAACTTAGTTGTATGTATTTTTGTTGAAAAGATGCATGACGACTTCACATATTCTTTATTATAAGTATAAATAAAATTTATACTGGGCGTATACTGCAATACAACAACGTCAATTCATTAAAGTGATTCTCAACATTGTTTTACAATCGATTTTTTAAAAATTGGCAACTTAAAACAGTTAAAATAGTAAGATTGTTTTGTTCGATATCAGCGAAAGGTTTAATGTCTTTAATTTGTGAAAATAAAAGTGTAAAAAACCTTTTAAAAGATCATAGTAGACCTTTTGCCATTGAATCGCGATAAGACGTTAATGTAATTAATAGTTGTAATTGAAGGATTATTATGCATATCTTCCGATTATTAGTTATTCATTAAGCGTAGCTTTTCCGAGCAAGACCGAGTCCAATCTATTCAAATAGTGTATTCAATTACAAACGATTGTTTACTCTTCAAATTACAAACTTCTCTCGTGAAATAATAACAACCGGCTCGGGCAAAGGATTAGAAACACCACCCTACTTACTAAGTAGTATATGTACTTCAATTAAGATTTGGGTTTAGAGCATTGAAGCTTTTGGTTAATATGCTTTCGGGTGAAGTGGTTTCGCTCAAATTCGATTGGAAATGATGAAGATTGCATTTAGGAAAAAAAATGGATGTTTTAAGCGGTTTTTAAAAGTTGTATCAATTTAATACGAATTGCAAGATTTATGAATAAACTTTGTAATAAAAAAATGGATTATGTGTTAAAAATCCCAAGCAAAAAAAAACTTTTAAATTACTAAAATTTTATTGGACCTCGCGAGGGTGAAGTGAGCCAACTAGTAAAATCGTAAAAAAAAACTTGGAATTTTAAATACATTTACGTCTTTATTTTGTATTTTGGTGAAGTTCGTATTTTTATTTTAAGAGTATTAGACTACTTAAATGTGTATTACTTAAGCTCCTTCACTTTTAAAATACTTTAACCCTTCAAGGACGAGCGTGACCATATGGTTACAGTAAAAATCATTGTCTATTAATCCCTCTATTCATCCATTTTCTACCCAAATATCGTTACCCTCACTCAATTTTAGTTAAAAAGGATACAGACTTCAGCTAGTCATCAGCTGTAGAGACAGAAACAATTATCAAAAGCACACGCAATTTTTCAAATTTGCATTTTTTAGTGAACTTTTTGAAGTTCTTAGTAATTATTTTATCGAAGCCTTAAATTATTTACACTACTTTTAGAACCATATTTGTGTTAAAATATGTTGATTTAAACAGGCCAAATTGAAAATATTTTTAAAAATTTCACGTTTAGCTATATTTTAACCCCTAATGTTGTGTGACCATCCGGTCACGCTCGTTCTTGCACAATATTACACGGAGCCTATAAAGATGAGCATGATCATATAGTCACGTGAGGTTTTTATACAACGACTTTGGGTTTTTTCTGTTAGAAATAAAAGTTATCTGTCACTTCAATATGGCTTTAAATTATTTTTTTATTGATAAAAAAAACTCTCATCTCTGAGAGGACGTGTAGAATATTATAACAAGTCTATTTTTTTTATCTAAAATACCACAAGGCTCACTTCACCTCTAATGGGCACATATATATAATAATTAAACGTAAATTCAATAGTACGAAGCGTTGAAATAACCATAAATTACAACGTATTTAGTGAAAATGTCAGTAGGTTTTCCTCGGTTTCCAACGCACAAAATACTGGTTCATACTAAGTTGTAAAATTTAATCTTCAGATATCCCGAGTAACTCTCTCTCTCTTCGTTCATATCCAATTACGTTTCATGTGAGATATACAAATATATGCAAATCCTATTTGCCTTGTTACATAATGGAATAACTAATTCGGAAAATCACACACGCTTCCCTACGATGGAAAATATTTAATTTGTTTAATTAAACGAATGAATATTTATTTTCATACTGCCGGTACAAAACTTTATGGAAAGTCATTTCATTTTAATAAATTATCAAATAATTTGATTATTAATTTCAACTTCAACTAAAAATAATAGATAAAACAAAAAAGTTTAAAACCGTTTTATAATACACCGTTTTTCAAACTTTTTAAATTGTTCTAAAAACCATATCCGCTTCTAATGTTTTTTGTACGAGAATTAATTGTTTATCTATTATTTAACATGTTTTTTTAAGAGAGTGGGGAATGTTGGATAGTGCTAGAATAAAACTATTTGATATTAATATATTTTTTTAAAAAAATATATTTGACATTACAGCTTACGCCAATGCGTCAAATATTTTCAAGTTGAAAGGTCATACGAGATATACTCGACGAGAATTTTTTGAAAGTCACATGAGATTAACTCAAGGAGAATTGACTTCACAAACACCCATGTCTTAGATGTCAAATTAAAATTGAAAAAAATCAAATTGACATTGAACTTACCGGGAATCAAACCTGGACCCACCTGATCGGTAGAGCAAGCTCTTACCAACTAGACCAAAGCAGGCGACAAACACCCATATCTTAGATCTCAAATTAAAATTGAAAAAATTCTAGCTTACCGTTATCACTACGCACTGTTATTATTTAGGCATCCATGGTACGGGCCATGTTTTCAATAAAAATTGCATGTATTCAAACTCATGAACACCGTACCCAATGTGTGTGATGTTGACCATTCAACCGGAGGCTTAGAATTGTTAAAAAAAATATATTTTTATTTATCATAAGAAACGTTTAAAGAAGTTACTGACTTTAAATTTCAGGTTTAGATAAAAAAAAAATGATAATTTTAGACCAGATGTATCCGAAAATTTCAAAATATGAACCCTATTGATTTTCCATATTACACAGTAGGATGAGCCATGTACATTGTAACAATATACCGCCAGCCATTTGTTAAAAACAAAAAGAAAAGCAGTGGCATGTCCAGCCTGCTGTTGCCTGTCTGATTTATGGTACTTACTGACCGTAGCTTTAAGACCCTAACTTTAGGCTATGACCTTGATTCAACATAAAAAACTGTTAAAATTCCAATTTTTTTTTTTATGCAAACCATCATTTTGTTTAAGTATGCGAATTGTAATGTATATGCATAGTTAACTTTTAATGGGATGAATATTTTTTAGTTTTCGATTGATCTCTCCACTGATTGATGATTTTCTTGTACAAATTGGACCACCGTATTGATCATCAGGTTTTTACTTATGCTAAAATCACTATGCTAAGCAGAAGATGTTTATAAATGAATGTTAACGACGCCCAATATCCTTAAAGGTAGATGAAATGGAAAGATTTCAATTTTCTTTTATTATTTTGATGTTTATAAAGGATGATAAACGAAAACTCAGTAAATTAAGCTATTAAAAGCAGGTTCTTAAAAAAGTGTAAAAGATTTGTCGTTAAAAAAACAATTTACCGTTAAAATAAATAGAATATAAATGTGAAACTTAATAAACAAAAATCATCTTAAAGAAAAGCGTTGCAAGGGCTCGTTTAGTTTACGATTTTCGAAATGTGATTATGTCTATATAGTCAAATAAAAATTCACAATTTGACATTTATTAGGTTAAGGTACATTTCATTGTCTGTATATGTGTTGAAAAATATAATTTAACCATTTTTTCGCAGATAACGTGTATCAAAAGCTTTTTTTTTTTTTAATTTAGTTTTCAAACTACGGTATTTCCAAATGAATCAAATTTTCGACATGGTTTCCTCTACATAAAAGATGAAATTTGAAACTGTCATCCGCCTTACCATTTAGTGGGCATGGTCAACCTTTCCTAGGTCAGGGGACAAATTCTCATTCTTCTCCGAGTCAAGTGCTGGACCAAATTATTAAACATAATAAAGTTATATTAAATTAAATAAACTTACTATACTTTTATATATATTTTTATTTATATTATATAATGAACGACATATTAATATTATATACTGATTACAAAATTAACTGTGAAGTTTGGCCTTGAACTTGAATCACAAGACTAGCAATATTGGCACCCTGAAACTATTAATTTCTTTCTCTATTACTTCACCGAGATGAATCCGACGGGCCGGACAAAATAGCTCGGCGGGCCGGTGGTTGCCCACATATGCCATATAGGATTTAAGCTAAAGAAAATTATAGCATTCATATGTAATTGTGACAGATTTTTTTTTACGAAGAAAATATTTGGTACTAAAGGTTATTATTTCCTATGCGTCAATTTTTCAATTTTTCAATCACATTAAATAAACTCGAAAAGACCAAATTTCACAAACAGTCTTGTCCTAGATCTTAAATTAATCATAATAATAGTACAAACTATTGACATTGCCGAAACTTGAAACCAAGCCCATCTAGGGTTAAGCCCTTACCACTAGACCAGTGAAAGGTAACATGCAGCCTCTTGGCTACTCTGATGCGGCCTTTTGACTTGATCAAAATGTTCCCGTTGATCCAAAAATTATACGCAATCGTTTAGAAAAAGAGCGTAATCAATCCATTATATGTTCGACAGTCAAAAAAAAGGTGGGGGTGTGTCAACCTTTTCTTTACTGTGGCCTTAAGTTGAATCAGATAAATGCATGTGGCTTTATAAATAAAAAAGATCCCCACCCCTGCACTGGACCATATAGACTGACTATACTAGAATGATGCAAATTAATGCTTATAAGACGGACGTGTACGTTCTTTTTCGTCAGTGTATTTTATTTATTTTGTGTAACAATCAAATGACCCTCCCATATTTGAAGTATTATTAAAAAAAATATTTTTGAATTTGTTTTACATTTGGAGAATTCATTTTATCAGGGTTTTCCCTCTGTTAATGCAAGTCGTATGTAAAATAAATTCATATACAAGATGTCTTTTGTCTAAGATTTTAAAAAAGAAATTTCATTGAATTACTCAATATAAAAAGCATTCTTCTTATTTACTGCGATATTAAAAAGGCATTTTCGTGAAATTGAAAACAGTGCATTACATTAACTTTCTTGCAGGGAGGTTTACGCCATCGTATTCAAAGATTTAATGTGACTGTAAATTTAAATTGAATTGGCTCTTTTATTTTGCGTTTGAAACAACGTGAATAATAAAACCAACGTCACCATATATAATATAATCTTTTAAATAGCTATGCAAATTTTAATTAATTGTGAAATAAACAAAGCACTTCAGTAAGTGTAGACTGTTAAAAAAAGCTATTTCCAGATAGCAATCTTTATAATTAAATTGATCATTATTTTGTTGTGATCTTGAAATGTGAAATGTATCTTCTCTAAATGACGAATCTATACAGAGAATTTTCTATACGAGATTTGATAAGTTGATGAGTCTTTCACGTCAAAGACGATAGAAAATAAGAATAAAGGGATTTTAGCAAGTTCAAGTGGTTGACTAATGTTGAACAAATGCTGTTTTTACATGTTGCAAGCACTTACATGTGCTCCTTTGTCACTTGGGTGTTCACTGTCAAGAGCGAAACCGTTCCTGGTCTTTTAAATAAGTTGCCATTTTTTTCTCTTTCAGAACAGATTAAAAGCGGTTAAGAAAAGTTGGGTCATATGGCGCAACGATTAGCGTTGTGGGCTTCCGTGTCGGATTTCACTGGTTCGAGTCTCAGAACGAACAGCATTTTTTCGATCGATTTACCGATTTCTGTTTCTAAGAGATGGATGTTTGTGATGTCTGAAATTCACTTATACCTTTTCTGATCCATTAACAACTGGGCAATAAGTAAACCACTTGTCTTGTCCTACTTTTATTCTTATATCCCTACTATTCTCTTTAAAAAAGATAGTTTGAACAACTGAGTAACCAACAGTTCTCGTACAACTTTTGTTGAGATACGTCTATTAAGAGGGTATTTTTTCAACATCACAAGCGAACATGGATTAAACAAAACGTTACCTAAATATTTTAGAAAGAATTTATCGTCTTTGTAATATATTTATTATAGATTTTAAATTATGTTTTATCCGAAAAATTACTGTATAATATATTTATTATTCACTCTTCAGAGCTGACAAGATCACCATAACAAACCCTACAAGAAAACCTTTCATCCTACATATCATTCAGGTCTATTCATCTCGTGGTCGGGTTATCATCAAACAAGTGCCATCGACACTGACATGCTACTTGACTCAACATTCCTAAAGACTTTGACACACAAACGGATTTCCTCATCCTACGAAAGAGCTTTAACGAGGGTTGGACAGATTGTCCTTGGAGAGGATCTTTAGATGCTCAACAGCGAGCATGTATATAACATCCAATGCTTAATAAAATACATATTTAATTCACTCGCCATTCCAAGTGTTTTGGGACACTTGTTTAACAAAAAAGGTTTATTTCATTGAATTACAGTATGTCAACATATTATATATAATACATGAAGAAAATATATAAAAAAAAGTTATTTTGCTTGTTTTTAAACGTTTAAAGAAAAGTTTTCGGAATTCGTAAATCGTTATTTCACTGAAAACGTAAAAAATAGTGGTACAATATTAAATTTAAAGTATTTAAAAAATAAAATCTTACAACTTTAATAACTTTGCTAGGTTACTGCAGTGTTGTTGTTAAGTATATAATATATGAATTTAAATATGGCAAACTTCTTACCTTTCCAACGAACGGCAATCCTGGTTTGTACCTCCTTCTAGTACCCGGTCCGAATCTTAGCTCTACATAATGCTCCTCAGCCGCTGGTGGCCTACCGCCTGAGACTCCGACTCCGATTCCTCCCCCTCCGCTGTTCTGTTGTCCTGACACATTGAGGGCTCCACTCCACGTGCCGCCGCCGCAAGCCACGTGTACTGCCCACGATCCACCCGTGGCACGATCGCTAAGAGCTATTGAAAACTTTTTTACTCCTGTCAAATAAATAAAAAATTGAAATTATTAAAACGATATTTCTTCACAAAAACTTTCTTAAACATTGTGGCATTTGACATTTAAGCCTTGACAGCAGTTTTTTGTTGACTTAAAAGTTTTTTTAAAGAGTTTTTAAGCCTTTAATGAAATAAAATAATAAGCCATTTTGATATTAGGGAGTCTCTTTTTTCTGATATATAGTCAGTGCCACCGCGAGGTTATTTGGTGCCCTAGGAAACGTTCATTGGCGCACCTCTTTTTCAATAAATTATCCCATTTTTTTTTCGAACTAATATTATTAATTAAATGACTTTAGTTCGTAATTGTGAAATTTTTAACGAAAAAGAAATAAGAATATCATTAACCTTTTAACTGCCAGCAGGTGTATGTATGGCGGTACCTCGCACGCCACGAGTTTAATTCCAATTATATATATTTTTTAATTTATCGTTTTTTAAAGTAGTAAAAACGAAAACTGTTTCAATTGTGAGTATAGGACGATATTCCCAATAGATGTCGTAGTGTGTTCGACACAGTTGTATGTTTAACATAATTGATTTACGTTAGTAAAATCCCTTTCAAAGCGTGCGTCCAAAGACGTCATTTTATGTATGATTGGCGTACCGTTCACGGAAATGTTCGCGTCTTAAGACGCTTGTGGCAGCCATCCGGTTAAGGTAATGCTTGCGAACAATTATTATTCAGAAAATAAAATTTTAAAATATGGAACACAAATAAAAAAAAAGATTTCTCTGGGTTGCAAGGGGTTGTATATTTTTTCGAAAATATCTTACGGTTCATAATTCCATCGAATATATACAATTATCCACATAAAATAAATCGTATCATTTATTTAATATTATTAATTAATTTTTGCGCTCCTTTATGGCCTGTGCCTTAGACAATTGCCTTTTTCACCTGCATGGTGGCGCCGGTCCTGTATACAGTAAAACCTTGATAAAACTTTGTTTTATTTTATGAATGTCAATATGGTTGTTTATTTTTCTACATGTAATGTATACCTATTGAGACTAAGTAGAAACTACGACACGGGTTTTCAGTTTCCCATTTTTGTTTACAGATGGGATGAGGTACAGACAAGTTTTTCCCGCATATATTTTATATAAATAGCGTATTTATCAACTAGAGTCTTCAAATGGGGTAAACAACTAAGAAAAAACACTTATATTAAATGATTTTTGGTGTTTATTCAAAAAAAGTTTTTAATAAATTATTTCAATACAATTTTCAACTAACAAAATGTGTCTTTACTTGCCCATTTTCATAAAATGACCTTGACAAAGGCGACAAGATATTTTTTTTCAAGAGCATGAACATATTTGGTTGACAATATTTCAAGCAACTATCTACGTTTCATTAAATAATTCCCAAAATAGCAGAAAAAAGAGTGAGCACTTTAAATTTACTTCTGTAGGATTACATTCGAGTGGAATAATTATTGGTTACATGGTTCAAAGAAGACCATACACGACATTATGACCACCTCTACTAAAGATTGAAATGTAATACAGAGATTTTACGCTAAATTTGTGTGCATTATAACCTTAACTTTTCCGGTTCTAAGCTCAAGAAATGCGACCCCAATACCCACATTTTCTTAAATATCTATTTTAATATGGGTGATAAAATGTTTATAATTAATGTATTCTTATATCATAGTTTTTGGACTTTTTGTAGTTTATTTAAATACGCGATAACGTGATAATGCGATAACGAGATAAGCGCCCGCGATAAGCGATCGTTCGTAAGATAGCTGGGCTAAACGCGTCAGTTGCAACTTCTTATGTGTGCTGGTATGACGTCGTTTTTACGCGCAACTTAAAATATGATTATTTATTAAAAAACCACGGATTTTTATAAAAAAATGTATGAGGAATGATGCGGAGAAATATTTTAAAGCCTTTAGACAATTTTTTTTTTAAATTCAAAAGAATAAGGCCAATAATGAGGAAACCACTGGGGTCCCTAAACGACCCCCATCGGCAGAGAAGTATTTTTCTAGTTCCGAGTCGCGAGAGTTAAAGATAAATAAACTTAACATTAAATATAAGCCCCTTTTTCTTCCACCACTCCCTACCTCATCTGTCTGACTGACGACTTCGAACCCTGGACAGATGAAAAAGACAGTGACCGCAACTAATATTAAGAATAATACAGACAACAAAGAAAAGAAAAAAATGGAAAAAAACATCAAAATTCATAAAACAAGAAAGAGAAGTAGAGTTAGAGCTCTTCTTATTGTAAAAGAAGAAAAACACCGTTCAGTCATAAAATGCGTCCGTTTATCGATAAATATGTATATTTGAAAATAACTTCTATTTTAGTTGAACAATGCGGGAAATGTCATTATATTATATAATTTAAAAAAGCACTAAGACTTTTTGTCTCGCTCTGTTCTTATGCTATTCCATTAATACAAAGCTTAAAGGCAAATTGTGAGAATTGAGGAGACACAAAAATAGTTTATTCACCAAATAAAATCAAATCATTTACCTTCATCCAAAGAAATCTGATCCCATATGGCTACTTTTGTTCCAGCTGGATCTTTTAGTGACACTGTTCCAAGAACGTTCTTTGGAAGTTTAAGGTCGTGGTCCAGCGCAAGTATCCAGAAAGTCACTAAAAGAAAACAATCATAATGATTCATATTCAAGGGGCAAATTTAGCAATATTGAAAAAATAAATTTTCCGTATTCTGAGTCAACGACGTTGACCAATCGACCCCGCAGCTGTCTAATTAGTATTATAATTGTACTAAAATAGTTATGACACATAACGAAAAACCCCGATCTGTTATATTCACAACTGTGACGAGACGATGAATGCTTAAAAATCGTTTAGACAGAGAGCAGTTCTGCTCGACGACCCCTCCCATAGATTAATGTTTCGTCTAAAATTAATAAAATATGTAAAAATAACCCTTAGCATCATGATACTGACTCTCTTTGGTTGGTTTTGTTTATATGCGCATGTGTGTGTACATGTATGGATATAGTATGTGGGTAGGTATATATAATGTGTCTTGGAGGTATATAAATTAATGCATATAAAATCCCCGTGAACTGGCTTCACTAAGGATTTCTCATCTCTGTAGCGATCACGCCATTCTGCTGGCAACTATGGTAAAAGAATACAAGAATACAAGAAACCAAAAAATTAGTGATGAAGGAGACTCGCCTTTAATCCTAACGCGCCCAAATATTTAAAGCTCCATAAATTTAATATCTAAAAAAAAGAAAAAAATGCTTCTTTTTTATTATGGATAACTGTGACTTCTGCATAGCTAGTTTTTCATTCAACTGACAGCTTAATTTTTATACAAATTATAAACTTTTTAAATGTACATATCTCAAGAAAACAAAACAGTTGACTTAATCTTAATATCGATATAGTTTTAGCTGATCCCACACTTTAATCCAACAATTTTGTTTTACGTAAGTCGAAACTTGCAACGCAAGAACAGTTATTATACGGGTATCGTGAATGATGCATTTAGATTGCAATTAGTCACTTGATAAAACTTCTCCTTGATCTAGGATCTCATTTAGATGCTCTTTTAAGCGAGTTGAATGATAATTGCGTTTCAGTAAATTGCGAGGGATATTTCATTGGATTTAACAAACAATACTCACTAATTACTTCGTTATGCTTTTTGTTCAGAGATGTCAAGTCGTGTAAGTATCTATAAATGCATTTGAGATATGTTAAAATAAAAACAACAGTGTCTAAAATTACTAAAAAAACTAGAAAACCCCCACTTCTGATATTAATATGGTTATAAACGATTTAATGAATAGGTGGGAAATATACTTTTAGAGATTTTTTTGTGTAGACAAAACAAAGTATTTTTGATTAGCGCTTTTTGTTTAAATCGATAATATTTACGGTCACTTTCTTTAATAGACAAAAATATACTTTGATGTACTAGTATAACGATACGAATGAAAAAGTTAAGCCAAATGAATTGTATATGGTACTATTATTTGTCGATGAGCTTGAATCTCTGATTAAACACTTTAACACGTTTGTTTTCAATAGCGAATGTTTGTAATGTATACATTCTCGTTTATCCATCAAATCCTGCTAACAAAGTGGACGGAGAGCGATAAGTAAACTGTTTTATTTTTTTATCCTTAAACTCTCAAAAAAAAGAGAGACTTAATAGTTGAAAGAAAACAACTTCTGTTAAAATGATCGGCTAGGAGTTCATATTTTCGATAATTTTTCACAAGCACGTACTTCAACTTTTTTCAAATTTAAGCGTTTGGGTGTAATGAACTATAATATGTATGTATATATAATAAACCTATTATAAAAACGTTTTCAAAAAAATAACATGGTCATATACATACTACTATGTTTAAAATGTAAGAGAGAATGGCATGGATGGAAACATCTTTGCTTTCTTCCTTATTCATTTTCTCAAAGATATTGAGCACAAAACCATTCCAGTGGTGTTCTATAGCGATATAAAGCAATAGCAGTTGAATAAAGTATATTTATATATCTCATGAAAACTTGTACTTTTTAAGATACGAGGTAGTTGAAAATTACTAACGATATGCTCTACTTTAGAAGATAAGATGATTTTAAGTAAATTTATCGTTACATAAAATATGAAAAAGAAATCAGAACAAAAGTTTATACATTTCAAGTATGTCTCATTTATACTTTTCTCAGTCGATCCTTTTCAAAGGTGCATTCAGTTATCAAATAAATTCATTGAAAGCTTAAACTTTACTTCTTTATATATTTCAATTTGCCCGAGAAAGTAGTAAAAGTTTTCTACTTACTATTTAAGTACCAAATCGTTCAGTTTTGATTCTGTCTAAGTGCCGACGTCTTCAGTACTTATTATTACTTTATTCATTTAATTAATGTTTTTAATTTTAGCAAAACTGTAACTTTACTATAAGAATAGAGTTGTTTCATCGTAAATATCTCTAATTAACGACCATAAAAGATTGCTACATGTAATACATAGTTTTTTTTACAATTTTTAATATCAATGCTTGGTATGCAATATTTTACGACACATTTTCTTAATTTAAATTTTACTTTTCAGATGTTCCGGACTTATCTTTTATTAACAATATATGACTAATGATTTTATACTCTCATGTGAGTTATCTTTTTCTTAGGTGAAAAACATAAATTTCTTTGTTATGTGTATATTTGTGATGTATAATATATCACTTTTAATTTGAAAAATGTATAATATTATTTGAATTAATTCTTAGATAAAAAGTGTCTATTAAATAGAATGTAGTCTGATTTATTTTAAAAACTTTTTTGTGTTGATCAAGTTTTGCGTTTTTAGTGTGTAGTTATGATTTTTTAATCGAGTATTTAACTGAAGAGTGCTAACATTATAAATGCTTACACATTTCTTCACGCACTAAAGACGTTATCTCATGTAAATTAAAACTAATTATATGTTGTTGAACAAGCATTTTTTTATGAAAAAAAAATCATTTGTGGAATTTTACTTGAAATTTGGTCAAATGAAAATGAAAATTTGAGCTAAACCTATTTTTCTTTTAATACTAATTAAATAAAAAAGGTTATGTATGAATCATTTTTCTGATAGAACTTAAAATAAGACAACAATTAAAAAAAAAAAACTGTCATAGTTGAATATCTACCTGTTTCTCCTGGAAAATAAGTTTGTTTATCAGGTCGTACGATGACGTCACGCACTGGTCCAACAAGTCGTAGAAGGGAGTGACTTCTCAAAACCTCGCAGTCTTTCGGGGATGGTGTAGCAGGCAAGTGAGGGCAGGTAACCAGAGCGTGGAGTGTGTGCGCACCTGGTGGGCTCATCGGTACCTTCAGTGGTATTATTCCGTGACCTGTAACAATCAGATTACGAATCTTATAAGGTTTGCGGATTATTTCAATGAATGGGTTAGACTAAACTTGATGTTAATCACACATAAAAATGAAAAAAAAAATAAAGATAAAAAAGTGCACAGTAAGAATCTTGGCTGTCAATTCTTTGTTTTAAAAAACTCAGTCTGTGTACTTTTTTATCGGTTATTATTATTAATCTAAATTTACTGGAAGGTAAATTGCCTTGGCAAATAGTTCATCACTTTATTTGCGTCATATTGGCAAAAGGGCATGTACAGTTTGATGTTTAAATAAAAAAAAAGGTAAGAGGTTCTATTATATTGGCTGTTTACATAGAACAATCTTTTCTTAATTAACCAGATTAAAATAAAAAATAAAAATAATAAAAGATTTTTAGTACTTTTTCCACATAAATTTATTTGATCAGGACCGGTTTCGCTCATCGTGAGCATTATCAACGGATAAGAAAAATATATAAACAGTGCTATTTATACAGGTTAAATTGAAATAAAAGGTGTAAGCAACTACTATTTCAATTTAACTAGTATAAATAGTACTGTTGTTATGTATACGCCCCACCATTCACTGTTAAATATTGAGAAGCTGTGACATGCCATAATTATAACTTATCTTATTTACTTGCACTGTTGATTCTCGAATATTAGGTAAAGATGCAATACACATCTTAGCTATTATCATAAACACACATCCATCAATAATTGATAAAGATTTATTAATAAGAATTATTTAATTAGTTTTATCATAAACAAATGTCCATCAATAATAATTAAATACCAATACTCATTTCTTATTAAAATAAGAAACTATCATTTATAAACATCAACAATGATTGGTACTGTCAATAAGCTTTCGATGTATATAAACTAAAACTAACTTGAAATATAAGCAGTAGAATAGAAGAACTAACCTAAGAGTCCAGTAGTTTGATTCTGTATTTTGATTTTTATTTAAAGTGAATTATTATAATATTGTTCGTATAAACTTATGTTATAATACAAGTGAAACATTAACGATTAATAAAGGGTTTTATTAAATCCTTAACATAAAATTGGGGGCTCGTCCGGGATCCAGCTATAAAAACGTGAAAATATTGATTAAACAATATTTAACAGTGAATGGTGGGGCGTATACATAACAACTCCCTCCTAAAAGAATAAACTTAAAGATAACATAAATGAGTTTATCTATATCTATTGGTTAACCTGGCACTGCGCCTTGCAGAGGTTGGAAGAACAGTATCTGGATTATTAATTTTGCTAAAAATGGGAGTGATTTCGTTGTGGATATGTAGTGTATTTGTAGAATAATCAATTTTTGCTTGATTATTTAAGAAAAAATCGTGACCTAATAATCCATCTCATGGAACATTAGTGACATTGTTTGGAATCATATGAAATGGATGTAGTAATTGCTTATATTTTAACGAAAATGTTAAATTAACTGTTCCAAGAGTTTTAACAGGATTTGGAGAGTTATCGATACCTCTCAGAGTGATAAATTCAGTTTCATTGACTAATTCTTCTCCGTTCAGAGAGTTCATCTTTACTAATGAAATATCAGCACCAGTATCAAGTAATAGCCTAATAATTCTATTATCATATGCCAATTCTACGTATGCCGTAATAGGTTCTAGAGAGAATATTCTGCTTGAATGCTTTGTAAGTTCCGGGAATAAGCAGGATTCCGGGAGTGCAGGAAGTTTAAATGATCTTGAGAGTTTTGAGCTATTTGATGATTTTTTGAATTTTGAGGAGATTGGAAGTTTTGAAAATTACGGGGAGATTGTTTATTTTGTGAGTTATTATTTGAAGGATTTTGGTAATGTTGATTTTTGACATTGTTATTGAATTGTCTTTTTCGACATTCTTCCAAGACGTGACCGGATTTTTTACAATATCTACAGGTTTTAGAATTATAATAAGATGTATGGTTACCGATGAATTGATTAATATTATGTTCTCTTTTTATTTGTGTATGCGTATTGAAAGAGTGTGGTTGCGTTTGGTTGGAAAAATTCCTGTTGTTATTCCTATTTGGGTTGGTGTTCATTTCTCTAATTGCGTCAATATTTTTTTCCTTGTCTATCGCGATATTTGTGGCTTCTATAAGGTTTTTCGGTTTTGAAAGTCTGACTGCTGTTGATAGCTGACTGTTTGTGCCTAAGATAAACGTATTTAGAGCGCTATCCTCTATTTGTTTTATTCTCACTATCAGTTTGAAAATCGAACAGCTCCAATAAGGTTATTTGTGCAAGTTTCGATTATTTGAATACAGTTAATAACAGGTTCATTATAATTTTGTTTGCAATTTCTAAGTTCTAATTCTAGTTGAGACGTGTGTTTGTTGTCACCGTATGTGGCTATTAAAAATGATTTGAATTCTCCGTATGAGTCAAATGAAAAATTGGCAATAGTGTACTTAGCTTTTCCTTCGATGCGATGTATCATGTATTTTAGTAATGTGTTTTTTAACTGTTCCGAGCATAACTCGTAAGCGGAGTCACAATCTTTAATGAAAGGATATAAGTTTCGTTTTTCTCCGTCAAAGGTCGAAATAAATTTCATTAATGTATCGATGGTAAGGGTGGACATTTTGGTGTTAGTAAGAAATTGATTGAGATAAATTGTTACAGTAGTACTTACAGGAATAAGACGAAGATTATATTCATATTAGATTTGAATGAAGTGTAGACTTGAAGATCGTTGTTTTTAGTAGGTGTCGAGTGAATAGAGGTGTTTTTAGCAGCTTGGAGATCTTCTTTATTGATTTTTCTTATATGAAGGGTATAGATTCATGAACGTCTATCAGCGAATTGGAATTTGAAGATCTTGTTGATGAATGAAGATTCGATGATAGATTTTTAGTAGTTTTACTTCGTGTCGTATTATTTATGATTTTTAATTAATTTCCGTTTGATATGTGTAGAATATCGATGTACTATTTGATTATTAATTTGTTCGTGTATTTTTATTTTTGGATTTGTGCTATTAGTTTAAGAATTAAAATGTCCATCAATAATAATTAAATACCAATACTCATTTCTTATTAAAATAAGAAACTATCATTTATAAACATCAACAATGATTGGTACTGTCAATAAGCTTTCGATGTATATAAACTAAAACTAACTTGAAATATAAGCAGTAGAATAGAAGAACTAACCTAAGAGTCCAGTAGTTTGATTCTGTATTCTGATTTTTATTCAAAGTGAATTATTATAATATTGTTTGTATAAACTTATGTTATAATACAAGTGAAACATTTACGGTTAATAAAGTGTTTTATTAAATCCTAAACACTGTTTATATATTTTACTTATCAGTTGATATTGCTCGCGATGAGCGAAACCGGTCCCGATCAAATAAATTTATGTGGAAAAAGTACTAAAATTCTTTTATTATTTTTATTATAATGCCATTTCACCAAGTATTGACAGTGAACACCTTAAAAGTAACCAGATTACGGAAAAAATAGTTATTCCCTTGACGATAAAAATGTAACGATATAATATATAAGTTAATGTTTTTAAAATGTATTAATAACATAACTGTGGTTAAATTGACTGATTGTAGAGAATTTCTCCTACTAAAAGAATATAAAAAAATAAAAATACATCAAGATATCTAAGAGGTGATGACTGGTTCTTTTGAGGTAAGTAAGTGGAAAAATGAAACTGTTGAGTAGCTAGCTAGCTATACATAAAAAAGGTTTGCGTCCAACACAGGATTTTAAATGTACAGTAAAAAATACACTAAAAAAACCTAAGTAATTATACTGGTAATGAGTAATTATTACCAGAATATATTACTACCGATCAACATTTGCTTATAATACATATAAACGACGCACAGAAAGAAAGAGAGATAAAATGTCACATACACAATTTCTCTCTCTTTATCTGCGCATGCATGGACAGTCAGTTTGTGTGCTATAAGCTACGTTATAGATATATGTAGTTTACAAAACATAACAAACAGCCCGTAGTTTATACAGTATTTGTGGTATGTATTAAATTTGAATGTTTGTATTTACAAACATATAATAGAAATAAAGTTATGAATTGTACATTATAATATATATTATTTTAACCGATAAAGTTTTGTTAACTATAATCGAAATAAATCCTTTTAAATAGACTTGCATATAAAAATTAAATTAAAATTATTGGTATTTATTTGTTCAATGTGTCATATTTAGTATAAATTGTAATTTTCCTCTGGAAAAATTATATTTTAATTAATGTTAGCTGCAGCCAGTATTGACACGTCATTTACCAAAATAGTCTGTTTTTTACTGTTCTATATTTCTTTTTAACAGCGTCATTTTTAATTTGTTTTATGTACAAAAAATACCTCTGTAAAAAAATCAAAACAATTTTTTTCGTAATTTTTCGAGCCTCCATTTTTAAGGTAGAGTAAAAATATTTTAATAATAAATGTATGAATCAGGTTCTAAGCAATATTTTTTTAATCACAGTGCTTTGGATGCTACTTAATTAAACAGTTAAACATTTAATACAAATAATCACAATGTTACTACTTAGCTAAAGAATTACAATATTATTTAAAAAGTTTTACTTTTAATTATCTAAAAATTTTTTACAAAATAAATTCTCTCCATTAATTTATTTTTTATACAAATTTAAAGTTGAGACTTTCTGCGCTCCGAATAAATATTATTTCACAGACATAAAAACTCGCACAGACAAAAGTATTGTTTTATTATCTTTGATAATAAAAAAGTATCATTTCGCATTAATTATGTATTTTTTTATATTCCACCCTTTGTATTTATAACAATTATTGTCACGAGAGGGCGGAGGAGATAAGAGGATTAATGACTGAAGTTGATTACTATTTTGGTAATTATCGTCAAACAAAAGCATTTTGTTCAGCTGTTTTTTGAAATTTTCCATGATGTTTATCAAAGATAAAAACACCTCGCGACTGAATTCAAAAGCTCAAAGAAAAAGAGCATTAAGCTTAAGTCAAATGATAATTTAACCCTAATTTACCCAAATTAATACAAATATTGTTAATAAAGAAACGTCAAAGAAGAATTTATATATGCATATTTATTTTTTTTAAATCCAAAGTTATCACCGAACTATTTATTAATTAAGGAAATATTTCCATTTTTAAAAAACATTATAATATTTCAATTGTCTGTTTAAAACAGATGTATAGAAATCAATACTTTCAATACTTTATTGGATGTGAATATGATCCACATAATGATTAAATGTGTTTGAAAAATATACAGCTTATACCATTTACATCAACTAGTAAAATTGATGATTTAAAGCTACCCCCGATAATGTAAACCTAGGGAAAACATTGTATTCCCAAGTGTTTATTTAACCTTCTATTAGCGAGGTCATGTGCGGGTTGAGTTGTCACACAATGGAGTAATTCGTGATGGTGAATATAAGCAAAAGGTTTTTTTTCACAGAAAAAGGCAGTAAAATAAAAAAGAAACGGCCTGACACCGAGACTCCGAAACAAAATGCCGAAAGATAACGTTGAATTATGTGTGGTGTCTCATTATAGGGTGTTTGGAAAATACGTCTTTAATGGAAATTCAAAATTATTATCTATACAACACACTATATTCATATATGTTTGTGGCATGAAATTTGTCAAACAATGAATGTCAGAGGGTCATGATTTTTCACTAATCTGTTGTGTATAACTCAGATAAATGTGACTGTTTTCATATTAATATTTTCTGCGTTATCAGTTAAAAATTATAAAAATAAAATTGTTACTGAAAATAAGCAAAAAAAGCAATCTGGTGTTGTAATAAAGGTTTGTTTTCCAAACAAGGAACACTTTTTCCACCAACAGCCAATTTGACAGTTGACAGCTGATTTGCGCTCAGTTTGATTTGCCATTTCAAGAATTGAAGCCGCTTTACCATTGCGTTTGTCATACGTTAGATGAATGGGCCGAAAACAAGATTGCTTTTGATCCTCATTTTCACGGCAAAATTTTATTGTCAGTTGACTTTGTAACATTGAATAAAAAATCCTATTTTATTTTTAATAATATTATTTGTAGTCACTGTGAAAATTGTATTTTACATATATTTCAAACATATGTAAAAATGCATTTTATTCGCTAATGCAACTTTCTGATTTGGCTTGGGAAACTATTCAAATAAGTTATCTTTTTAGAAAATGTTTTTAAAAATTTCACCTTTTTATATTTACAAATAGTATTTAACGAATAGGTTAACAATGAATGTTTTATGATTTTATTTATAAACAATCTATAACATGATATTTTTACTTTGAAATAAAACTATTAATGCATTAATTATCTTCGAAAATATTGTGCTTATTCTGAACATGGAATTGTCTCCTTTAAAATTGAGCCAAAAGCTGAGCTTCATTAAAGAGTGTGTTTTTTTATTTTATGTTATTACGTCAGTAATCTATGTATTTTTTTACACGCAAATTTCCCTGTGACAGACACTTCATGAATGTTCTGTTAAAAAATAACATTGTAAAGTAGACGAAGTGAAAACAAAGGTGAACCGGAAAATGGAAAACCGTCTGCCCGGAAAAAGGGTCAACTTTTGGAGGTCGACGTGCGAGCTTTTCTTCTGGATGAACTTATCATTCTTTGAATGCCTTATCGCCTACTTTCTCATAACAATATAATTAAGTTACCTTAAGAATGGCAGTTCATGAAATAAGAATTTATTCTGTATCATATTGCTTTATATTTGATGCCCACAAAGCTATTTTACTCATAAGGATAGACGAAAGACTGTGACTTGTGCTGAATGAATGGGGTGTCACAAGGCTTTCTGTTTCTGGGGGTTCTGGATGTCGAAAATAAGCGAAGCATAACAGAGGACCGAGTGAAGAAGAATAAAATATTAATGAGTCCTTGAGAAGTGAAATGAGCTATGTAGTAAAATGATGGAACTTTTCCATTGGACTTTTAATTACAATAACGTATTTACTTTATTTTATTTTAGAATGATCATACTTATACAATACACTAAGTATACTTTTACAATACTTTAAGACGTGTAGAATAGTTTTTCACGCACGTAACTATTTTTTTTCCTAAAATACCACTTGTCTTACTTCACTTCTTAATGACTCGTTTGAGGTGACCAAAGTTTACTCTGGACTGAAATAAAAGACTTTTTACAGCAGCATTAATTTATTTTTTGGCCATGTAAAGCTGTCGACTCTTTATTTCAAATTTAAACAGAATTTAATGTTTTCAGTTTGTAATTCAAATAATTTCTCATACGTAGAGAAAAAAAATATATCTTTATGAATGTGTCCATCTTGTGATTACACCAATTATTGCGTAATCGAGTTATATGAAAGACCAAAAGCACATTAAATTGATTCAGTATAAGTGACATCAATGATCTTATATGGAGCTGTAAAACTTTTGAGAAATGAAATTTAATCATACGTTGTGTCAAATTAATCAGTATCTTTGAACTGAATCAAGTGTGAACAAAGGCAACAGTAAAAAATTCTGACTTCTAATGCAAAATTAAATATAAAGCAATACGGAGAAATTTTTAGTGGCTCTTTAAATCTATAGTATCTAATACCTCCTTGGATATAGAATTACAAGTTAAATGCACGTCAAGATTCTTCTATTGTGTATATGCATCAAGACGTATGTTATCCGCATGCAATATAGAAGCTTTTAGAAAGTTTTCCTTAAGCTATCCCGTTTCCAAAGCATTCTATGCACGTGTGCAGGACGTTCATTTTCTTCTCGAGTATCGAAAAAAGCTTTACGTGGCGATTCTCAAACTATGCGCCCGTTTTGAAGTAAAAATCAAATTTAAAATGTGTATATATTTTTTATCCCTATTCATTCCCAACTTAGATCATATGCAGGGCTGTGGAGTCGTGTAAAAAACAGACGACTCCGACTCTAGCTTTAAAATAATTAACGACGCCGATGAAGTTTTTCAAACAAAAAAAAAACCTATATACATGTATATTGTATACCATCAGATCATCTTTAGTCAGCATTTTTTTTTACCATGTCCGCTCCTAATGTGGAGCATATGGACTCCTAATGGAGTTTATCTCAACAGAAGTGTTTCTACGAGAACTGCTTGTTACTCAGTTGCTCAATCTCTCTTTTTCCAAAGAGAGTAGAAATAGACGAATAGGGCTAGGACAGGACTAGTGGTTAGCTAATCGCTCTCAATACGCCCCGTTAATAGGATAGGATGGGTGGGAGGGGGGAATTCAAGACATCAAATACATCCATGCCTTCGAACAGAAATTGATAAATCGATTGAAAAATCAATTTATAAAACTGTCCGTACTGGGATTCGAACCCGTAACCTCCGTAGCCGAAGCCAACAACGTTGACTACTCGACCAAACAGGCGGCATAGCATGCAAAAATCGGAACCGTGGGAGGGAATTTTTAGACATCACAAACACCCATGCCTTTGAACACAGATTGAAAAAATGCTGTTCGTACTGGGAATCGAACCCGTGAGATCCGACACGGATGCTTACAACGCTAACCGCTGCGCCATAGACTCGACAATATAGTGTTTTTTTTATATGAATCTATGCAACATTGATTGCTCTCGTCACGCTCTATTTTAAGAACAGTGAGGGGGTGATTTTAGAAATCACAGACATCGATACTTCCAAATACAGGTTCATAAAGTGATTGAAAAATAAAATTAATGAAGTTGTCTGTTCTGGGATTTGAGCCTGTGAGCACCTTAACCAAAGCCAATGCCATTGGGCACTCAACTCATTTTTCATTACAAAAATCTATTATGTACACAAAAACACCTCTTTTGCAAACACTGTTTCTCAGCTCGTTAGCTACATATTTGGAAATAAACGTATAGATGTTATATATTTCGTTCCTTAATTTAGAATTTTATTTTTCCTTTTCTTAATTTGGACCCATTCCAAAAGATCGTATCGTTCGTGACAGCAATTTTAAGTAGAATATATTTAAGTGACCTCTCTTATCAAAGCTATATGCTGTATTGTTTGCGATCTCCTAACGTAACATAAAATTCTTCAGGCTATCAAACAATCCAAATTAGATAGATGATTGTTGCCTTCTCCATTATTATTGAATAATCATGTTGATCGTAAAGAAAAACCGGTCTCTGCAAATACGTCAATCTTACGGATTTTTATTGATAAAAAATATGACCCCAATCAATTTATTTGCAAAGTAATATTAACTACCAATTCCGAACCCTTTTCCCAGTTCTTGAATTTCGGGTTTGACGTTTTTCAATCATAAATCATAAGATCAGATTTTATGTTTTATATTGAACGCTTTTATCTCTCGAATAAGTAAATATCTGAATGTGCATACAAACGTTCCACTTTAAGAGAGGTTAATTAAACCTGCATTAATAGATGTGAAACTTGTACAACATACCATGTAAAAGAGACGAACAGAGGTAGCATAAAATGTAAGGACACATTTAAAAAGACGCGTAAAAGACAAATTTTGTCTCAACCAAATTGCATCCAAAATGATATCTATAACACGTGGAGTCACGTAAAATAATGTTTGTTTATTTTGTAAAATATCAATTTATTTTAAATATTTTAATGTGACGTGGAAATATTAAAAAAGAAATAGTGGTAAAAATAATAACAAATAATGTTAGACTCGAATTAATTCGGCGTGGTGCATAGTAATAGAGAAAATATCTTAGATATATTAAAAACAATCGTCAGTTAAGTGACAAAACTTTCACTAGCAAAGTCGGCGGCCCATAATAGAATAAATATATACGGGTCATATGGTGCAGTGGATAGCGTTGTTGGCTTCCGTGTCGGATCTCACGGGTTCGAGTCCCAGTGCGAACAGTATATTTTCGATTTCTGTTCATCTGAAGGCATGGGTGTTTATGATGTCAAAAAATTGCCTCCCACCCTTCCAATCCTTCAATAACTGAGCGTAGCGAGAGCGATTAGTTGACCACTAGTCCTGTCCTAGTCTTACGCTTCTAACCATACTATTCGCTTCGAAAAAATAAAGTTTCAGCGACTGAGTAACAAAGAGTTCTTGTAGAAAAACTTCTGTCGAGATACCTTCATTAGGAAGCCATATACTCCACATTGGGAGTGGACATGGATAAAAAATATAAAATATATACACATACATATATATATGAATAACTTTTATTTTCTGATGTTTATCGATGTAATAAACATTGTATTTTAATTTAGCCTATCAAAGAACATCTGTTCAGTTTGATGCTCAACAACCTTTGTACAAGTACACAATCTCGAAAAAGAGTGATCAATGAGTTTGTATTCATTTTTTTTCTAAGCAATCCAGCTTCTTTATCTTACGTTTTGAAAAAAAAATATCGACCATTGAGGATTCTTGTAAATTTACATATATTCTTGTTGATTATAAACCCGGCATTGGTATGAACTTTCGTAAAAAAAGGTTTTCGTATTATGTTTAAAAAACACTAATTTAATCTCAACATAATGCGCGATAATAATAAACTAATTCACTCATCCTACGAGTATCTAAACTTTTCGTAAACTTCACAAAATAAATCAATTTTATATCATTGAGATAAAATACGAAGTTTGATTGATTATGCTCCGGCTTCCACTTTTATTTGAAGAAAATTGCGGTGATCAAAAGCCAAATTCTATTTTAAAATTAACTTTCCGATATGTACGTCAACCCTCATCCCTACGATTTCCTTGATGGATGAACCCCTCATTCTTATTCTCGTGATACGAGACTCTCCTTAAGATTAGTATCTTGAGGCAGCACGTAACACGATTGAATTATTAATATTCAGGGGAAAACTTCTTAGCCAATATTATTATCGATGAGTTGTGATAAATCTTACTTAATCATTGTATGAAATTATATGATATAATCCAACAACTAAGATATTATTATTTTGCATGTTTTTTTCTTCTTTACCTATATTGTGTTGCAGATACGTGATTATTCATTTATTTATCAAAACAATATTTATTTATATAAAACGCATTATTTTGCGGAAAAATAAAACAATTTTGAAATATGTATATTTTATACAATTATAGAACTTATTTTGCATACTTGAATTATGTCGTCCAGTATCAAAAATCGTCAAATTTATTTGTACAAAAAATAAGATAAATTGATGTAAACTTAATGTCAAAGATTACTGTAATTTTTTTGGGGGGAAGGCATTCTAATAAAGTAACCGAAAATTAAAAAAAAAAAGATAAATACTGGTTTAGCTTATCACAATCTTTATCAGTTAGTTTATCTTTATCAACTTGCTGATATTCATTATAAACATGTAGAATCAGTTAGAAAAATATTCTTTTGTTTGTATTGTAATATATTTTTTAATCACGTTCGCTCCCAATATGGAACGTGCGGACTTCTAATGAAGTTTATCTCAACAGAGGTTTTCTTACGAGAGCTGTTTGTTTCTCAATTACTCAATCTCTCTTTGTATCTCAATACGCTCCATTTATTAGGATATAATGAGTAGAAAGGATGAATCAACACATCACACACATACATGCCTTCGAACAGAAATCCATAAATTGATTGAAAAATTAATCCGTACTGGGATTCGAACCTGTCACATACGTGTTCTAAGCTAACAACGTTGACTACTAGACCTGCATTTGCAAACATTTTTAATCGAAAAACCACATTAGATTTCTCCGACAGTGTATGACAAGCCAAATGTACTTTTTTCTTCTTCATTTGAACAAATTTGGTAAGAACAACACAATAAGAATTTTATTTTATTTAAATGTCGTTTAAACAACGTTCGCGGATAAAGAATTCACATATTGTTAAGAAATATATATTTATCTGCTCTTGTATGCACCATTGGGTACCCGCCTTACAGCAATGACTTAGGAATAATTCGGTAATCAATCTTGCTTAGGTTCAAACTCGATACTTTGTATGATTACTTTCGAGTATGAACTACCAAGTGGATTCGATTACTTAGCGTTAGCTTCTTTCTGATGGCAGTAAGCCGGTAGCGATGGATCACCGGATTTGCGAGAATTACTTAACTAAGCGTCGTTTTTTTACGGAACCCGTGTTTCTTTAAAAATTGACACTTTTTCTCAGATTTGAAATTTATATATTTTTTTTGATTTAATACACGTTATTGCAAATATCGAAGCCGGTAATCCGAAAATAATTAAATTCGCAAAGAATAAGACCGTTGGGATCGCAATATTAGGCGAGTAAATCATAGACGGTATTTCGGTGTACAAAAAATATATCTTATTAAAAAACGAATATTTTTTCATAAAGACAACACGGTTCTTTTTAAATAATAATACTTACTCACTTAAAGGTTTTTTGATACTGAAACCCGTTAATATTGATAAAACTTTTAGCAGATTTAAAACATTCATCGCAGCTTTACCAGTTTTATTAACATGTGTGTTTATTTTTATACATTTGATATTCGAATGATGTGATAATGACAATTTTAAATTCACAATGTATTGTGAAGTATTCATATGAAACACATTTCAATACCAAAATACCGTTGTGTCCATTTAAAAAAACAGTATAACGGTATTTTAGAAACATCGAGAATACCGGTATTGCAAACCCTAATATAAATATACTGTATGTAGATTAGATCATAAACCGGAAAAGAAACTAAATAAAACCAAAATTCACAATTTAAAAAGTACAACACAAGCCTTAAAGTCTCAAAACTAGCCTCTTCTGTAATGTCAATTTTGGACTTGTAATGGACTTTTGTACTTTTATCTTGATTTGATTTGCTTGCCACAGAGCGAGACAAGTGATCACCTATTACAAATATTAGAAAACTCATACCTTTCTAGTAGTTTCTAAATAAAAATAAAACATTTGATCTGTACAACCCTGTATAAGTATTTTTTTATTGTCAGAAATAATTCGACATTATGATAAATAAATGACACGTAGCATTTTAGCTGTCTAAACATTAATTTGAATGATGAACATAGATGTCGGTGTCAATATTGTAACACTGCGAAAATGCATTTATTATTTCAAATAGATTAAGAAATAGGGGGAGAAAATCTTATTAAGTGTACACGATATCACCATTACGATCTGAAGGTGTCAGAGAGCAGCCGACAGACGTTACTAATGAATGAAAAATTCAATTATCAATCCGGGACTCAAACCCAATTCACCGTTTTAAATTTAATTTTGACAAAATTAAATTAGGGACGTTTATTAGCATTTTAAATTCAATGGTGCGACAAAAGATCTTTGAAGCAACAAACTCAATTAAATTATATATTTTTTTTATAATACACATAATAAATTTTTATGTGAACACTTTTATTTATAGTTTTTTTTAAATAAACAGAATTTAATTTCGTCCGTATAACATCAAATATTTTATTAAAAATTAAAACACATTTTTTTGTAGAAATTCCAATTTAAATAAAGATCAGGACCAGACAGTTTTTATATAAACTGGTTTTTCAGCCGATTGGTGAATTTCTGTTCAAAGGCATCGATGTATGTGATGTCTCGAATTCCCTTCAGCAATTTTATCCAAAAAATACGGGGCGTAGTGAAGGTGATTTGTTAATCAATAGCTCTACTAAAATTTCCATCCAAACTTTCAATCTGAATGAAACGAGAGTGATTAACTTACCACTAGCCTTCTCCTAGCCTTATCTTTTCCATTACTATTCTCTTCTAAAAAAGAGAGGTTGAGCAATTAAGTAATTAACAGTTCTAGTAGAAAACTTCTGTTGAGATACCTCTATTAAAAGGTAGTATGATCCACATTGGGAGTAGACATGATTATTTAAAAAAAATATACTATAATCATATTAAAAATAAAATTTAAATTTACGTCAAACGTACACGTGCCAAAGTGTGATAATTTTTTGCGTTATGTGAATATATTATTAAGCTCCGAAGCTTATATAAATAAATTTGCAGCTCAAAGAGCTGAAAGTTAATCAAAGGTAATTTCACAAATTCCCATTCCAATAGGCGAGTTCCGATCACCTGTATGCGATCGCGGAACATCTAATTTAGGCGGTCGCTTCGAGTGTAAGCCGCCTCACAAATGTGCAGCGGGGCGTGATGGGTGAAATCGGTCGCGATATTGAGAGCCGTGTTTTAAAACTTAGTGCTGTGTTTATGAATGCGGGTTGTCAAAGTGTACATAAATAATTTATTTGGTTCAAGTATTCACTATTTAATTTAATGTCCTATATGCCCAACATAAAATTATAATATGTATATGACTTGTAATAGAAAAATATTTAGTACAGAAATAATTTCAATTTTAACATTGTCAATTTAACATCTACCTATTTGTTTAATTTATTATAACGGATTTAAATCGTTATAAATATTTATTTGTTTTCACAGTTTTTGAATAAAATTATAGTTAAAGTTTTATTATAAAGAGGGTGTTACTTTACATCTAATGCTGAGTAAAATAAAGGCGTATCTAAACTTTCGCAGTTATTAAATGTTGAAGTTACAAAATGTACAATTTTGTAAAGCATTGTAGTAAAGCAAAAATGTGCAAATATTTTCAACAATCCTTGTCCTCAAAAAAGACCATTCATCTTTAAAATCGATATACTCCATATGTTATTAAACATGCGACATGTTTCTCAACTGAAACTGCATCGATTAGTACGTGTCGTAGACCAAATAATATTAAAAAATATGGAAAAAGAACTTATTAGTAATTGAAGTTAATTAATTACAAATTCAATAATGAAGGTAGCTAACAACTTTAAATATGTTTTATAATAAATATTTAAATATAAAATTTTAACGGCCAGATTTATTTTACCAACTGTTTAAAGCACAATCATAAAAATTAGATTATTGTTTATTGTTTAAAATCAAAAGTACAGTATTACAGCTGACGCCAGTTCACCATGCACTTGACAAATATAATTAAAATAAAAAAAAAAACAGTACATAATAATAATCACTATTTAATCTTTTAATCAGACAAATATCAGTAATTGGACAAATTTTAAATTTTATAAAATAATAGGGAAATAAGCAATCAATCAATAAAATGTGATAACCAATATCGATTTTATCATATTTTTAAAAAATATTATGTAAAAAAAAATAGATGTTATCGGTCGACGAGTAATGGGGAATGTTAGGTAAATAAAACTGTTGAAAATCTATTTTAATGAAATGAAACCAAAACTGTTTGATATTTGTTTTTTTTTCACCCGTGCCAAGCAGCCCTTTCCTAACATTAAAATGAGCGTAGAGAAAATAATTACTATATTGTCTAAAAGAAAAAGTTTAATAACGTCTGACTTTTTAAAAGTGACTATAGAATAATTTTATATTGACGCAAGTCCCCTTTGAATGCTCAATAAATAGAAATAAAATATCAATTTTATAATTATCTTTCTTTCTGTAAAATTGTATCTTTTGCATATTTGTGTATTTAAGCTATGTGGACTTACGGTAGGATATATTTTAAATTCAAATAAATAAATAAACTAGATTTGTAAAAAGAAATTGCTATTAAATGCAAAGTTTTGTAAATTTAAAATTCTTGCCAGACTTATGGCTACATTTTACTGAGAGCGCAATATTTTGATGGATATTCAAATCAAAGTAACGAATTCCAGAGCTTTAGCGTTTTTTTTCACTAGAAATTGAATTTAAAAGTTTTGTATCTTCTTCAAAAAAGAGTGATTTCATGCAACTTTCCTGCAATAGTTTCCCAGCCTTCTGTAAGCTTAAGCTTTATAATCTATTCAACATCATGGCAGTCATGGTGCCACCCCTCGCCCACTATGCAAAACACTGAAAAGCAAAGTGCCGCAAAACGAAACGAACCCCAACTCCGAACATCGGAGGGAGACGCTCGCTCCACTGGGCCGGAAGATTGTCGCAGAGTTGATAGCAGAAGGGATGAGAGATGTTAATGCTGGGCTGGGGGTGTTATCGGGGGTGGCCTGGGAGACTGTGCGAAGACACGAAAGGGTGGGTGTTAAAAATGGAGAGGCTTGTCAAACTAGGGTTTATTTATCTTTGTCAAGTGATACCCAGACACATCTCAATAAGTAAATCTAATTGTTAAATCTGTGACAGTATAAACATCCTCAATTCTAATTCGTTGACATGAAGATTTGTCGTACAAGCCAATACGCAAAAGCGACAAATGTTTGAAACATAACTAGTTTTAGTCGTTTCTAAACGAGTGCATTAATGCCCCGAGAGTTTTTAAATATTTCTCTCTCAGTATTGCTAGAATAAAAGTTATGATAAAAAAAAATGTTTAACTTTTAATTGTAATGGGCGATTGCATCTTTAGATATAGTGGAATTTATATTAATCAGTTACCTCTGACAATTTTTATAAGACAGGGGTCTATTTTTATTGAGTTAGGGTATCAAATCTAATCTACATACATTTAAATTCGTCAAAAGTTATCGTTGCAATAAATCTTCGGTCGTGACTATATGTTATTGGAAAAATAAACCAATTGCGTTTATGTATTTTTCATGCGTAAATAACTTAATAATAATTGAGAATTTTGACTGAAAATTACTCTTTAAAATGTTGCTCATGATTTTACGATAATAATTAATTTTTCAAACAAACAAAATAATCTAATTTTTCATATAATTAAATGTCTGATAACACCCAACCTTTTAAAATCAGTAATCAGTCCCATGTTATGACTTTTTTAATGATATTAACGACAAACAAACCCTACAATTACACTTCATTTTAAACTTACGAAAATTTTATATATGCTTGTCAATATTTTTTCAGTCGATTGTAGGTCATAAATTTGATACCTATCTATGGTTAAATGAATTAAAATCATCACCAATAAATAGCTTTTAAACAAAGTGACTATACACCAAGGATCAATACAAACAAGTTCATGAGCACACTTAAATACCTAACGGTAAAACCCGGGTCGTTACTGAAAAAATGTGTGAATGTACAAAATGTAAACGTAAACAAAATGATATTTTTTTACATTTCTTACATTCGTTTTAAACGTTTATTTATTAACTTTTCCGGTTCTAAGCTCAAGAAATGCGACCCCAATACCCACATTTTCTTAAATATCTATTTTAATATGGGTGATACAATGTTTATAATTAAAGTTTTCTTATATTATAGTTTTTTGGACCTTTTGTAGTTTATATAAATACACGATAACGCGATGCGATAATGAGATAAGCGCCCGCTTATCAGCGATCGTTCGTAAGAAAGCTGGGCTAAACTCGTCAGTTGCAATTTCATATGTGTGCTGAGATGACGTCTTTTTTACGCGCAACTTAAAATATGATTATTTATTAAAATACCACGGATTTTTATAAAAAAAATATATGAGGAATGATGCAGAGAGATATTTTAAAGCCCTTAGACTATTTTTTTTTTTGAAATTCATAAGAATAAGGCCAATAATGAGGAAACCACTGGGGTCCCTAAACGACCCCCATCGGATGAGAAGTATTTTTCTAGTCTCCGAGCCGCGAGAGTTAATCATATTTTCTAATCCAATCTTATTCATTTCATAAAATTATGAACACCAATAATTTGTCGAAACTACAGTGTATAATAAATACATAAATTGACTTGAAAACAAATTATTACTTTAAAACCATTTATGAAACTATGTATCGAAGTTAATATTGTTATCTGCTTGATGGATTCGGCAAAGTGTTTATATATATTTTTTTTGATATGAAACGCATTACTCATTACGCAATAAACTCGTTAACACCGCTTGCATATAAATATTAGGTATTTTTAATTGTATTGAATTATCAATTAAATACTTTTGAAAGGTATAAAATATTTTTAAAAAATCTAGTTAGATATTCGACCATTAAACTTTTGAGAAACCAAGCTTAAAAAGTGCGAAAATCTGAGAGAGTGGAAGGCAAAGGAATATAAAATAACGAAGGGAAAGAAAAGTTCCGATGGAAAGAGGGGTGCGGAGGCTTCAATCAGTGGCATGTATTGGGGAATAAATACATGCGGGTGGTGGTGTTGGCACTACTTCATCTCAATGTGGTGCAGTTGGTTGAGCTTTAATAAAAGCTCCTTTTTTACTTTATAAGTAGAAAACTTTTCAAGTATGATTAACTGATCTATTTTTTCTGACATACATTTATTTGTAAAAATGGTATATAAATCGAGTCGAGCTCAAAAGAAGTCGAATTTTGAGTCCAAAATAGCCAAATTTGATTATTAAAGCATTTTTTTTTAAAGAGTACTCTACTACTCTTTTCCAAAAAGAGTAGTAGAGATAGAAAAATATGGCTATGAAAGTATTTGTGATAAACGAATCGCTCTCGCTACGCCTAGTTTTTGCAGGGTTGGAAGGGTGCGAGGAAATTTTTAGATATCACAAACACCCATGCCTTCGAACAGAAATCGATAAATCAATCTGAAAAATGCTGTTCGTACTGGGACTCGAGCCCCGTGAGATCCGGCACGGAAGCCAACATTGTATGCCGCTGTGCCATAGGACCCGACATAGCATATTTCATACGGTAGCATATTATCGAAACAGGACTAAAATAAGGCTTAGAAATTTAAAATCCAAAATACTTTTTTTTTAATTTAAGCAGGTCGTTATTACTCTCGTAATATAAAAAAAATCGTTAAAACAAGCAACTTTTACAAGGTATTTTGATTTTGCGCCATCATCAAACGAAGTCGCTATCAACAAAATACTATGTTGTGGAACACGAATACGGAATACGGTGTTATTTTGACTAAATCTCATGAATTTCTACCACTTAAGCACCAATTTTATTTAATAGTTGGTTATATTTTGTTAAATTTGATTGTTTAAACACTAAAATTTAAAAGTTATGTATTTGAAAATGTATATTTTTTTAGTTTACGCGTATTTTAAATTCGCCTTCCAGTGTGATTTGATTGTGATCCAAAGACCAAAAGGTAAAGACTGAAATAATGTCCATTGAGCGTCGTACAATTAAGGATTCCCGTTTCGCATTGAAAATTTACCGTATTTATGGTAAATATTAAAGCCAAATTGATAAAAGCATAAATAATAATAAACCTGGATATAAAAAGTGTGTGCTTATTCACAAACAAATTGATATTTAAAGTTTACATGTTTTCTCATTTTTTATTGACATTTAAATTGTCAAGTATTCAATGGAATGATTTAGTGAGCACTTCTTGGTAAATTCATGTGTGGTAATTGAGGCGGAAATTTCGATCGCGATATAAATGGAAAAATACACCCCTATGCCCTTAAGCAATCAGTCTGTGAACACTTTTGCAGTGGCACCTATTTCCGCCCAAAACACCATTAAACAAAAACACAATCGTGCATGAAATTTCACACGTAAATCTAAACGATTCAGCAATCACAGTGAGGCTTAACTTTGCAGTTCTTTGAGGAGACTTTCACGGAAGGCATTTTATCAATGGCTTGTAAAGTTTAAGACAAGGATATAAATTTAGGTGTGCTGATTGAAAGATACGCACAAGCTGCACTTTTAAATATTTTCAGTGAGGAAGTTTTAAGAGCCATTTTATTTATATTTATCGTTAAAAAAAATATATAATTATTTTAATTGTATTCTTATTTAAAGATTCAATAATGATTTATAAAGCTATAGACATAAAATATTAATTTGTGGGTTTTTATTGATTGATATTTAAAAATAAATATACAGTAACAGAACCTAACTTTGGACGCCATTTTTTAATGCGTATTTCATGTATTTATTTTCACCATATCTACTTCCAATTTGAATTATATGGACTTATAATGGAATTGTTCTCAACAAGAGTGTTTTTACGAGAATTGATTGCTCCACCTCTCTTTTTTTTTAAAATAGAAGGGATATAAGGGTAGGACTTGACAATTGGTTAGCTAATAGCTCTCGTTACGTCTGTTTCGATGATATTAAGAGTGGGAGGGAATTTAAAACATCACAATATATACATTCATGCTTTTGGAAAGAAGTCCATAAATCAATTTATAGAAACTGTTGGATGTGTAGGATTGAGATTTTAACCCATAACCTTCGTAACTGAAGCCAACGACGTCAATAACTCAACCACGCAGCCAACTAAATTTGAATGATTTTTTGTAATATTCTGTAAAAATATTGTATTCTATGATTAACAAAAATTCTTCAGCATAACAAGGACAAACAAATAATTGATGTGGTATATCTAAAACAATTTAATGCAATTATTGCTTTTAAATATTAATGCAATGTTAAGTATTACTTATTGATTAGTAAGCGCTTAAAGATAACGATGTGGTTATTCGTGATTTTTTTAAAGAAATCAGATTGTTTAGTAAAGGCGATTTTTCACAATAAAATCATTTTTTTGTTTAGTTCTAATAACTCAAGCATTTATAACTGTCTTACCGTATATAGTCTTCGAAGTAACAGCAATAATAGTTGATTCATTTCCATCACTGTCCCGCTGAGCTTCCAGTCGAAGAGTCACATTCACAAGCCTCTTAGCCTCGTGAAGTTCTTGGTGAAGAGTAACAAGAACTGCTGTAGTCTTTCCTGGAACTGCAGCCTCTGGCGCAACCACAGAGAAACCTCTGTAACAAAAAAAAAGAAAAATATTTTCTTTATTGCCCACATATTTTATAGTTAGGGAAAAGCCTTTGGAGTGTTCGTGTAGCTTAAGGTCCCCAGACATAAAATCAAGGCAAAGAATAAACACTCTCGGTTGACTCGATTAATTCGGAAGGTGTAGGAATGTCAAGTATAATGGCGAAGACAACTTGTAAGTACAAAAAGATTTATTGAGCTAGACAATGAAATATAGAATTTTTTACTATCATAGCTTTAAAAGAACAATAATGTCATATTTTAAAAGTGCTACTATAGTTTTATTTATCATTTTTATAGTAGATAAAAGCTTCACTGACAAACCAAAAGTAATCAAATCTCTTTTTAATATTTACAAAATGCATAATAAATTATATTGTATTTTATTATAGTAATTCGCATAGCTGCGCAAAACGTAGAAAAGAATATAATAAAAAATACTAAATTATCAGGATATGTATGAATGACATTTCTTGTTAATATAGAATAGTTGTAATTTCTTTAAGTACAATTGTATATACATGTAAGCATAACACCGTCGTCATCAGTAATAATCAATTCATGAAATCATTAATGGAATTTGAATCGTTCAAATTATGTACATTCTCACAGATTTTGTCACTAACGACCCGGGTTTCGCCTTTCGGCATCTTCATGCGTTCAAGTACACGGATGAACTTGAACTGACGCTTAGTAAATGAATGTTTCGTGTTTATATAATAAATAAATGTATCATTGAGTTTAAAGCCATTGCTGGCGAAAAGGATAAGCTATAATAGATTGCAATGCTCTTGTTCTTGTTGTACAAAATTTTATATCGGAAAAACAGATAGGACACTGAACACCAGATTATCAGAACATATGGCATTTTTTAGATTGAAAAAAGACACGTCTACTTTTGCTAATCGCTTAATTTCGGAAGGAACTCAATATTTTAAAGAAACGTTATTTAATTAATTGAATAAAAGATTCAATCAATTAAGTTGTAGTTTATTTACCTATAATTCATAAATAATTTCGGGTCCTATGTCGCAGCGGTTAACGTTGTAGGTTTCTGTGCCAGATCTCAAGGATTTTATTTCCGGTATGAACAGCATTTTTTCAAACGATTTATCGATTTCTGTCCGAAGACATGGGTGTTTGTGATGCCTTAAACTTCCCTCATACTCTTTAGCAAGATTGAATTGTTAATCGCTGCCTTATCCTAAAAAAACGATTGAGTGACTGAACAACAAGAAGTTCTTGTAGAAAAACTTCTGTTAAGATTAAGACGTCATTTCCTTCACATTGGCAGCAGACATGGTAAAAAAAATTCTAAATATGCAAAACTAATTAATTGTATATACACATATCTTGTGCAACGTTTATACGTAACATATATAATATGAATTATTCTATTTGTATGATGATACAAATAAATATGTGATGTTACTTTAAAAAATGTATACCCATGCTGGTGGAACGTAAGAAATCAAAGGTCGAAACACATATTTTATCAAGGGTAGTAACAAATGCCTTTCCTACTTTCCATTGTATATTCCAACCAGCTTTTCTAGCGATAAATTTCGCGCAAGGAAATATGAAAGCACAGGTGTTACCACATGTCAAATTCTTTCGTGAAGCTAACGTTCAGGCTAAATATTTCTTATAGTAATAATTTTAGCTTGCAAAAACTTAAAGTAAAATAAACTTTAAGCTTTTTTAAATTGTTATATATTCGACATTTATATTTTGATTTTGAAAACAATTTTTTTTATATTGTTAAAATAGCATATACATTTCATTATATTTCAATTTAAAAAATGTTATAGTTACTTTACTGCTGAGCGTTCAAATATTAAAACTGTTTTTAGACCGATTTCAGAAATCTAATATTTAATCGTCATTTGCTTTAATTAAAATAATTCATTAACTATTGTTAAAGCTACGCAGTTTTTTTTCTTAATCAGTGAAACCTTACATTGATATAATAATATTTTTTATACTCTATAATAAAATGTTTATTTTATTAATTCTGGAATATTCTCAACAGTTAATCTTTCAATAGTTCTTTAATCAATCAACTGTCAACTACGTTGACGTAGTGGAATGTAAACGCTAGATTTTAAGCTTAAAATCCTTTAACAAATTAAATACTCTTTTAATTAATTCCACATTTATTTTTTAGGATAAGAACCAGTTTCGCTCATCACGAATTTTTTCAACAAATGTAATAAAAAATATTTATTAATTCAAATTTAATCATGTAAGGCCAACAAAGGTGTAACACACAGTTCATAATGTAAATGTGAAAAGAATTATAAATAAGTAATACTCAACTGATTAAAACCTTTTACAAATACATACTTCCAAATTAAAATTGCAACTCCAGACAGGTAAATAACTAAAAGTAAATTTATTGTTAGTGTCACTCTGTCATATTTTGTAGACAGATGAGGCGATAGATACCGCTTTGAGAAAATGATTCTTACTTATCTTTACCATTTAATAAAAAAAAAATATTATTCTTGGTATAAAAAGCGGTTCAATTGAGTAGCTTAGTATCAAAGTAAAAAAATAGACATTTACAAAAGTTTAATGGCCGTTTTTGATGCAAAACGTGAACATTGATGTAAAGCGTAGATATGCTACAATATCAGTTTTCTATTGATATTAAAGTCTTATTCGTAGAAAATAATTTGTACTGCTGAACCAAGAAAATTAAACATTTTTTGTTGCTTGATTTCTAACGTAAATTTACTATGTATATGTTAAAATTGAATGAGTCAAAAAATGCTTGATTGTCATTGAGTGTCTGTACAAATGCAGAATATATCGTTTGTACTCTACCCTCTTAAGAACGGTACTGGTGTTTTTTTTTTAATTATCTGATCACTGGTCCTGATATTATATCAAATTTAAATTTATAATAGTTGCCTATACAATTTATTGTTTTTATTCGTCTTTCGATGTAACTACGCTTGTTCGCCGCCTCTCGTATCATGTCGCTTTACAAACTTGTCCTGCTACTTTTGCTAACATAAAGAACTTGTATAATAATAAACGACCGAGTGTCTTTGGCAAATACCAAGTTGGGACTCAGTTTGTACCTCTTACTGTCAGCTCAATGTTTATTTTGACGAGTCACTTTATTGCAGTTTTGTATATAAGTTTTTCCCAGCCGTGTCGTTATTTGTGGTGTGCATTACGAGACAAAACTTTTAGATTGTGGCAAAAGTTTGCGCCACATGCGCTCGGCAAACGGAGCCAAAGGCGTCGAACATTTTCAGTTTTTCAATTTCGAGTCACATTTTTCACTTCTGCTAGTATTTATAGCTGTATAAAGCTTCGCTGGTAATACTCGCTTGTTAAGAAAAGCTAAGCTGGGTGGAAAAAAAATACATTTCACCCCCTCGTCTGATTTAAATTTTACTCATATTAAATACAATTTCGTGTGATTTTTGATACTTAATTATTATATAATTTATAAGAGCTGTTGTAACAACATCTCAAAAGCATGCAAAAATATTCTTTAACTTTGTATTCTTATAAATAACTACATAGCTATTTTTTTATCAATATCCACTTCCAATGTGTAGCATACGGCCTTTTAGTGGAAACACCTAAACTGAATTTTTCTACGAGAACTCCTTGTTAATCAATTGCACAACATTTCTTTTTTCCGAAAAGAGTAGGGATAGCAAATATAGGTTAAGAACAGGAATAGTGGTTAACTAATTGGTCTCGTTACGTCCCATTATTTAATAATTTTAAGGGCAGGAAGGAATTTTTAGACATCACAAACATCTGTAAATTCGAATAGAAAATCGATTTAAAAATGCTTTTCAAACTGGGATTCGAACGGGTAAGGTACAGTATGGAGGCCAACGACGTTGAGCATTGTGCTATGAACCCGACAATATTCCGTCAAATCAAATTTTCATCAATCAGGAGTCAATTGTTTGAAAGTAAAACATATTTTTTTGCAATTTTCAATTAAAAAAAATAATAATTTTCAAGATTAAACAGGAAAAAGACTGAAAGCAACATTTTTGGATACTTCCGTAATTTTTCTCCTTTACGATTCGAGTTTCGCCTTTCGTCATCTTTGGGCATATACGTACACGAATAAATTTAAACTTACAAACTGGATTCTAGTTTAACCTTTCAGCATTAGCATGGAATGAAATACATGAAAGAATTGTAGCTGACAAATTTACTCCTGGTTACACCTTTTGGCATTGCTTTCAAGTGCATGTATGAACTTAAACTGATTCACTATCAGTATTGAAACCACATTTTAGTTTGTAAAATGCTAAAATTCGAAACACACATTTGAATGTGAGACTCGAAATATTTTTTTAGATTTGTTGCACACTACAAGAATTCTTAAGAACGTTCAAAGACTTCGGTTCTAATTTCGTTTTGTATTTGCATTTTAGAATTATTTTTTTTGTTTTAAATTTTAACCGTTCAAATTAATTACATTCACACAAGTTTTGTCACTAACGACCCGGGTTTCGCCTTTCGGCATCTTCAGGCGTTCAAGTGCACGAATGAACTTGAACTGACGTTTAGTAAATAAATTCATCGTGTTTGAACCGATTTGAAGGTGAATAGTTTCAAGAATTATATTTATTTTTTTTGCTGGAAAAAACTTGAACGCCTGAAGATGCCAAAAGCCGAAATCCGAGTCGTGCGACATAATTTGTGTGAATGTAGATTTGAACGATTCAAATTTAATTTTAAAGTTCTACCAAGCACCTTCAGTCTTTTTGTACTCGTAGCAAAATCTTCATTATTGATTGATTAATTTAAAATGCTCTATTTTTCTTTTGGCATAAAATGTATTTAAATAACAAAATTGGTTAAAAGAGTGTCAACTTTTAAAATACGGTGACGTTTTAACGGCACGAAAATAAGTCTAGCCTATTAAAAATAGTTGTCATATTTACATTGACAAGTAAAGCATGATAAAATTTGCCATCGGATCAAATTCTCTCAACAAGTACGCAATAACTTAATTAAGCCCAATTCGCCGCGTAAAGTTTAATAGTATGGTGAGAAAATAAAGTTCCAAGCACCCAAAGAAACTAATAAAATTTCAGCTCGTCTGTAAAGATAATACTTATTATTTAGACAACGTCTTATCCTTGAGCTTTAAGCTACTCTACAACACTAAATTAGAGAAGGCAACTTAACTTAAGAGAGTTAGCTTATGTGTCTTAATCTTGGCTGGAGCTTTGATAAAGGTTAAATATTATGAAATAAGGCTGTGTGTACACGAGCAATACTGCAGGGTCTCATATTAATAAGGTTCGCCGGCAGGCAGCTACGGATTAATTAAACTTGCAAAATTTAATTCTTTAATACCGCTTCTCTGCAATGAGACATACATTATAAAGCGTGTACTTTACTACCTTAAATCTTGAAATTATTCAAGTAATGAATTGCTTAAACAAATCTTATGTTTTAATTTAAGTAATAAATACAGTCGTATGATAGGGTTTAAAAGTATCAATTATTGTATTTATAGATGAAAGCTTTTTTGGCTTTACGGTCTCATTGGAAAATAAAAAACTGAACTGAGGAAGTAAGCTGAAATAACTATCAACTATATTATTATAACATAATTGTTGTAGAATTAAAATATTTTGCCGCCTGTGTGGTCGAGTGGTCAACGTCGTTGGCTTCGGCTACGGAGGTCACGGGTTCGAATCCCAGTACGGTCAGTTTTATAAATTGATTTTTCAATCGATTTATGAATTTCTGTTCGAAGGTATGGATGTATGTAATGTCTTGAATTCCGCCCCCCCACCCATCTTATCCAATAAACGGGGCGTATCGAGAGCGATTAGCCAACCACTAGTCCTGTCCTAGCCCTACCCTTCTATTCCTACTCTCTTTGGAAACAAAGAGAGGTTGAGGAACTGAGTAACAAGCAGTTCTCGTAAAAACACTTCTGTTGAGATAAACTCCATTAGGAGTCCATATGCTTCACATTGGGAGCGGATATGGAAAAAAAAAGATATTTTTTCAACGATTTTTTATGAACTTTTTTTCAATTTGACAAAAAGTACATTTTTATTTTTTTACCATGCCCGCTTGAACTGGTCGTTACTTACTGGTTAGCTAACCTCTCACCTTGTTCCCGTTTTAAAGAAAGGAGGGGTTGAAGGGAATTTATGATATCACATGCATCCATATCTTTGGATATAAATTCATAAATCGATTAAAAATCAATTTATAAAAACTGTCCTTCCTAGGATTTGAGCCAGTTACCTTAGTAAACGAAACGACGTTGACCACTCGGCAACGCCATCAGCAGACTGTGTGGTGAAAATATTTAATTTAAAAATAAATGTTTTTCCAAGTCCATATTTTTCACTCTCTATATTACAGCGCATGTCCAGAGACTAAGATTGTGTGTGAGTGTAAGAGTATTTTTTAACGCAACGCACACACACAAACATACTCTTTATCAGCGCATCGTTTGTAAATTCTGATATGCAAATTTTTTCACTGATACAAGCTTTTTTTATCACTGAATGAAGTCTTAAGTCTGGATAAATAATAATCTAGTTTCATGCTTTAACAAATAAATAAATACCTACGTAAATAAATTTTAGTTTGAGAGCGAGCACTTAAAATTAATAGCTTCTCCCTCCCATTGCTCTCAAGGTATATATGATAATCTATTATAACCCTTTACCCTCTAAATATCGTAAGTTCACTCACATCTTATCACAAATAATTTGACGTTTCATTCAGGTGGTCTTGAAAGGGTTTTGACATAAACTTGATGGTAGGTATGCCTCCTGAACTAATGTAGTATAACTCCGAAAACTGTTATACTGCTTTGGATTCAGTAGCGTGCTGTGGAGGAAGAATTATTTATTTCAAATAAAATAAAAAACAAAATGACATTTCTTTATTTTCATTCAATATCGTGTGAATTTTTTTTTAATACTTTCTTCTTTCAATAATAAAACCTTAAATTTACTGTTGCAATAGTTGAATTTGTCTTGAATTTTGTGCCATTGTGTAACGTAGCACTCATTCTTTATCTCTTTCAGTGAATGCAAGAGAGAGAGAGAGTATGTGTGTGCGTGGGTATGTGGTTACGTGTTTTTTTAAAGTGAGCTAGTTTTTAACTAACACAGCCATTGAAAATAAGTTTTTGTATCAAGGTATGGATTTTCTCCCGCTCATTCGATCACTTAAAGTGAAGTGAGAGTGATTAGATAATTACTAATCCTGTCTTTATTCTTCTATCCTGAATATCTTTGAAAAGGAGAAGTTAATCAATTGAGTTACAAACAGTTTTTGTAGAAAAACTTATATTGAGACAAATTTCATAAGGAATACATATGCTCCTCATTGGAGAGTGCATGGTTATTTTTAATTGTTGTATAGAATCGTTTTATAACTGACTGATATGTAAAAAGTATAATTTCTTCCTTGCGCTTTTATATATGTATATATTGTACTTTAATTGAAGATTTTATTAACCAATTATGCTTAATTTTTAAATTCATAAAAGCCATATCCGTTCCTAAGCAAAGGCGTAGTTAAAACGATTAGTAAACTGCTAGTTCTGTCATTTAATCCCAACAATCTTTTTAAAAGCACGGTAGAGCAACTGAATAAAGGCAGTTTCTGTAGACTTTTTTAATTTGAGACGCCTATATTAGAGAAGGCATATGTTCTACATAGGTAAAAGACAAAGATAAAAAAAAGGTAACTAAATTTGTATGAATTAATAAAGCAGTATTTAAATAAATGTCGATTTATTTTTATGATAAATCACTAACAAAATAGAAATGGTACGTATATTTAAGTTTCTAGTACAGCAATAATTGTATTCAAAGCATTCTCAAATGCATCGCCTGATCCAACATTAAACGATTATAAATTCCACTTCGACTGGAGTAAATACGATAGTTGAAAACCATTTGGATTCAATCAATGGCTTCAAGCCGCACACAAACTTGCAGTACACTTAGTGATTCTATAGAATAAATACTCCTTTCTACAGAGACAGTTTGCTTTAAGTTTGATCAATTCATTCACTATATCGGTATTAGTAGAAGCATTAGATCACAGATGGTAACCGTTTCAATGGGCAGTTACCAGACGTCATTGTAATAAAACTTCTGAGCAAACAGTAGGATAACACTATAACTATACAGAAAATCGTAATATTTTACTCTTTCATATACTGCAATAGAAAGATATTAAATAAGTATGAAACAATGCTTTAATTTCAATTATATCCAAGCTTTATTTATTGAATCTTATTGTTTCTTTCAATTAGCAATATTACATTGTCTGAGTCTTAAAAAAATGATAAAACATTTTTATATTCATAACATTGTCGTAGATAAATTTATTTATTTTTAAAATTCGAACTAAGGTTGTATTAATTTCCTTTTTTCATTATGGTGAAAAAATGACAAAGTATTTTAGCTTTAAAAAAAATATTCATTTTTAGATGCTTGATAGCTATTTTAGTTAACGCTCACACCAGAAAAATGCTTAAACATTCCTATATATACTAGCCTAGACGAGGACGTAGCCAATTGTTCATTTCATGGATGTACATGAAGGGTTTTGTATCATAACTCATAATCTTTAAAAATCTTGTTTTAATAAAATCGCAAAATTTCATAGTAGTACAATTTTTCGTTATCATAAAAATGTTATAAATCACCATGAATATTTATCGTACGTGAAAAGAAGAACTTTTCTAATATGCAAAATATATCATTGCATCATGAAAAATACTAATCGTCGATTAATTCATTCTAATTATATCATATTGTTCATTTAAAAATGTGAGCTTAAACACTGATAGTAGTCTTTTGCAGTGCTTTAAGTAAATTTTAATATATTTATTGATTTGGCATTTACTTGGTAGAGCTTCATTTTAATACACAATATTGTAATTATAATTTGAATTAGTATGTTAGAGTGAATAATATGACGCATTGTGTATCTCTTCTTAGCCAGTATATATAGCTGAGCAAATTTACGTTTAAGCATAGTTCTGACGATGGCGAAAGCCGAAATAGCTATCAACGCATACAATATAAAAAACTGTAGAACTGAAATACGTTGATATTTTTACTCTATATAAATTTTAATACCTAACTATTTTTTGATATACCTATGTAATGAAACATCAAAAATGGATATTATGAGTTTTGATATCAAGTTCCTCAAAATGTATCCACATTCATTCCTCACCATTCTATTCGATTATAAGTATTACTAGCTGTAAGCCCGTTGGGTGGGGTGATTTTTTATGCATTTTTAAGTAGTCAGAAAATTTACTGGCGTGAAAAATAAATAACAAACCTATTTACTGAAAAAGCCAGAAATTCTAAAAGTAAAATAAGTATATCTCGGGCATATATCGACAGCCCTGTCCTGCAGTATTTAAATTGTACATATATAATATAATTTTTAGAATAATTGAAATGTTTAAGTTTGCTAACAATCATTTTTCGTAGAAGCAGAAATCAGGGACAATCATACGGTCGGAAATTATCGACTATTAATATATAGATTTATAATTTTTGACCATACCCGAATAAAATAGTGTTTTTAGTAAACAAAACTACGTTGAAATGCTTAATTATGAGTGCATGTTTTGTAACGTAATTACCTTAATGTGAAAAAACTGATGACAAAATAAGTATATTTTAAGAACCTTTATTTAACAAAATAATACAAATAATCTGTGACGTATTACATTAAAAACTCACTTTTTCAAAAACAATATTCTTGTTTAACGTTAAAGTTTTTTTCGCAATGTTTAAAGGTATCCAATTATTTAGAATTCATTATTCACTAACCCGAAAGCATAATATCCCAAAGGTAGAGCGTCGAAGAAAATTATTTTACCTTCCACAAGGTCGAAAGGTTTTACAAGACGAAGGACGAGAGCTTTGATTTTAAGCTCAGTGTAACATGGCTCAGTGCACTTGCTCGTATATATAATATAAAGGTAATGAAATTGTTTTCCCTGTCATTCATTATATAGCTAAGATCAAGTTACTATAAGCTTTGTAGTTGTTTCCTTTACTTTTAATTTATTACAAAAAGCTTTTTCTCTTTTATCAAAAAGTATGTAATGAAAGCTTTTTGTTTAGTAATGTGTTTTCACATATTTACGAGTCAAGTAGGAAAACAAAGCAAGCAGATTATAAAAGCCTGCTGATACGTACTTGTTAAGTTTTTCTTGGTAAAATATTGACATTCACTTATTTGCTTGGATAAAAAAATTGTTTAGTACACTTCTAACTAACTAGCCTATCGTATTTTAAGTTGTATGAATTTAACTTTTCCGGTCCTAAGCACAAGAAACGCGACCCCAATACCCACATTTTCTTAAATATCTATTTTAATATGGGTGATACAATGTTTAGAATTAAGGTATTCTTATATCATAGTTTTTTGGACCTTTTGTAGTTTATATAAATACGCGATAACGTGATAATGCGATAACGAGATAAGCGCCCGCTTATCAGCGATCGTTCGTAAGATAACTGGGCTGAACGCATCAGTTGCAAATTCATATTTGTACTGGAATGACGTCTTTTTTACGCGCAACTTAAAATATGATTATTTATTAAAAAAACCACGGATTTTTATAAAAAAATGTATGAGGAATGATGCAGAGAGATATTTTAAAGCCCTTAATTTTTTTTTTTTTTGAAATTCATAAGAATAAGAATAATGAGGAAACCACTGGGGTCTCTAAACGACCCCCATCGGCAGAGAAGTATTTTTCTGATCTCCTAGCCGCGAGAGTTAAGCGGACTTTTATCTAAATACTTCGATATTTGTGAAGATCTGTAAAGCTGAAAATATTACATCATTTTTGGTAACGCGGCCAAATGATTAACTTTTGCAATAATAAAAGAAAAATAACCTAAGAAAAATGCAATTCAAGTTTTAACTTTAAACTCTCAAATGTTTTCATCTCGAGTTTTTTTACCATTTACTGCGTGGACCAAAAAATTCATTAGAACAGAAATAATATATGAAAATTGCTTTTTATTCAGTCATTTGCCCTATGTTTTTGAACAGAGAATGAAAATAAGAAGATTAAACTAGAAAATACCGAGATACATTATCTTTTAGTCGCCTGTGTGGCCGAGTAGTCAACGTTGATGGCTTCGGTTATGGAGGACACGGGTTAAAATCCCGATACGGACAGTTTTGCAAATTGATTTTCCAATCGATTTATGAATTTCTGTTCGAATGCATGGATGTATGGGATGTCTTGAATTCCCTTCTCCCACTTATTCTATCCTATGAACGGTGCGTATCGAGAGCGATTAGCTTACCACTTGTCTTGTCTTAGCCCTATCCTTCTATCTTTACTCTCTTTGGAAAAAGAGAGATTGAACAACTGAGTAACAAGCAGTTCTCGTAAAAACACTTATGTTGAGATAAACTCCATTAGGAGTCCATATGCTCCACATTAGGAGCAGACACGGTTAAAAAAAATATGTTTACTCTCTACATACAGTTCAGATTTTATATAGTCTTAGTTTCGTGTAAAAAACTTTTTTATGATTTAAAAATGTTTAACAACATGAACCGAAAAAAGTCTTTATAAATATAAGCTTAAAGAATATTTCATTAAATATCAAGTTATTTTTAAAGTGCGTTATGTTTTGATATTCAATTTGCCAATTTACCCGTAGATGTATTATAAATAACCTGCAAATTTTCCGATAAGCCATCCCCGTGAACCTTTTTCGGTCTGAAATACGTTACGCAAACAATTTTCGTCGCAAATGTTTCAGGATTTTTCAGCGCGAAAATATGTTTTCATCACAGCCTGTTGGCTTAAAGCCTTATTTACGGACACGGAACATAAAATGGATAGCCTGGTGAACAAAACATACGGCCCAATATCTTTTCAAAATCTGGGGAATGTTGTGTGAATTTATGTTAATCTAGATAAAGTTTTTTTAAACTAAGTATAAACTTTACACATTTAATCGTAGTAGATTGTTTTTAATATTCTTTAAAACTATTAAAATAAAATAAATAGAGATAATTATTTATGAAAATACAGTGTAGCAGTTCTTACTAAACAAAAAACACAATTTAATTACATATTTCACAGCTTTAACTTGAAAATTTTATACATTTAGTAAAGTTAGTATACTGGCATCTACACTTCGTTCCTGACTATATCATTCAATTATGAAGTAATTATTGTAAATTGTGTTTTATTTTCATCATTCAATTGATTGTTAAATACTCAATACAATAAGAAATATTAAACAGGATCTACAGTAATATTAATTGACTAGTATTTTAGCAATATCAATAATATATTATACAATTTGACCGACTATTGATTTTCCATTATGTTATTTTTATAAACCATTGTATAGCTACACGTAAGAGAATTTCGGAAAAAATGAGATATTCTTTTGAAATTGTAAAATAATAGAGTATAAAATTAAATTTGATATCTTTGTTATTCCACGTGTTGTACCACAACTTGTGACACTTGTCTCGCCTTTTTGAGAAACATGTTTTACAAATTAGGTTATCAAATTTAACATCTTTATGCCCATGATGCAATCGTAAATAGTTGAGCCATTAAATCATTCAATATTTCTCTTAATTATCATTTTAGGTATTCTAGCATATATAATTTTTTAAAATTATTTTTTAGCTTTTAACTTAGGTTTAAATACTGTCAATAAACAGTGAAACTGAGATGCCATCATGGCAGGGAACGTGATTTTTTAGGATGGTATGTTAAGGGTTAACCTTATATTAAAAATAAAATTCCTCAAAAGTTACCGCTGAATCCATCATTGATATAATAGATTATGTTTGATGATAAAAACGAAGGTTTATTGTTTCTCATTTTGATTTGCATTTGAAATGTTTGCTGATTAAAAAAAATAGTGACAAGTTATTTTTTCGTTTTATAATAATGTCTTAAAACAATGTGGGTGTGTATATGATGAAAAATAAAATGTGTGATAAATATCAAAATGTACAACCTTTTAGCAAAACGTTTCACGACATCAACGATATCGTCTTTGAAAGCTTCCGTTACACAAAAAGGCTCTCAAAATTCCGTCATAACTTGAAATAATGACACGCATCAATGCTATCCGCTGGCAGGCTGTACTCTCATTAGTCTTTTAAACAAAGCAAACATGGCTGTCACCTGGACAACACGTGCCGATCCTAAGCCACACGTGTCGACGTCACAGTAGCCACGTGAAGCCTGCGACGTGATCCTAGAAAGGAAAGCTCTCTCTGCGATAGCCTTCATTCATATTGTTTGCCTTCAGGCTTTGCTCTAAGCATCTTGCTTTCAAACATGGGGCTAATAGTGGTTTAGTGTTTGATAGTTACGTGTCGTTTTCTCGTGCAAAATATTTCAGGAAAATCTCAGAACACTATATACTGTTACATATTTTTTTTAATTCGACAGAAAATGTAATATAATACGAAAAATATTTTGTTATTTTATAATACAAAGTAACACTTAACGTTGCGGTTGCTTTGTGGTCATAATTCTCAAAATTGTATCAAACATTGATTACTTAAGAATGTTTAAGTAAAAAAAATAATGAAACACTAGCAATATTCCATACACACAATGAGAAAGATATGATATTTAAAATTTTGTATATTTTGCTACCCTTTCTTTATAAAGAAAGAACATATTCTTGATCAATATTGAAGTATCCAAATATTGCGTTATTAATAACAAAAAGGACAAAAATATTCACATCACATTGCAGTTTTTATTCGGTTAAATATATTACAATAAATTACAGGGCAGATTTTACTTAGGTAAAAATATTTATACGGGAAAATTATAGCTGTAACGTTTTTTTTATTATTTCATGCTGTTTGTAATGTTATTCATTCAATAAAAATCCACGTTTAATACGATAAAATAAATTGAAAAGTGTATGAATTGTATACTTATTTATTTGTGATGCATATTAATATATTGTGATTAATTTCACTTAAGTCATCAAAATAAGTAGATTGTCTAGTATAAATAAAAACATAGTTAACATATCGCTACCGTAAAGCAACAATGATTTAAGTCGAAAATACCAGTTTCGAGATAATTGAACATTAATGCATGTGTTGTACTTTTTAAATAGCGAATTATGATTTTATTTAGTTTTTTTACGGCTTACGATAAAAGATAATAGTAGTGCGGTAATTTTTTTTTTAAAACCAGTTTAAAGCTATTTCGGCGTATGCCATTATCGTTCAGAACAGTAGTTCTGATGATGGCGAACGCCCAAAAAGCTATAAAATGATTTTATTTTTTTGTTGAATTAAATACCTTGCTATTTTTTAACGTATCATGGAGTTCTACCAAGTTAATGCTAACTTAATCAATATATAATTATAGGTTATCTGTATTTAGTTATTTTACTAACCTCGATGATGCTTTGAATTTACAGTGCAATATCAATAACTGTGAAAGTAAAAAAAAATCTTTTAAATGAGGCATTTTCTTTTTAAAAAATAAAATATTTTTTCATTATAAATATTTACCTTTCAGCAATCGATTGACATACTTATTTTAAAAAGAATTTTTTACATTATCTCACTGTTGTTTATGGTAGCGAATTATGTCACTATTACGAACATGACTTTTTCTTAGTTGAACAATGTGAAAACTCGATTGAATTTAGTGTCAGTCGATTAGCATAACGTATAGTAATATAATATATGCGTTTCGTTTTAAAATAAAGCTCCCCTCTGCAACGCAAGTACTATGAAGATTTTTTATTCCTTTAGGCGTTCGTTCATCGATCGGCACCCGTATCAATCGAATCACGTATTTTATGGAAGATACACACGTGACCGCACGTGTCCGGGTCGCTTGGCTTCGTATTTCCGGGAAATGCCGGCGCTGCCTCATTAGCCGGGGAGCACTTGTGCATGCGACGCTAATTCAGCTTACCCTAAGCGTCTATGTGCTACGACCCATCGCACCTGTGACAAATCCACCTACCATCCGACATATGCATTAATCTGGAAGGTGTGCCGGAAAATATGAGAGGCATTTTATCACGGGATAATTCACTCTACTGCTAAATGACCTGATAACATGAAAGTGTTTGGCGCAGTCTTGAATGCGTGGATTATATTAATAATGCGACCTTTTATTATTGTTTTGGCTGATTAAAAAACTATCTCATATCCTATTTAACATTTTCGATTGATGCCTAAACAACTTAGTATCTTTGGGTAAATTATTTGTTAACATTAAATTATGTTTGATAACTTTGTAACTCCCTTTGTGTTACTAATTGTAGGGCTATAATGCAAATTACTATTTTCAAAATGAGCGATATTGAGATAGGTTTGCAGATAGGGTAATTTAAACCTAAGAAATCGACTGGTCCTATGAGCTGTAATATAAAATGTCTAAAAGACTGTTGTTTTCAAATTGAAAATCATATTTTGTTTGTGTTATTCGTTATAGTATTTGACTCTACTAAAAATTTAGAGTTTTAGAAATAGTACGTTTTGCATTATAAGAATTATGACACTTGTTTTGGATTTTAAGGAAACATCGTCGCAGTGCATTAAAAATTGATCACTTTTATGGTGTTCACTGTCAATACTTGGTGAAAAGACATTATATTAATAAAAACACAATATTCCTTAGTACTTTATTCCACTTTATTTAAAAAGTCAGAACCGGATTCACTCATTGCTCAGTTAAAAATGCTTGCAATGAGTAAACCGTTCCTAAAATTTTAAATAAAGTGGATTAAAGTACAAAGGAATATTTTGTTTTTATTGATTAAACATTGTTTCTAATTTTTAACTTTTCAAATAAGAAAATATTTTTTGTTCTTTTTCTACTTGAACGAGAGAGGAAGTAAAATACAAAAAAATATAGTACTAATAAAAAATTAAATACTCATATTGGTAACGAAAATAAATTCAACAATAATTAGTCGCCTATCTTACTTTAATGTTATTTACTAATAGGGTAAAAATATCAACGTATTTCAGTTCTACAGTTTTTTTATATTTTATGCGTTGATGGCTATTTTGCCATCGTCAGAACTATGCTTAAACGTAAATTTGCTCAGCTTTATCTGGCTAAGGCTTATTTAATAATGTTTCATTTCAATTAATAGATATTTACAAAAGACACCTAGCTATTCATTCCTAATATTTTATTGTTTACTCGATAGAGTATTTCAACATTTCAATTTTTATTAAAATTGTGATCATTTTTTATTAAATGATCCAAATTTCAAAATGATAGAAAAACAGTTTTATTTGGAAGGTGTACCAAAATACGTAAAATATATTTCAACTCAAGGACAACTATATTGCTTAGTGAATTTGTAGCATGAAAACTTTCGGAATAGTCTTTGGAAATAGTCTATCATTTACTTTTTTATCGATAATACTCGAATGGGTGTGTTAATGTTTTGTTTTTTCACGTCCTCGTAAATTCAATCTAAGAATCAGGGTGTCAAGATAAGTAGTATTATGTTCAAAGTTTAATTCTTAAATCTCTACCTTTTAGAAAATATGGGTTTTTTATTCGTCACTGTTAGATAATATTATATTCTAGCGAAAATTTTTGAAATAAATATTAAACCAGATTACTGAAAACAATAAAACATTGTACGTTTTTTATATTGTAAATTTAGTGAGTATTAATAAATAATTGCGTTTTGTAATTTGCTACAAAACGCAATTAACTCAAAGGTTCAAAATGTAATGTTAATGTTTTTTTCCAACCGATAAAATTTTAACAAAGAAATATATTCTGATTCGATCAAATTGTGTACTTTTTTACAAGTTTTGTGACTAGCGACCTAAATATTGTCTTTGGGTATTTTCATGCATTCAAGTGAAATGTTTTTCTCAATTTTACTTTAATTTTGTGTGAAAAAATAGATTTGATATTAATAATTCAGAAGAGTGTATTTTTAATTTTCCCCAAAAATATCATTTATATTATTATCTAAAATAATTGAAGTCCAGCCTTAAAGGAACTTTTCTACAGAGTAACAGAAAAATGTGATGTTATACACAAATGCACCACATTAAGTTTATTAAATTGTTTTATTTCGCTTAAACAAACTTATATCAAAAAAAATGTTCAAAATCAACCCATTTTTTTATTTATGAATTTATACAGTACGGAGAATTAATTATTCTTGTTCATTGAATAATTAATCAACTCTTACTAACATAAAATAATTATTCAAACACACGCAGCGCTCAAAATTATTCATACTAAAGAAGAACGTATAGCTTCATCCTTATTGTTATAGGTTTTAAAATAATAAATTAATATTATACTTAAACTGTTATGCTATTGGTACGAAAAACAAAATGTGGAATTCTTACCACAAATATTTATTTTAAAACTGATTTTATGTTAATTTAAACTCAATCAAACATATTTATTACGTGAATGTATTCAACTTCAAGGAAACCTATTTTCAATTTTGAATTAAAATTTATATCGTTGTTTTTTTACATTTTTCTAGCTAGATTTGACACGTGTTATAGCATAATGAAATTAAATATTTTTTTAACGATTTAGTATAAAATAAACATTGGTTAGGTATGTAAACCATAAACGGTTACTTAAATGTTGTTTTGAGTCAATTCTTGAGAGAAATTTGAAGTAAAGGCAAATGTTGGATCTGAAGCTAAGTTGCAAAAGTTGTTGTCTTAGGTTACAGTGTTTATGGATTTGAATCCCATCACAGACAGTTGAACTAACTGACTTTTCAACCAATTTTTGGGTAAGCAATCGAAATTGTAGATTTCTGTTATTTCTTTTTTTCCTCCCACTCTTCTTATTCTAAAAACAAAGCAAAGCGAGAGCAATAAGCGTACTACGAAAAACAAAACTTGAACGACAAGTAATTCTCGCTAAACAATTTAATTTTAAATAAGAAAAATTCATATGATTCACATTGTAATTGAACGTAGTTACAAAATATAAAGTAAATAAATAAATTGAAAAAAAAATATTTTTAAATATTATAATATTAATTTACAAAACAGTACTTTGGTGGTTCAGTTTGAAAATTCTCACACGCTGAGCATATATGTATGTATATGAAAATCCAGTAGGCAGTTTTACATTTAAACATTTGCCTGAAGAACTCGATACGCAAAATGAGTATACATAAAGAGAGAGCATGTGTGTGGGTGTTCTAATTTGTGCTGTGCATGCGTTCAAGACAGGAAAAAAATGAATACATAATTTTCTTGCTTCTATATTATTCGATTCAAAAATATTAATATTACATATTGACGGTAATAATTGGATCCCAATTCTCAGTATTTTATGTGACATATAAAATAGAAAACCACAAATCAAACATTTAATTGAAAATTTGTATGCTGGAATTGCTAAAATGTTTTGAATAATGAAAACAATTTTAACATAAGTACCTGCTTGAATTGAACGTACGTGACAAGGGCTGGATGTTTTTTATATAAATAAATGTATTTTTTACACAATACAGACTTACACATCTAGTTCTTTGAACATCAACCTTCAAAGCACTTTTACTCAATAACAGAGCTCGACGCTCGTCCTTGTGGGGCGTCGATTTGAAGGCGACATTCCCACCCCTAAGGCTCTTCAAATCAGTGATTCAAAATCTGTACGAGTTTACTAGTTATTAATTAACATCTTAATTGATAATGTTACGAGAAAAATTTAAACTATACATATATACTGTATTATATATATGTAGTTTTTTTCCGAAAATTAAAAGACATGCAGAAGTATTAAATAATACTATATCCTTTTCGAATGGTTACTGGTAGTGTAGTAACTTTCAGACTATAAGAGAAAGTATAAGTATTATTTATTTATATATTACTTTTTATAGAATTTTAGTTTTAACTTCGTATAAGCCAAAAAATATGTTCCGTATACATTTTATATTTTTCATACTGATTTTGTGTTATTTCTTATTTTGAAACCGTTTTTCTTTATTAATTGAACACCAAGTAAATTCGTGACTGTACGTGAATTTCCTATAGAGCAGTTTTACCATTTTACTACTTTGCTCACTTTGCCTTTTGACAGCTCATATGATATAATTTATCGTTAAATAAAATATTGAACAAAAAAAAAATTGAGGAAAGTTGCCGATAATTTTATTTATAAAGTAGGAAAGAGTATTCGATTGTAAATAAATAACATATACAAAAATGGCTGTCAAATTTACCAAAAAACCAAATTTCATTTTATTTTATATTTTCGTAATGTTTTACTACATAATATTTGTGATTAAAACTAAAGTGGTCACCACGTTATGAATGATATTTGATCATTTAACACGAATCAATATTTCGGGATAAATAATCGAATCTTAAAGATCATTAATAATAAGTTTTAAAAAATGAAAATCATGAATTATTAAATCGTTTATATCCAGAATCTTTTAATAATAACAATATCGTTTTATTGCTTACAACTTTTTAAAACGTTAGCACATACCGATTATTTAATTCAACCTGATAATAAAATTAACTTTTTTTATTAAAAATATTTTAATTTACCGTGAAAATTTTATAAATAAAATATGTGATGGTTTAGGTATATAAGTTTAAAAAATGATTCAGGTTTGTTTTGATTACTAAAATACTAATCTAATAATTGAAAACAGTATTTTGGTTCGGTTATATAGGTATTGTAATTCATATATATTTTCTATCGGTTTTAATTGGTCAATCGAGTACAGCAGATTTTTTTCAAATATATATTAGTATATTTTTTTGTCTAGATAAGTAATATAATTTGTTATAATGTTATAAGTTATTGACATGTTTTTGTACTATTAACTGTAAAAACAAGGTACATGTGTTGGGAACAGTGATCTAAATTCAAGATTGATTTATAAAACCAAACTTTTTTTCCCTTTCATGTAACGACCGAGCGAACTTGCCAAGTTTTTGCATTCAGAAAGAGGTCTTTTGTGAAAAGGGAAAACTTTTCCGTTGTAAAAAGAATGTTGTGGTCGGCTCTTATTTTTATATTAAAACATTTTATATTCAGAGCGGGGCTCTACGCAACTCACTTGACAAGAAGCAGTGGGTCGTTGCTTACGTGAAGCTTTTTTATAGTTAATAAAAGCTCTCATTGGTACTTTGAAGGTACCATAATACAATCAATTGACTACGTCGAAGTCTTAAATGATTTTATAAAATGTACGCATCTATGTTTTGAAGCGGGTGACATTATTGTCCTTGTTACATCACACAATGTTTGTTAAATATTTTTGATAATTGTCGAACATTTTAAAAATGAAAAGTGAGTTTGGCTAAATATTTTTTTGTAACTGTCTTGAATTTTTTATTATAGTTTTTTTTTTAATAAACAATAATCATTAATTTGTATTGCTTAATAATTTGAATGATCGAAATTTTTCCATCCCATCAATAGTGCTGAGAAATACATTTATCATAATGCTAATTCTTTTAAAAAAAATGTTTTTTTTTCTTCTTAAAATTAGTATTATATTTTGGGTTGCAACTAAGGCTTCCAATCCTGGGATTGTGACAGTACTAATCCCGGGTTTTTGGGACTGAGAAAAGGGAAAGAAGAAAAATTAGAGAAAGTTAGTTTATGTTTGGCAATCCATAAATTCTTGGGATTCGGGATTTTAAATTCTTGGAAGAGCTAATAAAAAAGGTCTCACGGCGTTTTTTTGGGAAAACCCGTAAATTCCTGGGTTTTTGAAATCGACAAAATAATATTTAAAAAATCCCAAGATTTCAAAAAATTCTCAATCCTAAATCCCAATTTATATACGATTTTATGTTAAATATTCAATCCCGGGATCGGAAAAATTGTCGATCCCGAAATCCAGGAAACGCAAAAAGGGTCCAGAATTGGATGTCCTAGTTGCAATGCAACCAACAACAAAGCAACTTAAAATAATGTGTTCGAATGGCAACATTACAGATGTCACATTTAAAAACTTTGTGGGATGTACGCGGACTATAGCTTTGAGTTATATTATTGATCTAGAATCAAGTTCCAGACATCGCATTTGATTTATTCTGTTTTTACTACATATTTTAAATTTTGACAATATGAAGAGCTGCTATACGTGATGATGTACCGAAAGAAATTTTTACTTTCACTGTTTTCGTATGTAAAACTATTATTTTTGGTAGATTCTGCGTTTTTTACTAGATACATAAACATATTTCAAAGCCATACAGGTATTATCTTCACGTTTTTCTTAAAATTTAATAATTAAAAAACGATATATACTAAAACACGATGTCTCTCTAAAATATTATATCATTAATTCTGTGAAAATATTGTTTTCAAGTTTTGATTAGACTATCACATTTCATGGTGGTTTACACTAATCAAAGCACGGTGTCTTTCCAATGGAGTTTTTTTACATACGAAAACCATGCATAATGTAGCTTTTTCAGTTTTGTGCGATTTGATATGATTATTTCAATTTCGAAAAACCTGTCTGCAATTTATTTTGGACGGTATGTTAGTGACATATTTTTACAAGAAAGCTTTACTCAGTAAAAGCTTTTTTTTTATTCAATAATGATTCAAGTATCATTGGAATTAGAATGCTTAAGATTCTGTTTATAAGTTTGAAATTATTTCGGCGAATACTTGTAAAAAAAAGTTTTTTTTGCATAGCTTATTTCCAAGCAATATTGTTAACATTTCTGAAAAAAGATGAGTAATTATTTTTGGTACACACAATGTATATAGCTCATCGCTTACTCGAATCCATGCTGAGCCTGTGGCAATAATTATCGATAATAACAAAAGTATCAGTGAATATTTAAAAACATATATATATGGTTGTGTTGACTTTGGTGATGGAACTCACGGGCTTTTTCACGAACAGCGTTTTTTTATATAATTTATCGATTTCTGTTCGAAGGCATGGGTGTTTTTGATGTCTAAAACTATCCTCCTACACTATCTGTCCTGTATTAGACCTATTATTCTATCCCTACTCTCATCAAAAAAGAGAGGTTAAGCAAATAAGTAATAAACATTTCTTGAAGTAACGTTGTGTCTTGAAGTAAAGAAGCCATGTGTCCACATTGAAAGCGCCTATAAACATTAGACACTGACCATAAAATAAAAATGCGGTCGTTTTATATTTGAATTATCAGTAAGTAGGACACATACTTGAAAACAAAGATAGTGTGGTATGTTAATGAAGAGAGCGAATTGAATATGGTCAATAAATAAAAATGTTTCATGTTTTTTCAGAACTTAATGATGAGGGGCAAAAATAAGTTTTATTCAAAAGTCTTCGGTGTCTTTGAAACATTATCCCTCTTTCGATATACTATGAGTATCGTTAAAAGTTATTCGTTTATTTGAAGTTAAGGTTCCCTAACTACTCCGGCCAACATTTCCATGAATGAGCTCCACATAAAGTTACTTCCTTCACTGAATGAAAGAACTTTATTAGATTGATTAAGGGTCATTTTACTCATTGCTTCTCTCTGATCCGAGCGAAACTTTCACAGATTATCCACCCCTAAAGTAGAACTTTTTACACTTCCTAACATTAGAACTATACTCACCGATAAATTCAGACCCGTAACGGGAACATTGAAAACACGTGACAGTTATTTGAAATTATTTTATGATAATGTCTTTTAGTCTGCAAATTTTAATACTTGACGGAAAGTCAATATTATTATGTACTTATTTCCACTTTTATTTACCGAAAGCGGTTCTGATATTGGTAAATAAAATTGAAAATAAGTACAAAGGAATACCTAATGTTTTTGTTATTATAATAGTTAATTTATTAAATTTTGTAAAATAAAGGTTAATATTAATATTGTAAATCTAAAAATAATAAGTGTTTCACTGGAACTATCAAATGCCGATATTTAACCGTGAAAACATTTCATTTTATACATTTACATGTTAGTAAAAACACAATATTCCTTCGTACTTTATTTCAAAGTTTTTTTAAAAAGGTCGGGACCGGTTTCGCTCATAGCGAACATTATCAACTGACATTTACATGTTGTAAAATTTTGCCGTCCGTATACTGACAGGCGTTTTTATCAAAAATAAATGTTTTGAGATAATCGTCATTTTCGATAGTCGTGAAATTATAATATGTCTATTTATGCAAAATAACTTGTAACTATAGTTGCAAGTATTTCATGAAATTTCATAATGATTAACGAATTCGATTCACATATTCAAAACCGTTATGTTACTTGTGTTTTTTTTGTCAAAAATATTTTGAACAGTATTGACTTGATTTGTACTGTTTTCATGTAATATAGTTGTACTTTTTAAATAGCGAGTTAAAAACTGGAATTTAAAGAAGAGGTTTAAAAAATGGGGTGCGATAATCAACTGCCTGTTTTCAAACCAACGTCAAAACAAAAACTTATCGAAAAGTTAAAGAAGCGAGTTTAAAATTGCAATGCTAAGATACTAGTATCTAAAAATTAACAAAAAGCACACGTCCATTGGCGTTGGTAATTGATTGCAATGGCTAAATATTTGATCTGGTTGTTAAAAGGGCTTCATTTATTGAGGTTCATGCGTGTATTGAGTTAGAAGGTAAAACCAAATAAATACTAGCCTTATTTTTATTGTGAAATAGTAGTTATTGTAAAATGTATTTTCATGGCATACTATCAGACTTTAAACACAATTGTGCATGATTAAAATATAGGTCCTGTATCAGATCAAAAATATGAGAATTTAATTAGTTTATTTCATTGACCGTCATTGCGTTATGAAAAGTGGACACGAAACAGCGGCTGCAAACACATGACAAATTAACAGGTGATGTTGAGACACATTAAAAATCAACTTTTTATCATTTAAAAACTGTATTTCAATTCCTTTATGCTAGAATTCCAGTTTGGGAAATACTGGTATTGTAATTTTTTTTCGTGTCCGCTTTTAATGTTGAGCATATGGCCTCCTGAAGGAGGTATCTCAACAGAAGTTTTTCTACAAAAACTGTTTGTTACTCAATCGCTCAACTTTTCTTGTTTCCAAAGAGAGTAGTAGGGACAGAAGGATAAGGCTAGAACTAGAATAGTAGTAAATGAAGGATTGGAAGGATGGGAGGAAATTTTCAGACATCGCAAATACCCATGCCTTCGAATAGATATCGATAGATTGATCGAAACCATTCTGTTCGTACTAGGACTCAAACCCGTGAAATCCGGCACGGAAGTTAATAACGATATCTGTTGCGCCTTAACACCCGACCAAATCTTAAGTCCAACTATATATTCGTAATAAATTAAAATGTTTGTATATTTACAGCACAAAGCAAAAAAATGCTTCGTACATCGGCTGACTTTGAGGAAGCTTATTTAAAAAATCTATGCCTTCTGCTGTAAAATATATAAACTTTTATCTCGAAAAATATGTTTACTTCATAATAAAGTGAATATATTTAAGAAACTTCTTTTGAATTTGGCCACATTACCATAGAAATTCAAATCACGCCAGAGTTGGATTTTTTCTCATTTAAAATAAATTCGACAAACATACGACCACTAAAAAAAATTAGCCGCGTACCCTTTTCAGCGGTCCTTTCTCCGCATCCTGGCAAGTAAGTAAGCCGACCACAAATTACCCGCTCCCCGCGGCCGCAGATGAACCCCACGGTGACGAAGGGGTGACATATTGTAGGCTGTGCGGCCATACAAGCCGATAACTAATAGAGCATTCCGCAGAAGCCTTCGCCAGTCTTGCGAGATCCAGCATAAAGGGAGGGATTGATTGAATGGTGGCTTTACAATGCTGAAGATGCCATCGCTATTTTCAAATTAAAAAAATAAATCAAGGGGTGGACTCTGATGGTAACATCGAAGAAAAAATATGAACTAATTAGATGTTTGATTTCGATTGATTCTTTCATAAGAAAGAACATATCCATTCTTAAGATGAAGATGTTAAACAAGTGTCATAATTTAAAACATAATCAGTAAAACAACAAAGTTTTTAATTAAATTTATTTTCATGTTTTTATATTTTATCATTTTTTTAAATTGTTACTTATGTTTTTTCGAAGGCATGGGTTTTTGTGATGTCTTAATTTCCCTCCCACCTTTCCTATCCTTCAATAACTGGGCATAGCTAGAGCGATTAGTTAACCACTAGTCCTGTCTTAGCCTAATCCTTTTATCCTTCCTACTCTCTTTGGAAAAGGGAGGTTGTGCGACTGACTAACGAACAGTTCACGTAGAGATACCTCTATTAGAAGGCCATATGCTCCACATTGGGAGCAGACATGGAGAAAAAAAGTATATTGTCGATGGATTCGGCGGTAACTTTGTGTAAGTTTATTTTAAATGTTGAATTAAATTTAATATTCTTTTTTGCCAATTAAAAAAGTACTGAAAGACAACGTTTCAATGTTATATTGATAATAATTTAATTTAATTTTATAGTTTATTCTCAAGCCTTGCTTTGTTCTGCCTGATGATGCAACGTAAAGAGGCAAAACACGTCATAATTGGTAACACAATAAGTGGAATAACAAGTTATTAAATTAAATTTAATATAACTGCGGGTAAATTGAAAGTATCTTCAGTAATAATATTATAAAGTTCAATTTCAAAAAATATTTGTTCAAGGTTGACCTCTTTTACTTCGAGTAAAATTATATTCCTAATAAAGCATCTAAAAATAAGTTTTGGTATATATGAACTTGTTATTTCATATATTTTCTTTTGCTTAATTCTCATTTTTAGAAAAGGGGAGACTTTAATAATAACTTGAAAGAAGGACAACTTAATATTTATAAGTTGTTTTCTAATTTAGTTAAGTTTTATGTTGGAATACGCTCGATTTAATTTATAATATAAAATTAAACTTTATAACATTGCTATTCTACGGTTTGTGCTACGACTCGATGTTTGCCCTTTTAATGACCATCTTTAGGCTGGATATGTCGATAGATGGTCATACATTGATTCTCACTTAATTTTTAAATGAGCTAATTTTTTTTTCTACTAGAAGCGTACAGTTGCTAACTTACGCAACCAGAAGAATAGGAGAAGAATAAAAAAATCGAATTTAATTTAATATGATTAGTGATGGATGTATATATAATATATGTATAGCTGACTTCATATGTAATAAGAGTATCATTGAATGACACTAAGAAAATAAATTTAAACTTTTCCTTTTGATTACTTATACTTACTATTTATTGAAATAAAAAAACACTTCCACTTTCCCCGCAGATGACCACTTTACAAGCCGTGAATACCGAACGAGAATTGAAGTTACTTTTAATTATTTTATAATAAACCTCTTTTAAAACAAAACTAAAATAACTGACATGTTATTTTATTATAAAAGATATTCTAATCTTAAATTAAAATCTGGCGTTTTTCTATATATGCTTTGACTTTTTTTAAACATGGAAGAAACTGTTTGATGATATTAATATGATATCTTGCACTTTTTAAAAAAAACTGTTAACCAAGCTTTTGATATAAGCAAGTTATTCTTTAAATTCAAAATATAAAATATACATTTGTACTAATCTACACGTTTATTTATTAACATCTGGACCGGTTTTTATCGTGAAAACCAATTGATAACGCTCGTCTTGAGCAAAACTGGCCCTTATCTTAAAAAATAAATTTAAGAATTAGTACAAACGCATTGACAGCGAAAATGACCTGAAATTATTCTTTAAGTAAAGTTATTTTTTGTAATAAATTTAAAAAAAAACAAAATTGTTCGTATACCCCTTAAGATTACTTGGGCTTACGCTGATTACGCTGGAATTTCGATTTGGTGTATTCACATTATGAAATAAAAAAAATAGAGAAAAAACTACAAAAAACCAATACTCTTGGTAATACAAAAAACTTCAATTCTAATAAAAATCAGGCTTTATAAAAAAAAAAACAGCACCACGTCTTTTTGCTAACAAAACAACGCATTTCCCAGAGCTGATTCGACAAAGAAAATTGTCAGGAATAAATGTCAACTTTGTGAAAGGCTCCTTTAAATTTCTCGTCCTCACAGGAACGCTCCCTGGAAATGAGAGGGTGGCTAACTATTCACTGACGTACCATAAATTCGAACATTTATGTAAGCCTTTGAAAGCCTTCCTATGTCGAAAAACAATAATATTCAGATTGTGAGTGATGAGTCATATTGAACCATAAACAATTAAAATATGCATCAATAAATAGTTGTATACAAAGGTAACTACAATTTAATGGTTAATGGTCTACAAAAATCCATTTTTGAGTTAAGCTAAGCTTTGAAAATACTATAATAAATGTGATATATCTCGTACATGTTATAACCATTTACAAGATACTATTAAGTGTATCTACACATGAAATTATAATTTTATGAACGAAACTGGTACTGATATCAAATAAATTTTGTACAAAATGACAGCTTTGCTTTATAAATAAATAAATACCTTCGGCGTCATAACTTATCTATCTATGTTAGAGAAACATATAATTTTCTTGATACTGATAAGACTAAATATTGTTACCAAGAACACGATAAAATAATATTACACCTTCGCTCTTATTTTTACGTCAGACGCTACTGAAAGCTACCTACCCTCCTACATACCCTTTGGAATGGCAAAGTTTGGCCGAATCGTGACGTGAAAACTAATCACAAACGAGCATAGAGATAATCCATACATTTGAGTCCTCGAAATATACTGAAAATGTATTGATAACTGTGTGTTAGTTATGTTTTCCACATATCAACAATGAAAAGCCAAAAGAACGTAACTCACAACGTACAATACACTGGTTTTCAGATGATAAAAGCCATAAGGAATATTATAACTTCCTGTTATTTATTTATTTTAACCGTGTCCGTTCCCAATGTGGAGAATATGAACTTCTAATGGAGTTTATCTCTACAGAAGTGTTTCTACGATAACTGCTTGTTACTCAGTTGCTCAACCTCTCTTTTTCCAAAGAGAGAAGATAAGGGCTAGACCAGGACTAGTGGTTAGCTAATCACTCTCGATACGCCCCGTTCATAGGATAGGATGGGTGGGAGGGAGGAATTCAAGACATACATCCATGCCTTAGAACAGAAATTCATAAATCGATTGAAAAATCAATTTATAAAACTGTCCATACTGGGATTCGAACCCGTGACCTCCGTAGCGGTAGCCAACGACGTTGACCACTTGACCACATAGGCGGCAATAATATTACTATTATTATTGGTGCTTCTAACTATCATGAAATTTTATGGCCGATAGTCGAAAAACATATTTATTTAACCACTTTTAAGATGTAACTTGGTGGGAAGGCAATATTAATTAAAGTAAATTAAAAATAGTAAATTATAATTGGAACGTTATTTTTATAAAAAAAATATATTTACGAAATTCACGAATTATTATGATATTTTTTAGATTAAAATAGGACTGGCTGGCTTTGGGTAGTTATGCCAACAACAATCTTACTTCATCATAGTTGCTATTACGAAATAACAAAAGTGTAACATTAGGTTGGTATTGGGCACGTACGGGTAACTGGTTTTATTGACCAATAATTTACTTACAGATTTCATGTTCCTTTTTTTAGTACTATGGCAGTTTAAAAGTATCATATTGTCATTTTGTAATAAATGAATTAATAAATATTATAAAATTATAAATAGGCTGCCCAATGTCGCAAGTTTAGCTAAAAATCACTTTTTAAAAACCGAAAATTAAATTAAATTAAAAAAAAAACCGTAAATTACATGTTATATAATATATATACGATCAAAACTAAATATTTTCCACCAGCTTAAATTTATTCTTGCAATTATTAGCTGAAGACGCTGAAAGGAAAAACCTGGATCGTTACTGATAAAACGTATGAAAATCTACAAAATTTGAACGATTCAAATTTGATATCGAAATTACTTCAAGCACCTACAGTCGATAGCCTAAATTATGTTTAATTGTTTTAAAATAAACATTAATTTACTGATAATTTACGATGACGTAATTGAAAACAACTTTAACCCTTTTAAGTCACGGTTGGAAAAATAATTTGTTGAAAACGTAATTAAATAAATTTACGATGTCCTGTCAAAATAAAACACTTCTTTTCCAAGTCGCTCGCTTACTTGTCAGATCTTTTATACCCCATTTTTATATCGCCAAACACATAAACCTAAATGAAAACTTTGATTCCTAATTGAAAAAGTTTGGTCGTTAAACGCAAGGACGAACTTTTAAACGGAGTAAACATTTTTCGACATTAAAAGCATGAAAATTGATGATTGTTTACTTTACAATTTTTACTATCATCGCTTATTTATTATGGAAAAAGGAATGTAATAATTAATAATGACTTCAACTTTGGGAAAGTTTCAAAAAGATTTTAGTCGTTAAAAGTATAATCCAATAGATTAGCACCTTTCAGTAGTAGGTAAAGCTTTAATCCTTAATCTAAACAACGACAGTTAACTAATTTTGAGAGTAACTTTTAATCTTTTATGGCTTACCTCTTGACTGTGACCTCTAAAACACAAAACCTGCTTGAGTTTTATTAAATAATACACATACATATGATTTAAGTGGCAAAAAATATATAATAAGGTATATCGTCAGAAAATAGCAGGAGTTATTAGAATTATAATTTAAATATTAGAAGGCCGTATTCATTTATCAGTCATCTAATAAATCCGCATATAAGAAATTAATTATTGTATTAATTATATACAACTGAAAATATTTTGATCGATTTTGAGATTAAACTCATTCGCAAATATGTTTTGCTTTATAATCTTAATGCTTGACAATCAGAGTCGATTCCATCCCCGTTGGGAAGATTCTTTTATTCCAAATCTGGCAATATCCGCGTAACAAATAAAATAATATTTTGCCAAAACAATTAAAAAAAAAACACACATCGAGCAAAATGATATCACTTTATTTATCACTGAAAAAATTCGCGTCTAAAAATGTGGTAATAATAGTTTGTTAAGAGTGTAACTTGAGGTAATATTGGGTTAAGATTAATATGTTTCTCATCAAGTTCGAAATTGTTGACGTATTTATCAAAAAAATGGTGTTGTTAAGAGTTAATGTTGTATTATTATGGTTTCAATAAATTATGAAGACAAGCGGTGACCAATCCTTTGAACCTCACATACCACTAATACCACAGTATTGTACACCGTGAGTATTTATTTAAAAAATAAGTAATAACGCATTTTTAATCGTACAAAATTAATAAGTATGATACTTATTATTGCTTGCTTAAAAAAGATAAGAGACTCTTGGGTCTGGTGACCAAAACTTTCTGACAAGTCACGTGATATTTGTGTACCATCGGTTGGCAGCCTTTTATGTAGATGATAAAATATTGCCCCGACATGAAAAAGAAATCAAGTAAAAAAAAAACAAACGCTTTTTGTTATAAAAAATATTTCAAATAATCTAAATTGAAAACAAAACAAAGAAACACTGCCATTATTTACAGGAAATATACCTGACGTTGATAGACTTAGGTTGTAAGCATTGATTCTTAATTGAAAAACTTGCGTCGTTAAATAAAGCGAAGGATTGGATGGGCATAAAATTTTTACTGTCAATATAGGAATAAAGCTTCTCATAAAAAATAAGCTTGCTCGTCAATTTGTTACGCCCGCTCGGTTGGCACAATTGATTTCTCTACAGATATATTTTCCGCCGAGATGACAGGGAAAGAATTACTGTCGTCAAAGTTGAAGTGGACGATGTCGCAAAATATTTACCTGAAATGTCAAATCTGAAAACATCGTAAAGAAACTATAAAGACATTAAATAATGGCGATTAATTTTCTTTTCTTCAGCCTTCCATCAATTTTTAATAATATCAATACTCGTTTCGAACAAATAGTCCTTGAAATATTACTACGTTAACTTATTTTACTCAATTGATATTATTTGCTATCTTTAGATAGCAATAAATATATATTCACCTTCATACTAATAGTAGGGAACACTGATTTTATCATTGTTTGAAAATTTTAATTAAAATAAATCTTCAATAGATTGATAACTTTGTTTTACAATTTGTTGCTTCGTAAACGTTGCGATGGTCTGATGATGCTTCTCAGAGAAACAAAACACGTGTCACAATCTATAACACAACAATTGGCTATAACATAATTATCAAATTTTATATTTAGATAAATCTCTGTTATATTAAAATAAATGGTGTTTTTTTTAAATAAGAGCAGTCGGGTCCTGTGGCGCAGCGGTTAGCGTTGTCGACTTCTGAGCTGAATCTCATGGGTTCAAGTCCCAGTACGAACAGCATTTTTTCAAACGATTTATCGACTTCTGTTCGAATGCATGGGTGATTGTGATGTCTTTAATTTCTTTCCCACTCTTCCCATCCTTCAATGTCTGGGCGTAGCGAGTACGATTAGTTAACCTTTAACTAGTCCTGTCCTAGCCTTATATTTCTATACCTTTTACTCTCTCTGAAAAGAGAGTTTGAGCAACCGAGTAACAAACCTACCTATAAACTTATTATGTGTAAATTTCTTTATTAGAGAGCTATATACTCTACATTTAAAAAATGTCAATAAATAAAACAAACACTTTTTGCACAAACGCTAAATTATTTAATATATACCAGAACCGGTTGCGCTCATCACATCATCAGTTGGTTAGTTTTTTTTTTTTTTAAATCGCTGCTTTGCATATTTCGCAACACTTCAAAATAATTTTACATCCATCTTTCGAGACAAGATAAAAGCTTTGACTCAAAAGAGCGAAAGAGTCATAAACTTTCAGAGAGCAAAAAGTTTAGGGCATGTGGGTAGCTGCTACTGTTTGCTTGAGATAATTAAAAAGTTTGCTGCCTGAAGGCTAATGGCATAATTAATTGTTTCCTTACGAGAGATTTAGGCAATTTGCGATTGTTATTATAGTGACAATCAGGGGTATTGTTTTTGTTGGGAAATTTTATGTGAGTAAAACTTCAGTCGATTCCAATCATTTTGGCTGTTTAACCCTACTTTTTTCAATCATTATATATTTGCATCAAGGTAAAACTCGTGTGCTGCCTAATACAATAATTCAATTATAATTAAAAATAAATTTCCACCGAATAATAATCGGGAATATAGGCTTTAAGTAACGTGTGTGATAGCATTATCTTTTTTGTTTTAATATATACATGAGTAATGTATTCAGAAATCTCTATTAAATATCTAAGTTAAATAATAAAAATAAATTAAAATTTGAAGAAAAGGCGTAAATAAAAGCAAGGGTTGTATAATATAACAATGTGTAACTATTTTCTCACGATCCGTCACTGCCAAATTATTATTTTTCTTATTATTATTATCAAGCCAAGCCCAACATATATAGGTAGGTAAGTAAAAATGCTTTAAAAAATTCTTGTATAAAAAAGGAAAATTGTAGTCGGAATTGTCAAAGCTTACCACATACGAGTTCCAGATAGAGTAGAAACGACACAGTTTAGGTAAGTTTATATATGTTGAACAGAAAGAGGGAGCGAATGAACACACGCTTTTGAAATTTATGAGGCTAAGTGAAATTAAATGCTGGAATCTTTTTCATGATTTCAGTAAATGACGAAAAATTGCTGTCCATACATGTCTAACATGATGTTTTTTTACAATTGTCTTTATATGTGTTAGAAAGTGGTCGGTAAACTGCCACGAACAACAACGTAAAAAATGGAGCTCAATGCGCTTACGGCTACATACTTTTCCTATATGCCGCAGCGTAACAACGTCACCATATCGCTAAATTTTGGTATATACCCCCCTCGCCAGCGAAATTCGATTATTCTTCATCCAGAATGTTAACAAGTAGGTTGGTGTGTTTTGATGAAGCAAAACTTGGTTGGCTTTTTAATTACTCTTAGACCGAAAGACGACCTGACAGTCCTTTGCATTCCTTGCTGTTTTTAGAAAAGTTCGAAAAACGACTTTAACCCAATAAAAAGGATTTTACGGCACAAGGGGGACTTAGTGCCCCTCAATTTTCTTTTAAGAGAGCTATGACTTATAAGAGGAGTTGTTGTTAATTTACCAAACGGCTAGTTTTCACTTTCTTGGAAAACTGGAGCAACAACGACTTGTTGTTAGTATAATATATCCCACTGAAAGCTTTTCTAAGGCATAAGAGGACTACTTGGCTTAATTGGCAAATACATCCTATCACATTATAAAAACATTTTGACAAACCAATGACGACTTCTTATTAGTGTATTCCTCAATTTTCACCTAATAAAAGAATCTGTCAGTCTATCACATGGTTGGTTTTTTAAGTATTAAATAAGTGTTTGATTTATATATCGTACTTCCCAAAAATATATGATTTCTATAACTTACTTGACAAAATATAATGATTTTGACAGAGTAACGAGAACTTGTTGTTAATCTATTCCTCTGAAGGCTTTTACGATATGAAAGATTGGTATATTAATGCATGTTGGCATACTAAAAAGACTTTCACAGAGCAACGAGGACTTGTTGTTAGTCTACCCTTCTCAGACTTTTCTAAAATATACTATAAATGAGAATTTGTTGAGTACAATCGTTTAAAATTGTTGAATAAAAAAATGATTAAAAGAGGACTACCTGTCAGTCAATTATAAAATTTGATAAATATAACAGCTTATTACTAGTCTATTACATGGTTGACTTTTTAAGTTTGAAGTAACTGTTTGCTTTCTATATTGTATAACTTACTTGTCAAAATATAATGATTTTGACAGAGCAATAAGAACATGTTGTTAGTCAATGCCTCTGAAAGTTTTTATGAGATAAAAGTATACGAGGATTTGTACAGTACATATAGGTACAGTTGTAAATTTTTTTTTATACAAAAAAAAAAAAGATTTATTGAGCACTACCTGTCAGTCAATCTTATGGTTGGCTTTTTGAGAGAATGCAACATATAATTATATGGTTTATATATCTTATCACCTTTTTGGCATAGTAAAATGACTTTCACAGAGCAACGAGGACTTTTTGTTAGTCTATCCCTCTCATACTTTTCTAAGATATACTATAAATAAGAAGTTGTTGAGTACAATCGTTTAAAATTGTTGAATCTTTTTTTTTAAAAGGACTACCTATTAGTCAATCACATGGTTGGCTTTTTATGAGTATGCAAGATATCGTATTACTCGTTCTACACAAAAAAGGTTTTGACAAAACAACGAGGACTTGTAGTTAGTCTATCACATGGTTGGCTTTTTAAGAGTATGCAGGATAGACCTATTGGTTAATATAACATATTATCACTTGTTCAACCTCATAAATAGATTTTGACAGAGCAACGAGGACTCGTTGATAGCCTATCCCTGTAAAGGCTTTTCTAAGATTATACTATTCAAGGAGTTGTTTAGTAGAATTGTTTACAATAGTTGAATGTAAAAACATTGTCAGCTTTTTAACAATACGCAAGAATGACTTATTTAATAACATGGTTTAATACAGACAATAACATGCGGAGGTTAAATTATATCTTCCTTAAAATGTATGTTTTATTTCTTACTAAGACATAACTCATGCTTCAAGAAACTGGGTCAAGTATTTGTATGCAGGTCCATGTCTTTTTTTTTGGAGGCACTGACTTAACGACTTGTTCATGTTTTATGGAGCTGCCAACAGATGCCCCATTTTCTAGGTAGATGGCGGGCGCGCTTTGTACTGAGATATGTAATTAAATTGTTTTTCATGCGAGTATTTTGTTGTTGTCCCATAAATTATAGTCTTTTTCATTAAAATTTGTTGTTGCGAGGGGTATTTTTTTTAATCAGACACCCATGCTCACAGCAGTTCATATTATATCTATATATTAATAGTCGATAATGTCCGTCTATCTTTCCGTCTTTCCGTCTGTCGGTCCCGTTTTCGATGACGTCAAGAAAGACGCAAACTTGCAAACTTAAACATTATCCAAAAATAAAGTAATTTAGAAGGTCTATTTCTGTTACTTCAAAAAATGGTTGTTAGCAAACTTAAATATTATTCCAAAAATTAAATAATTTACGAAATTTCTGGTACTACGTTGTTAGCAAGCTTAAGCCAAAAATTAAGTAATTTACGAGGTCTAGTCCTGCTACTACGAAAAATGGTTGTTAGCTAACTTAAATATTATACCAAAAATTCAATAATTTATGAGGTACATTTCTGCTACTACAAAAAATGATTGTTAGCAAACTTAAATATTATTCCAAAAATTCAATAATTTACGAAATTTCTGCTACTACGAAAAATAGTTGTTAGCAAACTTAAACATTATTCCAAAAATTCAATAATTTACAATTTAAATACTACAGGGCAGGGCTGTCGATATATGCCCCGAGATATAATTATTTTATTTTTGGAATTTCTGGCTTATTTAATAAATAGGTTTGTAATTTTCTGACTACATAAAAATGCAACAAAAATCCCCCCGTTGAGGTCAACAGGTTTACAGCTAGTCACTCTTGAATACTTGTTGTTATACGGTCCTGACCTTTTAAATAAAGTGGAATAAACTACAAAGCAATAATGTGTTTTAATTAATATAATACCTTTCTACCAAGTATTGACAGTAAACACCTTAAAAGTGATTTAAGAAACGTTACGACCGCGCTACTAGTTTCCTTATCTAACCCCTTCTTTACATATGTTGTAGTATTTCTAGGTTTTATTTAAGAACCGTTTTTGTTTACAACATCGTTACTAGAATTGTATTGGTCAACATTAACTTAATGTTAAAATTTAAAAGTAAATCTTATAAAGATTACAGTAAAAAAAATAACTAAGAAAACATTTAACTAGACTACGAATATGTTATTTCTTTAATAATCAAGAGAATCATACAGGACGACCGTAAAGTCCTTATCAAAAATCTTAATACACATTTCGTAGGTGTATGGCAACACCTGACACACAATTTCGAGGAGAGATAAAACTCGGGCTAGGGTCAAGTGTCAGTCGTTTTTACTCCTGGACAGGGATATCAAATGCACAGCTAGAATATTACTTAAATTGAATATTATGTTTGTATACGATACAAACCGTTTGCTACTCGTCAGTTCAAGTGCATTCGTGAACATATGAAGATGCCGAAAGGCGAAATCCAGGTCGTCATCGACAAGATTAATTTTGAATCGTTCAAATTATGTACACTCCCACAGATTTTGTCACTAACGACCCGGGTTTCGCCTTTCGGCATCTTCAGGCATTCAAGCGCACGGATGAACTTGAACTGATTAATAGAACAAGATTAATGGAAGAGTATAGCACTCATACAATTCAAATTTAAAATTGAAATTCCTTCAAGCACCTTCATTCGAAATTCTAAATTTAAAAAAATCATTAAGAATAAAAAAAGGTATAGACATTATAAATACCGACATTTAGCTTGTAATTGATAGCAAAATTACCCACAGAAGAGGTATAAATGAAGATTTTTATAGTTAATACTATCTTTAAAGTTAAATTTAAACATTTAATTTGCTATATTTTTGCTTGACGGAAATTGAAAATAGTTATTTGACATTTAAAGCATATTGTTTTCATCTGATACCGTTGTAAATATTTTCATTCTTAGCTGATTGTTTTTTTTTATATTTTTCTACACTCTAAGCCTGTGTTAATATTTGAGTTCGACACCCCTTCCGGTGAAGAAGGTTTTACGAGGCGCACGCGAGCGACAGTTTAATTTCGCATTGGCGAGCGTTATCGGTAAAGTTATACGACATATCCGGCGGTTGATAATGATCACCGGATATGACGCCATGCGAAAGCTTTCGGAGGCTTTTGCTGACCCATTAAATGGAGCTTAATGTGACGGCTGGATTGAGTTGCACGGTAATTATTTCGTGATGTGGATTCCGGTGAAATGGTCTTTTTACAGGAATAAATAAATCGCTGGAATGGACGGCAGAATCAGGTATTATATTTCCTTAAAATTGTGAAAACACGTCGGATTCCTACATAAAAATATCATTTATTTTGTAAATAAAAAAGGATGTTAGCTTGACACAGTTTTGCTAGTCAAATCGATTGAACTTTGGCATATTTAGGTCAGCGAGATCCTAAATACACTTGAATTTACAAATCATTCAATTTTGAAATTTATATTGCCTCACTTGAGGCATTTAGAGGTCGAATCGTCTTACCCAACCTTAATCTTAAAATTTTTTCATTAAATTTAAAATTTATAAAGAAACATTTCGTAAAGATGTTTTCAATATTTTATATATACGTATATTAATAACAAAACTTTGACACAGTGAGCATATACTAAAAAATATATGAATTATGCAAAAAAATAGCTTTGAAATTACCTTATTCTAAAAAACCAATTTTTTTTTTTTGTTTTACATTTGATATCTTGTATTAGTTTCCAGTACAGTTGATAAGATATGTATTAACTTTCAAAGATATTACTATTTAAAAAAATATATTAATTTAACTAAACGTTAAAAAACATCGATGTTTTTCACAATATTGACGTCATAGAAATATATTTTTTTAATTAACAAATATTTGTAGTTATCACTAAAAACAAATTTCCAACATCGTATTCAAGAGTCCCTTTAAAACATTCAATTTTCAAGATCAAATTAGAATTTTCATAAATATTCTTAACAAAATACAGAAATAGTCTTACCTCAAATGTTGTACGAGTACCTAGTCCCTTATAACGTTATCCTAATCTCTACGCTATAGGGGAGTCGACTGTACTTTCTACATTAAAATATTTTTAATACATGACGTAGTTGACATATTATTGATATTTCCAAAAGGAGGGGTAAATACTAAAACTTTGTTATATATACTATTTTAATATTGTAGTCAGCGATTCTATAATATTTCACGTACAAGAATAAGTTATTAACAGCATCGTGAAACAAAACTGAAGTTTTACGTTCTTAACCTTATTTTTTTATAGCTTATCACCTTTCAAATACGTTTCATACAGTTAAAAAGATGAGTCAGATATGTTATCAAATATTGACGGGTGCTTAAAAAAGGATATATATCTTTTGGCAATAAATATTCCAAGTGACTTTAACGGCGAGTCCAGTTCGATATTCTGTTTAGGTTGGATGACTTTTTTATTTCTCTTTCTTTGCAGCATCCTCACTGCTCCTTCTATCAAAACGTGACTTGAAACTTAAAATACCCCTACAGAAGTCGCCCCGACCTTTGTCAGATATCGTAAACTATATATACAATGGCTGTTAAATATTGATTGTTAAAAAAAAGCGCTCTAAATTACAGCAAAACTGACGCATTTGTTTAAAAAATACGTTAAATAAGACAAGATTAAAGAAATTCTTAAACGAACACCATAGACACATCTTTTATAAAGCGACGTCCCTTTCTTTTGAAGAATCATTTTCCATCAAAAGAAGAAAATTTGAGGTGTTTCCTCATTTCAACCTTTCTTAGATAGTAGGGAAAGACATGACTAATGGTTAGCTAATCGCTCTCTCTACACTTCGCTGTTAAAGATGGGATAGATAGGAAAAGAAATTCAAGACATTACATTCAAACTCTAATCAGAATAAACAGTAATGTATAGACCATAGGTTCCCAAAGTGGTCCGTACGGACCCCCGGGGGTTCGTGAGAACTGCCAGGGGTTCCTGACAGGAATAAAAAAAAATGGGGGTCCACGAGATGTAAATGGGGGTCCACGGACCGGAATCAATGGAATCAGATTTAATCAAAATAATGCGGGCTTAAATAGGTCAACGTAAACTATCTCTTAAATTTATTAAACATAACTTAAATTTATTAAATATTTAACAGATTTGTTTGCTAAATTTAACGAGATTTACTTGCAGTTACAAGGCGACAGTGTGAATTTAATAAAAACTAAATCCATCATTGCAAATTTTCATGCCAGGATGAATCTAATGAAGCAAAACATTGGACTACGCGAATTTTCGCAGTTTCCCTACATGTCATTGACAAACATCCAGGACGATGATCTTTTAATCTACGTTGAACATTTAAATGTCCTTCACAAAGACTTTAAAATCCGGTTTGAGGATATTTTGACTATGGAAATACCTCCGTGGATTATTAATCCATACTGCGTCATTGAAGATATGGATACAGTAAAAGACACAGTACAAGAAGAATTGATTGGATTAAACACAAACGAAGAACTTAAGGTACAGTTTAGAAAGGGTTACCAGCAGTTCTGGCTGCAGAAAGATATCCCTGTTGCTTATCCTGTATTGTGGGCTATCGCAAGAAAGTTTTTGATAGCATTTCCTTCTTCGTACCTCGTGGAGAGAGGTTTTAGTGCAGTTACTAATTTTCTTACAAAAAAAAGAAATTGGTTGCAAATCACTGAACGTGGAGATTTACGACTGTACCTTACGAATTTGAACCCAAATATTGACCAATTGATATCGGAGCATCAGGTTCATCCCTCTCATTAACAGATTTTATTATTTTATGTAAGAATTTGATTGTGTTTTTATTTGTTCATTTTCATTTTTAAAAATTCACTAATGATAAGAATAAAAAATTAACATATTTTTTGTGTTAACATATTAATTGTCCACTACACAAAAAACCCTATCACAGTGTGCTCATATTTGTATTTAAAAAAAATTAGAAAACTTCACTATTATGCATCTTGGGGGAAGGGGTCCACGAAGTATAAAATACTGGGCTTAGGGGTCCACGGGGAAATAAGTTTGGAAACCATTGGTATAGACCGATGAAAAAATCAATCTTTAAAAACTGTCCCCACTTGGATTTGAACTTGTGTTTTAAGCAAACAAAATTGACACTCGACCACCCAATCTTTTTATTTATATCGTGGAAAAAATTGGCGATCCCTGCACTTACCCGAATATAGAAAGTATATCTCTATTCATTTATTTATTGGATGAATTCCGTCACCGGTCTTATAAGCCGACTTTATAAGGATAACGGAATTGTTTATTGGCAAATTCGGGGGGATTGGCCTGGTAAGAGACCGCAAAAAATAACATCAAAAAAAAGCTTTCGCTTAGGTTATTACATGACGTTAAACTGATGCCATATGTGGATATAATAAAAACACACGAGATTAAATGGAAAACGTTCAAAGTTTAATCGGCACTTTTTATGAGAGTGATAGTTCGTGAGAACGAATTCAGTTTTTTTTTTAAATAACTGATGTGGTATAAAATATAAATTAGGCCATTGCTATTTGAGCTTTCGTCTTAGTTGGTTTGTCATTTAAGGTTTTGAAATTGTCATATACTAAGGCATCTAATCTTGGACTCTTTTTGTGATTCTATGATTTTGAGATTGACAATTTTTCCAATTCCCATTGAACATTCAACATAAAATCGTGTATAAAGTGGAAAATTTTAGCTTGGCGATTTTTTAATTCTGGGATTTTTCAATTTCAACATTTTTCAAAATTTTTCAAAAGCCACAAATTTGTGGTTGTTTTTTTTTAGCTATTCCAAGAACTTTTGAATCCAAAACATTAGGAATTTACGGATTTTCCGAAATGAACAACGTGAGACTTTTTCTACCTCTTCCAGGATTTGCAAATTTAAAAACTTAGGAATTTACGGAATTTTCTGAAATTCCAACATTCAACCTCGCTCAACTTTGTCTCATTTTCTCAATTACTGTCACAATCTTGGGATTGCAGACCCTAGCATATATCGTATTTCCCCAATTATAGGACTTTTTTTTTAACTTATTTAGAAATCTTCTGATTCGATAAGCGTCTGATAACCGATAATGTTCTATAAATGTAGTTAAAGCCCCATAAAAAGAAACTGTTAAAAGACTGGCAAAAGAACGATTCAGAAAATTCAGACACTGGTTTTCTTTGAAGCTGAATTGAATTGTAGTTTCAAACTGATGTTAGAAAGATAGGAATCAAATATATGTACATATTTTTAAAGCGTGCTCTAAAGTGTCAATGTGTTACTTGTTTGTTAACGCTTGAGTACCGAAACGTCGAAAATAGGACCGAGGAGCGACGGGGTACAAAGTGACCCCAGACAAATTTGCGTAATATTTGCATTGTATTTATTGAGGTATCACTGAAGATTACAATACATATCAGCTACACCAGAGGTGGGGAGCCTTTTCTTCTCTAAAGGCCGCATTCATTTTTCAGATTCGACATAAGGTCGTAGTAAACACCGAGAAATTTGAAATCCTCAATTCGCTATTCTTTTTCCACAGATATCTTTAAAACTCGTTTTTTTTTTATAGCTCACAGAGGAATTTGAAATCCTCAATTCGGTATACTTTTTCCCCAGATTTCTTCAAATCTCGTTTTTCCATAATTGGCCAGAAGGCCGCAGGCTCTTCACCTCTGAGCTAGACTATATTACTGATATTTAGCAAATTGTTAAAATAAAACGAATTTTGCAAGGTGAATTCACCCCGCTAGAAATTTAAATGTGTTTAATATAGCTAGTTATGATTACTGTAATATAGATAATCCAACAAAAGTTTCAATACAATTCATTTTTTTTAATAAAACTATCAATTTTTATGTTTTTTTGTCATGTCAGATTTAATCATAGTTTTATTTTATTATTTTGTTTGTAGCCATGCCTACTTCCAATGTAGAGTACTAATAACCACTCTGCTTAAGAGTCAGTCTGTAGTGAGTCATATAAAAGGCAACTTTGTGAGAATATTCCACTAATTAAAAATATGAATGCAGAAAGACTCATCGAGCAAATATATAAGGTTGAGAATGCATGTAAGGTTCAGAGTTTTTAGTAGCTAACTAGCTGGCCCGACGAACTTCGTACCGCCTCAGAATCAATAAATGTTGTGTCGGCTGAATTAAGTTTAAATGAATACTCAAAATTAATTATGTTCAATAAATGTGCAAAATTCAAAATGAAAAGTATTTTAATTACATTGAAATGATGTTATTCACGTGGCACAGTCGATAGATTTAAAGGAATGCAGTGGACCAACGATTTGATTTTGAATTGTGAAGTTGAAATGATCCACATCTTTGTTATTTGCTGTAAGAATTGCTCGTTCACTCAACCAATTATGATGTTTGTGATTAGCAATGATATTCAGGAACACTTTGTTGATTGTCGTTCGATGAGACGAAATTACGAAAATTCGGCAGAAACGAAATCAATCCATTCGATTCGTCGACAGGAACACGGCCGTTATAGATAGTCAGCAAATGCTTGGAGAAAATAACACATATCTTCGATCAAAAGCAACGTCTAGTTATGTATCTCCTCATTCAACTCGAGATCGGGATTCCCTGAACTGACGCGAATTCGGTGTAAAGTGTCTTCGGACATGTTATCCTTGAACTTGTCACGTGGATTCAATGGGAAGCATGTCAAAATAATGATAGCAAATAATGTGCGTATCTGACTTGTAGATGAAGAAACAATTGATTCATCGATTGTCATTCGTACTCCCAATGAGTATCGTTTTCAATAAAATTGAGATATATACATTCGTAAAGAAATTTTTGGCATACTACGCCATTGACAGTTCGAAGTGAATCAATGATGTCAACCCGAAGGGAATTATTGGTTGTTTTTCGGATTTTTCATGTTCACAGAACTGAAAGACTCTTAGAAAACCATTCCGAGCACTCTTACGGATTGGTTTAGAAGTACTTGGCATAGCTAATACCTCTTTATTTCACTGTATTTTAAATAATAAAATTACATCTTCACATGTTGACAAACGACTACTATTGTTTGACAGTAACTGTCAAACAAAGACTGTTGCTAAGGAATGTGTTGGTCTAGGATAAATTTGTTCTCAATGCATGTCACTAACATAATGACAGGGATCTTTTCAAAATTATTCAAATAATACTTTTTTATAATTTTACGAAACTTCATTCTGAATTTTCATATTTTTTATATTACGAAATGATATAAATTCTCATTATAACAAAGAACGCAACATTTTCCAAATCTTCAATATAATATTTATGAGATTATCTTTCATTAGAAAAAAAATAATATTTTTTTGTTTAATGTTCCACACATACAAACAGTTATACAGTCAATTCTGTTTTAATGCGGTAGATGCGTTCCACGAAATATCGCAAAAAAAAATCGCATAAAAAAAACTTGACTTCCATAGAAAAAGTGGGGTGCGTTACTTAAATTTTAAAATCCGCATAAATTTGAAACAGCGAGTTAAAATATACACTAAATCGCAAAGTATAAGAAAATAAGGGGAAAACCACGGCGTAAAAATATTGAAAAATATTCAGTCTGTATGACAATTCTAAGTGTATTAATAAAGCATGTGGTTCACTCTTTTTCGGAAGAAATAGTATGCGCATCAGTTTCATAAAACTATGGTTGTTTTCTAACAATGAAATTAGTGATTAGAGTTTGTTCAGGTTTTCTTTTTCGATAATTAATTGGTTATGCAGTTTGTTATACCCATATATATTTTTTATCGTTGAAACTTGAATGCGCGTTCAGAATTTGAATCATTTAGAAAAAAATGATCTTGTAATTTACTGAAAATTTGGAGACCTTCTTCAATTATTTCCGCAGTGAAGGAAATGATTTTTTTTTAATTCGTGATTGTTTCTGGTTTTTTGTCAATAATTAAATTTAATTTATTAACATCTTCGTCACTTATAGCTTTATCTGTAAGTAATTCGTCGATATAATTTTCGCTAAAGGTATCAAACCTTTCTCCGCCAAGTTCATGTGCTAAAATAATCATTTCAGCTGATATTACCGATGTTTCAATGGTTTCATCGACTGTAACATACCTAAGTAGGTGGACTTAATTCAGCGATGGCAGATGCAACATGATTTAAACAGTCCGAAATCGTATTTTTTTTTCAAATGTCGGTTGTGTTTATGATTCTCTCTATTCTATCCAAAATACAACGATATATGCTCTCGATGTAATATTTAACATTTTTATATGTAAAATATAGTACATTTAAAAAAAAATGCATTTCTTAAAAAACCGCATAACTTCGAAATCGCATAAAAACAGGATTGACTGTATATGGGGATCAAAAATAAAATAATGATTTGATAGTATTCTATAACAATATAATATACATGAAAAGTATACTGATTTTTTTTACATACTTTCTGATTTTATGTACTTTCATTCGTCTTTTCACATTTCAGTACATATTTTAGCGACGGTGATGAACATGAGACATAAATTCCGAAAAGTTTTTTTTTAAATGGATATTGAAGATTTAGTTTCGAATTCTGACACAACCAAGTTCGTCGGTACATCTCTAATTCAAAGTATGAAACAAATGAATTTAGGATACTTTGCCATCTAGCGGATGAAATCAGTATACAACGTCATGTTCCGCGTTCGATTTGGAAATTTCAAAAAAAACGAAATGTATGGAAACATTATTTTCTTCATAATTTATTTTCCGTGATATTTTTCCGATGTTTTAATGCTTATTCTGCTATTCTAGGTAAATACGAATTTTATAAATCAAATATCATTGAAATCCTTCCAGTAATTCTCGAGATATACGTGGTGTAAATAACCCCACTTTGTTTTATATATATATATAGTCATAAACAGAATTGAATTGTTAGTATCGGTAGTAGTCGGGTCCTATGGCGCAGCGGTTGGCGTTATTGGCTTCCGTGCCGGATCTCACAGGTTCGCAGTACAAACAACATTTTTTCGATCGATTAATCGATTTCTATTCGAAGACATTGGTGTTTGTGATGTTTAAAAATTCCCTCCCACTTTTCCTATAATTTATTAACCGGGCGCAGCGAGAGCAAATAGCTAAATAGTCCTGACCTAGCCTTATACTTATATCCCTACTACTCTCTTTGAAAAAGGAGAGGTTGAGCGGCTGAATTATAAACAGTCATCGTAGAAAAAGTTCTATTGAGATACTTAGGAGGCCATATGCTGCATATTGAGAGCGAACATTGATTTAAAAAAAAGAATAGGTGGCTCTCCACTGTTCAATTTATTTCCTATTGGATTTACCCTTTTATGTACAAGTCATGAATTAGTTAGTTGCTAGTATTTCTATTGTTATTTGAACAATTATTGTACGTACAATAGGAATAAAAATTAACGACTTTCATTTTTTAAATTTATAAATTAAAATTATGATTAATTTTACTTATGTTTATCAATCAACTTCAAATGAATGGTCTAACGATATATTAAATAAAGCAAAATATGAGTGAGTTTCCACTAACAAAGTAATCAAATTTAATTTTGTATTAAAAAAACACATAAAAACTGGCGATTTAGCAGTTTCTTATCGTGAAATTACGAATAAATGTATACGAAAGATTATAGACAGTATGCAGTAATACTTACGTTGTACATTTCTCTGCTAGTAGCGCGTTCGGTAGAGCGGCAAACAGCGCGGCCACTATGAGTCGCGCCCCAACACCGCGCTCAGTAAAGCGGGCAATAGCGCGTGCCATGGCGCTGGTAGTATTCTCGCCCGTTTCTCCTGCTTAGTTCATCCCTCCCTGGGGCGTTCACCGCGCGCCGCTGCCGCGAATAATTACAACCTCAGTGGCGTTCTGAAAATAACAAAATTTTCTAATTAAAATAAATTCATGAAATATGAGAACTGAATAACTCAACTTTGATTAACACTCCGCTATATTAAAACAAGCACTGTTTCATATTGCGTATACTAAAATCTTGATTAAATTTGCCTCTTTGGAATAATTTAGGTCAAATAATGTTATTGGATGTGCAGTGTGGTTTTATACGACATATTACTGTATTTTACGAGCAATACAAGACTTGAATTATTACCGGGTATATTTTGATATTATGACAAAAAATATAAAATAATCAAATATATATTTAAATAAATTTGAATAAAGTTCAAAACTCAAATATTACATAGAAAAAATTTCATAATGGGAAACATTATAGATTTCTTAAAGTGATTATCTCAGTTGTTAATGTTATTATTTCGGACGAGTGTAGGGATAAAAGGGTAGAGCTAGGGTAGAATTAACGGTAAACATCACTTTCAGTAAATCTTGCATTTTTAGAACCACAAGGAGGGGAAAGATTTTTGACAACAAGAAATCAATGTATCTCAAAACAAACCCAAAAATCGTTGGAAAATTCAATACGCAAAACTTTCTTTACTGGGATTCAAACCCGTGAGCACTACAATCAAAACCAATGATATTAAAACTTAATTATGGATGCGACGTCGACTATTCCATAATTATTTATTATTATACTTTATAAAAAAGCTTATGGTTTTTGGCATACATTTATCACTTTTGATGTGTTTACTGTCAACTGATTTTTTTCAGTTATTCTGTTCGTGTTAGGCAAAATCAGTCTACATAGATCTTTATTTAAAAAATGTGGAATAAGTAAATAAAAGCTGTTTTATTTTTTAAAAATGTGAGCTATTTTTTGTAAATAACTTAATTTAACAGATCAATTATTTATTACAAAATTTAAGCTTAGCCTAAATGGATTCGAATCAAAATTAACTAAACCATTTTCAGATTTTATCGTTTTTATATTTTTTTTCGGGTTCGTGGTGCAATGGTAAACGTCGTTGGCGTCCGTACCAAGAGCATTTTTCTAATAAAAAAATTGATTTCTGTTCGAAAACATGGATTTTTCTGACGTTTGAAATCCTTTTCCACCCTTTCAATCTTAAAATAATGGGGTGGATATGATAACCATCAGTCAAGTCCTAGCCTTTTCTATTTTCATTCTCTTCCGAAAAATAGAATTTAATCAACTAAGTTACAATCAAGAATATTTACATTGAGATACTATCATTTTAAGACCATAATCTCCTCCGCATTAAGAGTGTAAAACTGTTTTTCATAAAGACAAAGAATGCGCAAGCCTTACATCAAATAATTATATGAAATATGCAGAAGTTGTTTAAAAGAATGTTTCAATGAAATTATTTTGTGGGATTTTGCAATATAAATTAATTATTGATGAACACAAAAACAAGAAAATAAACTTGAGAAATACTAACGAATTTATCAATATAATGCAAACATTTAGAGTTAGATTGAAAATTTATCGGCCATCTTAGGGTTGTCACCCTTCTAGTGACAAGAAGTAAACACTTCTAAATTAATTGCATAAATAGGAACGCGCTGCTGGGGTCGGAATAGATCAACTTCCCCAAAACAACCACTCTCCCCGTTCGGAGGTTTTTTTCTTTACGGGCAATTTATTACGTGAAAATAAATAATGTAGATAGTTTTTCAAGTCGAGTGAATTTAATTCCCTTTCCCCTGAGGAGGGTGTATTACATGAGAATAAAAAATTAGGTACAAGACCTAGGAATTTTTTGATTCCCATGAGTTCATCGTCGGAAAGCCTGTGTGAAGAGATAGGGACCACCAGTACCAATAGCGATGGTAAATTACAAGTAAAATAATCTATGAATATTCTCTTATAACAAGATGCCTGACAATGTACCAAATAAATAATAGTAGAAGTAATTAGTGAATTGCAAACATTTTTTGATTCAGATGTTTTTTGTAACCTACTTCATTTTATGTATACGTTAATTTACTTTCTTAATATTTAAATTATAACATGTGTTTTCTTTACATTATCTAAAAATAGTACAATTTGTCATTCTACTATAATATTAGAATATTATTGATATCTATTTTGCTGCCTCATGAAAGAGATACTTACAATATTTGCTTATGATTGTAGAATAAATTACTGTTTTTTTTCTGCATTACCATTTGATTTTCGAACCATTTCAGATTCAATTTAAGTAATAATTGCCTGTGTGCTTTTTCTGTACTTCATTATTATCTAATTGAAGTTTTCAACTGAAGGTGCTTGGTTGGATTAAAATCATTCAAATTTCGTACGCTCCCATTTCATCCGTTGACTTCAACGCCTAAAGATGCCGAAAAACGAAACTCACATAGTAAGTGACAAAACGTGTGGTAGTGTACACAATTTGAACTGTTAAAATTTTCATTTTTATCATTTAATACCTAATATTATTTTTTAATCTATTCCAACATAAATTGTATGTATTCTATTCGTTAAAATAAAATGTTTCGAAATTTAACTTTCCGTGTATTTTTTATTATTATTTACTTTAAATGAGGGCATTAATTGCAAACCGGGCTCATTCCGAAGCTGTTGAAACATGAAACATGAATGTAATTTAGTAGATAGAAATTAGGTTTGAAATTAGTTTTAGAAATCAGTCTCAAACATGTCTTGACAACATCCAACATTCCATTCCAAAGTTAGTAAGACTAAAAGTAGTTTTAAAATGTATATTGTTTTTCAAAATGAAATTCATGTTTCATTTTTTAACCACTTTGGAATAAGCCGTGTTTGCAAGTAATACCCTCAAATATGCAATGTACCGACTTTTCTCAGCAATAAAACGTTTTTTAAAGCCGAATTTTTACAGTCATACATATTTTTTTTTTACATTTATTGAATTATCTCGTTGATGTAATTTAAAATCATTGAAGCTTTATTTTTTTTATAATATTCAACAAAGGTCAGAAGCAATGCATAATTATCAAATTTAACATTTATTTACGAACGCATTAATGCTCAATATTTTGACAAACAGCATTATTTTTGATTCATCAATGGGCTTATAAATTAATTTGCAAAATCTTTTCCGTGCTATTGCTTCACATGAATAAATTAAATTTACATCGGCGAACTGTTTTGTATACTGAGCCTATAAGAATCTTCCTATACAAGTTAAGCCTATTGAGGAGACTTGTTAGGAAAATATTCCAAGCAATATTCTTTTTTGTTTGTTGAATGAAGACATTGATAGATTGTTAGGTATACAATTTCTCTGCCACTCTAAGCAGGTTTTTTTTTGAATAAATAAAATAAAAATTTGTTGTCATATTTATTTTTTATATAAAAAAATATCATCAAATCAATCTGGTATGTATGTACATGTCACATTTGCTTAACATGTTATCTATATACTTAATATAATATATCTTAAAATAATTTATCTTTATTCTTAGCTGTCTTCATTTCTAAACTATCTTTATATAGCATGCCGTTTATTTTTTTAACTACTGTAGGGTTATTCTCAAATTTATGCTTACCTGAACACAAATTAATATTTTTTGTTTTTCATGTTCACGTTTGGTATATCTAAAATTCAATAGTTACCGCTATTTTTACTGTTTTTAAGTCAGTCCGTCAAATAAAAATGATAACGGCTTTTTTTATTCTTTTAATATTATTATTAGATGAATATGCTTAAAAAATATATTTTCGATAGTTTGCATACATTTGAATAAATCAGTTATCATAGTCACACATTTGTGTTATAAAAAATGTAACTTTAAAAAAAACCAGATATTTATTTTTTGCTCTATTTAATTCAAGTGCTGTTTATAATCATCACTGATAATTAGTTACCAAATATTGCTCATGTCCTGTTATGTATCATGATCGCACAAAGAAAGTGATGACTAAATTCGTTTCATTTATCGTTATTGCGTTACGGAAAGTGGCCATAAAACAGTAGCTGCATACACGTAACGGGTTGTAGTGGGAAAACAAACTTGTAATCAACATTGAAGCTATTAAAATGATAATCAATTTTATTGTCAAACTTAATCAGTAATTGTCAAATAATTATCAAAAATAAAGTAGTAATATTCAAAACCTGTTAAATAGTTCAAACCTCAAAAGTTATTATTTACACACTGCATAATTTAAGAGAGTAATAAAAAATAAATAACAAATTCTTTTAATTTGAAGAGGGTTGATATGACTAAAAACTAATTCGTCTGAAATACATATAGAGTGCATTAAATTCAAACCGTACACGCAAAACCGTGTATAAATTAGCACATGTTAACTCGGCAGCTTTTCCTTTTTCTAACAGCACAGCCTCCAATAACAACAGGTGAAAAGTTCAAGGTCGTATTATAATGACGTCACAGTCGCAAGCTCGTTCTACTACGGGCGCTCATTAAAATGTTTCAAAGGGACCAGATATTATGAACAGAGCTTTTAAAATGACCAAGTGATTATGCTCGTTTAGTAAGTAGTGTTGCTTCGTATAAAAAAGTGTACGGAGAATAAGCTCTGTTGTTTTTTTCTTCTAAAAGCTGAGCGAAGCTTTCGGCTTGTTTAAAAAAATGAACTTCATTTGACATTTATTTTTCCTGCAATAAGTAAAATCAATTTCTTGCTGTAAATTTTATGTTGGTTTTATTAAATAATAGTCACTTTGCTTTTATTATCTATCATTTTTTTACCATTATTTTTTATGGAGAAAACAATGTTTTTGTTTAAGATATTTAAATATTACTCGAGTATAGTATCTAAAACACACAAAATTTTATTAGCACAGCGAATATAAGCCGATAAGGTTTCCAACAGAGCAATCTAAAACTAATTAAATCATTTTCAATCAACCAGATATTACAATAATAATTTTTTAAATAATGTCCGTTTAGCGGTGACAGCACAATGAAAAATTATTAAGCAACATTAGGACTGATTGAGGGTTAATCATTTGACCACATTCCGTTCAAATAAAATAAGATATTCAATTATATAATCTTATAAATATATAAAAGTTTTAACTAAGTTTATTTAATACAACTGATAGTGAGTCATTTTTTAGAGAATGTAAGCTAAAAAAACAAAAATGAACAAATCCTTCCCTTTACGCCTTTATTCGTGCAATTGACTTACAGGTGAGTTGGCAGAATTAAGATCTTTTTATGTTTTTTTTAGATTATATTATTTTAATTTTCAATAAATAAAATAAACCCACAAAAAATTTTTGTTTAAAATTTGGAAAGTGATTTTTTTCCAATTGTGTTAAAACGGAAAATTCTTCAAAAGTTTAACGCATAATCTTTTCATTTGATATCAAAAACACAAATAAAGAAAAAGCTCTATAACTATGGACTTTGGTCGAATAAATACTTTGCCTTGATGTTCTGTAATTTCAGCCTTTCACTCAGTTGTGTCTAGGGTGGACTGTTTTTTTTTTGTGTCTGACTTTATTCAAAAAGATTACAAATAGCAACCCTATTTTATGAGTAAGTATAAAAGAAATTGTTCTTTCGTTCTTCTGGAAATATTTTATGATTCTTTTTCCATATTATATCTTGGCGGAATTAGATTTATGAAGCTGATGCAGGTAAGACGTAAAAAATTTACACTTATTTTATTTCCGCTGGTAAGCGTTACTAGCGCATTCCTTGCCGTCACGTAGATTCATCCCCTCGAGAAGGGTAGTTAAATGCGAGGAGGGTGTAATGCATGCAACAATGTGGGTTAAGAGCATGCCTCCCTCTATTCACCTCAACAACGACCGAGGCTTCAAAAACCACCCTGTGCATGATATAAATTTTCATAAACATATTTTTAGAATAATAAAAGAAAAATATTTTAATTAACTTGTAAAAAGAAACTGAATAAACTGGGGTTTTTATGACAACGTAAACAAACGTTCTCTTGACAAAAAGAAATATAAGAATGAAGTAAAACAAATGCTGTTATATTTATACGACTGATAATATAGCTTTTTTGATTTACTAGTCAAGTTAACAATAAATACTCATATTATTTTGTACATTTGGTAGCATGATCAAAAGATTCAACGATCCAATGAAATACAAGTCGGCTGTTGATTGTCTAATAACCACCCGTTATGCTACGTGCAGTTGACGTTTCATGGTCGCCTTTTATAAGACGTCGTAAGAAAGAACGATCAAAAAATAAAAAAATACTTCTCATATTTTTGGCTCAATACACAGCTGCACGGAACCTATCTTTTATCTTTGTACTTTCTGCTTAAAATAAGATTTAGTAAGAAAGGTTATTATAAAAATTGACTTGCTCTTACATTTTTTAAGTGATATTAAATATCCTGTGTATCCGTATACTGAGGATCACCGTGTGATCCATTGAATGCTCTAAAATTGGCCTTGGTTAAGACCAGGTCAGCGTGGAATACTGGTCCCGTATGAGGAACGACTGAAGCAAACAGCTCTGTTCGTTTGGCATTCATCTTAGGGCAGACCCACAGTACGTCATTAGCGTTTTGATGGTTGTGCCCAAATGATCCAATGGAATAGTCGATATTTAAATAATATTATGGATTTGTATCCAAAAACATGCTTGCTTTGTTTGTGATCCTTATAATCTTTACATTCTTATCAAACGCTAGTAAATTAATTTAATACTTCTAACCTAAGGATAGAGATATTGACTGTACAACAACGAGACTTTGCGATAAAGCTTTTATAGAAATCAGGTTAAAATAGCTACATATTGAGTAATAAATGAACTTTAAGATTAATTTGATAGCTAGTTCAGTTCCAGAACACTACCGTCTGAATAATGAGAATAACTATTATTTGTAATTAGTAATTACAATGGGTAAAAGCTAAATAATATATACACTTAATATTATAGTTCTTGCAAAACTTAATATTTTACAACCGAGTTCTTCAAACAAAATTCTTTTAATCAATAACTTTTTTTGACATTCTCCGCTTAGATTTTTGTACCCTGTTGGTACCAAATTATTATTTTTAAGCCACAGTTGCTACTACCAATTAGAAACTACTTGGTGCACATTTTTATTCTTGGAAGGTAACACTGTTGCAGAGCGTATTTAATTAGCTCACTTCACTTTTACGATACATTAAGTCTTAAAGACAAAGATACCTAATCCTGTGCCCACAGGTGCCATGGCGCCCGCGAACCGATTTCTGTCGGAACCACCCATCAACATGGGTCGTCAATAGAAATAGCCTCATTTGTTGCAGATCTTGTTTAAAAGAAAACATGAATTAGAAAATTTAGACCTAAAGATTGATATTTTTCTGACATCATTAATATTAGAGATAGACTTCAGGAATACAGTGAACAGAAAAAAAATCCATTGCTGAAAAAAGAGGCATATAAAATACAATCCTTTTTCGGTTCGACTTATCTTTGCGAATCACTATTTTTAAACATTAACTTAATAAAATCAATGTATAAATCTCAACTCACCGATGAGCATCTTAATGATTGTTTGCTGCCAGGAACATCATCATACATTCCTAATTATGAAGCGCTGGTCAATGAAATTCAGTGCCAATGATGAATCACTCTGAGATTTATTAATATTGTCCTTTTTTATAAAATGTTTTTTTTGCATTTGTTTTTTGATCATTAGAAAAATAAATGGTGTCCGCCGCCCAACAAAAATTTTGGAATGCGTTCTAAGGTTCAACAATGCTGGCTTTAAGACATGTTGAATATTATAACACAACGCATACATTTTTTTTTCTTAATTTATTATTGGCTCACTTCACCTCTCAGGGGCTTAATTAATGTTTACCGCACAGCCAGTAAGTATCTTAAGATGATATTATAATGTCTTCAATTTCTTATTCTCATTCCTCTACCGTTGGTCACAGACGACAAAGTAATATAATAATGTACCTATTCGGGGAGTGTCTAATTCACCCCATTTGTTCCCCTCGACAGGGACATCAAACTCCCGCGTACGTAAGGGAACACTATTATAACCTGACATTGTTATTCAAGAAGCGCGACATCTTCTGTACTCGGCACTCACGGGACGTACGAATAGTCGGTTGGAAAACTTACGACATATTACAGCGATGGCTAATGGCCTTTGCATCAGTGCACTTAACTGCACGTATAAATATATTTATTACTAAACAGCAAATTCATATACATTCACACCTATAAAAGCCTTAATTTAAAACCAGGCAATTAATGTGGAGTCGTGGCCAAGGATTCAAAATATACAGCGCTTTGCAGACGGAAAAAATCCAGCGACCTAAAAACTAATAATAACTAAAAATATATTTTTAAAAAAAGCCAGAGGCAAAGTTGTATACGTACACATAAAAGTGTTATAGTTTTAGTCAAAATAAAAAACCTTCGGCTTTGACTCCCAATTATTTTTATCAAATATTTCCGTTTTACTTACATATCTGTGTACCATAGGTCAATCTAGAGCAGTGTTTCTTAACCGTATTGAAAGAATCGCCCTCTTTTGCAAAAATATATTATCCAAAATTACCTAACGCCTCACCGAGGAATTTGAAATCCTCAATTCCCTATACTTTTTCCCCAAAATATCTCCAAAACTCGTTTTTTTTTTAGCTCACAAATTTGAAATCCTCAATCACCCTCTCGCAATCCTACAGCGCCCCCCAAATTCTGAAAAATTAAAAACGCCCCCCAGACTTGTAAACGTCTCCCAGGGAGGCGGTACCGTCCCCGTTAAGAACCACTGCTCTAGAGTCTAAATACTAGAATAGATTCTAGTAGATTTCATCAATCAATATGATTCGTGTACTAATATGTTTTTTCAAAATCTTTAAATAATGTTTCTCCGGTTATTCCAACTCCGACTCTGACTCCACAGCCATGGTCGCAACACATATTTTTTTAAGACTTTATTATTGTGAACGGATATATGTTGTTAAAAAAAAAAACAAATAGCATTATATAATATGAGTAAAATTCATAGCATTCGTAATCCTCCAATTCTTTACCGAAGAGTAAAATGATGATGTGGTTTTAATAAATAATATAATATTCATTCGAGAGAAAAAAATATTATATAACGTATATTTTACATATAATATTACTGCAGAATGCTATTTCATAAGGAAAACGGCGACTTTCTTCCTGTTGAATACATTATTTAAACTTATGTCTTTGGGACGTGTAGGGAATACAAAATGACGCACCTTTTATATGGCAAAACGGAACCAGTAACGTACTTTATTTACTGTTAGATAATGGCGTAACGATGACCTATTTGTTTGAAAACATACCTGGGTTATATAGGCGTAAGTTTTGAGTAGTTTTTTCATATTTTTCAATATTATCAAAGCCAATTTCACTAGGTAAGTGAATATTTTTTAACGGCGAAATAACAAATGTTATAAAAACAGCTGCAAAATTCCCACTTCGACTATGAAGCTTATAAACCAGAGTTTCCCAACATTATTTGTGCCACGCCCCACTTTGATGCTTCAAAAATCTCTATGTTCTCCTCCCACAATCAAAATCTCATAATTAATTACCTAACGTCCTAACACATTCTGAAAAAAAATATTGCTTTTAATAATAAATGCACATACATATGCAGTTTCTTTCACATCTTTTTCCAAAACTTTGTTGAGAAAAATTGACATAGCTGGTTTTATTAAACCCTCTCCAAAAATATGATTTCTCCAAACTAAGCTATTAGCAGAGAGATTTTATAACCAGCTTCAAAAATGAATTTTAATAAAAATAAAGTAACAAAAGTAATGATATAAGCATTGCCGCCTAAAACATTGAAATTGCCCCCCGATGGGGTGTACGCCCCAAGTTGGGAAACACCAGTATAGACATTCAATGGAACGTTTCTTAAACAAAATGTATTCTATATCAAATTCTTGTTTCAAGCACAACAGTTGATTGCGTGTAATTTTCCGTTACCGACCTAATTATATACTATACAATTACATAAACACCACTTTGTCGGGTCCGTGGCACTTTGGATAACATCGTAATCTTCCGTAACGGATCTCACTGATTCGAGTCCTAGTACGAACAGTATTTTTTCAATCGATTTTCCGATCTTGTGTTGGAAGACATGGATTTTTGTGATAAAAAGTCGAAGCGATAAGTTAACCCCAAGTTCTGTCCTAGCCATGTCCTTCTATCCCTACTCTATTTGAAAAAAAAGATAGGTTAAGCTACTGAATAACAAGCAGTTTTCGTAGAAAATGTTCTGTTTACATGCCATCATTATGTAACCATATGCTTAACATTGGGATTGAACATGAATTTAAAAAAATAGATAAAAATTTCTTAGCAAAATTAAATTTGTAAGCAATTTAAATAATGTTGTAAAAAATGGTTGTACTAGATAATCTTTGTGATTTTAATTCAGTCTGAATACAATAACTCAGTTAACACTTTATAAGCGGGCGTTTTTTAGTGATTAGCCCAAAAATATATGACATTCTTAAAATCAACACAACTTTTAAACCAAACAATATTTTCGGGTGAAATTTTCAAAGAAATCATATGTGACATTTAATCATTAACAATAAAATAAAATCATTTTGAATACATCATAATTTCACTACTTTTCTAAGCTGAATATAAAAACCTGTTATTAATTTAGTAGATAGCACTCCACTTGTTATCAATATGAAATATTCAAAATATTCTGTGTATAAAATAACATTAATCCATACCATACAATTATATAAATAATTATAGTATAAAATCACTGGAAGTGTGAAATCTGATGTCCTAAATATTCGAGAATCACGTGCGCCTTTTTTTTTAAAATACTATGTGTGAACGAACATTCAGGGCATAATAAATTATGAGGTTTATTGCTTTAAGTCAAAAAGAGTCACTTGCCGCGCCAGTTATTTTGAAGAAACCATTAAATTATGAGTCAATATACCAACAAAACCGACAGTACGCGATAAACGTATTTTTACGTGTCCCGCCTATAATGTGTTAACAATGCTCACTATGAGCGAAACTTTTCCTGACCATTTTAAATAAAGTACATAGGAATATTGTGTTTTTATCAATATAATGCTTTTTCACCAAGTATTGACAGTGAACACCCTAAAAGTTTGCTGAGCTTTCTGTTTTAAAATTTTTGTATCATTCTATATGATAGTTTATTGAAAAACCACTCAACGATAAATTTGTATGGTATCCCAGGAAAGCATAAAAATGTAATTGAAATGAAATGAAATATGTTTTACTAGCCCGGGACGTGTAACAATCAAATGTTTCGTACAGAGCTTATCATATGTGTCCATACAATAAATTATGAGAGTAGGTCTTTATAATACTTACAATATTATGGCAATCTTTGCTTCATCTAGCGTTTCGTATATTTTCTATTCCCTTTTAAGTAAGGAATTTTGTATGAATAGAAAATTGACGGCATACGCCTTATATTATTTTATAATTTTTGCAATTTAATTATTAAGTAAAATCATACATTCATATTAATTAAATAACGGAATTATTCAGTCACTGAGAAGATTAGAAATATGGTAATTGTCATATTCAGATTAAATCTCTGTGCGGATGCTTCAACACATTTTTTTAATGTTTAATGTATACATTAATTGTGTTATTTGTTTTATTAACACACCATTCCACTTATCCGATTTTAATGATCGGTGCTTAGCGAGAAAGTTTAACTGCTAATCATTTTACAGTCTCTCCTTCTTGCCATTTAGAGAGATTGAGTGACTTAATAACAATTTCTCGTAAAACCAATTATACTTGAGATATTCTATAAAGAGTTTAAATGTTTCAAAACAAGAGTGGTATTGGTTAAGATACTCAATGTATAGAAGACTTTTTACTTTATGAACCTTACTGATAAACTAACATACAGTTTTTCTTGTCCGTAGCTGAGTGATCAACGTTGTTAGCTTTGCTTTGCAGTGTCAAAAACTGATTTACATATATGTATATATTCCTATTCGAAGGTAAGGCTGTCTGTGTTGTTTTTAATCCCCCTCATTTATTTAATATTGCTACTAGCTTATTGCTTCCTTATCCTAGCCCTATACTTTTATCATTATTCTTGATTTAGAAAGGTTAAGCAACTGTTTATATAAACTCTTTTTACTTTATATTGAAAGAGGTCGTGACTTAGATATAATACAACTCTTGTTTTGTAAATAGGATTACCTACTGAGAATAATAGAACTTAGCATATTGCTAAACTAAGCTTGGAAATATTAATGGTTACTACATACAAATATTCAATATTTTACGTAGCGCGATATTAAATAAACGCTGTAACACAATTTTTCAATCAGTTAATCTTTGAACGCAAAATTTAAAAAAAGTATTCTTCTTTTATTCACTTAAATTTTTTGGTTTACGTATTTTATTAGTTGAAAATTCTTCCGATGTTAGAAATCAGTCCTGGTCATGTAAAATAATAATAAAAAATTTAACACCGTCAAATTGATTGTATTTGAATATACATAATTTACAAACCTTTGACAGAAAGAAGAAATCAAAAAAAAAGATGTACGTTACCTTATGTAATGCACCTACTTAATAATGTACTAAAAAAACATACTTTTCTTATCTTTATAGTTGTAAATTATCAAAACGGATATCGGTTCATTGACTTTCATCCGTTGGATTAATAATTTTTTTATATTATATATCTCTACCCAAATCTAATAAGAGATTTAAGCTATTAAACTACTAAATGAAACGTGTTGATTGGAATGAATATTATACAATTACGTTACAAAACTTTTGAAAAATCTCGTGATTAACTAAAATATAATATCGAGTAATTCTCATCAGTAAACTTGTCGCCACGCCACATCCCGTCTTGTACAAACGTTTAATATCCATAGGCTCGCCTAACAAAGGCAATTTTTTCTCGCTCTCTGAAAAAACACTCTCATATCTTAAATATTAAAAAATAAAGATGAAATTCTTACGATAACAATGGAGACTAAGGGTATTTTTCATTTTGTTATTTTTCTACCACGATTTTTTATAACCCAATTCTTATAGTTTTAATAAGAAAGTTTATTTTCTTTCCATCGATAAAAAGAATGTTATTTTATGACGTTATAAATAAGTTTAGTGCTGTCATTTTTCCGCAGTTATTATTTTATGATGTTTAAGCGTGCTTTTGATTAGTTCTATATTTACTTTTAAAACGCATCTTACAACTTGATAAATACGACAATCAAAGTCTTTTCATATTCATTAATGCCCAGTATTATGTTTTGTCAGAATGTAACCTGGTCTTTTCTTGATAGCTGGACTTCTAAATAGCCCATTATGATATCTTAAAATTTTACCAGACCGAAATTATTTTTATAATAATACTTATCACAATACTATTATGATGGTGTTGTTTTGGGAGTAGCCAATGTGTCAAATATTTTAAAGTTGAAAAATCATACGACATCTACTCGAAGAGAATAATTGATATCACAAACACCCACGTCTTACGTATCAAATTTGAATTTAAAAAACAATGACTTTATCTAGAGTGTAACCCAAGCCCACCTAATTGGTAAAGCAAGCTCTATCTGACAAGATCACAGCGGTCAGATAATTAAATTATAATGACAAAACGTTGGTTATTTCCTGGAAAAAATAGTTTATGAGTGTCCGTATTTGGGTGTAATATCTTAATCCTCTGTTAATCATTAAGCACCTGGCTTTCGGAAATTAAGTGATTGGCACTTAAGTGGATTAGGTGGTTTCGGAAAATTTAGAAATAAACAGAACACAATTGAAAAGCGCACCAATTTTTAATGAGCAGGTAAATCTGCCAAATTCCTCACTCTTATACCCTATATGTGAGTAAATATAATAAATTATCCACCATTCAAATCTATAGGTATTCCCAAGGGGTAATCCTTTTCGCCAGCAATGGGCTTTAAACTTATTGATACATTTGTTTATTATTTAAACACGATACATTCATTTACTAAGCGTCAGTTCAAGTTCATCCATTCACTTGAACGCCTGAAGATGTCGAAAGGCGAAACTCCGGTCGTTAGTGACAAATCTTAGGTGAATGTACGTAATTTGAACGATTCAAATTTAATATTGAAATTCCGCCAAGCACCTTCAGTCTAAATCTTGAAAAAAGTGATAAAATTTTATCGGTAGTAATTATGTACATATTTGTGGTTTTAAAAATGAAGCTTTTTTATCAGCTGTATTATGAAATCGTTTTTTTTAATCAAATAAACAAATGACGATAACAACGCGAGATGAATCAAAAGCTTAACAAAACAAAGCTCGAAGCTAAAAGCTTCATGAATTATTAATTTTAATGTGTATTATAAAACAATTTGCAATCAGTTAAATCGGCGAAATGATGAATATTATTGTATCATGAATTTATAATATCAGGATTAATTCATTTCAATAGAATTTAACAAATAAATCGTGCAATCATGTTACTATTCAATTTGAAAATCAAACAGCGATTCATTGATAATTGATGAAGTATTTTAATCTGTCAACATTTTGTTTGTTCAATGAAAAATATTAAAGTTTGACTTTTTTTAAAACAAATGAACAAACGTTTTACCACGAAGTCAATTAAATTAATCATATTCAATTTTAATGAAATACTTGACTTTAAGCCATACTCTCAAACTAAGCTTGATGACTAATTAATTAAAAATATATGCAACATTAAAAACAGTATTAAAATTGTGTTGCTGCAAATAGGCCTTCCAATCAATTCTGGGTTTCACTATAACATGTAAAAAACAAAATTGAAATATTTTCAGATTGAAATACTTTCAGATTAACTACAAAAACAATAGTTCCGTACAGTGTATCCCAGTTTGTTTATGCAATATACAAATAAATAAATTGTGGCCTCACTCTCTTTCATATTTTGTAACGGTCGTAGACAAGAGTTTTTTTCCCATAATTTTATAAAAAATGCAGCAGTAATCTATTTGTTATAAAAACAGAATCAGTTACATCTCGTTGTTGTTGTTGTAAAATTTACGATTATTTCCTCTGTCAAATAATAAAAACTCTCACTAAAAAATCTGATTGTTATTAATATTTTTTTTAAGCAGAAATGTTTTAAAAGCGTCTTGATTTCTAGATTATTTTTCTAAAAATAATCCTTACTAACATATAGGTTGTACGTTTAATTTGATAAACTTTTTAATATTGGGCCCATTGTTAATTGAGCCAAGTGTTATTTTAGAAAAAAATAAGTTAGATGCGTTGTAATATTCTACACATCTTAAAATATCGTAAAAGCGAAGTAACTTTAGATAATACAAATTGCATTAGTCTTATTTCCGTAAAATAAAAATATATAATCTAACAAAACACCGAGTAAAAACGTGATCATACTTAAAAGTCAAAGATTTTTTTTACCATTTTACTAGTTGGTTATAATAATATTATAATATTATAAATATATAGATAAATGCAAGGTCATGTCCGTGATAAGTGAAACAGGTACTGATAATAAATAAATAGAGAATTGGTACAAAAGCGTGTTTTATTTTTTTAATACAATTTTAATGTAAATACGGTTTAATTAAATTGAATTATTGTTTTACACTTCCATCTCTTTCTCGAGCTCGTAATAATTATATAAAAGGCCTAATCGCAGCATACATTTTTAATTATCACTCTTTCATCTGACATGGCCAAAGTTTTTATTACAGGTAACACCCATTAGTTAGTTTTGAATAATTAAACATTTTACGCCGTCCCGTACTAACTATGAAAATTTTCACTTATAACTTCCCCACATTACGTGAGTGCTATAATAAATAATACTAGATAGAAGGGAAAACTTTCTTAATTAAGGCGTAGCTGTAGTGTGAACTAAAACTTTGACATTAAACCAATTTAACAATAACAAATATGTAGTACGTTTCCGTGACGTAATACCGGGTTGTGGTGGGCAAGATGTGCAAATACCACCCCTTAAATATACTAGTTTACAATTAATTAAATCATAATTAACCTAGAGGTATAACTAAATTCAATATTATTCACAGTGAAACCTTAATCGCTTGCAATAATGAAATAGTAATAAATAAAATAACATTTTTAATTAATGTAAAATTTTCATTATGTAGGATTCGTAGTCAAGTGTTAACGTTTGGTTTTTGATTGCGGTGCACACAATATTGAATCGCTGTGTGGGATCGAACTCTACTCATCCGATTCCAAATAAGCGGGGTGTAGTAAAGAGTAATTAACTTATCAATTGTCTTGTCATAGCTTTATCTTGACAGTTTAATGAGTTAAAATCAGTTCTCCCAAAAAAACGTCTCTTAAAAAACTATATTATGAGTCAGTTGTCCGTTATGGCCTAGCCGGTGAGAACTTTGATATATCGATCGGGCGAGTCTGGGTCTAATTCCTGCTCATTGTTGAATTTTTTTATTATTCATAAACATATTGATAATTCTCAATACCAAAATGCAGGATATTCAACGAATTTATAATTCTTTATAACCTTAATAACAACATCGTTATTTATTCATTATTATTTACTTAATGTCATTCGTGTTTTTCTTTTTTGTAAAACAGTTTTAAAAAAAAACAACATTCATTTTAAAATTAATTTGGCACAAAAATTGTATAAAAGATCTAAGCACGTGTCTTAGCAAATAACAAAAATAATGGTATTACTAAGACAGGTAGGTAAAATGAATTTTTCGGGGTGAAATTATTGATATACATATTTATTGATAAAATAACAGAAAATGATTTTTTGGAATTGTAAAATGTCATAAATATATATCACAAAGAAAACATTCTTTTTCTTAACAAACAAGTAAAATCATTCGTACTTATGTAATTTCTCTTCCAAGTACCTATTCGCAAGTCTAAATCAATTTCCCGAGAACAAGAGATTCTGGGGTAAGTAGAAGTCTCTTGTTTCAGTATTGGCACGATGGATAATTAAATACAAATCTTCCCCACGATGTAATATTTCTTATGACGTAACTTAGAAAAGCTCCGCCCACATCTTTGCCGGCTCGAGAGCAGACGCGATAGCGCTGCCGAGAGATGGCACTGCTGATTTATACTTTAAATGGTTTGTGTCTGAGATAAACTGTTTATTCAAAAGGCTCTCAAACGTTGAATTATTAACATTATTATTGTTTTAATGAATCAAAACTCGATGTTTCATTGTAGCTTTAAGCTGATGAAATTAACGATCGTGCTGTTTTTGTGGCATCGTCTTCGAAAATAAGCTATGATACTATGCTAAAGATACCACCAGACTTTGTGCTAAGAAAACACTCGGTAGTTGTCAATGGCCATATATGTATCACACGCTTTCACAAAATAAATAAGCATTTAATATATGCCAAGAATTGTCTAAATATTGTAACAATTATGTCTTCCCGTGATTGTTTTTGGTGTATGCATATATGATGTATCACAAGCAAAATTATTAAACGAAAATGTTGAAACAAATATGCCAATTTTAACTTCATTATGAACTTTTGCATAAATGCTAAATAAATCAATCATTGACCGATTTGTAAGGAATAATATCAGTCTCTCAATATTAAAAATATTAAGCAACATTGTGCACAAAGTTTAAGGAATGCTATTGCTTATATGGTCTTGCTTTTATAAGCCAATAAGTTATAATTTTTTGTTTATAAGTTTTTTTTTTATTCAATACAAGGAAGAATAAACACAATAAATAATTATCACTATTATCATTACGCGATCTGAGTACTACAAGGTTCTATGTGAAAAAAATTGACGAAACAAAAATAACAATGTATACCAATAATGGTTATTGGAAGACTGCCGTATTGTTACTTCTGTTTCGTCGAAAAATTTCACATAGAACTGTGTAGTACTCGGGTCGCGATTAGACTGATAAAAATCGTTTGACGAAATATAAACAATACTATTGGTATTTAGTGTATGTTCCCAATGGGGAGCATGTGTAGTATAGAGTTCAGATAAGACAGTGATTGGCTTATTACTTGCAATATGCCGTAATTTTCGGATTTAAATCGGCAAGGAAGGGGAATTTTAAGACGTCACAAACATCAATGCCTTCTTTTTTTGTTTTGTACTGGGATTCAAACCCGTGAGGTCCAGCATGGAAGCCAACGCCGTTATCTACGGTGTCATGGTCCAATTGGCAAGAATATCATTTCATTTTTTTAAATTTTTTGATGCTGTTTAAGAAATATGGCGTTTGAATTGATTGTAAATCAGAATAAACGACTTTATTTCCAATACAAAAATGAAACCTTATCTATTTTACACTGTAAACTGTTGGTAATAGAGTATAAAATAGGAAACTTGAAGCAACTTAGACATTTATAAAATAATGGTATAATTAAAAAGTTTCCATAATAATCTTCAGTATTACAGAACAGATGCTTGCGTCGGATAATGGGGGTTGGGTGGTTTGATTTTGTGAGGAATTCAGAGATAAGGGAGCGTACAAGACAGCGTCCTGTCACGTCAGTGGTTATGGAGAGACGTTGGAACTGGCTGGGTCACGTGCTGCGGATGCCTCCGGAAAGCCTCAATCCTGCCTGCCTTTTCTTTCGACCGGTGGGATTCCGGCGTCCCGGACGTCCGTCGGGTACTATCCATAGGATGTACTCGGCGGAACTGAGGGATGCTGGCATGTCATGGCAGGAAGCAAAGCAATTGACAGGAGACAGGGAAACATGGAGGTATCGCGTGGCGGCCATATGCTCCACATAGGGAGCGAACATGGCCAAAGAAAAAGAAGAATTTTTGTATGATTATAAAAATGATTTCTTTAATACAACACAGATTGAAAGCATTTGCTTTATTTAATTTACTGCATGCGGTTAATGTGAGAAGTACCGTTGGTGTCGTTGTCTTTGCACTGCGTTGTTATGGCTCTGTACTCTATACTCTATGTGGTATAACAGTATAATCGGAGATTTATGAGGATTCCTTTGTTGCCGGCTTACAGTTGCTGTGGTTTTGCTCTGCGCTCCCAACAGAACTTTCTGCAGAACGAGGCTTCGGAATGCGGTCTGTGAGCGCGACATCTTTCACGTATTTCAGAAAAAGTTTGAGAACAATTTCAAGATTTATCTTCAATGCGTCGAAGATTTATGACTCAATAAAGGAAGATTAAATTCCAAAAATCATTCAATGTATTCTTCGATATTAATATTTATAAATTCAATATTTCACAATTTGAATTCTTGACTGATATGCGATGTATTTACAATATGAGATAAATATTTTACATATAGTGATTTATGTATAGATTCCAGAATTTATTTGTAATACAAACCATTTTTATTTATTAACGCTTACAATATTAACCGATAGCTACTTGAAAAGAAAACACTTTAAATTTGGTGCCTAGATGTCCATTCAAATATTTATATTTATTAAAAATACATTAATTTGTATTTGTTAAGTGAATTGGCACACAAATGGTTAAAATAGCTTTCAACTATAATAATACATAAACAAATAATATTTGTAAAATTAAATACTTTTTTATTTCTCACCTTATTACATGTAATTTTTATTTGGCTGAGGAATTCAAAGCTGAATCTTTTATTCGCTTTTCGTAGTTTTTTCCGATAAATTTCAGACACCACGCGTATGTATCATTTAATTTATTTCTTACGTTGGCTATTTTTTAAAATTATTTTTAAGTTTTAAGAATAAAATTTAAAGTATTCAACAATAAAGTCTATACAAGATTTTTTGAAATAAAATCATGTTTTTTTTGTATTAAAGTCAATAACTTTTAATTGATAACGATCTTTTACCCCTTACTGTTAAGTAATCTAATTTAATTCTGAAACAAAATCAAAAGACAATTTCAATTTACTTAAACACTAAAACAAAAGCTATACCGATTCAATAAACGGTCCCATTTAATTGTTTTCGCCAGCACTAGAGAGGCGAGCTTTTGAAACTTCCACAGAGTTGCAAGATTGTATTAGATTCCATAAACTTCTGTCGATTTCACAGATATTGTGGAATGTTTCTTGTTGCTTTTATATTGCCCAGAAGTAATAATTGTGGACCTGTAAAAAGCTACAAAGGAAAACAATTTGGTAATAAAATAAATAATATCTACAACACTGAAGTCGCCATGTACAAACTTGCTCAAGTTTTATTGACTAAAAGATTTCATATTTTTATTTTGAACTTTCGAAATCTCGAGGTTTTAAAATTGAACATTTATTGATTGTGTAGATATTGAAATAGAGAACAAGTTGGCATTAAAATTTGAAAAAAATGGTCTTTAGGTAGGTTTTGAAACTGAGATCTTCATATGGTCTCCTGATGGAGGTATCTCAACATAAGTTTTTTGTAACTGCAACTGTTTGACACTCAGTTGCTAAACTTCTCTTTTTCAAAGAGAGTGGTAAGGATAGAAGGATAAGGTTAGGAAAGAACTAGTGAATAACTAATCGCACTCGCTACGCCCAGTTATTAAAAGATCGGAAAATGTTGGAGAGAATTTTTCTTCTTCTTCTTCTTTGGCCATGTTCGCTCCCTATGTGGAGCATATGGCCGCCACGTGGCACCTCCATGTTTCCCTGTCTCCTGCCAATTGCTTTGCTTCCTCCCATGACATGCCAGCATCCCTCAGTTCCGCCGAGTACATCCTATGAATAGTACCCGACGGACGTCCGGGACGCCGGAATCCCACCGGTCGAAAGAAAAGGCAGGCAGGATTGAGGCTTTCCGGAGGCATCCGCAGCACGTGACCCAGCCAGTTCCAACGTCTCTCCATAACCACTGACGTGACAGGACGCTGTCTTGTACACTCCCTTATCTCTGAATTCCTCACAAAATCAAACCACCTAACCCCCATTATCCGACGCAAGCATCTGTTAATTTTTAGACATCACAAACACCCATGCCTTCGAACAAAAATCGATCAAAAACCATGTTCGTACAGAGAGTCGAATCTGTGATATCCGACACGGAAGCCCACAGCGCTCACAGCTGCCCTGTAGCCACCCAGTGATCATTATTACAGCAAATGTTTATATAATTTAAAATGTAACGTGAGGTTACCGACTGTTCAATGTAAAGATTATCACGTTTAAACAAATTGCTTAACTGGTTCAATTCTATTGTTCACTATCCAAGCGATCAGACAAGTGTAATCTCGTATAAGCCAAACAAACAATGAACGCTAGCAATGTAGCGAAATTAACCATCGTATTTTTGCTACGTTTTCTAGAAAAACGTTAGCCCTAAAAGGCTCAAGTATTGAAGTCACACAAACAAGATTGCTGTATAAAATAAGTATTTCTTTTCTGTTTTTTTTTATTTTGTATTGAAAAAAAAAGAATTTAAAGACACGGTATGGAGGGTTTTTGGGGTACTTGATAACCGAATATGATTTTTTTTTCATAATAACGCTGCTAATTTTGTAAAAGTTTACATACTTAAATGAATTACCTGGAAGCAATTAAATCAGAGTTTAGTTATTAATTATATTAATGTATCATTATATGTGAATTACATTGTTTAAATTTTAGAGATTATAACTTTTTTTGAAATTACATTTCAGTCGTGTTAAAAATTTGTCACTTATTCATATTTTTTACTTTAATATGTATTTTTTGCAATACCAATTGTTTTTACACATTTTTTAATTCATTTTGTTTTGTATAAATAACACTGTAAAATTTGGTTTTCTTATCAGTTAATAATGCTTGTCATGAGCGAAACCGGTACTGTTTTTTTTTAATAGAAGTGGAAGTAGTGCAAAGGAATATTGTGTTTTTTTATTGAATTGAATTAACTAAACACTTTTAAAAAAAGATTTATTATATTAAAAAACTTGCTCACAACTATATGAACTGCAGAATAGATTTGAACAAATAGCTGCTTACTGAGTCAAGTTTGCGTAAGTATTCTATGAAAGACACTTAAAAACTCAAAAAGAAAAATATTATATGTCCGGATTGGATCATGTTGAAATGGAAACTGTAATTTTGTTTCAATTTTACGAACCGACAAGTATGATTAATATTTGTATTAGAAAAATTTACATTAATATCGAAAAAAAAAATAACAGTCACACAATAAACATTCGTAAAATAAAAGTTTTGTATACGAACGTTTCTAACGGCCAACGCAATGGTGCTCGCCAGTTTCAGTTATTGTCAGTACGGACATATTTGTAAATTAGTTTATCAACGTACTTTTCCTTTACCCTTACTAAAAAATGATTGAGTGATTGAATGACAAACAGATTTTGTAAAAATAACGTCTATTTAGATCGAACATGGTTGAAAAATATACATAATTAAAAAACCATTTTGTATTATTTTATTCAAAAATATATTTTTCATTTGCCAACGGGTCTAATATTTTAAATTTGAAAGCTGAATTTTTATAAGTCACTCACGATAATCTTGAGAAGTAAAAATTCATATTTAAGACCTTGAATTTTAACTAACAAAAACTCTTATATAAAATTAAATTTTATAACTTTGTTATTCCACTTTAGTAGAATAACAAAGGTATCAAATTTAATTTTATATTAAAAATGAACTTCAACAGGGCCAAATTTATCAAATATAAAACACTCTAAATTTGACATTAACTATACGTGCTTAGAACCCAGACCCACATGCTCTTTACGGTATAACTCTTACTAACTAGGCCACAGAATATGACTATTAATTAAGTGGTACGATCAAATTATTCTGCTTGTGAATAAACAATGAAGGCATCGAGCAATTTTTGAAATTTGCTCGAATGCGCAAAACAAAACTGTTTCTTTGTTTGTGAAGCAAGTAGTTGTTTCAGTAATGTTAGTCGAGGTAAAGCTTTATTGTAAATGTTGTGTAGCTCCGCTGCTCGGTTTACTGTTTACAATGGGTTAACTGGAACCTGCCGGGGCCCTAGTTGAAGTGTACATGAGCTTTAAACAATGGGTTAATAATTTATTTTGTACCGAATAACAGGTCCGTGACTAATAGTTTGAAATAGTGAGCCAATAATGACGATAATAAAATTATCAAAGTTTTGTTTTAATATAGTAACACACAAGTAATTAGTTACAAAGAATCGTGTTGTATGACTTTATTGTTTGCGATTGGGTATAATGCCACTGTCAAAATAATTAAACACTGGAAATATTCAACCTTTGTTATTTGATCCGATCTGAAAAAAATCTACGATACTAAAGTATCATTTAAAGCATAAAACATGAAATTTAACCTGATCATTAGGAAAAAAAGTATTTTTATGGCTTTTGATTAGCTATTTGAGATTATTTGTAATGTCTGGATATCTAGAACTAGACATCGATTATTTTCTTAATTCTTAGCTAGAGTAATTAAATATATCGTCGGTTTAATTCTTACATAGCGTAAGTCAGTTAACCGTGTTTAAGTGTTCAGTAAACAGTTAAAACTGAATATCTTAACTTACAGAAACTAATTATTTCACATTTTTTTTGTAGTAGAATATTTATATGTTCTTAATTATTCTTTTAAAAAAATATTCATTAGTTTTTACATATGAATAATATAGAAGACTTACATGATATTAGAATAGATAAATATAAGAAGACATGCGATATTTTTTAATATTAAACAAATGAAAAAGATTCGTTGATATGCTTTTTAACCGAAATCACCGAAACTGTATTTTTAAATGACTCGTGTGATGTTAAAATTAAACCAACGATATCCATTAGCTTATGAATAATTGAAGTTTTGTTGTATTTAATTTATAATTATTATTAAAGCTACTTTAATTATTCCGATACCCTTCGGGTAAAGTAAGTTATTTCTTCATTGTACATTAATTTAATTTAAATAGCACAGTTTAGAGATCGCGAAATGTTCGTTTTTAATGCATGAGCACACATTTTTACAAAACAATTAATTGTCTAAGAAATTTAAGCGCCCCGTTGAATGTTAGAATGTTTAAACAAGCTCTTTGCGTCTTCCTAATTTCCTTTCCCTTATTTTCAAAAGGCCTTGGGTATCATTTCGACTGCTAAGTATGTTCACAAACATGATTCGTAAACGTAGAAACGTTATCTCGTCGGCTTTCCTACATTTGCACAAGGAGATCATTACTTCGTTACAGCGCTTTGTAAAATATTCTCACATGGCAACCCTACCAGCCAATTTACACTGTTCTAAATTCAATTCTATCTCTTTCCTTTTCTGATGTCTATAAACGTAAAAACCTAGCACAATTTTCTCAGTGAATTTGGAATATTTGTTAAGATTTGCGTATTTTCAACAATTACTGCGATGGACATGTCACATAATTCCAATAGCAATTATTCAATGTTATCGCAATTTTGTGTATTCGTGGTTAGAGCTTGCTCTACCGATCACGCAGGTCTGAATTCGATTCCCGGTAAGAAAAACATTAAGATAAATACAATCCACCTAGAGAAATCTCTAGTTATATTAAAATTAAAGTTTGTCGTCATATATACATATTTATTTTGTAAATATGGATGTGTGTATTTTGCACTGCTTAAATTAAAGTATAAGGAAAACTTTAAAAAGATTTAAATTTCTTTTTGTGTTAAATATTTTTTGCACCACATGGTCCTCATTTTAAATTTTCCACTCAAGCTTACGAATTGCTCAAGTTCCTATGATGTTAATTGTTATGTCATTCATGTATACAATTATTGATTTTACTTATAAATTTTAAAATACTTACGCACCACAGTTTGAAAGTAATTGATGTATCGCTTGGCTGAGTGGAATAGGCAGCGAACCGTAGTTTTGGTATACTTTTAAGAGAAATTTTTAAGTATGCTTATAATTTGTTGAACAGATTCTTCTTAACCTATTTATTTTTTAAAAGAATATTAAAAAAATATTTTTGCTCTATTTTTATTGTTATCAGTGACGTTCCTAGGCTCCAAGGCAGATCCCTAAAATGGCGCCCATTTGTTTCACTTATTTCCAATTATTCTAAGAATACATATTATACAAATATAAAAGTTAAAATCCTCTACTCACCTACGTATTCAAACAAATGTTGTGTCACTTATTTCGTTTTGCTTTCAGATGATTTACAATAAATCTGTTCCTTATTGACAAAAATCCTCACGAATAAATATTATCCAAAAGCTAGTATTATTGTTCAACATTTATGAAAAATAACTATAACCTTCATTACGCATCATAAAAAAAAAATTAAAATGCACCTACAAGTATCGATTCTTGATTTGGTATTTCGTTTATCAAAGATATTGAGGCATCATATTTAATCCAAACCGAATTAGTGTCAAAAATATTTTAAAAAATCTGTGATCATTTGCCGCTCCCTAGAATTTGCTGCCCCTAGGCGACTGCCTACTCGCCTATGCCCTCGGGACATCCCTGATTGTTATTCAAATTGCAATCAAATATTTTGTATTTAATTTATTGAAAAGTACATAGTACGTAATATACAGATCGTTCTGTTAGTCACACCTTCTAAAATAAATTTTAAATGAATGCAGCTCCACCGTTTCTGAGTCAAATAAAAAGCCTTTTACATGGATAGCAATCTCACGTAATATCAAGCCCCCAGGTATTTAAAACCCTAGACTCTTTCAGTGTTCTGCCTCGCAATTCTAAGAGGGCAGTCAGAATTGTGTCGGTGCTATTGCATAGAATATTGGTTTTATCAGCAATTTAAGCACGATACGATACAAGTTGATATCTATCGAGGGCATCCAAGAGAAAAGTAAAGATCGGGGGACAATTTTTGAATTTGAACACTGGAATTGCACTTTTATTTCATTCATTATCTATAAAATATTTGTATACATTTTTTTTTATCCATGTCCGCTCCCAATGTGAAGCATATGGACTCCTAATGGAGTTTATCTCAACAGAAGTGTTTCTACGAGAACTGCTTGTTACTCAACCTCCCTTTTTCCAAAGAGAGTAGGAATAGAAGGAAAGGGCTAGGACAGGATTAGTGGTTAGCTAATCGCTCTTTATACGCCCCGTTCATAAAATAGGATGGGTGGGAGGGGGGAATTCAAGACATCATATACATCCATGCCTTTAAACAGAAATCCATAAATCGATTGTTAAATCAATTTATAAAACTGCCCGTACTGGGATTCGAGCCCGTGACCTCCGTAGCGGTAGCCAACGACGTTGATCACTCGTCCACACAGGCGGCAACTACTACTTTTATACATTATGTGTTTTATTATTTTTATTTTTATTAATTATAGATTTTGAATATTAAATGAAAACAAATATTTGAATATCTTATGTAAAAACATCATAATATTCGAATAATATTAGGCATGAATTTTATCATATATTTTTGTTTTTTTTATCATAATTTTTGTAAGGTATACCATTTGTTATCACATATCAGCATGAGTATTGTGATGTTTCAATATACAAAATATAATATATTATATTATTATCAAGATATAATGTGTCATCAAACATCATTTTAAATGACACTATAAGCTAATAATATTTGAATGTTTTATCAAATATCTGAATATCAGAACATCAAAAAAAGCTGAATATGTTTGAATATGAAATATACAATTGGAATCTAATCTAATCTAAGAATCTTAACTAACAACTAATAATATGTAAAGTACCAAGTTAATTTCAAAATAAATATTGAGAAATAACTTAACATATTCTATAAATTAAAGCAAAACTCATGCAAGCGTATCACGCAGGCCGTAAATCATGCTCAATGGGACTGAATTAAGAGCGGTTCGTCCTCATATAAGACCAATTGGTCACGCTGATTTTTTTAGAACAGAGATTAGTTTGGCAACTGCCAATCCAAAAATCCTAATACAGCTTTTAAAATAAATATTAATTTTTATTTCCACAAATGTTGTCAATATTTTTTTATCTATTTTCAGATACTTTGAAAACGCTAATTTAATACTTGAAAGCTGGCTATTTATTTTATTTTAACTTGATATTGCAGCGTTGGGCAGTTTTCAAACGTGAAGAGTAGAGGTAAAATAAAATTATTTAATTGATAAGTTAAACTCCAAATTTATTTTATTCAAAAAATCTAGTCACTTGCTATAGCCAAAAGTTAGTTTACGTTATTAATATCAAATTTGAATGATTGAGCTCATGTAGTTTAGTTGGCTTAGTTAAATCATGAAAGAAGTTTTCAGCCTCAAGGCGTATGGATAAATTAATTTAAAATTAAACAATTTTCAAACTAGATAAAAAAAACCGTTGGTGCGAAATCTTTCAGGGAAGGCATAGTAGAAGCCTTAATAAAAATGTTAATACGCAGCAACTTATTTAAAAATGAAAAGCTACCTTCTTTAATAAAAGTCTCAAAAGTTTTAAAACTTATGCGGTAACAAGGCGGGCACTTTTCTCTTATGGGTAATTATGGGAAAATGAAGACGTGATAATCTTTCATTATTCACCACCGTGCCGCTCTAAAAACGAAAGCTTTTATTTTGCCGCGGCCATATTGAAATTTTCTTCAAGAAACTTTTTCCAACACTATAAATGAATAAATTTTCAGCATAGTTAAGTTTTCTTAATTCTATAATAACTATTAAATGGCGGCCCCCGCAGTCAAGTGGTCAATATGTTTGTGTTATTTTTCTTCGGTCATATAGGTATAAAAATATAAGCATCGATACTGTTAGTTTTTGTTCCTCAATAAATGTATTTCTATACAAATGCATGGATGTCTCGGATGACACAGTACCTTTTCAACCTCACTTTGTCAGAACATGAAATCAAAAGATTAGATAGAGCGATAACAAAAACATGTTTTGTAAAAAAAAAATTCAAAGCGATGAGAAGTGGATTGAAAGTAGTCGCCAGAATGTGGGATATCTGAACAATTGACCGAAAAACCGAGTAGGTCACGTTACAAACAAAATATATAAAACGGTTGCTGATCCTAATAATTTAAACCATATTTATAAAAGTTAAGCAATGTCTGCTCGGGAAACAATGAGGGAAGTTTTTACAATTCTAAAATGTTAGCAAATCAATCAAAACGTATTTTTTTATTTTCATCATAAAACGTCTAAAATAAGTAATGTTGAATATTTTTATTGGTCAGTAGTATATTAATTTAATTTACAATGTTTTGTAAAATTCATGTAATAATTTCTTTGTTTGTTTTACAAGACTATGTAATCAACCGCTCTTATTATAAACTCGATATAAATTATTCAATATTTTATATGTAAAAGCTTTTATAATACTACTTTTATACGGGGACATATTCAACTAATTTTCGACAAAATATAAAAACTGTTGACTTTGTTTCCAGACGTCTTACTTATATTATGGACTGTGAATAGATTTTTCTAGCATAAATAGTTTTTTATAATAATGGGCTTTTATTCAGTTGCTCAAACTGTATTTTCCAAATAAACTATTCCTTCAAAAGAATTCAGAACCGAGCCCTATTTTTAGAATAAGAATAAAAATAATACAGACTTGTGTAGGCGCAAATACGTCAATCGAATTTGTAATACAGTCATTGCGGGTGACATTAGAGTCCAATATAATATTGGACAATACCTGAGCAAGTATTTTTTTTACTCAGCTGGCTGGTAATCGAGAGTGTTTTTGCGGTTGAAGAATAGAACAAATCCGATGTTTTGTTACTTTTGTATTTAACTCGATAACTTGAAAAAATTGAGAATTGACAGATTGTACAATTATTGAAAAATGTGTGACTTTTTTATTTTTACTTCGCTCGTCCAAAAGTGTTGCGAATTGTCGGTTTGCAGATGTGAGACCTTTTTTATCTTATTAACCTAAGTTCATGCACCATTTCTGTTCATTGTATTTAGGGTGTCCGTGGCTCCCCAAAACTGTGATGTGGCTCGCCTAAAATAATATTTTCTCTGGAGCCTCTTTGGAACATGTTGAGAAACCTTGACCTATTGTGTAGGAAGACTACACTGTAGGAGTCTAAATACCCATACAAAAGTTGATACTAGGACATTTCAAATGTATTTTGTGAATTGAACTAAAAATTATTCCCATTTTTACATATATTTCATACAATACGTCTAGCAAAGTCAAAAAAAAGCAGCTCCTGAAAAATATTTTTTCTATGCACGTATATAAAAGATGTATTTATAATATAGTATATTCATGTAAATTCTAATTTGACCTTTAAAATTTATCGTTTTTTATACATTTACGCTATCGGGTAGAACCGCTATACGAGTAACTGCCGCCAAAGCTATAGAAAACTTTTCTGTAGGGGGGACGCTATAAGGAGGTTAACTGTTATGATTTTTTACCAAAAACCAATCACGTTTTCTGTGATCAAATAACGATTTTCAACCAAGATTTGGAACTCTTGACTATGTAAACGTCTATTCCGAATTACAAAGGCTTTAACAATGCACGATCAAAATTTTGAACACCGGTATTAGCAATGTTCTTAATTTGGCAAGAGTGTATCTTTACGTAAAATGCATTTTAAACACACTTTGCAAATGTCTAACTAAATTGTTTCAGTGCCAAACATTGTTATACAAAGTCGTTAAAAACAAGTAATCACGAGTTTACCGTAGCCTCAATTCCAATTCCAATTCCAAGCGGTACAGTTTTAATCAAAACTAGTTATGCTCCCTCGTAAAACCAATTCCAATCGACAAAAATAGACGAATCTTTTTCGATATTTTTATATACCTTCATAGACCGATATAAAAATAGGAATGCCATAAAAGTTTGTGTGTATTCTAAAGCAACGAGAAAATAATTGGAAATTCACTATCATCATCATCATTATGAAGTAAATGTTAGTTTTATTTTATACGTTGTTATAATATGCAAGCATGCTTTAAATATGTAAATTTCTTAAGTTATTTTTAATCTGTTATATCCGTAGCGCAGTGTTATATGGCGTTGGCTTGCGTGACGGATCTTACGGGTGTAAATCTAAGTAAAAAAATATTTTTTTCAATCGATTTGTGATGTTTAATAATTGATTTCCACCATTCCAATTTTAAAATAACAAAGCGATTGACTTTACTACTTTTTTTTTCTCTACTCACTTTGAAAAAAAAGAACGGTTAAGAAACTGAGTAAAAAGCTTGGGTTGAAAACCATTATTTGATCACATAAAGGGTGGTTGGTTTACACGCACTTATTTTAGGAGGTGATATTCTCAACTTTGAGAACGGACTTGGAAATATATAAAATATCAATTTATAGATTTTTTTTCGAAGACACGGATGACTGTGATGTGAACAAAACCTGCTAACTACCAGATCTTTAAAACGGTGCGTAGCAACACCGAAAAAAATAACGCAGAGCCAAAAAGAACATATGTACAGGAGTAAAGATTGAAAGTAAAAGGATGGGAGAAATCGTTCTCTTTGTATCTTGTTTTAAGAATATCATGATTGACACAATAAGTTCCTAAAATCACAAACTTATGAACTTAAGGTTTCCAAACTTGGGCATGACCTCGTAGACACTGTTCAAACGATAAATGTTTATCACGCAGCTACAAGACTGATACCATTATCTACATATTAATAAATGCACATTCCTATTTCATATACAAGTTGGTTGTTATGTATACCACAATGTCCACAGCCGTCCGTTAAGTCAATGTTTCACGGCAACTTTCCATAATGAAATAGGGTCAAGGAAATAAACAAATTAACTCATTATATTATTGGCTCAATACAGAGCTTCGTGGAACTTATATTTTAACCATGCACTGATGTGCTTAAAAAAATGAAAGAAAAAAAAAGAGAATGTGACTTGCTCAGCCATTTAGTTTAAGTGACATTAAATATACTTAGAATCCACTGAGGCGGAAGAGCTTTACTTACTTCCACTCCACGTTGAATTTAAAGAGGAATTAAGAATATCCCGTTCCCTATATTATGATTTTGAGAATGTATCGAATGCCTTTAAATTGGCCTTCTTTGAGATCAGGTCACTATGGTCTATTGGACCCGTATGAGGGTGGACCAGAGCAAACAGCTCTGCTCGTTCGGCATTCATCTTAGGGCAGACCCACAGTAAGTCATTAGCGTATCAGGGCATTCACACCTTCCTTCTTCATACCTTCCCTTATTAACTGTATTTTTTTTCGTTTTCCACAATTTAAACCAGGGTTTCTCAGCGGAAACGTTTCTTAGAAGAGCTGAAAAAATGATCCCACGCTCTTTATTTGGTTTAAATCTATAAATTTTGGATTAGGAAATTCTTGGAAGAGCTCGTAATTTTGGGATTGAGAAAGGTTGAAAAACACCGATTTAAACTATCACAGGAGGTTTTTATAATTATTTGAGCAATAAAAAGAGTCTTAAAGTGTGGTGATCCCTCCAACGTATTTTTGAGTAAACGCCAAAAATTTTCATGACCCTGAATAGCGTAAAGTTACAAAAGTATTTTTTTTAATAAAGTTAAATAACCAAACCTTTTTTTACATAATGTGAAATGTGAGTATATAACCTTTTTCTGATAAAATAATGTATTCTTTTGGATAACATGATCGCGCGTAAAAAAATTCACGACTTCGTAAAAAATCTTAATTGTTAAAAAGGTCGGGTAGGGAAAAACCCTTTTTGTAATAAAATCCTAACGCACTTAGCTTTTTTCAATGCTATTAAATAAACACAATGGAGAATTTGCCGGCTAACTTCCGATTTTTTCTCTCATACAAATTGAGTTTCACATTAAAACTGGCACAATCGAAATGAAGCCGATGGAAATTTGTTGCGGGAGACCGCTGAAGTGAAATGTGAGTATAGATAAAATTCTGTATTTTCAATATTTTTTCGCTTCTACCGATTTTTTAGAAGTTTTTTTAGTTTACAGAATAACTCACTACTTATTTGCTATTTCCATTTTAATAACATTTATATTATATAACAGTACCTTAAAATTGACAGAAAATACAAGACAGCGCTCTGTCACGTCAGTGGTTATGGAGAGACGTTGGAACTGTCTGGGTCACGTGCTGCGGATGCCTTCGGAAAGCCTCAATCTTGCCTACCTTTCGACCGGTGGGATTACGGCGCCCCGGATGTCCGTCGGGTACTATCCATAGGATGTACTCGGCGGAACTGATGGATGCTGGCATGTCATGGGAGGAAGCAAAGCAATTGGCAGACAGGGAAAAATGGAGGTGCCGTATGCTTCACATAGGGATCGAGTATGGTCAAAAAAGAAGAAATTGATCATGAAGGCGCATTTAAAAATGTAAACGATTGAACATTATTGGCTGTTGTGGTAAATATTTATTTTAAAATTTTATTGTTAACTATTGATAAATACTCCTTTCATAGTTGCAAAAATGTAATTAATTTTAAGTGATTTCTTGTAAAACTTACTTTTTTTTAAATTATTGGTCAAATTTTTAAGCTATAATATTTAAATATATTTATTTAGATCTCACTTCACGAAAATTGTTGCTGAATATGTTAATATGTCCCAAATAGTCGACCGCATGTTTTCCATTGTCAAATTTTCCATCACAAAAACATGTTCATTTTCCGGAAATAAATTAAATACTAATATATAAATTTCATTTGCGTTACAAATTATATAATTTAACATTTTGTTTTTCGTTTCAAATAAACCAATTGTAAAATTTTAATAAAACGTGAAATTAATATGATTTTGTTTACATTTTCCATTGTTATACTAATTCTCAAACGAGCAACAAGATGAATAATTATATTTTTCGTTTATATTAAAATATGATCTTTATTTTCAAAATCTGTATTTTTAATTGAACCTTTTTTAATGAAAAAATATCTCTTGTTATTATTCTATCATGAAAGTATCAAATAACAAATTAAATTGTTATATTTAATTAAAGATTTGACGTACTTTGATGTTTTGATTGAGTGTCTTAATTTTAATGAAATTCAACTTATCAGAATATATCAGAACAAAGTATCAAATACATAATAATTATCGGTTCAATTTTTTTTTAATAATATAATATTTTAGTTACATAATTTAAAATATTTTCTCAGATTTTCAGCATTTAATCAAATTTTAAAAATAACAAAAACTTCCTTCAATAATACACCAAGCTTTGATGAGTATTTTTTATTTTTACATTTCCCTGCATTCATGGTGCATAAAAATATTCCATAAAAAATAGTAATTTATAATTTAGTATATCGCTAACTTTTTAACCTCAACATTTTACAGTTAAAAATGTGTTGATGAAATAAGTGTTTGTAAATAGAGTTAGAAGATCACTTATATAAAAAAAAAATTGTTTATAGATATATGTATAGATTTGTATCGATAATATTTGTATTCAATTACTTGTGAAAATCCTGTAGACAAATCACCACCAAATATAAATAATGTAAAATTTATCCCAAAACAAAAGGTCAAATACATTATAAATTTAAAATGGGCGTGAAAAATGTTTGTCCTTTTTACACACTTAAAGTTTTAAAGCTCCCACGAGGTGACTTTTTAAGATAAACCTAGCCGTGTAGCTTTACTCTTCTTTTCTGAGATAACGGACACTGAATCAATGTACCTACACGTTAGCCAGCAGTAGCAAGGGAGTAAAACGAGCACCCACCCTGACGTAAGGTGTAGCTTACAGCTCGACTGAAAGGTTGTGGCAATATTTGATTTAATAAAAAAGTAAATTTAAAAATTTATTATCAAAAACCTAAAGAATCTACATACAAACTTGCATACAAATACTATAGAATAAAATATGATTGTTGTAGAAGTAAAGTAGTCAAAATAAAAAAATATTCTTTCGTTTATTTTGTGGCCAAATTCCTATTTGTATTGTAATCGATTCATACTAAATCTGCTAATTAAATTCATTGCCGTTATAAAAAAATCACTAACTAGTTGCTATCTATATTTTTAAATATTCAATTGTTTTACTTTTATTGCCTTTGATCGTTTTTAATACCCAACAACGTATTAGAAATGCAAATTCATTTATAAAATTTGGGTTATTTTTTATTCTATGAATTTCTTTTAAAACAACAATGTTATTTATTCAATTAACGTAATTCGAGTGTGGTTGGAAAAATCATAAAATTTACTCGTATGAGATTGAGACAGGGTTAAGTAACAATGATATTATATTTCAAAAGCGAACACTATCAGTATAAATAATTACACTTTTCAAAAAGTAAGAGAACAAATGGTTCCCTAGTAATAGTTACGCGATATTCACATACAAACTACTACCAAATTACTTGACAAGCTAATTTATATAGGGCATAATGGTTTAGCTACCAAGCATTTTATACTTTGCCGAATAGTGAACAGGGTATCATTTAGACGAGGCAAAACTCAGAATGCAGACCACAATTTCTGGGATTGTGTCTTAATTTATTCTGCGGGAAGAGTTGATGGTAGTCAGTTTGTTGCTATTGGACCCATGGGACCCCTGACATGATGGCTAACAAGACAAACTAAAGTATTGCATGCAAATTTGCGGCGTCATATGGAGAGTGTATAGGTATGTATATACAGATAAAAACTACGTAATTTATTAAACAAAACACTTTCAGTACACTAAGGTGCAAGCCACAGAGACTTGTTTAACTGCTTACGAGAAAATCTTAGAAATAAGAAATAAACATACACATTGTGTTATTATGTCACGGGAAATAATTAATTTGCTAGTACCTAATGTATATTCATAGCAGGTGTTGGTAGAAATAACAATGTAACGTTCTATAATATATTTAAATGATATCGTTAAATTTAAAGTAAAATCTGTCGTAAATTACCAATCTTAGAGGTAAATGCTTGTAGCGATGCTGTTTTTTCTTAAAAACATGATCAAATAAAATTAAAATGTTGCAATGCTTGTCCATACTATAAGGAATAATAATTGTTGCAAATAAAGGAAGTAACATTTTAATTGAATTCACAAGATTGAGGTTTATTCTTACTTAAACATGTAAATTGTGACATAACAGATTGTTTTTGTACTAGAATATTAGATATGGATTATTTATCTATTCCATCCACTACCACGACTTGTTTTTACACATTAACACTGTCTGGCTTGCTTAAAAGACAAAATATAAAGTCATAAATTTACATACAAAGTTTTGTACTCGATCCTTGTTATAAAATATGCGTTACCCGGGAGAGATTTTTGTAACATTTACTCTACATTTTGTTTCAGTCGTAGATGTTCGTAGAATTCTATAGAGGTTCGTAGAGTCGTAACGCCGCTACGGTTTCCCATCAAACTTTGATGTAGCACTTTGTGTCTTAAAGAAAGTGTGCTTCACAGTTAAATGAATGACTCGCCTTGACAAAAGTAGTTTACTGTTACGACGCCTTTTTGTTTAAAAACAAACAAAGTTTTTGGAAGCTCGCATTATCTTTTGCTTTCAAAATATTCCAATTCCATGAAATATATATACTCATTTTTCGATCAAATTTAGTACGTTTATATTTAAACGTGATGTTACAAAAAAATAGTACTGTATTATTATATTGACTGTTAACTGAATGTTACAAAATAGCAGTATCACTTATAATCATTATTTCATTTGATACAACTTTTCCAAATTATATTTCGTCGTAGATAACATGGTGTAAGAACTAGGGCCTTCAATATCGGGATCCCGTCCAATTTTTTGATCGCGAAATTCTGGGATTGTGAAAGTATTAATCTCGAGATTTAGGTATTGAGCATAACAAGAAAAATAATGTTTTTTTTTGAAAACTGGCAACCAGGCAAAAACAGAAATGAAAAAACAAGTCCCAAATTATTTCATTTTGGGAATTCTATAAATTTCTAACTTTTTGTAATTGGCCAATGACTAATCCTTTTGAAAGCTACAAAAACTAAATTCCCAGGATTTTAAAAACAAGTAGAAAAGATTTTGAAGATCAATCCCGTGATTGGAATTATTAACATGAATATTTTTTAAATTTTACATTTAATTCACAGAATTAAACGGTTTTTACGGACGCTTAAGAGTAGGCATTTCTACCATTTAGCATATTTTTTACAATATTATAAAGCAGTGGCTTAGATTCACCTCAAATATTTTTACAGTTTTCAAAAGAAATTATTCATATTTTTAAGCTATGACAAAAAAAATCTTTTGAAGTATTTTTAGAGGAATCGTCATTGAAGAATATTCTAAAAAGAAAGATTTTTTGTATCAATATGAAGTATAAAAAATCCTATTCGAAAATTTCTAGGGGCGTGTTTTACGATAAAAAAGTTGTTTGATAACTACACCAGTTGGTGTTTCTTTTTAATCATCTATGAACGTAGTAAAGAAAGCAATGTGTCAACTAGCCCTTCTCTGTACACACCGTTTTCAGTATCAGATAGAACGTTAGCGAAAAGATTTAAAAAAAAAAACAAAATTGCATGCTTTGTTGACAGTTTTTTTTTTTTATTAATGTTTCTATTCCGAAAATAGAAATGGTTACATCCATAACTGAGTGAACAAAACCAACGACGTTTACTCCTATTACTAGTGATTAATAATCGGAGACATATCATTTTTTATAAACTATAATAAATTTAAAAACATATGTTATGAAATAAAATTCCACCAGTTAATACGAAAGAATAACAAAAGTTTTACATCGTTTTATTTAATAAAAGCTTACTGTTATGAAATTGCATTTTTTTTATCCCAGCACGTACAGTAGCGAACATTGTCAAGGAGAGGATAAGCTTCCATCTGGAGGCTTTTCTACATCCTATTCACGTATGACAGAACAATGTGGATATTGCCAAGACGATGTCAGCTAACATTTAATTTTGCTCTTAGTTTTTCTCTTAATACAAAAGAAAACGTTCAGTTTATTCTTCAGTAAGTCTCCAGAGTAATCAAAACTGGAACAACCCATGCCCTTTGTAGTTTTACACCTTTCTTTGGATAAAACCAATTTTTCAGATACCTGAAAATGTATTTTACAGTATTATAAAAGTGCCGGATGCGTGGTTGAGTTCCAACGTCGTTGACTTAGAACACGCAGGTCACGGGTTCAAATTCCAGTACGGGCAGCTTTATAAGATTGATTTTTAAATCGAATTATGGATTGCCGATATACCGACGGCATAGACGTATGCAATATCATAAATTGTCTCCCACTCATTATATTCTAAAAAATAGACGTAGCAAGAGCGATTAGCTAACAACTGGTCATATATAGTATGTAAATGTAAATATTCAAAAGTCAAAATACACTTTTCTTTATAAGAATATAGCCATGCTATACTATACTTAAATTCATTTATTTCTTGACAAAAATATAAACATAATAAATATAGGTTTTGCCATGTTTAATAAATGAAATAATTTGTTTCATTTTTTTTCACTATGACGATTAATTAATTCTACACGATCATGTTCAAAAATTGTGTCACCTCTTATTACCTAAAGATTGCAGTACTGGAAGAGTATAATATCAATACCGGTATATTGATATTTCATATATAATACAAACTTCATAAAGTTGAATTGTTGTGATCATGAAATAAAACTTAATAATCTTTTTAGACAAATTTCATTATTTACTTATGTTAAGTATTAATGGAATATGAAAGTTTTATATTATTTTGATCACACTTTTTTCTTAAAATATATTTATTTCGATAAAGCGAAACTTTACTTACTTTTTTTGACTGAAGATAATTGAGTTTTTCACTGTTTGATTGGTGATCTGAAATAAAATAATGTTGGTATTAGTATTATTTTTCTGTAAATATTCGATTAAATGCCACATAGCAGTTAGCACACTTTACGCTTCTGAGCTCGCCAGGCTGGCTATACGAATTGAAAGTATAAACGCGTTTTACTTTATATCTAACTACCTAGTCATGGTGAAGTGTTATTAATAACAAACATTAGCTAACAAGCTGTCACATGCCCTAGAATGATGGTGGTTTTAAAAACTATGAGAGGTAATGAACAAAATAAATTTACAGAGATCTGATAGCTTTTTTAAATTTGTTAACATCGCTATAAAATTGCGACATGTTGGGTATAGCTGAACTAACAGCATGTGGCATAAAAACTGTTAAGAGCGAACTAACAGTCTGCGTAGTCGAATAGTCAACGCTATTAGCTTCGGATACGGAGGTCACGTGTTCAAATCCCAGTACGGAAAGTCTAATAAATTGATTTTTCAATCGATATATGAATTTCCGTTCGAAAGCATGAATGTATCTAATGTCTTGATTTCCCCCTCTCACCCATCCTATCCAAATTACGGGGCGTAACAATTAGCCAAACATTATTCCTGCCTTAGCCCTATCCTCATATTCATACTATTGAGCTTATTCATGAGATATTGAACAACTGAGTAACAAGAAGTTGTTGTAGAAAAACTACCGTTGAGATAAACTCTATTGGGATTTCATATAATCTACGGTAAGAGTGGACATGGTAAAAATAGAGTGAATTCAGTCTACCAATACAAAATAATTGCCACGATTAGCTTACCACTGGTCCTTTTTTAACCGTAAATTTGTGTTGAGAAGTGTCATTAGAAGTTCGTATGCCCCACATTGAGAGCCGTTATGGCCTAAAAATATATTATCGTAAGGAATAATGTAAAAATAAGTTTAAACAACAACTTTGTCATTTTAATTTTACTCATAATTTGAACGATTCAAATTTAACAACTTTGCAATGAAAACCTCAAAGACATACTTATATGGCACTTCGTTTATTTATAATTGCGTTTAAGTTAAGATACAGCACTGGCGTCATTTTAACTTTTTACATTGAAAGCTTAGTTAAAAAAATGATAATGTAAATGTTCATAATTCTAGTTAGCTAGATTATATGATATGCCAGACTTCACGGGTTCGAGTTCCAGTACTAACAGCAATTTTTCAATCGATTTATCGAATTTTTTTCAAAGGCATGAGTGTTTGTGATGTCTCTCCCACCATTTCCGATCCTTTAACAACCAAGCGTACCGAGAGCGATAAGTTAACAACTAGTCCTGTCCTAGCTTTATTATTCTATCCCTACTAATTTTATTCAAAAAAGAGAGGTTGAGCGACTGAGTAATGAACAGTTCTCGTAGAAAAAACTTCTATTGAGATCCCTCTATTAGTAGGCCATATGCTCCACATTGGGAGCGGATATGGATAAAAAAATATAAAATTAATTACACGTTTTTTTATATAAACACACCAGTTACCACTTGTTTCTCATTCATTGATAATATTAATTTATTTTGGAAATAAAAATAACTGGATACAGCAGACGAGATATCTCGTTAAATTTTTCAACTCGCCAGAGACGAATAACCTTGTCAATAACTAATTAAATTAATAATTGCAAATTATAGCCGGCGTGCTAAACATAATTTTAATATATTTTAAAGGTTGTAGAATATTTATTCATGCATCAAAATTATCAGCAAAATGTGCAAACTTACTTATTACACAAGCACTAGCTTTGAGAACATAAAAGAAATGTGCTATACAAGTGCATGGAAACTATACACCCGATCCTAATGTTCAACCTTCCGTCTAAAAAGGTTTCCCACACCTTCTATCAGCAGAATATGATAGGGTCCATAGATAACGCATGGCGTGGGACCTATAAGCCAATAAAAATAGCCTTGGGGCTTTTCTTTATGGTGCGAGGGAGCCAATAAGCCCTTTAAAGAAAATGCGGGAACGGTAAAAGTTTGCCATTACTTGCCTGGGACCCCAGATTGGAATTATATGGTTTCATATCTCGGAAAACGCTGAGCAGACGAAAACTTGCTGTCGATTTCAAATGTAATAGCAAGATTTATGTGGTTTTTTTTTATAGTCCCGATAAAATTTTGAGAATTTTTCATTTGCCTTTCCTTCGAGAAACATTTTATCTTAGTAATTTTTATAAAAGTTACCAAACACAATTAAATATTCATTGCTAAAATCACGCGGTAGGAGAAAAAACTTCATGAACAAAATTTTGTCAGGACACAATTGTACTGCCAAAACGTGACAGACAAAATAGTTGTGTGTTTTTTTTTAAGTCTTGTATTCACTCAATTTTTTTAATTCAATATTCATATCGTTGCGTTCTTAAACCATTTCTTGTAAAAACAAAAATAGACACACAAAATTTCAAATTACTTTAAAAACTTTAATCAAATATTTTTTCCATGCCATTTTGTTCACGCAATTTCGATTTGAACATTTTTCCTTGTGACTTTCGATTAAATTTGATTCTTAGAACTATGTTCAATTAATTTATCATTCAATAATTAATAACCTCACTTACATTAAACTTTTATCTTTGAAGTCAAAACCTAAATTTAATATTTGATTATATATCATATAAAACTTGCAATAAAAACTTACCATATTGCAAAACAAAACGTTCAAATTGTAAGTTTTGTATAATTTCCAAATTTTGTACATATCGTTATGTTTATAAGATCTTACTATAATATTGTATGTTCTTGACACTTTTTTGTTTCAATGAACTTTTTTCCTGTCTTTATTTCAAAATCTCATGTCAAAGAGTAATTTACAGTAAATTAAATTTATTAAGACTCATAAGCTCACAAACACACAAGAACATTATAAAGAAATAATTTAATAATAAATGTTTACCTTAGAAACTTTGATTCTGGCAACAATTGTTTCCTTATAAATCATTACTGTACTAGTTTTATTGGGAAAAAATAGTTTCATTCGATGAATTCAATATATTTTTTAAGCCGTTATGTTAATACTATTTTAAGCACAGCATTTCGTCTGCGCCGTTTTATGCGTATAACGTAATCTGCTCACTTTATCCTATCATTTAAGCTCCAGAGCAATTGGGAGATAATCCAATTTATTGCCACTTTATAAGATTATCGTATAGAAGTAGTTAATAACTTTATCAACATTAATCTTTTACCTTGGAAAGCAAAGGCTCGATTCTTACCCTCTAATGCTGACGACAATATTTTTTAGTCTATGAAATCAGCCGCACACTATTTTAATACGGTGAAAAGGGTTCCATTTAATCAACGTGTTTGTCCAGCTCTTGAGTTATATCTCCTGAAACGGAGAGCGTTTCACTGGGGACTGTAATAAATCCTTTAGTCTAGACATCCGTTAAGCCTAGCTACCGTCAGATGGCAGTTAGAGAGCTGGATTAAAGTTTCGTACGACCTTAAGTATGAGAATCATAAGAGCAAAGATACGAATACATTTGATGACAATATATCATTTTAAAGATAATAAAAGATTAGTACTAACTCTTAAAATATTCTAGTTCGGCATTAAGCCATTTTTTATTAAATTTTATTGCATTAAACATATAGCATATTTTTAACAGCTTAGCAGATTATAAATAAAATTTGCTTGTAACATTCTACTTATTAGCTGGGTCCGTAGTCAAATGGTTAACGTCTTTGACTCCGATTACAGAGCTCATAAGTTTTATTAATTGATTGCTTGAAGGCATGGGTGTCTGTAATATTTAAAACTCCTTCCCACTACCAATTCTACCCTACAAACGAGGCGTAGCAAGAGTAATTACCAAACCGCCTTAATCCTATCTATCTAAACTCTTATGAAACGGAAAATATAAGTGACTGAGCAACTAGTAGATCTTGTAGGAAAAAAAATATTAAGATAAACTCTATAAGAATTCCGTGAGCTCCACATAGGGGCTTAGTCAAAAATATAAATATATACAATTTAAAATAAAATATATTTTTTTTTTATTATAATATATATGGTTTTATCATACATAATATATTACAAATAACTATATTCTAATCGAAAATGAAATTTAATAACTTTGTTATTTCACAGGTTGTAAAACAGATTATGTCACGTGTTTCGTTTCTTTGAGAAGCATCGTATAGTATCACTAAGTATAGTATAGTTTTTTTACAAAAAATCTAAAACTTGATTCTATTTTTTCACTTATAAACTACAAAAAAAATGCAGGGAGGAGTTAAGATACAATCACTAATAGTAACTAAGCAGATCAAATTTTATTTTATTTTAAAAATGAACTTACACAAAGTTACCGCTAAATACATCGAAAATATTAAAATATGTTTTATTTTATTTTTCATCGAAAGCAACCAGCGACGTCCCGAGGGCATAGGCGAGTAGACAGATAGTTGCCTAGGGGAAGCAAGTCCTAGGGAGTGACAAATGATCACAGATTTTTTTTAAAATAGTTTTAATTTGGTTCATAATTAATTTATTCTAATACCGAAAAACACATTTGCAAAGGTAATAATTTTATGACTGATTTTTATACAAAAGGTATTAATTATACTATATAAAAAAAATATTTCTTAAATAAGACATTTACCGATGGTGGCACTATAGGCGATAGCTTTGGAGTATTTCTATTCAATTTGGAAAGGAAAAAGGACGCAACCCACACATTTTTCAAAACAGCTTTATTTCGATTATCACAATATATAAAAGTTGACAAAACGTTCTACCAAAAGGATGTTAGCTGAACATTCCCAATAAGTATATAAATTTAGCTTTTCAGTTTGAAAAAATAAGGGCCTGCGAAAATTGCGATAGTGAAAGAAGGTATTTTTGAAAAAATAATAAAATAAATGTTAGACAAAGTCAATTAAAAACCAGTGGATCAGTTATCCGTACACAAGGTTGTTTATATTTCATAATTTGCCTTTGGCTCAAAATCACCAAAAATCTTTGTTTGTGTCTCCTGTAAAATTTGTGGGTTACGTCTTTTTTCCATTCCACAGTCGATATGTATTAATTTAATAACGGGAAATAATGAAAAAATCACATTTATTTTTATGGCCTTAGGTGATTCATATGTAATATAATTTCAAAAAGGTATTTCGAGAAATAATAAGGGCGCTATTTTAAACTTTTCCTAGGGACGGTACATAGTCTAAAAAACGTCACTGAAAGCAACTGATTAATTTTAAATATAAATGCACATGAATACCTCTGCTTGTTTTTGTTTCTTCTTTCCTATTGGTTGGTTTACTACCTCACGCAATAAGTTTTACAACGCAATTCCCCACCATAAAGAGGACGATTCTTCGATGATTCCATCACAATAAAACTAGAGACCTCTCGCCAAACATCCGGTCGGTGGTTCCACTCACCAGCCGAATCATTCCGAACGGTCACGAGCCACAGTAACGGTCTACAATTATTTTTTATACGCTCTCGGGCGGGACAGCCTGCGTCGTATCGCGACATTCGCAGCTTTTTTTAAAGCTTTTGCGGGAAAGTTTCGTATCAAACAGAGCTTACTAACCATTCAACTAGAATTTGGAACTATCAAATTATTACTTTATTATAATATAAACTTTCAACTCATATAAAAGAGTTTTAGCCTTTTAGCTGCCGTAGATAATTAATAGTAATTACCTAGCACGCCGGCTATAATTTACAACTATTAATTTAATTTACTTACTTAAGCAAACATTTGCAAAAGTAGTTGTCTGAGGATGCCTCTGAAAGAGGCGAAACACGTGTCACATTTTGTAACACAATACGTGGAATAATCAAAGTTATTTTTCTTTTATAATAAAATGAACTTCCACAAAGTTACCGCCGAATCCATCGAAATTATTAATTTAATTAGTTGTTAACGAGATAACTCGTCACTTGCGTTTTAAGCACGAAAAATTTGACAAGATATCTCGTCTGTGGCAGCCATAGAGTTAAAACAAAATAAATTAATTTCAAATGCAACCGATATTTATAAAATCGATATAGATATATATACTCATATAAAATTAAATTTGGTATTACACTGATTATGACACGTGTTTTGCTTCTTCAAAAATATTTTCAAATTGACTATAAGTGTTGATGGTCGTATTTATTTTTTCTCAAATTTCAAGTATTTTTTTTTTTTATTGACTTAAGTTTTATTACTGACTAACGTTTCTTTTTCTAATTTGGAAAGAACATAATTATTTAATATTACAATATTTTTTGATAAATAGTTTCAAATGCATTGTAATAGTAAAAAAATATTTATTATTGTGTTTCAATTAAATACTCTAATAGTATTCATTGACATACTTTATTAAATAATCTGATGTATATTAAACACCTCCAGATTGGGAGTGGATATGGATAAAAAATGTATGTTAACACCTCCATGCCCATGATGCAATCGTAAATAGTTGAGCCATTAAGTCATTCAATATTTCTCTTAATGAGTTATTATCATTTTAGGTATTCTAGCATATATACATTTTTGCCTGTGTGGTCGAGTGGTCAACATCGTTTGCTACCGCTACGGAGGGCACGGGTTCGAATCCCAGTACGAGTAGTTTTATAAATAGATTTTTCAATTGATTTATGAATTTCTGTTCAAAGGCATGTATGTATGTGATGTCTTGAATTACCCCCTCCCACCCATCCTATCCTATGAACGGGGCGTATCGAGAGCGATTAGCTAACCACTAGTCCTGTCCTAGCCCTTTCCTTCTATTCCTACTCTCTTTGGAAAAAGAGAGGTTCAGCAACTGAGTAACAAGCAGTTCTCGTAGAAACATTTCTGTTGAGATAAACTCCATTAGGAGTCCATATGCTCCATATTGGAAGCGGACATGGTATTTATCGTAAGGATTTTCGGCTTGAATTTTTAAGTCAAGTATAATATGTTTTATAAATATAAACTTTTTCAGTTCTGTCTATCATTTATTGCATACCGATAGTGACACTTGGTGTTTTTTAAAACGTATTTATTAGATTATAGAATGAAAGTGAATAGTTATGACATGTTCAATTTGATCATTAGAAGTACTTTGTTTTCTAACCAAGTTATAATATGTTCATGTATGGAATGAGTATTGCAAAGTATACGTAGTTTAACAAAAAAGATTTACGTTAAAATGTTTGCTACCCCTGCATACAGAAGCATAGAAAAGGGTTCAAAATAAGACCCATTGTTACTGGTGAGATATTTTCGGGACAGTGCTAATAATAATAACACCAATAATAAAGACTTTGAAAGCTTAATTGTCCCGGAAAATCCCTGTGGTGAAAAATAATTGGTTTTATGAAACTAAGGAAAAGCTCGTTCTCAAAAATATTTTTCACACATACTATATTTATTAGTCGTAAGCAGCTGAACGCGGACAAAGTCTGAATAAATGAATTTTTCAGTTAAGAAATTTGTTTAACTATTTAAGCTTTTAAACAATGACACACCTTTAAAATACGAGATAAGCCAATCGTTCTATTGTAATTCGTATGAGAAAAAAACTAAATGGTATTACCGTTTCAGAAATGTTTACCAAATGAAATTAAAACTAAGTGTAAACAATGATTTATTAACTTTTATTAAACTAAACAAAATTAAAAAAAAACAGTTTATAGCTATTTTGGCCAATTCCATCATCAGAACAATGTTTAAACCTCCATTTGGGCATCTATATATACAGGCTTAGAAAAGATACACACCCCTTATGTAACTTATAACAAATATCAGCATAATTTAAACTTATTTACCTTGATTAATCCCATATTTTTTATCGTTTATAGAAACACTATAGTCATGTTTAATAAATGTCATACTATAACAGTTTTTTTTAAATATAAATTAAGATGTTGGAGTAAATAACAGGATAAATTGTGTTACTCTTTTAAGCCAGTATATACAGTTGAGTAAATGTAGGCTTAAAATTAGTTCTGTTGAAGGCATACGCCGAAATAGCTATCAATTAACTTTTTAAAAAATCTAGATTTTTTACTATATTATAATGGAGATCTACTGATTCAATCAACAAGACTGATTTCACTTAGTAAATGAGTATTTTTGCTAACCTCAAATACCCTGCTGAAACCAATCTGGGGAGTCCATAATGTACTGGACTGGACTGTTTGATTTTTTTTTGCTAGACGCACTTATATGCATAAACCAATTCGACATACCCAACGAACAAAACACTTACTTTCATTGATTATTTTGCATGAAACAAAATGCAAGCTTAAAAAATATTTAGTGAAATAAAACGATATTGACTAGCTTAGAATTCATATAAATAATTTAAAATGTGTACATTTTTCGTCAATAAAATTCTTTTAATTTCACTTTCCGAATCAGCAAAGGTGAAATACTAAATTATTCGCTGAGGGTATCAAAATAAAAACTAACTAGCTTATATTTTATAAAAACTTGCTATATTCTGTAAATAAATAATCGATTGTTTGTTTTTAGCTTAGAGTAGGTAATATATTCGAGATTAACAATTGAGTGAATATTCTATTTAAATTAAAATGGTTTTATTCAAAAACATATATATAAAAAATAGGTTATTATACGTTAGCAAAATAACCAGTAGATTAGAATTTATTTTTGTTGAGATTTTTTGCGCTGTTTCCCATGCATAACAATAATGGCAATACTTCATCCTTTTTATGATGTTAAACAAATTTATGCACGTGTATATTATATCCTACATTTTGTTAACGGAAACATAAAAATGCTCTTTGAATTCTCGGACAAAGGTTAGTCATAAAAAAAATGTTGGGCAAGGATTCTCTCGTATCAAAAAGTTCTTTATAATGGAGAAATTTGGATCATGTTTAATAATCCCAACTTAGAAAGTGTAAATCCTTGTAAGGATTCATCAAATGTAAATTAATGCAAATTAAATAAATTTTACTGAACTCCAATAAAAAATGAAATATTGAATTGAAAGCAAACTTGAATCATGCAGAGTATAAAATAACTAAGAAAGTGATTTTATTTCTAGTCTAATGAATTATTAACTATTAACATGTATGAAATATAAAAAAAAGCAATGAACAATTTTTTACAAAAAGTTATCTGTTATGGAATATATTTGCAGGGTACCTTTTTTTAAAAATTTGATTAACTATACTGTAATATGTTAACATAATGAAATAAAATGATTTTACTGTTGTTGTAAACCGCTGAAAGAAAATTCTGTGACGATCGCACTTAAGTCCACTTTGAGGTTCCGCGCTGTTTTAAAATGGTCATAACATATTCCTGTTCCTTATTCACAGACTGTCTAAAAATAAATTTACTTTCAACAAATATAAAACATAGATTCCTACTATTAATTGATTGAATAGCCATTTACTTGGTAGAACTCCATTGTAATGAGGTAATAAAATATGAAAGTATTTTAGTTCTACAAATGTTATTGTATACAATGTTGCAAACTTTTTCGGCTTACGCCTTCATCAGAACTATGTTTAAACTTGCATTAACTCAGCTACATATACTGACTCAAATAATATTACAATCATAGTACTTTTTTTTTTTAATTATAAATATATTTAAACCTCACCTAAGCGTTGTTAAAAATTGTACTCGAAGTAGGTATAATGTTTATCTATTAGGATAAAAAAATGTCACGTTACCCAAATGTCCATAGCGTTTAAAAACGATAATAACCAATGCCTTTTCTTTCTACAGATACAATTATCTGTATTTAAGTGGCTAAGAGATCGTCTTATGGTACAGTTAGTTCTTATTGCAAGCCTTAAATACTTTTGTTGTTGATTTTTGTTTGATACAATAACAGGAAATGATGTATTTGCTTTATTGATACCTTTTCGAAAGTATAGGTATTTGTAATCTCCTTAAATTATCTTTCCAATAAATAGTAGAAGTGAGAGAAAATTATTTAACCCTAGTTCTGTTCTATCACATTCTATCCTTAGTACTCTCTTTGAAAAAAAGTTATTTATTAACAGTTTTCGTAAAAAAATGTTTCCGTTGAGATACTTCCATTAGAAGCGGACGTGTATTAAAATGTTATATTATTAAGTGTCTTTTCTCTGTTTTTAGCAAAGCAATATATTAAAACAATATCATCTCCATCCGACTTTATAGAAAGAAAAGTATATTCAACTGATTTTCAGTAATGGTTGAAAGTACTTTATGTGCACCATGTGGATATGTACGGTTATAATATAATATATGGCGTGCAGGCGCTGTGCAGAAAACGCGAGTAAAATATGCAGGAGTCTGCGAATTTCTGGAAAGAAAATATCAAACGAAAAGAAATGGAAATTCACGGCTTTCTTTTGACGTTTATGTGGTTTGCGAAGGTAATAACTTCGCTCCGAATACCCTTTTTTACTATTACCTTTTTATCCAGCTTAATCGGGTTTTGTAACAAAAGGGAATGGGATGATGGTTATTTTGCTGATTCTTTTAAGTCACTAAAAGAACTAATAATATTTCACGATCCTTTGAAATGAAATTAAAAACAAAAAAAGTTCACGCAAGCAACTAAATCATAGATTTACAAGTTGAGATTTTGCTTTAATTGTCAAAAATTCGAATGTTTATAACTTATAAATGTAAAATCGCAATCATAATGTAAATATTCTAATTTATTTATTCCTTATATCAAATTAGTATGTATTTGATTAATTCATAATATATTTTTTAACACTCTTGGGCGTTTTTTTACTCAGTCACACGGTAAAATGTTCAAAGCTTTGAATTAAGATTATTTGAATTGATTTCAAGGTACTCGCATGATACATAATCCATTTGATTATGTTAAAGCGGTGAAGAACATAAACTCGATTAATAAAATATACTTGTTAATGAAATTTGTTTAAGATTCTCTATTCCCATTTAGAATGCTTAACATCAATCTTAACTCTCGCGGCTCAGAGACTAGAAAAATACTTTTCTGCCGATGGGGGTCTTTTAGGGACCCCAGTGGTTTCCTCTTTTTAATTCCCCTAGTGGGGAATTTTAAAAAAATAAATAGTTCAAGGGCTTTTAAATATCTCTCTGCATCATTCTTCATACATTTTTTTATAAAAATCTGTGGTTTTTTAATAAATAATCATATTTTAAGTTGCGCGTAAAATATACGTCATTTCAGTGCAAATATTAATGTGCTACTGACGCGCTTTGCTTTGCGGCGTTCAGCCTAGTTATCTTACGAACGATCGCTGATAAGCGGGCGCTTATCTCTTATCTTATCGTATTTATATAAACTACAAAAGGTCCAAAAAACTATGATATAAGAATACCTTAATTATAAACATTGTATCACCCATATTAAAATAGATATTTAAGAAAATGTGGGTATTGGAGTCGCATTTCTTGAGCTTAGAACCGGAAAAGTTAAGACGTAGTAAAATTGTTAATTGTCTAATGATTGTTTTTGTAAAAATATTTTTAAAATTTGACAGCTGTCATAACCTTTCTACAATGTACAATATTATTTTAAAAAAACTGAATACTTATAAAAACAATATTAATACAAGCATTATGAAATTCTCATATAGTTATTATACATATTTTCACATATGTGATATTGCTTTAAATAAATACTGATACTTTGTAAAACGGTAAATATTTTCATATTACCTTTTTATTTTTTTATTCTGTGTAACTTTTTCAAACTATGTTTTCTATATTGTATTCGAACACTCTTATTTAAATTATTTTTATATTAATTCAAAATTCTAACTACTTAATCAAGACCAGTTTTTTTGGTTTAATAGAATACAATTAAGATAGTTTTTCTTAACAAAACATAAATATCATAATAATGAACTAAACAGGGTACTACAACATCGCTCAAGAATTACTCAATCTTGTGAGTTTATTAACGTCATATTTTTATAAAGAATTTCTCAAAAACCTTTTTTTATAATTCTAAAGAAAAAGTCAAGTTGTTATGAGAAAAAAATATTGTTACATCGATCATGCAGCTTAAAAAAAGGAAGGGTTTCATAAGACGATAAGGGAAAGTTTATGACACGTTATGTAACAGAGTGCTTTACTTTCTTAACGATTACACGCTTCTTACTAGTGGCGTTACGACGAAGTACCTTTTTAAGACTGTCGTAATGCTTTATACTATACTGATAAATGGAATAAAAAAGTAAAGATAATGTCCCTCTTTAAAGTTAAATAAATATTTTAGAAGCACTTAATCTTACGCGTAAAATTGTAAAAGAGAATTATCCTCATGAAGATTTTGTATTTTGCTTTTTATACGCATTTAAATTTGTGTTTTTCTAAATAAATACTGACAGGATTATGCTGTCTTAATTATTTACTTAACCGCTCTTCCCATCAATATACTGAAAGCACCTTAGGTTAGATTACCAAATGGCGCTTGATTTAATTTCAATACATTTCATAAAAGATGTTAGTACAAACATAACAGACATTAAAATAAATAAATCTGAAATTGACAAATATGTTTTTTGTTGAAGGTATCTGGCATAATACAAAAAAAACTTTTTCTCATTTCCTAGTGACATTTAATCTGACTACTGACCATTAACCAATACTACGACATTGGCTGCGGTTAGTAACGATACATGGAATCGAGGACTCTATTTTGATCCCGGAATAATGGGATTTTAAATCTATTAATCCCGGGTTCTCGAGACTTATCATATTTTAATTTTTTATTATTTTATAAATTCTTATTTACATGATTTGAATACAAACAAATATCTGAAATCACAGCCAACGGCCAAAGCGACAGGTGTTTAATTTTTATGCAACGGTCTTTTCAGTATTTGAAGAGAATACATATCATAAACACCCATGTCAAAGATCTCAAATTAATTTAAAAACATTCTATCCAGCCTTTAAGATTTCAACTGAATGTGTGGTATAAAATTATGGAAATAAAACTGCTGACACATATAAGATTCATTTATTTTTTATGTTAAAATAACAGAACAATAATGTATATAAACAAACTAAAGTACACTGTCAAGAATTATTTTAATAATAAATCGCAAATACTTAGTGATTGATTGAATTGTTACTTAATTGGTAGAACTTCATTTTATGAACGTTAAAAATATCAAAATATTTATTTCTACAATTTTTTTTTATAAATATAAAATTTAATACGTTTTCATACTAAAATAAATCCTATAATTCCAAGATCTTCTTTATACCGATCTTGAAATTTTAGAATCGCTAAATTGGTTGGGATTGGAAGCTCTTGTGGGTAAAAAATTTAGTTAAGAACAATACGAAGGTGTCTACATAAACTATTATTTTAGATGTGACAATAAACCTCTTAAATGTATTAATGTACTTGAATAAATATTTTGCTTCAAATAATGGTTTACAAAATTCAAATGAAGCACTTTTCTGCATTATGATAATATTGTAAATTTTGATGATTGTTTTAAAATAATATACAGAAAAAAAACATTAGTAAAATTTAAGAATAGTTATTTTTCGAAGCAGTTTTGCATCCTACCACCATAGCTTAAACACTATTAATTTGCTGGATAAAACAATGATTTATTTGCAGATTTTCGTTTACCCAATTTTCTCTAACCAAATATAGACAGCTTGTAAATTTTACGCTTAACATCTCAGGCAAAAAAATCTAGTTTGCCTAATGCATATTCAAATTGGCCGCATTGCTCAGCTAGCTCAGCACAGGGGCTTTAGCTATCGGGGGATGATCGTAGAAATGTACGCAAGACGTGGGGCCGGTGGCCAAGGCCCTCGCCGACTCAAATTCTCTCGGTAAATAATTGTCTGAACGTGATTTACCGCCAAAAGGACTGCGTAGGGAAATCGGCGCTATTTATCAGTGGGTGACGGGGACGGGGGTACTTATGGGTAGGAACAGATATGTTCAATAACTTTTATTACAAAAAACCATGCATACAATGAAATGAGTTTTAAAAAACAGACAATTGTACAAACTTTACTATTTTTATACTTATGTCGAGGAATTTCTCTATAGCGAATATAACATTATATATGTTTTTAAAATTATATACACAAACTCTAGATTTAAAATATATAATTTTGTCTAAAGCCAAAATACCAAAGTATCACAATAATTAGCTTCGTTCTAATACTGGGGTGAAGCTAAAAATACCATAAACTATGTAATATATATGTATTTTTTAAAAACCATGTCCGCTCCCAATGTGGAGCATATGGACTTCTAATGGAGTTTATTTCAACAGAAGTGTTTCTACGAGAACTGCTTGTTACTCAGTTGCTCAACCTCTCTTTTTCCAAAGAGAGTAAGGATAGAAGGATAGGGCTAGGACAGGACTAGTAGTTACCAAATCGCTCTCGATACGCCCATTCAAAGGATAGGATGGGTGGGAGGGGGGAATTCAAGACATCACATACATCCATCCATGCCTTCGAACAGTATTTATTTATCATTACTGTTCTCGTATAGTTGACTCTAATTTAAAAGCTATTACACCTATACCAAATCAATCACCTAACTGAGGTATACAATATTCATGATATTGTCAGCAATATAGATAAAAGTTACAGCAATTATATTTTCTTATTTTTTTTCGAAAGATTTTTGTGTGTTTTTTATTAAAAAAAATATGCATTTTTTAGTAAGGAAATATTGATACACAGATGAAGGTTTTAAAGAATAAAAAAACTTCATTACTAAACATATATATTAAACTTTAGAAGGATAAAAATGTTTTTTTATTTAAATAAAAAATGGCAATATCTGTTGCTAGCAATTACAATTTTTTTTAAATATATTACTGCATATATAAAAATATGTCACTATAAAAGAGAATCTCGTCAATGTATACACTAACTAGTAGTTTTTTTGAAGCTTATAAGATTACAATTAAATTATGAATTAACCGGTAAGTGTACAAACTAACGAGCGCTTTTCAGATTAGATATGGTATTACGGTTTATAAAGCCATTAAGGTTAGGTTAGGTTACGTTTGGTTAATTATTTTAGATAGAAAGACTAAAGCTAAGTTGAACGTCAGATGACAATAAAACACGACAATTTTGTTATTGCACGAGTACTCGAGAGTGGCTGGCAACAGTGTTAGTATACTTGTCATTCTTTTTAAGATTATGAAAAATTTAACTACGTATGTGTAGCACACACTGTTCATTTATTATTGGTTTGTTATCTCGTTTATACTATGACTGGCTGTAATGAACAATTTTGTCAAAATCAAAATGTAAAGTAATGATGTTAAAGTCAATTTGAATTCAAATATATATTTAGCATTTCGAATACTTAATAATCAGGATATATTACAAAAAATAATTATTTAAGCCTGAATAAAATACAATACTGTTTGAAGCATCTGATATCTTACGAATGGGCGTCGCTTTCCTTTATATGGAAGATATCGAAGAAGGATTGCCTCTGCTCGCAGATAGGTTTTGTGCCCCGCTGAATATTGCGTAACGCAGGCTTCGTCCTGAAGGCTTTGATGGATGGAGACTGCCAATTGTAGCTTTTGTGCGGTCGTGCTGTTTAAGACATCTTACTTTCGTAAATCACATTTTATCATAAAGTAATTTATTTTAAGCAATTAATATCTATAAAATAACCAAATATTTTCCATTACAAATCTTAGCCTTAATGCGTTGAAAAGTACTGATTATAATTTAACTAAAATTTCACAAGACACACTCTAAAACTTTGTTCACATTTTGGCAATACCCTAAAGTCAAAATTTAATATTTGTAGTAATATCGATCGATAATCGGCAAAAGAATATTAGAGAAACAATTCGGTAAATTGCTTTTAAGCATATAATTGTTCAATATTGACTAAGGCGTTAGTGACAACATTTTAAGAGCGTTATCTCATTCGCCTCATCTTTTTTGGGGTTTTGACTTGTTATCGTTTGTTCCACGTTGACTCTGGTTGAGAAACGCTGATCTAGAGAACTGAAAGTAGCTATCAGTATCATAACAAGATAGGCATTGACCATTTATTACTATTTACTAACCGGATTTAAGAAATTAGTACGAGAGTTGTTTAAAAAATAACCTCTCCTATAAAATTTATAAATTGTCGGTTACGATTTTTTGCATATTGCGGTTCGATGTATAAAGCGGTACATAAATTATCTTTTTAAAAAATAGAACACTTTTCTGTAATAATTCTACATTTATTTTAAAGGAACAGGACCTGTTTCGCTTTTCACGTGCATATTTAGCTGATATGAATATTCATTAATACAGGGCTATTTATAATAATCCAAATAAAACTTATAGAATAATAAGTTAAATGTATCATTGAGGATATTGTATCTACTGTGTGTTACAAAAGACGTAAAGTTTATCGTATGAATAAAAAATAATTAAAATCTAATGCTGCGTAATAATAAGTATTCCGAAATACCTTTTAGAATTAACTTGACGCTTACAAATTCAGACCATTGCATTTTTATACAATTTTAACGGTTGGTTATTAAATTTAACAAATATGTAAGATGAAATGTTTTTAAATAAAAGCGCTAGTTTATGCTAAAAGCAGCAATCATTTAACAAGTGATTTGAAAAAAAGCTTCAAACATTATTCGATTCATATTATAATATAATCACTGAGAGCTCATGAAAAATTCAGCTCAAAGCGAACTCAAAAAATAACTCAATTATATTTGTTTAAATGTTAAATGTATTGAAGTTATTTGATCTCAGTTTATTTTCATATAAAATAAATTCACCTTCAGCTTTCAAAAATAATATGATCAACTTCTTTCACAAACGATGTCAAATGCAAGGGTTATTTTTTTCCCCGCACAAAACATATTTTGACGTGATGCGGAAGGGAGGCGGAAATGTGTATTATAATAAATTAAAATGTATTCCATAAGGGAGGAAACGCATTGTCTGATAAAAGGAAAACGCCGAAGCTTCAACGAATATATCACCCCCGCTGTTTCTCTAATAAATTTTAATTAATAAATTCATGCTTATTTTATTTATGTAAAAACAGATAAGTAAGAGTTTTCATTTTATTTTATGCAAGAACTTATTTAGGCTTTGGTGAATTTGTAATAGCAATAGATATATAAATAGTAACAGTGCTTTTTTTTTTTAAAAAAAAAAAAGGTGCCAGAACTCATTTCATGTCAAACATTTTAGTAAAGATTTTTTTTTCTAATCCAAAACCGCTCCCAATATGGAGCATATAGACAACTCTTAAAAGTATTTTTACGATAACTGCTTGTGATTTAGTTTCTCGACCTCTCTGAAAGCATTGAAAGATTGATGTTTATTTGCTAATTTATATTTAGCTTAATTATTTTTTTGCTGTCATTACTTTTACGTTATAAAATGATTTAAGTCATATTTTCAACCGTCAAGTTTTCAGAGCAAAATAAAAATAATATTTTGTGAATACTTATTTGAAAAATTACAAATACAGAAAAAAAAATGTGCCGGAACACCGTTCCGCCGCGTTACATGGAGAAAAAAGCATTGGATATTATAATCAAACATCAATTCAATTGTAAGCTATGTTGGATTTGAAGTTTTACTGCCAGTGGAGTAGGTCTTACGTTTGGCGAGAGGAGAATATTTTTTGCCTTGAGCGATAAAATAATGCGTAAAAGTGTAACCGACGCGGGAATATTAAAAGGGCGGTACGGCGATTCTCTAACGGGCGATGCGTGCATTTTATGTTTTCGGGGAGGGGCATAATATCATTTTATATTATTCTATATGATAAATCTTCAACAGAGGCGAACAAACGATAAGTGGCATTGCGCGTTTCTAGCTGGGTACACTTTATTTCGCATGCACAATAGCGAACGAATTTCGTATTGATGTGACCACAGAGAGCTGTATATGATAAATGAACACAAAAATAACATCTCTATGATAACTAACATATTAAATCATAGTGAAAGATGATCTCAGCAGACGCTGTCCTACGACAGTCATGCACAACCTTTTTCTTCTAGCGGACCGCATATAAACAAATATTAATGGTTTCAGGTCGCAAAGAAAATATAAATTTAAAGTACGCTCAATTTTCTTTTTACATGGAGATACATTTCACGTTAAATGACCGGTAAAAATATTAATTTATTTATCTGAAATATAGTTTTCATTGAATTTTGAAAGTATTATTTCAAAACCATGCAAAAAAAGATTATGAGTACCTTTTAACAAAAAATGTTTTTATTGTGATTTTTTTCAATAATTTAAACTAATTCTTTAATTATTATTTGAAATATTAAGCTCTAAAATTGAATTCAATTTGTCATCAAGTTTACCACCATGAAAAGATTTATCCTGCTTCAACAAATAAATCTTGTATACATTTGTCGAATTCAATGATTAATTTTAAGATTAAACTTTTGAGGGTTATAAAACAAATTCAAATAGGTCACGGCTTGTGTGTCACTGTTCTACGAAAACTAGTTTATGTTATATTACTTAACATGTTTTTTTAGGGAGAGGAATGATAGAAGCGTAAAACTAGAAAAAAAATCGTATTATGCTAATCACTGCGAAATCCATGCTTAATTAAAATAATTTTACTCTTAAAATGAAAGAATAGAATCCATCAATAATAATTAAACACTTAACCGCTTAAAACATAATTCATAAAAGATTAAATAAACTTTGTACCATTTCATAGGAATTTATAATGAATATTATACATGAAAGGAAAATTATAATAAACAACATCATGTCATATTTGTTGACTTTATTTGATATAAAAAATACGGATCCCTTGTAGTCGTATTACTGCCCTTAAGCGTTTGTTTTTCGTTGGAAAAACATTTAACAGTATGCACACATGTCATTCAAAACTAGGAAGCCAAACAAACAAGCCGAGAATGTTTGCCGCGTAAAAAAAACACACAAAACCCCGCGGGCTATTTGGGGATGGTTACACAACCCATAAATGGTACTCGACCTTAAAAGGTTTACCACTGGTAACCATAAATATGTATTTTTCTTTTTCGTTTGTGGAAAGGCCTTCCGATGATAAGAATACACACATATAGCTGTGAAGTATTGATGGGCATAGTTTGTGTAATTATGAACATCATCGTCATAGTTACCAATAGTTCCTCAGTTTTTCATAAACAAGACAATAAAGAAGTCAAGAACTTTTTTTTTTCACGAACGACACATAAAAGTGTTTTTTCACTATTTTTTTTGTTTTTAAAATAAGTCGTCACCTCAATACTACAACTAGGTAATTCGGATTTGATAATGTTGAGAAAATTAAATTTAATCTTGATTTGATTAACCCGTAACATGCCATCCTAAAAAATCACGTTCCCTGCCATGATGGCATCTCAGTTTCACTGTTTATTGACAGTATTTAAACCTAAGTTATCAGCTAAAAATAATTTTAAAAATGTATTTTTTTTTACCATGTCCGCTCTCAATATGGAGCATATAGGTTCCTAATGGAGTTTATCTCAACAGAAGTGTTTCTACGAGAACTGCTTGTTACTCAGTTGCTCAACCTCTTTTTTTCCAAAGCCAGTAGGAACAGAAGGAAAAGGCTAGGACAGGACTAGTGGTTAGCTTATCGCTCTCGACACGCCCCGTTCATAGGATAGGATGGGTTGGAGGGGGGGATTCAAGACATCACGTACATCCATGCCTTTGAACAGAAATTCATAAATCGACTAAAAAATCAATTTATAAAACTGCCCGTACTGGGGTTCGAACCCGTGCCCTCCGTAGCGGTAGCCAACGATGTTGACTACTCGACCAAAAAATGTATATATGCTAAAATACCTAAAATGATAAATACTCATTGACAATATTAAGAGAAATATTGAATGACTTAATGGCTCAACTATTTACGATTGCATCATGGGCATGGAGGTGTTAACATACATTTTTTATCCATGTCCATTCCCAATGTGGAGCATATGGCCTTCTTATGGAGGTAGATCAATAGAAGTTTTTCTACGAGAACTGTTTGTTATTCAGTCGCTCAACTTTTGTTTTCCAAAGAGAGTAGTTAGGATAGAGGGATATGACTAGGACAGGATTAATGGTTAACTAATCGCTCTCACTACACCCAGTTATTAAAAAAATCTAAAAAGGTGAGAGGGAATTTTCAGACATCACAAACACCCATGCCTTCAAACAGAAATCGATAAGCCGATCGAAAAAAATATGTTCGTACTGGGACTCGAACCCGTATGATCCGGCACGGAAACCCACAACGTTAACCGCTGCGCCATAAGACCTGACATGGATACATATCAACTAAAAATGTGTTTTTTTATTAAGAAATATTCAATAAAATTTTGTAAAATTACATTTAAGATCATATTCAATGACTTTTTCAAAATTATACGAAGTACAAGTTACTTAGTTTTTTTCATATTGATGTGGGGGTAAGAGTGACAAAATTGGTCAACCATATATTCACCTGTTCGTTTATGCGACGTTTCAACTTGTTCGTTTATGCGATGATAGAGCATTTACATGAGCTTTTTTTATTTAGTCAACCGCTCAAAATTTCTTTCAAAGAGAGTATTAAAGTAACCATATACAAAGAAAGATAAAGGTTGCCAATCAACCGTCTATGACGTAATTTTTGAGACCAGAGTGGAGAAAATATAAAAAATATTAGCATTTACATAGATACAATAAATCAATTTTATTGCATTCGGGATGTGAGCTCATTGGCCTATAACCAAATGTATAAAAGACAAAGGCACTGACCACTTTGGTAAGAAGATTTACATTATTTGATCTGTATTACTTGTTTACAGCTAAAAAAATAGATGGATTGCAACTATTTTAGCGTCGCTTACTGTAAAATGAAGCATGCTTTATGTATGTTATCAAATTGTTTTAGATTGTGCAAATTTTACCCATAAAACAATTCAGGAGAGCTTATTCTTAATTACTCACTCATAAATATACGCTGTCACTGCTTGCTCTACCGATCACGCAGGTCAGGGTTCTATTCCCGGTAAGATTGCTGTGAATTTGTTAGTTATTCAATTCAAAGTTGTGATCGAAGACTGGGTGTTTGTGATGTCAAATCACATCATTTCCTCTCCTCCCATCCTTCTGATCCTTTGATAATTGGGTGTAGCAATAGCGATTAGCCAACCACTAGTCCTGTTCTAGCCTTATTCTTCTTTCCCTACTACTCATTTTGAGAAAAGTGAGGTTGAGCGACTGAGTAACAAACAGTTCCCGTAGAAAAAATACTGTTAAGATACCTCCATTAGGAGGACATATGCTCCACATTGGGAGCGGACATGGATTAAAAAATATATATATTAATTTAAGATTTTGACTGAAGATGCTTAGTGGAATTTCAATATTAAATTTGAATCGTTCAAATTATGTCATTAAAATGTAAATTAAAGCCATTGCTAGCGAAAGATGCAGAAAAGCAAAACTTATGTGAATGTACATAATTTGAACGATTCAAATTTAAAAATACATTATGTTATCATTGCTAGCTTAGAAAAAGAAAGAGATTAGCCGATTGCATAACAACTAGCTCTCGTAAAAAACAACGAATTCTATTAGGAGTACATATACTTCACAAAAAAAATGCTCTTGGAGTGGTTAAAAAGTATTTTTAGATTTTCTGACTGAGAGTGAAGTTTCTACTTTTCTAAATCTTTTCATAAAAACTATATATCAATAAAAAAAACATAAATTTCACACCAAATAAAATTGTAGAAGTGTACTTGTTATTTTCTATCTTATTGTGCCTGCATCGTTATACTTTGAGCTTTCATTCCATGCCACCTTACTTATAAAGATATTGGTGCGATACGAGTCATAACTTTTGAAAGCTTCCCATATAAAGGGTTAAAAGCTCTCTACATATGGCCTCAGGTGATATTCGTAACGATTTCTTTTGATGGGGAATTTGTTTGCAATGAGTCTTTGGCAACCTTCCATGAGCTTTGATAGCTTTTTTGAGAGAGCACAAAGAAATAACTTCAAAAATATATAGGACCTTTAAAAGTCCATAAAACACAAAATCAAAAGAAGCTTTTACCTTGACCATGCATGAATTATTATTAAAGACCTACGGGATTTTTACTTACTCCTAAATTTTATAAACAATCATTTCAACAGTTTTACCTTTTTTACTATACATTTTCTGAGAAAATTTACTTCAACCATCCTAATAACAACATCAGCATTTTATTTATTTTGATTTAAATTTCCTTTGAATTTATAATCAACATGGAAGCAATAAACATATCTATGTACTGTAACAACTTATTTAATATAAAAATGCAGCATTAATAATTAAGACAATATTATCAGTACATTATTTTTTGACGGGGAAGTGATAAGTTTCAAGATTTTGTTTAGAACTAAAAAGTTTTATAATAAAAATAATAAAACATTTTTAGTACTTTTTTCACATAAAATGTATTGGATCAGGACCGGTTTCGCTCATTGTGAGCATTGTCAACTGATATGAAATACAATGAAACAGTGATATTTATACAAAAGTTAAGTAAGAAATACAAGGCATGACAAACAATTGGTATTGTAACTAAGCAAATAAATTGTAGCAAAATACAAGAAAAATAAGCCATAATTCAACTTCTTATTTTTTATTATTTACACCAAGTATTGACAGTAAACACCTTAAAAGTGATAAAAAAATTTAATAATGGAAAATTTCATAACTAATAAGGGCAATACTGGAAAAAAAAGGATACTTAATATGAACACAAACTAGATTAAAATGCAACGAAAAACTTGATACCATTTTTGAATATTAAAAACATGTCTTTAAAAATGCAAAATATTCTTAAAAAGTTGAGTATTGCCTTATTTACCACTCAAATCATAAAAGTTTAACTCAAGCAAATTTATTGGACAGAGTTTCAACCTCAGTGAATCTTTTTCTCGAGCTTATTTTTAGAAGCTTTTATATTTAAATAATAGCGCATTGGCAGTTCTAGCTGTGAAGTCAATATTTAATAAAAACAAAACCTTGGTTAAATGAATTAAAATACCGATTAATGAAGTGGTGTAATCTATCTATAATTGATAAGATGTTAAAGTAAATAAGACTGTCTATAGAGAATTTTTTTTCAGATTCAAATTGTCTTCGACACGACAAAGTTGAACCACAATTCTCAGATGATGCGTAATGGGTTAAAATTAAAATATTTTTTGTACGTAAAAAAACAAAGTAAATCACTGCTTTCAAACAGTATTCTCAGTGTGGCCTTTGGTATTCTGTTTAAGCAGAATATGAGACAGGAATGGACAAGAAAAATATTCCCGAAGCAAATTGTCGCTTTGCTATTTCAAGGATACCTCATTTCCTTGGAACTGGCACTTTTTGTTTGTTTTATTCATGGATCGAAAACTGTAGTCACCAATATTGTTTTATTCTGTTAATTTATTATTCCAAGTGTAATTTCTTTTCTACGATGTCAATAAAAATACAGTCACCAAAATGTGCATTATATTTTTGTCGCATTGAAAATAAATGGAATATTTAAAGGTCCAAAAGTTTTAATCGTGATTGTGATTTTCATAATTTTAAGAAGTAAAACTATTCATATAAACTTATCCAACTTGTTACTAAAAAAAGTATTCATGGATTGATTTCTACTAATATAAAAAAATAATTAGAATAAAACCTACCCTTAAGGCGTGAGTCCGATACTAATGTTATTTAAGGTAGTGAAATAAGTAATTTTAACAGGGCTGTATAGTCGTGTAAAAAATGACGACTCCGACTCAGAATAAATTTTTCAATAATTTAATTTTAACTTATTCCATCAAATCATCTTTAATCAACCAAGCATGCAATGTCTAAGCACTATGGACTATTGTGGTTTGAATACACATTTTTTTAAAATGTTTCGAACCGCTCATTTTTACGACTACGATTTACGATTTTACTTCGACTCCAACTCCGACTCTACAGCCCTTAATTTCAATCATGAAACTAAAGACATTAAATTGAATTAAAAATTATAAACATCTTCAGTGTTAGATAACGAGTAACTTAGGGTTTAAAAAATAGCATAACGTTAGTGTATTTATTAAATCAATTCAATTCAGATGTATATTATATATACATATGTACTTTAATTATGTAATATGAATGTGAACAGAAATTTCCACATTAAAATTTTCCAATGGAACTCAGTTTATATTTTATCAAATTTCACCAGAAACTGAAAAGTTTTCAGTTAAAATATGTAAACAAAATAATACCATTTTCAACAAATGCCAGAAATGAAATATGGCTGTTACACCGAATTGACGTTAAACTCCATGTTGGCTACTATTCAAACATTATAAAATAAAACATATTTTTCCCTATTTACTTTGTAGGAACAAATGTTACGCAATAGAGTTAATCCGCGGACCAAATATACCCAATCTCTGGCTCTAGGCAAACAATTCCTGTTATTGTTTACGCAAAACCGTACCTCATGTGATGTGACGGGGAGCAGAACCTTTTTTCGTACGCAAATCTTTAAAATACACCTACCTTATTGATGACAAGGCTGGCCGGGTTTTGCGTTATTACATACACCTGGGATTTTCGAAGAGCGCTAAGCTTTTTTTCAATCCTACAGTTTCTGTCGCATTTTCGTAATTTTACTAAAGGATCTCACGTTTTGTTTTTTTATTCAGCACTATGTAATAAAATACTGGAGAAGGCAATCTATCTGAATATTCTTTCCTTAAAAAAATCACGGTATTTTGTAAATTAATTATTTTACTGGCATTAAAATAACCATGACTAGTTTGTCAAACTTACTATACTATGTCATTAGTTAACAAATGAAACTCGGTGTATTATTGAAGAACTTTTAGGTCATTTGGAAGCTTTAGGGTGGGTTATGAAATCGACAGTAAAATTCATTAGACGATTGCTATTTATTTTTTTACCACGATTTCATCTACCAGGCTAACAAGTTATGACATTTATTTTAAACGACTAAAATCCACACTCTCGTGAAACCAAGCATTACGTGTTCTATACTAAATATATTTTTGTATTACAAACGAATGGTAAACTTAAAATATTTTTACTATCCTCTTTTGATTTTTTTAAAATCTTTATCTTGCCGTTGTGGTAAAACTCAATGGTTTTTATCATTTTTAGTTGCGAGTTTAAAAGATTGAAACTTTTTATAGAAACATTTTTAATTTAATTAAATCAATCAATTTATATTTATTGCGTGATATATGTAGTTCTATAATTATTTTTATTTACCATTTTTTAGCCTGCTTAAAATGCGTTGAAAAGAGAAAACGGTAACCTAACTACTACAACAATTTATTCTTAATCGGCTGTCACTGTAAAAAAAATCAATTTACTCTTAACCTTTCATGACAAAAATTCAAATTACATAATACATACGAATGGAAGTCTCTGCCAGCAGCTGTCACTGTTTTTGGGTTACGTTACGGATCTAACAATATAAATCAAAATGCACTAAAGAATGATGTACTAGATGGAGCTTTAAGTTCTCAGAAAATATGATTTCCTGCTGTCTCACTTCTGGCTTTCACAAAAGCTCTCCAGCTAGCGAGCGCGAGAAGTTTGTGAGTGAGTAAAATGAAAGGATTGGATTTATAAATAAATGATAATAATATTTAAAAAAAAAAACACTTGGAATGCAGAGTGGAGTATATATACTTGTAGTAGTTGTATCACATGTATTAATGTAACATTAATCAAAAACAAGATTTAGGTTATTTAATTTAAATATTATGAAGAAATGAAGCTTTCATATTTTTATTTTATTTTCTAATTTATTATATTTTTAATATATTTAGGCTTTCATGAAATTTAAGGAATCTTCAAAAAAAATCGACTATCAACTTAATTTTGAAATCTTTTCTCTGCCATTTCCTACCATTTCTGGTCCTATCATTCGCTTAGTAGTGTTATTATATTGTATTGACAATAATTCATGTAATCTCCGCCGACACAGTCATTTATCATGTAGTTTTTATTTATACAATACACTGATTTTATTTATACCAAGTATTAAAAAAATATGTATTTTAATGAAAGATATCAACTTTAAATAAGAATTCAACTCATACTTCATACATTATTATTACAAATAAAGCTTCAAATTGTCGTATGAATATTATAGCATTGCTTCAGGAATTAAAATTCTTGTTCTTGTTAGAATATGGTTTAAACTTTGATAATTCTTACTATCGGTAAGTTTTTTGATAATTTATCATCATGAAAAACCGTTTTTTTAATAATTTAATCACAGCATCCTTTTTCGTCCTTAGCTGTTTTAAGCCGATTACCAGTAGTAGTAAAACATATGGTTTCAGGTATAAAAATTTGGTTGGACAACATTGATGGATACATAATTTTGACTTAATATATAAGCAATTTTTAATTATAAGCGAAAAATCTTAAAAAATAATAACGATAAATAATCGGTTATTATATCAAAATTAATACTTTTTTACATTTTTCTTACAAATTACCGAACCATGTATTTTACTCACGCGGAAATGAGTAACATCGATTGGTTGTTGCATCTTTACCTCCTCATAGCGATCAGAAACAAATACATTATACTAACAGTTGGCTAAATTAGTTTGTGATACTTTCTGTACGTGGAAAAATCTCAAAAAAATACAAAAAAAATATCTGATCAATACTTAACCATCTAAAATTAAATTCGATAACTTTTTTATTACACGTGTTGTGTAACAAAATGTGAAACGTCTTTTGCTTATTTGAGAAGTCTCATCAGACTTAACATTGCAAGGATAATTTTAAATTAAAAATGATCCAACACAAAATTACCGCCAAATCCTTAAAAAACGAAGGAAGTTTTTAAAATATCAATTTAGAATTCGAAAATATGAATACGATACCATTGGTTAAAACGAGTAATTTTATTTTTCAAATTTAAATTATAAATATAATAGAAATACTGGAAAACAACAACAAAGGTGGTATATTATACTTAGATTCTTGGATAACAAAACAGTACAACTTGTTTATAGATTGCTGTATCACAGGAAATTTTTACTGAGTGCCTCGAGATACTTGGGTCTTATTTCTTGGTGTATCCAGGTTGTATTATGTATACAATATAAACATACTGCGAAGAAAAGAAATAGGTAACATTCAGCAGAAAGATGTTGCACTTTCTGGAAAGGTGAGACGAGATAAAGTCGACACGCCTGGGACTTATCAATGTGAAGCTTTAAGCTTTTATAGAAGATAGGTAGAGCTTATAAAATCTTTCATACGTTGACGGTTTTCAACTTTCAGATAAAAGTTAGTGAATTTATATGCAAAACATAAAACATTTGTTGGGCATTTTGAATGCATATGATGATGAAGGTTTAAGTTTGATTATTTTGTTAATTCTCAAATATTTTAATCGATATCCACACCATTTGATTTATAAAAGGGTATCTAATATTATGCTTTTTTTTTTGTGAGATGACTAATTCGACTCTGTAGTTTTAAGTCTCTGTGATAATAAACAAACAAATACAGGAAATAAAATAAGCACGACTTAAAAAAATGAAAAAAAGATTATTCAGAAATGAACATATAGAACATATCTGCATTCTCACTTTTTCATTTTTTTTGATACTTAGTGCTTATTTTATTTCCTGTATTCAAACACAGTATTTTTTACTTAACGGTGGAGAACAGTTCTGGTAATATAAAACACTTTGTCTTCTAATAAATGAATTCATACAGGGATTTGAGCAAGTGTACATACCATTGAGACTAAACATCACCACGTTTTTCATTCGGTGACAGGCAATCGTTTAGCATAGCAGGTAGACATTTTCATATAAACGTTTCTAAAAATACGGTTGTCGATAATGTTTAAATACACTAGTATGAACAAATCACATTTTCTTTTATCTTTTTTACCCACAATAGTGCCTTACTTAAAGATACAACCCGTGCATCATTAAATCGGATCAAGAATATGAAAAATAAATTATTTTATTTTCTTGATCGTCATTGCGTTATAAAAAGTGGTCGCGAAACAACCGCTGCATACATATACATGGTGGCTGTTGGAGAACTAACTTGTAAACTAGTATTATAAATACAAATTAGCAGATCTTTCTGTCAAAATAAACTCAATGCGCACGATGAACATGAAGGTGTGTGTGTGCTGCGTAACATGTAGACAGATAATTCTATACAAATACATATTCTCATTGCATGAAACTAAAAGCATCGTCATATGAAAATAATTATGTTTTTTTTTTCAGTAAAATATATCAGAGGTATATTTGTAACATTTAACGACGTTTTTTATTGCAAAAATTTCATCTTTACGCTTCGTTAGGTGCAGTTTGAATTTTCATCAAACTCTTTGATATCGCGTATCAACAGAAATTTAAGCACACATCATTATTGTAGCAAAGGGAATGTCGTGTAAACATATATACTATCGCGTTTTCGAAATACAAGACACAAATATCAAAAAAATATATTTGAATAAAGTTATAACATCATTTTATTTAAAATTCTTTTACTGTGAAACGATGTTTGTCTTTCTAATCATTTCAACTTTCGATTTCGTGCATATGAACTTTTAATGAACATAGCAACAGAAAATGATCTACAAAACTGTAGCCCACTGGCGTAAGTCTATAATAGTTTTAAATTACTTAAGTAATAATCTAATTTAAACCTCAGTGTAATGGAATAGCAACTGAAGATGCATCAGTTAATGCCAAAATCCCGTCGAATAAATGTAGGTTTTCCCATGTTCATTTAATTTAATTGTATTATAATTCATGTAATTGTATTATAACCACGATGTGTTTAATCTATTATTATTCTCTAGATCAGTGTTCTTCAAGTTATGGTCCGCGGACCGACACCGGGCCGCAAGAGTTTATTGCCGGTCCGCGATAGCTTGTATGTTTCAACTTTAATATATGTTTTGTACTAAAAATGATAAAATTTGATTACAAAAAAAGCAGCAACAAATGTTGCACAAAAAAAGCTTTTATTAGCTTTCATGAATAGAATTCTATGTAACATTGAATTGACGTTTCAATTGCTACTTTTTTAATTATCATAAGCAAACATATACAGTTGCACTGTCAATTTTTGAATACGTCACCTTGGACGTACATAAATCGAAACGGCCATGAGTAGAATTTCATATAAATAAAAAACTAATAGACGGCTTAATATATATATATCGCCATAGATACGCCTAATTATTACATTTAAATGGTTCACCTGCGGCCAAATATTATTTTAGAAAAAAACTAGAGAAAAACACGTTTATTTTTACATACATTAATTGTTAGTCCAAATAGTCGGTAAGTCGAGCACTGACTCTGTGTAAAGATGTGTAACTGGTTGAAGCAAATCCGCGAAATATTTTTCCATTTTTCACCGATCCGCCGATGTAAAAATGTTGAAGAACACTGCTCTAGAATACTTAAAGTTGTACCCATCACCACTCGCTAGGGCATGTATTTGGAAATGTAACAGCGTATTTATAATTAACAGTTTAAGCTTATGGTATGAAAAAAAACATTATTTTATGTTATAAATTAAAGTGTTGTGTAGATTTGTGAATTAGCGGCCATCGTTGCAAACTTCATTGCAACGTTAATTCTAAGAGCAGAAAAGCATTATGACACGTGATTATCACGCATTGAACATTGTCTAAAACCGGAGGCATTTTGATTTAAACATGATAATACCAAACATATACAACATGTTGAATTTTGTTTCCGTAACATCAGACGTCGTTTCTCTCACTCGATTTATCTATCACATTATAACAAGCTAACCCAAATCGACAAATTGAGGGAAGTTTGTCAAGCATGGAATCGCTTCGTGCAATGGCGATCGCAAAAAGATTAACCACTAACCGCGATATTTAGTGAATTTGGCTAGGATTCGCGAGTCATTAAACCACTCTTTAGCGCCTGAGCGAGGCAACACAGCGACCTTTATACAGATAAGCTCACAACTAACTGCTTCAACGAGAGCATTATGACAGCCTATGTGATATTAATATATTGTTAATCATGCGAACGTAATGTCTTCTAATATTATAATACATTTTGAACCGGTTCATTGAGCATTGGAATAGCGTAAACATTGATCGTTCTGCTACATATTTAATATTATATAACCGTTCTAAGCGCAGCTGTTTTACCTAAAGTTCAGTCAAAAGCGATATATTATACAACAAGGAACTGCTTTGAAGTACAATGCGGTTAATCAATAATAAATTTCATATATAAAACGAATTATTTATACATAACGATGAAACAAATTGAACCATAAAGTAATATAGTTAATTCAACCCAATCAAAAATTATTGAAGAATATATACAAATAGTCTATATCAGTAGTTCTCAAACTTATTATGCTCACGGACTCCTCTCAAAACAAAAATCTGACCATAGACCCCCAAGTGAAATAATAAATTTAATTTTAATGCCTTGAATTGTAAATAGTGATGTTAAAAATGAATGTTTAAAAAAGACGACATTCATAAAGTATTTATTAAATTTATAAATTTTGTTTTAAAATACAAAAACACATTTTATTTCATTGAAATGGGTGAAACTGTTGGGATGATATTAGACTATTTATGTCCAAGTACATGGTTATCATGACTTGTTTCCTTATGTACTATAATTATATTTTACTAAGGACGTAAAAATAGTTACCATTTTATATATTTTATCTTTCATAATAATAAAAAGGGTGTCAGGAATATGTTTGTATGTATTCTTTCGCGGAACCCTCCCAAGTATCCACGCACCCCCAAATGATTTTTAATTTCTCACGGACCTCCTCAGAGGTCTCAAAGTTTTCTGGGTGGTCCTAAAAAACCACTTTGGTAACCACTGCTCTATATGAACTTCTGAGAGTAGAAGTGAGCCATGTAGTTAAAATTGAAGAAAAAAAATAGTTGTCACGTTATTATATTTATCAAGTCTTAAAGTATCATAAAAATTAAGTAAACTGAGTAAAAACTCACTAGCATAGTGTAATCTCCCTAAAATAAAAATATGCACTCCATCAAAACATCAATTAAAGAAGTAATTGTACAATTTTTAGGAAAAGTTTTACCATTTTACTTTCTACTTGGCTCAGTTCACCTCTCAAGAGCTCATATATCCAAAACCAATTCAAAGCAAATGAGCTTTTCAATAAAACTAATCTCAACAAAAGATGTTCTATAACATTTGAATGTTATTAAACCGATGGTAGGCATAAATAGATTGACTGAAAGTTAGCTTTTTTAATTTTTTTACAATCTACAATGAGGCTTCTCAATTTAAAAAATCTTTTAACACTGTTTTATTCAGCTAAGAAGCTTTCACTGTGTTCAATTATTCTTATCTATTCTTCATGGCTTTGCTAAAAAGCAGGTATCTCTGCAAAAACAATATGTCTGAAATGGCGCGTGTTTGAAATAAAAGGAGTTTTTCAGTCTCAACAAATTGTCAGGGGAAATTCAGACAATACATTTAACTCAGACAGTTGATGTTCAGAGGGTATACGTAGAATCGACTTAGCCGGCAAGTTTAATGCAAGAAAACGTATCCGATTTTTCCTCTCCCGTAGCAGGTATAATTTTTATTCCTATCGCAAAGCTTTTTGTCTATATTTCAAGCTGGAATTTCATTTATCTATCTACTCATATGCAGTGTTTTAACAGTATTTCCGTTATACGCAGAGTCAGCTTACGAATAATAAACACTTCAACCGTATACTGTGTCTGAAAATTATTTTTTAATACTATTGCTATTTTTATGTTTGTTTTTTTTTTTAAAAACAAACAAAATTCTTTTATTACGAATAATATGAATTCATGTTTTTTGACAATAAGTGGAAAACAACCTTAGTATGTATGATAAAATTATTCTAAGCAATAAAGATTATCTATATAAATAGATGTATTTTTTTATGAAAATAAAACTTTTAAAAGTGCTCGATATTTCAATTTTAAATCTCATAGATTCATTTATAGTATTTTAATAGTTTATCCGCCATAATTCAACAAACAACCAAAAAAACAAAGAAACTAATATTTCAGTAATATATTTCAAATCACTGCGTTGTTTTAATTCATGTCTACTCCCAATATTGAGCATATAGTATTCCATGTGCCGCCTGTGTGGTCGAGTGTTCAACATCGGTGGCCACCGCTACGGAGGTCACGGGTTTGAATCCCAGTACGGGCAGTTTTATAAATTGACTTTTCAATCGATTTATGAATTTCTGTTCAAAGGCATGGATGTATGTGATGTCTTGAATTACCCCCTCCCACCCATCCTATCCTATGAACGGGGCGTATCGAGAGCGATTAGTTAACCACTAGTCCTGTCCTAGCCCATTCCTTATATTCCTACTCTCTTTGGAAAAAGAAAGGTTGAGCAACTGAGTAACAAGCATTTCTCGTAGAAACATTTCTGTTGAGATAAACTCCATTAGGAGTCCATATGCTCCATATTAGAAGCGGACATGGTAAAAAAAAAAAGTATCCTAAAAGAAATATACAAACAGAAGATGGTTTATACAAAAACTGCTTGTTATTCAGTTTGCTCAACCTTTTTTTTAAAGTAGTAGTAGGAATAAAAAGATAGGGCTAGGACAGAATAGTGGTTAAGTAATCGCTCTTGACGCCTTGTTATTTTTAGGATTGGAAGGGTGAAATTGATAAATTGATTTAATAAAATACTGTTAATTTTAGGACTCAAGCCCGTAAAATCCGTCACGGAATTCAATGACATTCACCGTTGTGCCACGGACCCGACGAGCTTACTAGAATTAATTCGAGTGCGTGAATTAATAAAAAAATATTTTACTGTGTTCCAACGTTTTTATCTAAACAACCACGTTGTTTTAACGGAAACTAATAATCAAAGAACAGTTCTAAAAAAATGGATGTCCAATTATTGCTCTGAGATGAGTGGAAAGGAAGTTAAACGTCACAGATATTATATGATATAAAGACAAATTCGTTTATTGTGTCCATCCACCAAATATAACAAATGTTCAAGAGCGGTGTCCACTCGGCTTCGGTACAAGTATATCAATGCAAAATAAATATGGAGGCATGTATGCTCAAAGTTACGACACTTATCGTCCAATACATATCTAAGAAAAGAAACCATGATTACACATGCTGTTCATTTTCATATTTCATAGATCGCGTCGGTTTTATTTTTTAACTGAAACCAAACAAAACTAACTCTCAAAATCGTTAACTACTCAGCTTTAGGAACGGCATAACCTTAAATATTAATTACATTACGTCTTTATAAAACAAAAAATAGAGAAAAGATTCCAGCCGCCTACTTTAAAACTTGATTGCATCAAAACAACATTTCTTGACTTTATTCTTTTATTCTAAGCCCACGCTATTTGCAAAGGGTGACCTGCACCGCAATCAAACTAAATTCTAACGGGGTTCAAAACCGTAAAAGAATATGGCGTCTTTACTTACTGGGTAATAAAATAAAATATTATAAAAGAGGGTGAACTTGGATTAGAGGGTGTGTTTTTATCCTCTTGATGGTTCGTTTTATTTGTGGAATGTCTCTAGCGGCCCCCCACACATTTTCATTAAGTCGTTAATAAATACTTTGCTTTCAGAGGCTCGTTGCATTTCTTCAGTGAATTACAGTGACATACCTTCAAAGAGGGTCATAAATGAATATATTTTTTTTGCTGCTAAGTTTTGTACTCAATAACATGGTTTTTGTTAAATTTTGTAGATTTCTTGACTGAATTCGCATTTACTTGGTAGAACTCCATTGTTATACCGTAAAAAAAAAGCAAAGTATTTAGTTATACAAAACGATGTCTATCTTGTAAAAATAAATATTTTGATATTTTTTAATGTATTTGTCGATTTCTTAACCTTTATCACTTACGACCCGGGTTTTACCTTTCAGAATCTACAGGCATGCACAGACAAGCATAAACTGACTGACCCTTGTACAAAATGTGAACGATTTCAATTTAATATTAAAATTCCATCAAGTATCTTTTGTCAAAATCTAAAATTATGAGTATTTTTATAAATAATATTTTTTTGGCATCTAATGTTTGAATTTTTTTTTTCTTTGAAGGTAGTGATTTGAATATTTAAATTTTAAAGTTGTTGAAATGTAAAGTGCGACATTATTTCTCTTTCAAATATTTTGCATACAACATAATGTTGACAGTTAATACAGTAGTCTTTAAAAGTAGTGCTAAAAAACTAGCATAAATTAATATTCGAATTGGATTTAGTAATGTGTATTTAGATACATTTTAATCTTAATTCAATCAAATAAATTAAATACAATTTAACATTTATCAATTGCTTCCAAGCCTTGTTTTGAACTTCATGTAAATATTATCATCATCACACTTTTTGTAAATAATATAAAATAGTTTCAGTTTTGAGAATATTATGTTTCACTACAATTTCTACGAGCTCATAGGTATTATTGATTCATATTTTTAGTTTAAAACGTATTGTATCAAAAAATAAGTTTTTAAATATTTAAAAAAACATCTTGAGAATTATTGAGTCACAAGTGTGTTTGTTATACAACTTTTTTTTCTATTCTTTAATTTAAGTAGATTACTGTTTTTAACAACAACAATAACAAAAATTAAACTTGCATTCGTCTTTACACCTTCGAATATAAGTAAAGAAAATAGTTTTTACGTTCTCAAAGAAAAATCTGAATGATGGTGCGCTACTATCACTGACCCAAATCTCGACCATTTGTTGTGGCAAGAGCTCTTTTATTCTGTTCAAAAGAGGCATTTAAACACAGCTCCTGAGATAGAAAAAATCCCCCTTCTCTTCAATGACAATATTACATGACGGCTTTTTTCTCTGTAAAGTTGACATAGACAATGAAGATTTCAAAAGAATATTTTTGTATTGTTTTTTGATGTTTTAACGAGAGTAGCAATACTTCTATACATGTTTACTTTATCCTTGACACACTTCTTTTTTATTCAAATTGAATTTAAAATACGGTATTGAAAACATGTTGTCTCTATAGGATACATCGGTAATTTATTTTGACGAACTTGATATTTTTCGGTTAAAACTTTTTTTTCTAGGCACTTAAATATGTTTTTTTAACCCGTACAAGGCCACTTCATGGTTCATCTAAGATTCTCCGTCTCCCACCAGTATCGTTTCTTTCAATCATATTATGATGTGAATCATCCCAACTATTTACGGAAGTGGGTTTTTGGAATTTCGGGATCGATCACAGGGAAAAGTAAACAATTGAGAGGTTTTAAAATAATCTACAAAAAAAGATGAAACACTCTTCTAATTCGCGATCCCGTGATTTCGGTATCACAAAATTGGACGAGATCTTAAGATTGGACACCCTAATAGAAAGCGATAACGGTAGAATCAAATACGTGTTTGTGTCCCCTGGAAGCTTATGCTTTTTGAGATATGAGGTTGTAGAAAATTACCTAAGACTATTGAAAATATTAATTTCATACTGCAATTAAACAAAAAAATATACATATCGTGAAACATTGACAAATTTTGTCACCAGAAAAAAATGGTCGGTCAAAAAACCAAAACGTGCACGTATTCCCATCGTTTATCCAATCAAAGTACCTTTATTTACATATAAATGCAAAACATGCTCTGGAATAGGATAAATTTTGATTGAAGGGATATTTGATTGATCTGTCACAAGCAGAATATTTGCTTCACTCACTGTTTGTTGCTCGTGGTGAGTTCCGGGCCAACCACACTGTGTACTGTCGCTCGTTTTGTTTTCAATTTGACAGGTAGAGCACCCACCGTAAATGGGTTTCCAGAACGGAAAATTCGACTAGATAAAGTTTCAAACCTATTAAATTCAAAGCGAAGGAGAATTAATGTATATTACTTTCAAATAAAACAAATCAAAACATTTTTTAAATGTTTTTAATGTTTTGGTATGTGGGGTACTGTTTTAACATGAGCGATTTTTCAATAAATACATTTATTATTTTATAAATTTCAATAAATATATGTAAAATTATTTTGAATAATTAATAGTTTAGTTTAAATAGTAATATTTAAACAAAGTAAGAAGAAAGTATCTGTAAAATGCTGACGTAACAATTTCAAATTATTTGGCCTTCCTTCAATGTCTTTCAAAGTCTCCTGAAGTATCTCATAAAAGTAAAAAAGAACGATATTCTGATCGTAAAATTTTAGAGCAAAAGCAGTTTTCATAAAACTTAAACTTCGAAGCTTCTTCTTTTATTTTATGAAAAAATCTCAATAAGCTTTTTAGTTATAAAGATAAATCATTAATAATTTAACTCAGCTGACTTTAGCTAAGTCTCGTAAAAACAAAAAAAATAATTACTTCGTCCAAGAATTTCACAAAATATATTTTCAATCTTGAGTTAATCTTTTTACGTTTTAATATGTTAAAAAATATAGACGTATTTAAACATTTATAAAGTTACAAAAAGTTAGTAAAACTCAAATAGCACACAATTTTTTCGTTAATACAAGCTGATTTAATATATAATTTGGCTATACAAACTAAGCGGATGTAATATCTCTTGTGAGGATATCAATACCAGTGGATGAATTTTATAATAGAAGATTTCACATTATGAACTCAACAAATAATTTATTGTAGTAAAAACTTTAAAAATCTTGATCAGCGTGAGACTCAAGACTCGAGAAGCGTCTTGGACGATTGCTGGATCTTAGGACTTATATGACGGTAATATTTTTGACCAAACTGACCTGATTTATACAGTAATGACATTATTACTATGATAACTAGTTGTTTTTATCCTGTTTTTCTACCTAGAATTACTAGTTATCACTCTGTGAGCACAGCAACCAAAAAAAGCACGCTGATTTCTCCGCCATTGATATTTATTTACATGTAGTAATTCATAACAAATTATATTACAATCCGCTATTAAATGCTATAGATTCTTCAATCCTGATAATAATATAATGAATTCGGCAGGATTCACTATTCATTTCGTGTAACGGCAAACGACTCTCTTTTTGGGAAATTCGAATAAAACAAATGAGACGGAAAATGGATAATTGTGTTTTTTCCTCTTATTTTTCAAGAAATACTTTTCTCCGTTTTCTTTTTTAAAATACAGAAAGGTCTCCCTAACATTTAGTCCGTTTCGGAATGTTTGTTTTTTTTTTCTCTCAACCCATTGTTACCGTTATGATATTGTAAAAGTGTAAGGCATCTTTGATAAAAAATAAAACTATACACAGTTTAGTCGTAAATTTATTGTATAAGAAAGAACAACCCTAGATTCAAAAGAAGTCCAACAATGTTATTGATATAGGCATTTGAAATGTTTTCCAGCTAATTTGTTTTTCTTCTTGCGGCTTCTGAATGCCAAAACTACATACTATCGTTCGCTACAAAAAAAGCACAGTCGTTTTAGTCTTTTTACGTGTCTTATAAAACTCACTTTTAGGGTGTTCACTATCAATATTTGGCAGAAAGGCATTACATTCTTTGATTTAATTGCCATTTACTTGGTAGAACTCCATTGTAATACGGTAAAAAATAGCAAAGTATTTATTTTTACAAAATTAAAAAAAAAACATTTTATATCTATTTCGGCGCGTGTCATCGTCAGAACTATGTTTAAACCTGTATTTACTCAGCTATATGTATTGGCTTAGAAGAGATACACAAAACGTCTTGTTATTTACTCTATCATCCTAATTTATTTTACAAATTATAGTATTACATTGATTAAATATGACTTTATTGTTTTTTAATAGAAATAAGAAATGGCTGACGGATTTAAAAAAAAAATAGAACTAAATACTTAGCTATTTTGTACCGTTGTTGCATTATATTAAATAAATAAAATACTTATTTGTAATAATTCCACATTTATTAAGTATGATCAGGACCGGTTTCACTCATGACTTTTTTGTATAAATACCACTGTTATATTTTATTCTTTTATCAGTGGATAATGCTCGTCATGAGCGAAAACGGCCCTGATCATAATAATATAAAGTGGAATTAGTTATTCCTTAAAATTCTTTAACAACCATTTTTAGCAAGGGAAATATAATAGTCAATTATATGTGTAAACAATAATTTTATGCGAGATTTAATAAAAGTATTTGAAAAATCAAATGAATCGTTCGTTAATTATCATAACGAAAAAAATATTAAGACAATATTGTATTATTTTTCATTCGGTTGTAATTTTTGAATAATCATATCGGTACTTTATTTGAAAATATGACTGTCTGAATGGGTTAAAACCTCTCACAAAAAGGTTATCATGGTTCATTATTTTAAAATGAGTACAAATATTTCATTTCATACTACACGGTGTACTTTTTACCAAAAGGAAAATGTTGTTAAAATATTGGCAACATCGTTGCGAAAAGAAAAAAAATCTCTCATTTTTTTTAATGAAGCTTTTATGCTGTAAGTAAGTGTACTATTACCTTATCTATAATAATGACACTGGTTAAAACAATCCACCACGCTATTGATATTCTCTTGTAAGCAATTTGAACATAAGAAAAGATAAAGATTATTTGGTAATACACGTCGATATAAAACAGTAACAAGATAAAGTCGCCCGCTTTGGTCTAGTTGGTATGAGCTTGTTCTACCGATTAGGTGGGTCCAGGTTCGATTCCCGGTAAGGTCAATGTCAAATTGGATTTTTTCAATTTTAATTTGAGATTTAAGACATGGGTGTTTGGGAAGTCAATTCTCCTTGAGTTAATGTCGTGTGACTTTCAAAAATTCTCATCAAGTATATCTCGTATGATCTTTCAACTTAAAAATATTTGACGCATTGGCGTAAGCTGTAATGTCCAAATTCGATTTTTTTCATTAGCAACAATTAATCGAGATATGCAAATGGCGTGGTTAGAAGGAGAATCTGCTATTTATGATATTAACGTAATTAAATCAATGCTCGAGGCATATGCTATCTAATATAAATGTATCAGAATATTGACACATACATACTACGATTTAATTGCTTACATTTAATACAACCAGAAATCAAATAACCTCTTTGTTTGCAAAAAAATATTGTTGAAGCATGGGACATCACAGTGTCTTCAATGTATTAACATTGAAATGCGCACAGTTTAAAGCAAGAAACAATAAATGCCAATAAATGACATTATTATTGAAACCAAATGCATTGTCTTCAAATGCACAGTTTGTTTAAATATATTGAATCATTAAATATTTTCAGCATTCATTTCAACGTTATTTATTTTTTAATTTTTCATTTAAATTGTTTCGTCTATGGAATTCCTTTTATCAAAAATGATTTTAATTGGACATTATTCTGTGACGCAAAAATGGATTGTGATGTATTATATGTGAAAATTCGACTACTAGCAAGCGCATTGTTTTTTTGTAATATCAACACGTTTCTGTTTTGTAAGAAAATCAATCTTGAAACTTTTCGGATGATGTTTTCTAATAACAATATTCAAATGTATCGGATTCCTCAGTTGCCATCAAAAAAAAAATTTATGAATGAAAAAGCTTTTAATAATAAGAGCACTCTGTCATGTTAAGCCAAGTTGAATTTTTGATATAATTCTTATTTTTTGCACGTTCGTATTGTACGATGTAGCTTTATTGAAGTTGTTATACAAGTAAAGTGAAAACTTCTGGGACCAAAGCGGCTTGGTCTGTGTGAGAACTTTACATAAAACTAATTGCACGCGACATGTTCGACATATCGCATGGTGTAACCTTACTTCAGCAAATGGAACTATTAAATTAATTAATTAAATTAGTATTCACATGGTAGAACTTTCATTGATTATTTACGATAAAATATCTGTAAAAATATTTCAATAATACAATAAACAATTTATTTTAAAACCATGCATTTTCAAAAAGTAGTTAATCGTGCATTTAAGAGATAATAAATGTTAGCTTTTCGCCTGTGTAATAAATAGTCTAATACAATTTGCGCATGGTATTGAAAGACATTATGATAAATACAGTATTAATATTATGACAGCACAGTTTTCATCAAATATGGAGAACTTATAAAATATGCTTGCTATGAAACGAATTAAATATGTACGCATATACAATTTAGAGGTCTGCACGGGCCCGGGCCTGGCCCGCGGGCTCTTACCCGACCCGGCCCGTGGGCCGGGCTCGGGCGGGTAAGCGCAATTGAGAGTCGGGCTCGGGCCGGGCCGGGATTTGGAATTTGGGATATAATCTGGGGAAAAATAAAGCAAATCGCGGATTTCAAATTCCTCGGTGGGTTAAAAAAAAAAAAAGGACTTTCGGAGATAATCTGGGGAAAAGTATAGCAAATCGAGGATTTCAAATTCCTCGGTGAGCTAAATAAAAAAAGGACTTTCGGAGATAATCTGGGGAAAAGTATAGCGAATCGAGGATTTCAAATTCCTCGGTGAGCTAAAAAAAAAAAAGGACTTTCGGAGATAATCTGGAAAAAAATATAGCAAATCGAGGATTTCAAATTCCTTGGCGAGCTAAAATAAGAAGTTTCGGGACTCGGGTCGGGTTTGGGTAACAAGTGCGGTATTAGAATCGGGCCCGGGCCGGGTTGGGTGTGAGTTTTTTGGGCTCGGACCGGGTTGTTTTGTAAAATACAAATAATTCATATACAATGCAATCATTTTTTTTTATTAAATATTTGATAAAGTTATATATGTAGAAGATAAAATCTGACACAACCTAACTCAACATTGCCTTATCTATACAACTATTATTGATGACTGATACCAATGAATGTGGACATTATGTCGCTCTTAAAATTAGTCACTGATATGAATCAACGTGAAATCGCTACCGTTAATATGCTTTCTATTATTTTTGATTGACTTGTTATTGATTTTATTTCATACGAAATTTAAAAAATCCTCTTTTGTTTTATATAGTTAAGTTCAAATGTATTTTTTTACAATTTTATCATCACTCTTTAATACAGCGGTCAGGGAACTTTTTTAACCATTACCCCAAAATATTTTTGCGTATGTCGATATTACCCCCTCATTTCGAAAATGAGACAATCAATGTAAATTTTAATTTAAAAAATTTAAACATTTTTACAAAATGAAATTCTTATATTGGAACAAACAAAATTTAATTGAAAACTTTCATCCTTTTTAAAAATTTAATTTTTACCCCATTTGGGGTAATTTACCCCGGTTCCCCGACCGCTGCCTTAATACAAAAAACTATCATAAGTATGCAAATTTGCCAACATTTATCTACATACGAAACCAATGACTTCCGTATTCTAAACTAACTAAGTTGAACATTTTGTAGCTAGCTTTAATTGATTTAAGGATTAGTGTTCAAAGGCATGGATGTTCGTGATGTCTAAAACCTCTTTCCACCTACACAGCTCATAAAACGAGACACACATTAAATACAATAGCTAATTATATCACTATCAATAGATTTTATCATAGTTTTACCCTTAAAAAGAGAAGTTTTGTTACTGGCAAATGCACGTCTTTGTAAAACATTTTTTGTTGAGATGGCGTTAATTAAAAATATGTAGTTAAAAACTTCATAAATCATATCAACATTTATATTTTGATCATCGATCAACTGTGACGAGTAATAATGGATTTGTAAATAAAGGTACGTTAGCATAAAAAAAAAAATCTAAATTTCCAAACATAAGTAGCTGTGTGCGCGTAGCAATCAATACAAATGATTTACTTAGATGCTTTATGGGTTTCAAATATATTTTAAACAATGTTGTGCTATTTTTGATGATTACAGTTTTTACACTTCAAATTGAACATTTTACAAACCAAATCGGACATTTTAAAAATTAAATTGGACATATACATATATAATCTACTGGAATTAACAAAAAAAAACTTGATTTTTGTAGTTATACTTATAATTCTTTGAAATTCTTCATTATCAACTTCATTATAGTCTCGTATTGCAACCGTCACTTTTGCGAATTGCTATAATTATTATTGTACAAATGAAAACATACATATCGTCTGTGGAAAGGTAAAAGGACGTAACCCACACATATCAAATTGTACAACAGCTTTTTTTCGATAATCACAGTGTATTAAACTTGATACACGTTCTATCAAAAGGATGCAAGCTGCAAATGCCGAATTAGTATATAAATTTGGCTTTTAGTTTGAAAAAGATAACCTTGTAAAAATTAAAACCAAGAAAAAAGGTTGAAATAAAGATTTTTCTTTTATTAATATTAGATTATGTCAATTAAGCACCAGTTCAGAAGTTTCCGTGCACTTCAAGGTTGTGTATATTTCATAATTTGCATATGGCCCAAAATCATCAAAACACGTTTTTTGCACCTCCTGTAAAATTTGATATGTGTGGGTTACGTCTTTTTTCCTTTCCACAGTCGATATGTATGAAACTACCTGCAGCTGCCGCGCAGATACCTAGGAATTTGAAATCCACAATTTGCTAATTTCGTGACAATTTTCGGAGTTTCCTCAAAATTTCTCAATCCCGAAATCCAGGGATCGTGACCATGTCAATCCCGGGATTTCGGGATCAGAAAATTGAACGGGATCCCGGGATTGGATGCCCTAGTGCGAACCTCGGTCATTTTTTTTTAATAAACCAAAACTGAAAAAAAGCGTCGATTTCCCGAAAATTTATTCTCGGATTGTCTGGACACAGAATCCTTAATGAAAAGACATTATAAAAATAAAACACTTTTTATAGTAATTCTTTATTTCTGATTCGAGTGTTACAGGTTTTTATTTTTTGATTGATTATGGACTGCTGTTGGCAGTAGATATTTTCATATTCACATATACACATTAAGCAAAAAAAAAAGCGACTAACAAGCAGTTCATTTTACTAGAACTGCTTGTACGAGTACAGTTAATATGCTCTACCTAAACTAGAAGATATGGTTACAAAAACATTCAGAGCAATATTCATTATGTTTAAATATAAGTGTATAGGAATAACATTTCAAATTAACACTCTTTTTCTGAAACAATACTGTGGTAAACATTAAAATTAAAAACGAAATGCTTTTAGGCCACCATTATTGTAATTTAAATGAATGTTATTTTTAAGGTCGCATCATTTATCCCCTATTTGTTATCCCTCCTTGTAATCACGAGTTACGCAATGAATATTAGACGTGAGGGCTTCAACACAATTTTTAACATTCAAATATATTTAAATCTCCAAAATGAAAATACAGAAAAAGTTTAAAATTATTTATTATTATTTTTAATCGTTCTCGTAAAAATTAAGAATACAAAAGTAAAACAAAAACTCTTTGAAATGGTGTTTATTTTTTCACGCAGCGTTCATTTCCTTGAAACCGTCACATAAACGTCAAACACACTCACCCTCTCAACATAGAAATTATATTTTAATACTGTTCGCTTTTACTTTGATAAGCTACCCTCCATTAAGGTAATTTTTAAAAGTACAATTTACAGAGAAAATATTTTTGTTTCGACCGTACTGTGTTTATGATTTTTTTTTGTCTGACTTGATGTCGGTTCTTAAACAAAGCTTTTTTAATTTTTTTTTTCAAACTCTTATAGCTTTTTTATTTTGGTTAAAAAAAATGACCTTGAAAAATACAGCGTAAGTATATATAATAGCATATCTGGTCAAGTGGTTCTTTAATAGCGTTTCTCAAATGTGGAAAAGGGTCTAGGACAGTGGTTTCCAAATTTTGTCAATATTGCTACCTGTATATTGCATAGCCAGGTAATTAACTGTAATTAATCTCATACCTTTTTAAAGTAATCCCTCATGACTAACCAATTTTGTTAATCTCTTTAAAACGATAAAGGCTTCGGGTGTTCCACTGCAGGGCATATCCGCTCGACTACTCAAACGAACGTCCGATATTCCAGCAAATAAATTAAATTCATTTTAAAAAGGATGTTCGTAAAAGGGCGCAGATAATTGAGGCTTTTCCTCGCAGTGACATAAACATCTGTTTGATTTCAACTTTTGGTGTGCCAATTATTTTTCCGGGTTTTCAAAAATCTAAAATCTGACGTACATAAGTGAAATTAAAATTAATTTTGGTAAATATATTCGACTTATAAAAATACAGTAATCCACTTCGTAAGTTTATGCATGCTATGATTTACTTAAATCCTTACCATCTTTTGATAAAATCTATAGCAAATGTAATAGAACCATTTAATTTGTATGCAGATAACGTGTATCAAAATTTTGAAACTGGGTTTTTGTAAATGACTCAATTTTTTTTGAACGATTTTCTCAACAGATAAAATGAAATTTAAAGCTCTCACACGGTTACTAGAAAGAATTTAAGTTAAAGAAAAATAAAGCTATTATGGGTCACTTTCATGAAAAATCGTTCAGAATGGTTTTTGCAACTCAATGATTCATTTTTTTAGTGTTTTATTTCAGCAAAGCTTACAATGAGTCTTTTAAAATATTTTAACATAATATATAAATAATATACAACAGGGGGTCATTGTGTTTTATAACTATTTTCTAAAAACTTTTTGAAAACTAAAAATATTTTAAGAAAATTTCATTTTCAACTACTTTACTTAAATAGATTTTGCTTTTAAGAAACCTTAAAATAATTATTTATTTAGATTTTTAATTGTAAATGAACCGTGTAAGTGAAAGTAAAAAAACTACAGCTGGGTTATGGTTGATGAATTATAAATGGGACAAAGTACCATAATAGCAATTGAAAACAGTGGTGGATGAAAAAACAGTGTACAGAGATTTATTAAAACATTAAAATTTTAAGACATCGTCGGCTTACTGCCAGACGTCATTAAGTAACAATTTTTTTTATTTTTAGATAATCGAATTGAAAGTTTTATCAGTCCTTTCTCTTGTAAAATCTGAAAGTTTTCAAAAAGATTCAAAAATATTTTTTCTTTGATTCCAGAGAAGTTTTCAATAGTAAGTTAGCGCTCGTAGTGACTTTTTGCAAAAATCATAGATTAAAAAATGCAGTAAGTTACTGTTAGGGTGTTTTGAAAAACGTATTTTCGATATAATGACTAATATACTGGGTAAATCATGTCAACACACATAAATTAAGCCATCTAACTCAGTTGTGGCCTATCAACATATCATGCCTTCTGGCACTAAGCCGAGGATATAATAAAAATAAATGTTTCGATAATTTTGATATAGAAGTTTTGCCAAAGTGAGGCGAACTTTAAATAAATAATGATGAACATATCATAAAGGATGAAAGTGGATTAAAAATAATACAGGAACTTGCACGAAAGCTCAAAACGCATACAGAAACGGTTTAAACATTTAAAACATATTAAAATGGTGTAACTGTATATTAAATCTGTAATTTATGTCAATTAAATTGCCTCCAAATGACAATTTCATATGGTCGCGAAGAGTTATATATTTTTTGTGAAAAGTTTCAGAATGTCTACACATATGTAAAACCAATGGTTGGACACTTATGAACCCCCCTGTTTGGCTCTAAGATCAGAATATTAAAATAATGATATTGAAGCACTTATTACTTTTTCGCATAATGTGCTACTTCCAAAACTGAAATTTAAAAAGAAATGATTGATCTGTAAGAAATGGTTGCTTAAAAAGACTGAGAAAATAAAATACTTCAAATTTATTTATGATATTATACCTGACTCTATTACATAATTCATAAGAAGACGAATGACTTATGGAACAAACTATTTTATATTTAAAAACAAAATGATCGTTAATACAACTTTTACTTTTATCTAGCAAGAACAGGACAGGTTTCGCTCATGACGATAATTATCAACTGAGCTCGTCTTGAGCAAAACCGGTCCTGATCCTGCCGAAAAAAAGTGGAAGTAGTACACCGGAATATTGTGCTTACTTTAAAATATAATGCCTTTCTAAAAGTAACCTATTCTATACTGTCAAATAAATATTTCTATTTAATAAAAATCATCTATTTTTATTTGATTATTGAAATTTATATTTAAATAAAATATCGAGCATTAAAAGCTAGTTATCATTTTGTTTTTACTGTCTCATCTAACGATATTATGTAATAGTATATAAAATTGAAAAAGTATATAACAATACCTTGTCTCAAGCTCTGATTATTCAATTTAATTTCGTTTGAATATTTCAAAATCCACCGTCCGAGTTTCTCATCTTAAAATAAGCAAAGTTGGGGTCAAATTGTATTTTGAAAATTAAATGAGGCTGAAGGTCAATCGAGCGTCAACTTTTGTTGTATTAAGCATGTCTAGACATTTCGAGAGAAAAAATAGACAAAATATTTGCTCACAATTGAATCTCGCGCCTTATATAAAATTATTCTCTCTTCACACAATATTTACTGTTATTTTTGCCAAGTATTCGATAGAATTAAATTACTTTGACAGGTGGAAAATTTGCACTGATTTTGTTGAGAGAAAATCCTTTGTTCTGGAAAAAATGGGAAAGCAAAATAGAATCGGTAAGAAGTATAGAAATTTTATTGTTATTATACAATAAAACAAAAAGGAAGCTCGTTACACTGAAATGTTTTTGTATTTTTCGTGTAACGTAAATTTATGATAATATTTATTCAGTTCCAACGTGATATAAAAAGAAGATTTACTTTAATAAACATTTCATCTTTTTATCTTCCCAACTGATTGTCGAGATCAATTTATTTGAAGTAGTAATTGAAACAAGACATTTTAGAATAAGTATAATTAAATCATAATCAAAGATATAATTGATATTATTAGTTTTAGATATTATTTAAAGATATTATTGTTATGTATACGCCCCATCATTCACTGTTAAATATTGAGAACCTGTGACATGCCATAATTATAACTTATCTTATTTACTTGCACTATTGATTCTCGAATACGTAAAGATGCAATACACATCTTAGCTATTATCATAAACACACATCCGCCAATGATTGATAAAGATTTATTAATAAGAATTAGTTTATAAGTTTTATCATAAACAAATGTCCATAAATAATAATTAAATACCAATACTCATTTCTTATTAAAATAAGAAAATATCATTTACAAACATCAACAATGATTGGTACTGTCAATAAGCTTTCGATGTATATAAACTAAAACTAACTTGAAGAACAGAAAAACTAACCTAAGCGTCCAGTAGTTTGATTTTGTATTCTGATTTTTAATCAAAGTGAATTATTATAATATTGTTCGTATAAACTTATGTTATAAACAAAGTGAAACATTTACGATTAATAAAGTGTTTTATTAAATCCTTAACATTATTGTTTTTAGAAAAGAAACCTTTATTTTAACATAAAAGCAATTATTTATAACGGCCATCATCAAATAAATGACGTTACTGTAAAACTGTTATTTCCATAGTTACGAGCCTTGTATTCAATGCTGCTAGTCATCTTTCTTGTGACGCATATAATATATTACAGTTAAAAGTTTACAGTTAAAATCAACACTTATTTCTTTCGTTCTGTAAGCAAGCATCGAACTGAAACAAAAAAAATAAGCAAGCTAGCTTTGTTTTTTATCTTCTCGTTTACTAAGCCACAAAAAGTCTGCATTCTGCATGTCTCTTCTACCAACTGGATGGATTCTGCCTAAGATCAATCAATTTTCATTTTAAATCTGAATAAATTCGGTCACTTATTTCTATTGTAAGCTTCACTATAAGTCGACAAAAATAACATCCTAATTCTGGGTGAAATTGTGTGGTAAATTTAGTTTAATAAAATAACTGCTTACACAAAGAGAATAGCAAATTACATTTAATTTTGTATGGTTTCAAAGATTTTTTAAAATACCAAGTTTAACTTCAATTTAATACGGCGAAATTGTAGAAACTGATAGTCTATTTAATTCTTTTCATTTGTAAACATGGCGGCAATAATATTGTTGCCACTTAGTAGTCAACTCGCTTATAATTGAATAATTTAAAATGGCGGTCGCTAGCGGCTCACTGATTTAAAATTAAGCTTTCGTCTCAAAGTAATAGACGCGACTTTCGAAATGTAAATAATTAGTTAATTGAAATTTTGCCGGGGTGTAAGTATGGCAATAATTATTATTTGACGTCCTCGTTTATAAATTATTTATCTCCACCACGTGACGCATTACTTAACTCCGATCATAACGTAACGTAATTATATTATCTGGCTAGGCAGCCATTTTCGTTTTCAGCTTTTGCCAATTAAAATAATTCGGCGGAAGATAAACTCGGCTGTAAATGGGTCGCCGGGCTAATTACGAATTCAACGTCTAATAATTATTCAGTGAATTTCACTGAGAAAAATCTAGTCAGAATATTATTCTGTCTCAGTTTTACTATTACATATTTAAGTATTTCTGTTTATCGAAAATAATCTTTATTTATAAGATGGAAACATACAAAATCAGCTTTATGATAAATGTTTTATGTTTCAAACAATATATAAAGTGTTTTTTGTGATACCAAAGGTTTTGACAAACAATGACATTACTAAATCAAACTTTTAATGGATTAAAATGAATCAACCTTAAACCAAAAAAAAATATATATTCAATAATCACGATGTTTACAACTAAATACACCATCTGTCAAAACAACATATTCTTAAAATTCCGAATAAGTATCTAAATTTGGGTTTTAAGTTTTAAAAAAGATCAGGATGAGAAAATTTCCCCCACGAAAAAGGACCTTTACAAAAGGCTTTCTTAAACAACGTAGTAAATTCATATTACAATAAGTTAAGTCATTTTGATCTCCAAAGTTGTTTTTACTTAATAATTTGACTTTGGCCCAAAATCGTTAAAAAAAACGTTTTTCGTCTCTCCTGTCAAATTTGTTATGTGTGGGTTGATTCCTTTTATCTACCTACAGTTGATTTAATATATAAATGTTAGGAATGTGAAAATTTATACAAAATGTATAGAGAATACAAGTTATCAGTGTGTGAAAAAATACAATTTATTTCTGTCATTCCTTTAAAAAATCCTCATGCAAACTTTATACTGGTATGTCTTCCAGAAATTACAGAAAACAGTTCAGTTAGTCTGTAATTTTATGCATATATTATTGAAATTATTTAAAAAAATGTATTATCACGGGTTTACGGCAGTTTTAAATGCCAAAGCATTCAATAATTGAACCAACCACATTTAAATTTTGAAACGAACTTAAGATTGCTGCATTTTTCTAAGGGAACAAATTAAATGGTTAGAATTAAAATCAATTATTGGTCAGAGTAAAAATATGAACGGTCAAAATAAAAATATTATATGGTCAGAATATTTTATAACCATTTTGGTTAGGTAAAGTTAGGTTTTTTTAAAATTCCATTCAAATTATCACTATTATGACCATTTAATATAAATTCTGACCAATGTAATATAAATTTTGACCGAAAAAATACGAGCCGTTTTATAAAGGCCTCATTTATTTTTCTGCATTGATTCTACTAGACGACAATATTTTTCAATTCACTCGGTGTAGTCTCGTAATCAGAGAAAATATGTTTAAATCATTATGAAGATAGTACCAATTCACGATAACAGATGGCGTAGTTTATATTTTTTACTTTTGGCAAACTTTCAATCAATCAACAGTATATACAACGCATGTGTTATTTATAAACTTAGTTTAATTGATACAGCGCAATGCTGATTTTTTCTCTATTTTGATAAACAATACGATGAAAAATAATTTTAATTCAACAGAAATAAGTACGTAGCTCTCATCTTAATTTAATAAATGTCGATATAGTATGTATTTTTATAAATATACATATCGACTGTGGAACACACAGCTTTTTCAAAACAGTTTTTTTCGATAATCACAATGTATACAATTTAATACACGTTCTATCAAAAGGATGTAAGCTGAAAATGCCGAATTTGTAGCTAAATTTAGCTTTTTAGTTTGAAAAAACACAGGCCTGTGTTTATTCATGTCTCCATGCACATTAAGGTTGTGTATATTTCATAATTTACCTTTGGCCCAAAATCATCATAAAACGTTGTTGTGTCTCCTGTAAATTTTTTTATGCGTGGATAACGTCCTTTTTCCTTTCCACAGTCGATATGTATGTACAAAACTATTTACTTAATAAAAGATTTAATTATTTTCTTTAGCAGTATTTTGTTATAAAAACAACCACATAAGTGGATAGATGATTCAAAATAATATTGCCTTATCAGCTTCATCACCTTTGTTGCGCTTAACGCCATCTCAAGCCCAAACTTTCCCTAACGATGTAAGCCATTTCGAATTAAAACTCTACCGAACCCTTTTCGGCCCAAAGATATTTTACGCAAACGAACTTAAGTAAATTTATGACAGTGTTAACCACTTCACCGAAACACTTCCACAAAATAGGGCGCAGCCAGTTATTACGGTCCAACTGACTGGGGTATGGGGTTATATACTGCCTCTTCGAAAGGGTGGAGTAGAGCCTTCAAACAACGCCGCGATTATGATTCATTGGGTTTCGAAACGATACTAAAAGAAAATTTGTGACAGGAATCTTTCAGCAAATTAATTTTATATTCAATAAATGATTTCCCTTCATTTCATAATGATTAAAAAATTGGGTAGATAACTCAATGGCGAGAGAAAATTTGGCTTATATAAACACACAAAAGGATATTTTTTCCACTTTTTTTACAGTTGGCTTAAAATTATTTTTAAATAAAGTAAGACTGCTATGTTGATACAATTAAATATATCTAAAAAATATATGTTTATTGAGAGTAAATATTTGTACTTGTTGGTTAAAAATATTCAATGACAATATAGAAATGATTCAAAGAAAAAATAACATCTGCTTACTTTACTTTCGTATACCTTGTTTAAACATAACGAGTAAACTGCCAAGTCTTATCAGCCAAACAAAATTATCAACTAAATAAGCGTGTACACGTATACCATAAGTATGTTAGGGAGTCTGTATTTTTTCATATGCGTTTTGTTCAATTCAACATCTTACCAACGTGAATAGTTATAAAACTCACGTATTGCTTTCGTCAGGTTTATAAATGTTTGTTGCTCATAACGTTTTTCATAAAGTTAGATGCAGATAAGATTATTTTTAAATGTTTAAAGATTACGTTCATCTTAAATGTGTTTGTTGTACAAAATATACAAATAGTGCTCTGTTATGTCGGCAGCCTGCGATATATATTATAACTGGATTGGTCACGTTTTGCAGATGCTTTTATAAAGTGTTAGGCCTGTTTATCTAATTTTAACTCCTGATTTTTCGGTGTTCTGGAAAACAGTTGTAGATTACCATCTTATTATACAGCGTAAAACTATAAAGAATGGAACTTAAAACAATTGGCGTGGCATGGTCTCAAAATAGAAAAGTGACTGGTGGGGTACAGAAAATCTTTTACATACCGCATTTTAGGCGTAGCACTATGTTGGGATACTGATATGAGAAAAAAAGAAGAAAATATACGTAATAAAATTCTTCTTAAAATAAATAGTCTTCTAGTTTCACCTATGTAATTGTTTATTTTGTACGTGAAATAATATTACTTATTGCAACATGAAAAATACCCACAAACTCCACCCTATTTCTTGGTTGGTGGAAATCTAATATCGGAAGTCAGAGCAATTTCCTGCTTCTGATTAATAAAAATATTCCAGCGTATTTATACAGCATATTGCTTGCGGAGAATTTATCTCCGAGTGTAGGCATCTAGTTGATCTATGTTGCCGGAATGTTCTTACGCAATTTTGTGATTTAGGGCTTTCTCTTAAACTTGTACATTTATTTTTACTTCGTTTCGTAAAGTGTTTTCGCCTTACTCGAGCAATAATAAAACTGTTATATCTAATAAATCAATATTTTTCATTACGGGCAAATTCTTGCGATTGGCCTGGAAAAATCTACTGCGTCACAAAAGACATATATGTATTTTGGCAGAAACAAACATTGTCTCAAAGACGTTTACTGAATAACTTAATCTATATTTTTCTTTAAACATTTGAAAAGAATCATAGTTCAAGGTAAAGTGAAAATATTATGTTTTTGGATATAAATAATTTGAGATTCAAATGAGGTTCCTTTAAAGTAAGAAACACTTAAGTATATTCAATCAAAACTAATAACTTAGTAACTTTACTGGTTGTTTCACTAATTGTGACATGTGACATTTCACGTGTCACCTTACACGCCTCAAGTGTCACAGCTAGTAACAAAACTAGAAAGAATATCAAAGTTTATAATTTTATATTAAGAACAAAGTTACCGCCAAGTTTATAAAAACAAATACAAATTGAGTCCCTATATTACGTCTGAAACTGGCTATTTATTCAAAAGATATAACAATTTATGACCCATCATTTATTTTAATCTATAATAATCTGTAATGCCCTATTTATCAAATTATATACCCATTGATATCTGATAATGTAATGTTTTACCATTATTATTTTTCCTTTTCACGAGACAGGGAAGTTATCAATGCATTATATCGATTACTTACTTTTCAAACAAATAACATCTTATGCAAGCAAGGGCCGCGCCCGCAGTTGCTTTCCTTTAGTGATTAACAAGGCTCATACCGTTGCTTCAGGGGTTTTAAGGTCACTGAACTTTTACTTGTACCGAGTAAAGTTATTTTTTTTTGTCATTTATAACTAACTTTTGAGTTCAAAGTATTTCATAACACATCAGTATTAAATTGACTAACTTACAGGCAAAATACCCTTCCTCGTGCAAAGATTATAGAAACAATAATACACGTAAATTATTCCATTTCGGGGAGAAATTAAAAATGGAAAATTTCGTACAAGACGACTTATTTCTCAATTAATATTCGTGAACGCAAACATTTTTTTGTATTAATAGCACTGTTAAATTACATTTCTGTTCAGTTGACAATGCTTGCCATGAGCGAAACTTGTCCTGACCTTTATAAACAAAGTGGAAATTAAGTACAAATGAATATTGTGTACTTTCTTAATATAATGCCATTCCACCACGTATTGACAGTGAACACCCTAAAAGTGACCTTAATTGAATAATAAAAAAATACTCTTTAGATATTATTGAAATTTCTTTTCACATACTTTATATTATCTTATATTTAAAAAGTAGGTTATACTACGATTCAGAAATATTGAGTAAGTCATCTCTTATGCAAAATTTGTTGTCAAGATGAGGATATAAATCCGATTCAAACTTAAAACTTTTTAAATTAAGCTTTGATTGAAATCAAATCGTTGAAACTTATCAGTAAAAAAGAATTAAAACAAAAATGAATTTGTTTGAACTAATGCATGGCAACGCTATCTTTTTTATTACATATGTTATGCGTGAACTTGAACTTTGCTGAGTTTTTTGACACACAATTATTATCAGTAGATATGATTTATAAAAGATTACACTAGACAAAATAACCGATAAATAATATTACCGGAAAATTGGTTTTAGTAAAAAAAATATAAGATATAAAAAAAAATCATTATTTTTTTAATACTTATTTCACATCAAATTTATTTGATCAGGACCGGTCCTGATCAAATAAATTTTATGTGGAATAAATACTAAAAAAATGTTTTATTATTTTATTATAACGCCATTCCACCAAGTATTGACAGTGAACACCTTAAATGTGAAATATAAGACAGTTACCGTTCACTGGTAAAAAGTAATACAAATATTTCAGAAAAATTGTGCAAAGGAATGTTCTAACCATTTATTCTTCAAATGTGTAGTTTAACATTGAATTAAGTTCATTGCTACAGACTAGGGCTAATACAAAAACCAATTTTCGAGTTTTATTATTTCCTAAATCACGCCGTAACTCGGTTTTTGAAGTGCCACAAAAATGAATAATTAAATTAAAATGGTTGAAAATACTCAATTTTTATTCGATCAAAACACAAAACGTTAAATGTTGTATTACTTACTGTACGTCTTACGGGGACGAAATCAAAGCGAATGCAAAGCGACTCGGTGCGACACGAAAATATCAAATAGTCTCCGCCGTTATTGAGTGTCCACGTGACAAAACACACGCCGCCATCAACGTGTTTGATATTTTGATTCGCCTTAAACCGTGTTCCAATTTCATTTGCAGTGACTTCGCCCAGGTAAGACGTGGCGTTAGTTACTTAATTTGCTAACGTAATTTTCTACAATAGAATATACTCTTTTGCTGGGTAAAGAAACAGATCGAATAATTTTTAAGGCATCTATTAGAAGATGTAAGTTTGTTGTACTTCCGTTTTTGACTTTATGTCAAATTTTACCTCAGTGTTTTTGACCAAGAGTATCTAAGTCGAAATGTTTCAATTTAAAAAATCATAGTTTCAAGTATTTTACTGTTCTACTATTTTGTTAGCCAAATCTCGTTATAATTTTTATTGTACCATTAATATTGCCTCTAATATTTTTACGATATACACATTTTTTTGATTGATTTCTAACATAAATTTGTACATCCCTGATTTTTTATCGCTTAAATACATACGCGATATGATTTGGCATTGACAAATGATAAGAAGTGTCAATAGACCTTCATAATATTTTTATTTATGTTCAATGACAGCCAAAAAAGTGTAGTTTTGTATCGGACCAATAATATGATAAGTAAATTCGTTTCTTTTCTTGATCGTATTGCGTTATGAATGGTGGCCTACATAATTAACTTATTGTTTTTGAATAGATTTAGTATACGGACTTCCAATGATATTTTTATGAACTTATAATTTTTTTATACCTTTCTTAATGATTTTTTTAAAAAAATATATAACATTATTTATAAAAGTTACGTTAGTTATGTCTTAATTTTGTTTTATTATTTTTTTATTTGAAATATGGATTTTTTAAGTTTATCTCGTATTTCTTGAAGCAATTGCTTAAAACATTAGTATTAAAAAATTTTGTACAATAAAACATTGCAAAGATTTAAATTTTCGTCGATAGCCGTCAATTAGAAGTCAATAATGGCTAGTGATGAGTAAAACCGCACTTTAAAAAAATACAGCAAACAGCAATGTTTTCAATATTCTTTAAATTTAAAAACCTTACAAGGTATACTCGATGAGTATTTTTTTTATTTATTCAAGATAATTTTAGAAAAAGAGTCATTACAGATTTTAATTGAAAAAGTCTTAATTTGATATTGACCTCATTGAAAATTTAAATCAGTGGTATAAAACATTTATTATTGTTGTCATATATTAAAAAAAATAGCAATATACTAAAAAAATTATCATTGCTTGTTTGTATAAAACGTGTCATAATCTTTTTACTTAGTTTGACCAAGAAAACGTGTGTATTTAGAAATATAAATATATTATCTCATTATTCGTCATCAGTTCAAACCAGTGCAATCTGATTTGTTCGTGTATTATAAAGTATTTTATTTTTCTTTAGTCTGTTTTTCCCTTAGTAAAATAAATTATTCGTAGACATTATAAATTTACGAGCTTTGCTTTATACTCGTCCGAATCTTTTGAAAGTCACCTGAGCATTCAAATCAAGTTACAACGACTCGAAATAATTCCATATACAAAACGGTATGGTATACAAACAAACGTGACCCAAGCATTGCAATATCAAAGGTAACGCGAAGTAAACTGGAGCTATGCCGTTCGGGTCGTAGTCAATTGTAGCGATTCTAAGGGTGGCGTAGAGGGGAAAAATTGAAAATCCAAGTTACACATTTCGTAAAGGGTTGTTCAAATAGAAATAATGACATACATATATTTCATCTAAGACGCAAAGTTTTGACTAGCATACGTTTTTATGGAATGTCTTCTAGTATATATAATTCCTTATCAGGAAATTGATTGGAAAATGCCTCTTTATTCTTCTTAGATAGATTTAAACAACACTATTTTAACATTTTAAGAAACAATTCCAATTTTTAATTTACATATCGACTGTGGAAAAGAAAAAAGGTCATCAAAATTTTAAAAAGAGATGCAAAAAACTTTTTTTGATGATTTTAGACAAAAGGCAAATTATGAAATAAACACAACCTTGAAGTGCACGGAGGTTTATAAACTGGTTCTGAACTGACTTTATTTAATGTTAATTAAAGTCTTTTTTATGATCGCAATTTTTGCAGACCCCAATTTTTTCAAACTTAAAATCTTAATTAAGATACATTCGGCATTTTCACCTAAAATTCTTTTGATAGAACGTGTATCAACTTATATACATTGTGATTATCGAAAAAAACTGTTTTGAAAAATGTAGGTGTTACGTCCTTTTTTCATTCCACAGTCGATATTATATCAACACATTCTCTCTTATAGAATTATAATTGTTTATCTTGATACCATGGTCAGAATAAAATAATTTGATATGTATATCTTGTAACAGTAAATTTCTACCAAAGTTTAAAGAATTATTTTGTACTCAAAATAGCTGATCAGGGCAGGATTGGCAAACAATTTATTTACATTTTCTTCCAACTAGAATGAAATGTCATTTCTGGTGACGGTAACAACAAAAAAAACTGATATTAGCCATAGTTATATTTCCATGATAATTTACTACAATTAAAAGGAAAATCAATTGGATATTTTTTTTCTTTGTTTAGATAATTTAAATATATTTTACCCAATACTTCATATTTTCTACAATATTAAACTCCAAATAGATCTACCCTTGCATATTACCCCAGCACTTTTTTTCGCTACCCCTATGAGCAGTTTGTTCGACATTAGTGAATACCTGAGGGTTAAAAGGGCTTGTTCCTAAATATTAAATTTAGTTTCCCAGTAGAGTTAGGGTATCGTAAGGTTGCGTCGAGACGGGGGTAGGTCGGCTTAAAGCTTTTGCGGGTATTAAGCACCACGCCCATCTGACGCTGACAGTGCCATGAGTCATTTGTTATCAATTAAGTGATATTAAAATATAGTGTATACAAAAACAGTATTCATTATTTCATCATGTATCAATTTGATTTAATGAAATAAAATTTAATTTGTATTTTACCGTCCCCTCCTTCCCAAAGTGAATCAAACAGACTTTTCATGGAATTAACCTCGAAACAATTGAGTCTTATGCTATCTTTTGGCGCGAGTAAGAATACCATTATCACAAGGATAGAGATAGGGGAAAACTTATTGAAAGCTAAAACTTAATTTTGAATCTAGTTAAGGTGGCCATACATCAAGGAACAAATGGTTCCAGAACATGTCCTGGAACACAATATTCAATAGTGTTCACGCCGTATCGTGGAACATTTCACGTGACCCGAGATAGGTTCACATGTTCTCGCTTCGGAGGCGAGCGCGAAACCCGGGGAACATTCATGCGAGAGCAGCTGTAGACGAACTGTGTATTTCGGTCATAACTATAACGTATTGTGAAATACATCTAATTATAATTATAAAACCGAATACTTCTTGTGAGAATATAAACGTAGGCATCACTCGTCGACATAAACTCATTTCGCGTCATTTAAGAGATCTATTTTCGACTTTGAAATGTCTTCTTATGTTGACAGCTGTCAAAATAAACCATAAACAATAATAATTTATATTGGAATTATCCATGGTATAAGTTGTCATTGTGAATGATAGTATGTTTGTATTTTCATATTAGAAAGCTTACAAAAATTAGTATCTAACTTTACTCGCATTGTTTGCATTCAATAAAATCAAATAACGTTCGTTCGGACGCACCTCTAAACATTTGAGTTATATCGTGTTGATACAATTACAATTAATTTATTTTTTCTTAAAAAATATTCTGCCAGATAAGTGGTTGAGTTGTGAACGTCGTTGGTTTCTGTTGCGGAGCTCAAGTATTAGAATCTTAGTGCCAACTGTTTTTTTGAATAATTAATATCCAGTTGATTCTTATTGAAAAGTACGGATATCTGTGGTTTCCTAAATTCCTTCCCGCCACTTGTCCAATCCTCAAAAATAGATCCAGCGGTATTATGTATGTTCAGGACCGGTTTTTTTCATGGCGAGCGAATTTGTGGCACCTGTTCTGATCATATAAAATAAAAATGAAATTAATACAAATGAGTGCTTGATTTTGTAAAGTATTAATGGTAAACACGTTAAAACTGAGATAAATTCCATTCAAAATCCATCTGCATATTGAAAGCGGACATTGTTTTTTAAAAAAAAGTAATGTGAGTATAGTGGCTTCAATAGTGGTGAGACAAACCATTTGTATTTTAAATGTTTATAAAAGTTTATAGCCATTAAGCTTAAAATAAATAGTTAGAAACATTAATTCTCATTACATTTAACTGAAAGCTTTGTTTAAAAGTTCTTCCATTTTATGTCTAGTCAACATGAACAGTCACCATTAGTTCTGATAGGAAAATTGTACGTGGAAATGTCTTGACGCCGCACCTTTCGAATCCATTAAAATGCCTGGGCAAAATAGAAACAACAGGGGATGGGGATGGGGATGAATCGTATATATATATAAATTTCTTACCTTTAGACACTTGCCTGAAACAGCACTGTTGTAATTGATAATCGTTAAAAACATTATTTATTATCGTTATTTATTAAAATGTTTTATATTTTCATTTGATTTATTTTCTTTGTTATGTCAATAGGTTACTATTTTCATAATACCTTTATCTGTTCCCAAAGCATAATATCAATTTTTTACAAACAATTTTGAAAAAAACGAGAAACAGGGCTAATAATATAACTTTCAAATTGTTTCAGACGTTCTACGGAGATCAATTAACATTCTAATTAACATATGGCGTATTTTAAATTCTGAAATTATGTCATTTCACAGTTTTATTGAAATTTACATCTTTGGAGACTAGGATTGTTGAAAAAAAAGTTGAATTTATGCACATTTTTATTTTATTTTTAAGAAATTCTTGTTCCAAATATATCGACTGTGGAAAGGAAAAAGAAAGTAACCCTCAATTTTCCAAAACAGCTTTTTTTCTATAATCACAATGTATACAACTTGACACACATTCTATCAAAAGGGTGGAAGCTGAAAATGCCGAATAAGTATCTAAATTTAGCTTTTAAGTTTGAAAAAGATGACCTTGTAAAAAATTAAAACCAAGAAAAAACACTGAAATAAAGGTTTTTCCGAGACAATTTCGTTAACTAATATTAGGTTGTGTCAATTAAACACCAGTTAAGAAGTCTCCGTGCACTTCAAGGTTGTGTATAGTTCATAATTTGCATATGTCACAAAATCATTAAAACACGTTTTTAGCGCCTCCTGTAAAATTTGTGGGTTACGTCCTTTTTCCTTTCCACAGTCGATGTGCATTTCTGTAAAACTTTGATACCTCTGTTTATGCTCATCACATGCGAATTGAAAATAAATTCATACAAGTAAATTTTCTTCATCATACCATCAGGCAATGAACTTATTATTCCGTACACGATTGTTTCTGTATTCACAATATAGTATTTCCAAAAATATATTTTTTTACTAGATTTTTTAACATAATCCGCTTAATATCAACAAAACTAATCGGCGTCCGGGATTTTTTTTACGGAGAATCTGTGTTTGAAAAAGCGAAAATTATTAGAAATAAAACAGGGATCATTTTATCATAAATTCTTTTTGATGCAAATCCGTCGATAGATTGAAAAATTTTCTGTTGCATTTAAATGACAAACAAATACTTAGGTCTAAGATTTTTAACCCCTAATCTAAGACATACAAAGAAAATGGTTATTGCCAAAAGAGACTTCGTAAGACATCACTGCTATAGTGTTTCACGTTGTAGCGTCTTTAAATGTAAGAGTAAGGAAACTTTACAGCAAAGTAGGACGTAATAATAGTTTAAAATTCACTTCAGTGGGATAACATTTTCTAAGAATAGCTTGGTAGTTTATAGTTTAAAATAATACTGCACCGTGCAATCATAATAATACAGTGATGTTGTGTAATATTATATTATTTCAACAGTGCTGTCTACAATACTAATTAGCACTTTGTAAACTGAAAAATGAATTATTAATTATCACTTAAAACCATAAGAAACAATGGTATTATAAAACTATGAAGTGAGGTGTTAGATAGAAATTCAAAGCCACATGCCGTATAGAGATCACGCTTTTCATGTTAATAATTAATAATCGATTAACTCTCGCGGCTTTAAAATATCTCTCTGCATCATTCCTCATACATTTTTTTATAAAAATCTGTGTTTTTTTTATAAATAATCATATTTTAAATTGCGCGTAAAGAAGACGTCATCCCAATACAAATATAAATTTGCAACTGACGCGTTCAGCGCAGTTATCTTACAAACGATCGCTGATAAGCGGACGCCTATCTCGTTATCGCATACTCGCGTTATTACATATTTATATAAACAACAAAAGGTCCAAAAAACTATGATATAAGAATACCTTAATTATAAACATTGTATCACCCATATTAAAATAGATATTTAAGAAAATGTGGGTATTGGGGTCGCATTTCTTGAGCTTAGAACCGGAAAAGTTAAAGTGTTTCTGTTAAAAAACGTAAATCATGAATTTCCGTGGAGACAATATATATGTTTGAATGGATAGTAGCTATTTTTTTAGTACAGTAGAATCTCGACAAAACGAACTAAAACGGTGACGGGGTGTTTTTAAAGCCAAGAGTCTATTCTTTAAATGTTGCCTGCAGAGTTAATTTATTTGATATTTTACTAGTATAATTCAGAAGACTTGTTTGATTGTAATGTACAATTAACTAATTAAATGGAATAATAAATGCATTCGTCAACTTAGAGTTAATATATAAAACAGCTGTTCAACTGTGTGAACTAGCGACCAGTGTTGCAAACGTCACTGCTACGTTCAGTTCACCAGCAGGACGGTGTTATGACTCGAATTTGAGTGTGAGAAGTATGACGTGATTATCATGAACTTAACATTGCTTACTAGCTGTAGCACACGATGTTTTCAACAATTTTCAAATTTGATCAGATAACTTGTATGTTATTTACAAAACCCGCAATATCGAGATGTTACTTCACTTTCTCTTCTTAACCGTGCGCGCCTCCAATTTAATAAATATGGTTGAATCCTATTGGACCTGAAACTTTTTTGAAAAAGAAACCTTTTAATATTTTAAAGTTGCAAGATCATTCGAGAAAAACTCGATGAGAATTTTTTTATTGTAAGTCACTCGAGATAAACCCGAGGTAAATTGATATCACAAACACCCACATCTTAGGCTTAAAATTTCGATTGAAAAATATAATTTTGACATTGAACTTACCAAGGAAATCATGCCCTGACCCGCTATATCGGAAGAGCAAGCTCTAACCATTTAGACCACAGCGGAAAAAACTGAGAAAAATGGCTTTGACAGAATTTGTGGTTTCTTATTGCAGGAATAGGTAGCTGGGAAAGAATTTAGTCATCAAAAATATGCATATCTTTGAACAAGTTGGTTTCCCACAACCACCCGTTGTGTATATGCAGCCAACGTTTAAAAAATGAGTCTACCCCTCACATTCATGGCCCAAGCCCATACTCATGAATTGACTTAAAAATCATTTAATGAAAATGTCGACAGCATACTGGACTTTAAGGGTAACTACTTTTTCAATTCCGCCAATGATTATAAGTTGTGTGACCTTCACTAGAAGTCATCGAGGATAAAAAATATTTTCTTTTTAATATTATCTTAGGTTGTCTATGTTGATTGTAGGTTTTTGTACCCTGACCTAAATTACCAAGTTCGTTATAGTTTCCTTCATTTTATTATTAAATGTGTTTCCCCCACAAAATAACCGAGCTTTAATAGTTATTTTAACATCCATCCTACGCCGCTGTTTAAATCAAAAATGTTATGGCGCGTACGTGACGGCAGGGTTTAACGTCTTTTGTCTAATTTTATACGTTAACTACAAATAAAAATAACAATATGAGACATAAAAACATGTAAAAAAAAATACATTATACCACCGTCGTACAGAAAAATCAGATCAGTTGCATTATTACAAAAAAAAAACCTATTTTGCATGGGATTGGAATTGAATTTTGACAAATTTCACTATCGTAATTGACGACGATGGTAAAATTAATAATATTCGTGAAATAATTTTACTAACTTTCTTTTTTTTTGTAGTTTATGTGCTTAGCTTAGACACATCTTTTGGCACTGTTGAGGTGGTTCGACAGTCAAAATTTGTTTTCATTTATGTAAATCTCATCAATCGGGTTTTATCTCTCAGTTTCTAAAGTCACTTCGGCCAACTTTGGTCAACGCCCACCGGTAGGGGGGATGGTTTTTTGTCAACGTCTAGTACTTAATTGATGTTTTGTTTTATATGCTTGAATACATTACGTGTTTTATTTTAAATATATATTAAACCGACTGTCAATCGAAAAAAAGAGAGTTATCCTTTGGCCAATAATGGATTATCCTTATTCTTTCGCCCCCTCACCTTTCCATATGTCACACTATCTTTTCACACTAATATTAACGCTATAAGACCCGAAAATCATCTTGCTTAGACGTATTTACTGACTGCTGTTTAACCACTTGCTGGGCTTCTAGAATTCTGTATTAGGGATTTCAATACCAGACGGATAAATCAATACCGATATTTTTATATTTCATATTAAATACCGGAATTTAAAATAATATTAATTTAAAAACGTTAACAGAAATTCGAATACATTTTACTGTTATGAATAAGTTTGACTCTTACTAACAAGGATTATTGTGTAAACTAATAAAGAAACATCTTATCAGTACTTATTTGTAAGTACTGGTTGTAAGTTATTTATTTAAAATCTATATTAATATATGTAATAAGAGGGTTACGAATGAAGGTTAGATTATATAAAGGTTTTGTCTGTAGTTATCGCATAGCTCTTATTACAATGCGTACGTTTGGGGCTTTGGACCTGCATCTGACTAAAGAAAATCTCAATAACGTTTAATACCCGACTAAAGACCGGAAGATTTTCACTAATCTTTTTGGGTTGGACTAACACCTATAAAATATACCAAGCTTGTGGAGTCGTGAAAAAGTACTGCGAATTCGACTCTTTTTTTTTAATTTTAATTTATAGAGAAAATAAATCGATGTCGATCATTTTTTTACGTTGACTACTAAGCCGATTTTACAACCTTCTAATATACAAACTGCTTTGAGCACATAGCCCCACTCTCTCTATGCGCATCAAGTGGACTAAATCATTGTTGACAGGTGTTCATACTCAATTATAGAAATTTAATAAATTTTATCCAAACAGAAGTAGTTTACGATTTTCTGAAAGGTTTATGATGATGTATACTTATTTACTAATGAAATTTTGTTATTACATTCAAAGCGAACGTTAGATAAATTATTAAATAACTTACATCGGTGTATTTGATGGTGATTTTATGTTTGTGAGATATTTTAAATTGGAGCGCAAAGAATGTTTTCTGACAAACAGAAAACGCGAATTTGATTTATTGATTCAAGCTTTTTCAACTTTCCCATATGCCAAAATAAATATAATCAAAACTGGTCCAAACGTTCCCGCTGAGATGAAACAAACTTTATTACTCCGAGGCGAGGCTTTTCGCATTCTCCCAGAAGGGAGTGAAATTTTCATCACTCATCTGTGATGGGCATGTTGAATAAGTTGGCATTAACATATTCAGGTTCTAATCCCATAAGGATCCATCTGAGCGACCTGTCCTAAGGCAAACTTCGTTTAAATGCTAATACAGTATTAACTCGTGTTAAACTTTGCCAAAGCAGAGTCCGAGTTGGGAAAGTTTGTTCTTGTATCTTTTACAACATAATGTTTTAAATGTGGCATGCTATTAAAGCTGTAGCACGTAGCACTAGCCGTAGTTAATGAATCAAATTTCCTTGTTGTAACCATGACAGCTTCTTAAGTGGTGCATATAGAATCTAAATGGAGTTTATCTCAACAGACATAACTTTAGAAGACCTAAGCATTGAGCCATCATGTTCGTAATTTTATTTTCACGTTTCAATTTTTGAATCGTGAATTTCGAAAAATAATTCAAGTATGCAAAAGTCGTTAGAATACCTAACTACACAAATTGAATACGAACACGTTCCAACTATGTTATTAACGCATTTTAGAGCATTGCAAAAATGCATGTATTTCGTAAACGTAACCATGAAGAAAAAAAGAGTTTTTCAATTGAATATAACAGTTAATACTTACCAAATTATATATATATAACATTTTTTTAATCATGTCCGCTTCCAATGTGGATCATATGGCTTCCTAACGTAGGTATCTCAACATAAATTTTTCAACGATAGCTTTTTGTTAGTCAGTCGCTCAACCTCTCTTTTTCAAATAGATTAGTAGGGATAGAAGGATAAGGCTAGGACAAAACTAGTGGTTAACTAATCGCTCTCGCTACGCTCAGTTATTAAAGGATTGAAAGGGTGGGAGGAAAGTTTAAGACATCACAAACACTCATACCTTCGAACAGAAATCAATAAATTGATCGAAAAATGCTGTTTGTACTAGGACTTGAACCCGTGAGATCCAGCACGGTAGACTACAACGCCAACCGCTGTGCCATAGGACCTGACATATAATAATCTATACATCAATAGCTGATAATGTAGTTTCGTAGTTGATATGTCCCGGGGTCTTCTTCTTCTTCTTTCGAAATATTCTTTCTAAATATATTAGCTTGCATAATTGAACCTTAAATTTAAATTCGTTTTTATTTCACTGGGAATCAAGCTCGTGTGCTCGTATACACAAACCCGAAGGCAAATAATCAAACATGGAGCTGCCGATTATTTTACTAGCTTTTTAGTATTTGTATCAAATGCTTATTTAGCCCAACTAAAAATTAAGTTTTATTATGGAGTTGATTAAGAATATATTTTGAGCGCTTCAAGTGACCCAAATTATTTATTTTACTTGCTCATCTCTTATACAAAGACACGTGGCCAATTTTACATATAAAAATGATGTAAGATATTTGTTCTGAAGTTATGTATTTCGAAGCTATTTTGGAATGTTGAACTTTGTTGAAATTTAATAACATTCTTAAAAGAGATTCTTCGGAATGAAAATGGATTAGTTTCAAAAATATTTTGAACAAATTCCGCAATATACATACATATTTGAATAACATCAAATGCTTATACTTTTTTCGTTGAATTCTTTTCTAATAACATATTAGTTCTGCCGGAAAAAGAATATTTTTAAAAACTTCATGTTTAAAATATATTTTATAAGTAATTCATACAGCGTTATGTAGTTTTGAGTATTTTTTCACTAGCAATTATTTAATTTTTAAAGCCCGCTTAATCAATGAATAATAATAACGTTTCAATCTAATCGAATATTTTTCTACTATACCAATGTATGTGGTTTTTCATAAACCATACGCGCTCCAAATGTGGAGCATATGGACTCCTAATGGAGTTTTTCTCATCAGAAGTGTTTCTACGAAAACTGTTTTTTATACAGTTGCTCAATCTCTTTTATTTTCAAAATGGATTATAGAAGAGAAGGATAGGGCTAAGATAGGACTAATGGTTGGCTAATCACTACGCCCCGCTTTTAGGGTACAATAGGTGATAGGGGGAAGTTAAAGTCATTACAAACGTCCATGCCTTCGAACAGAAAATCACTATTTCATATACGATGGTGAAGTTTTCATACTAAAATTTATTTCGTATGTCGCGTAATTTATCAGTGATCTTTTTAATAATGTGTGGTTTTATTCCAATTATTAAGTTCACGAAAAAAATTCAAATCATGCCGTTGTTTTTAGCTTACATTGCAAAAATTTTCACCGAAATAATCATTGCCGACCAATAAAACAATTTTACTTAAATTTCAATTGTAATTCAACCTTACCGGAAATCGAACTTAGACCCATCTGATTAGTAGAGTCACGCTCTTATTAACTAGACCAGGGTTTCTCAACGGTGGGCCATGTGGCCCCCCAGGGGGCCACAGAGATTTATTTTTGTTTTGGGGAGCCACAACACAGCTTAGGGGGGCCACGGGCATTTATAAAACGATACAGGGAAGAGCATAATGGCGGACGTCGCGCAGCTATTTTTTGTAAATCCGAAAATAAAATAAATTTCTGGCATTCTAGATTCGAAAATCTCGGAAGAGCTATAAAAAAGGTAGGATTTTGAAATTACAATTTTCATGGGAAGACAAAACAATGGTATGGGGGCCACAGAAAAATAAAGACACTCAAAGAGGGCCACGCTCCCTTTGAGTGTCTTTGAGCAGGTGACGGTATTGAAAAGCACAGTAAATACCGGGATCCCGGTTTCAGTAATATCATGATTGCAATCCCTTATCCTGCCGTATTTAAAATAAAATATCGAATAATACCGGCAGTAATTGCAGCCCCTATTTCCATTTCGCAGTCAGCAGCGCTTTCATTAACTGTGCCCGACTACCATACAGAAAGTATTAAAGGACATTACATAGATTACAGTCCAAACTAAGCAGATTAATTGTTTCCCACATCCTGTTGGGCGTGTTACAATGTATCACTTGCCTACACAAAACAAGCCGACCCGTCCGGCAGTCCTCCGACACAATCTGCCACCAGACCGTAGCGTGTTATATTGACTTAACTCACAAATGACGGCTAAACTAAACTGCCATTACATTGAGAATAATTAATTTCATTTATAAACGATGTGACTTCAAGCTCGTTTCAACCTACAACAAAATTGATAACTTTAGTTTGTTTCGCTTTTCTGATATATGTTTGTTATTCCTAATTCCATTATTACTCCATTATAATAGGGTAAAAATGGCAACGTGTTTAATTTAGAACTTCAACTGAAGGTGCTTGATGGAAATTCAACGTTAATTTCGAATTATTTTCATTATGTACACTTCCACAAAAATCTTGGTCGAACACGACCCGGGTTTCGCCTCTCGGCAACTTCCAGTACTACTCAGTGAGCGAATGCACTCGAAAAGTTTGAAATTTTTTGGTGGAAATGTACATAATGAAAATAATTTCAAAGTAACGTATTTAGTTTTACAGTTTTTTTATAATATTAATTAATAGTTATTTCGGCTTTCGCCATCGTTGGAACTATGTTTAAACTTACATTTTGCTCAGCTATATATACTGGCTCTTAAGAGATACACACTGCTTAATGCTATTCACTGTAACATCCTAATTCATATAACAATTATAGTATTACATTTATTAAATATGACTTTAGTGTTTCGAAGAACGGTAAGCAATATGAGATTTTTCAAGGTGAATTAGGATAAATTAAACTGATATTTTTTATTAACTACATTAGGGCAGTGGCCTCCCTTAAAAGAAAAATATATCTTCGCGCCTTCCCCATCTTTTATTTTATATAGTAATAAAGACACGTTTTAAAGTGTAAAAAAATATTTTAACTGTTTGGGCCTCCCTTTCCAATAATCCACGCCTCTCATGTTGAAAATCGCTGCAGTAGGGGTTTAAACAGATGTTAATATTATTTTCCATTAAACATTCCTGTCGGATTCTTGGTCGAGAGTTCAATGTGATTAGGTTCGGCTACGAAACTTACGAATACAAATCCCAGAACGGGTAATTTAATAAATTAACCTTTTTAATCGATGTATTGATTTCCGTTGGAAAGCATAGATGTCTGTATCGTCTAAAGTGTTCTCCAACTGATCCCCAAGAACAATAAGATAACCACTTATCATGTTCTAACTGAATTCTTCTTCAATTGCTGTTTTTGAAAAAAGAGAGGTTGAGAATCTGATTAACAAACAATTTTCATTGAAACTGAAAATAAACAGTCTGTTGAAATATACTTCCTTAAAAGTTCATATGCTTCACATTGGAAGTGGACGATGTTAACAAAAATATTTTTAAATTATACCAGTATCGGAGTAAACGCCACACTTTATTTTTAAATATATAATAAAGCTTAATCTTTTTATTATATCTTTTCTTAGCACATTAGTCAATGTTTAAAAGGTCGATTCCGTTTAGCCTTGAATGCGCTATGGAAGGGGGTCGTAAAACAGTGGCTTCATACACATAACGTGTATGACACAACTTGTATATTATATTTACGTTACTAAGCTAATTAATTAATGTGGGCATTAGGTCAGTTCCTTTTTTAGAGTGAATGATTGTTAGCCAACTGCTGAATTTGTGTTTTGAAATGATTTAAAAAATGTGAATGAAACTGGTCGTCCTTTTGAAGGCCAAAATAATTTTCTACGTTCTATTTACTAAGTATGTACATATAGGGCATGATTATATAAATAATTCTTCATTTTCTTTAAAATTTTGGTAAGACTGTATTTATTATTTTTGAAGAGGGTAAAATAATTTTGTTGAATTAAAAAAAAAAAAAAAACAATAAATAATCGATAAGTTCATGACAGAATAGAGCTCTTTATATCTTCTTATTTTTTTCGTTTTATTTTATTTTCTAAATAAATCATTCTAAAAGCACAAATTTATTCAGGAATAATCATACAGCCAAAACTTCTAAAGTGAATAAATTATTTACAGTTTTCGTATTCAATAAAAAAATAACATAACTTTTTGTTTCCATCGCGAAAATAAAATTATCCCTGCATGTATTCGCTGAAAATCTTTTGTACTTCACAATAGAGGCAAAACCGATAAAAAATAATGTATATTAAGCAACCCCGCTACAGTTTCCGCTACGCAGCGTTTTTCACGATGGCTGTGTTGGTTGGACCACTCACGTAGGAAACGTTTTATTCTTCAATTGGCCCAGGGATGTTTTATCTACGCCAGTGCTACGATCCTCTATGCCGTCTCTACGATTATGGCTACGAATACTTATTTCTACTGCTTCTTCCATTATTCCGTTCGTATTTTGAAATATATTGTTTCTCACAGCTCATAAAATTTATGTTAAAAAAGATGTTTTTCTTGAAAAGCCGTATAAATTCTTTGAACAAGTTTGTCGCGATATATATTATTCAGTTTTATGGTGCTTTTTCTCGTTGGGAACTACGATTTGCAAAAATATACGAGAAAAACTGTATAAATCTGATACTTTTTTTTGCAAGCGTTATTTTATGTACCTTCCATTGTACTTTGTCGTTTGCTTATTTTGCTATTGAATTGCTAATATATAAAAAAATATTATTTACATATCACTTGTTACAGTTTTAAATATTTTTTTAGGGAAAACAAGAGTTTTATATTATTTTATTTTAATATTTCTTTTCATCAAATAAAGTGTTTTTGCGTTTTTCTGAATGTCTAATAGTATGACATTCCTTACTTGTTTTTTTTCTCAAAATTTTAATATCAAGGGTAAATAACAATAAAATCATTTTTAAATTAGACTCTTTAGTTAACAAATGGTTTTATTTCCCCATAATATAAAATGAAAATAACATTTTTTAGTAAAAATATGCTAAAGATTTAGGTAAAGTGTTTTATTTATTGTTTAAATTAAGTTTGCTTGAGAATATTTTTGTGACAAAAAATGTATTTGGTTTGAAAGAACATAAAACAAAAAAGGCTATTTACTTTATACAAGGTAACATTAGTTTACGTTAAATTACAGACTAGGTGCTGATATAAAGTTTTCATCAGATAAAGAATCATCTTTATCAAAGAGACCAATATTGTCTTTTTGTATTATTAAAATTTCATTATAGCATAGTTTTGATATAAGCCCGATGCTAAAATAGCTAGTTATATTTATTTTATATTAATTGTGGTTTGATTTGTTTTATTAATGATTTTTTGATCAACCTTTTGGCATTATATCTATTGCAAAAACGCTTAAAAACGTTATAGTCAACACACAAAAATACAGTAGCTTGTAAACTTTTTAAAATTATTTTGTACCAACGACAAAATATTAAATCGGCACAAAGACTTAGTAGAAGTACACAAAAATATATAATTTATTGTTAAACCAAATCTGAGTTTAATTAAAAAGGTTGTCCAAGAAAAAAAATGTGTTAATCGTCTTTCCTGGCCGTACTTTACTTTTTTTAAATGTAGAAGCTAATTTTAGAGAAGTTTTATACATTGTGACTAATTAAAAAAGAACTATTTCCATTTGAGCAATTTTATATTTTAAAATTATGGAAGGTCTTTGTTTTAATGTATTCAACTTTACCTTACTTTACACTGTATTACAAGAAAATCTATTAAGATAAAGCAAAACATTGCTAAATTATTCCAAACATGAAATTGCATTTCTATATTTGTAACAGCAAAAAAGCTGTCTTCATCACATCCGTTTACGATATCAAAGTTTCAAAATATACGAAGCATTGACGTATAAAATATTTAACACCCCAGCTTTTTGGGATGCCACGCTATAAAACGGATATCAGCAGCAAGGGGGTGCTAAGGTACTGTGTCTAGCAGGGATAAAAACTGAAATGTGGAAGAAACATGGCACAATCATGCTGGGGTGCAGAAAAATATGTACAATATGTCAAGGCTTTTTCGGAATTTTCCTTTGATGGTATAATAAAAGAATGCAGTCTCTTCTTTGCAGTTTCTGTTGTTCGCTTTTCTTACATGAAATAATAAACTATAAAATTGAAGTGGCATTGTAGTGTGTAAAAATAATAATTCTTATGGTCAACTGATTTAAAAGAAAAACAATCCAGTCTAGTTTTTAATGTTCTTTCTGTTTTTCCGATATAAAATTTTGTGCAACAAAAGCATTGCAGTCTATAAATCTCGTATTTATTTAAGTAATTTATTCTTTATTTATATCTTTATTGTTGACTAATTTGCCTAAGGAGTTTTTAAAGTTAAACCAGCTTTTATTTCTTATATTATGTAAACACGATATATTTTTTTACTAAGCGTTATTTACTAAGCATTTGAACGCCTGGAGATGCCAAAAGGCGAAACCCAGGTCATTAGTGACAAAACTTGTTTAAATGTACACAATTTGAACGATTCAAATTAAATATTGAAATTTCACCAAGCACCTTCAGTCGAAATCTTAAAATATTTGATGTACTCTAAAAAACAGAAAGCTTTATAAATTAGTAGTTTTTTATTTCTAGTTCTTATTCAAACAACTTCTGCTGAAGTACTTTTTATTTCAATTACTATACACCTTTTCATCTTAAGATAGTTTACTTTGCTAAAAATGCACATATTGGTCTATAAAATATTATTATTGAGTATTTTTTTTAATTTTATACTATAAATAACTGTAAGGTTTTTCAAAAATATATCTCTCCTGTGAATTATAGAGAATTTCATTTTTTTTATGTATCAAAAGCACCAATGAAAAATTTTCAATAAAAAATTCGAAGCGTTTTAAGTTTATTCTATTCATTATACACACACTCATTAGACTTTCATTTTTTTCGCGTCTAGCCAGCAAAATAAATATTTTCACCGTCTTCTCATATTTGCTTGTAAAATAAAAAAAAAACTTTCGGCCCATAAAAAGCATACTGCATGCCGGAGGGGTAATCAAAAAGCTCCCTCCATATAAAAATTGCTTAATTTTGAGAGAAAAAAATACTACGAGTGCTTCATATCTACGTAAATTTATTTTGGACATTTTGATTCAAATAAAAAGCCAGCGTTTACTGTTCGACGCACTTTTGCAAATTACGGTAATTTTCATTTTATCCCTTTGTTATTTTTCTAGTTGAATAAGTTTTTTTTATAGCAATGTTGAAAGCAATTCTTGAAGAATTATTTAGATCAAAAGTAAATCACGTTTTGCGTCAAAGAAAAAAAATGTACAATTATGGAACTGTCCTTTGTGTTTCAACAGATATAATGATATAAAAAAACTATTTTTAAAACTGATGTAGAAAAATAATCAATACGCATGTTTGAAGTCACACTAATAGCCTCTGTAGATCATTTAGAAAACTTAAGCAGGTTTTTATCAAGAAAAAGAACTTCTTCTGGTTTCAAAGAGTAAAAATATATTATTATGGGACTAGAAAACTTGTTTCCCTTTTATTATAACTAGTATGTAGAAGGGTATTGCTTATGAGAATAACTTCCATATATTTGAACACAAATTTATAAATCTGTCAAAAATCAATTTGTAAATTTGCAAGGAGTACCTGAAAAGAACAAACACACAAATTTTACAGGAGACAAAAACACTGTCATTGATTTCGTACTTTTTGGATAATATCAACAACTTGTCTACCATTAACCAATTATGACTGTAATATACCTATCACACTAGCTAGCTCTATTTTTATGAGATAAGAGATTGTGCATCGTTAAAAGTTATAATAGAAGCAATTTTATTGTTTCATATTAGAAAACAAGAAGTTTAAATCATTTCTGTGGTGTGAAATTTTATTAAATTATGTGTTTTTTTATTGTCAAGATGAAGAAAGCATACATTCGTTTTTGTAAATTTTGTGGGATGCAAGGTATCGTTTCTTGGTGTACATAGAATTTTAAAAAATACTAGACTGCTTAGATCGAATAATTTTGATTATTAATATTTTCATTAATTTTACGATTTTTCGATTTAGCGATTTTTTTGATAATAGGATTCTTTTATACAATTTTAAAAATTAGACTTTGACAAAAATATTGACAATTGGTATAATTTCAATCAAGAATTTATTTCGATAAATAATATTATACAAATTAAACAGTAAGTTTTCAAAAACAAAACATAGTATACATTGATTATTATTATTATTATTATTTATTTAATTGATTACACACATTTACTTTTGTTATCTTTATTTTCAGGATACTTGACTATGAAATTTAATACCATATAGGATGGGCGGATACCAAATCTTAACAATATATATAAATAAGTACTTTTGCTAAAATCTAATTGACTAAAAAATAAAGTTTTTATTCTTCAATGCTGTTACATCATTTCTATTATTCTTGCTATGTTTTAAACAACACAATACATAAATAGTAGCAATCATTACTCCGTCAATAAAACATAAAATAAGTAATCATTTAAAAGTTTTTTATTGTTATCTATTGATATTTGAGAATTGATAATGAGAGATTAAAATATGCATAAATTATAAAATAATACTTAAAAAAAATGATTAAAAACGAAGAATAGTGTATACGTAATAAATTATGTATCCTTTATATTTATTATTGACATTCATTTAAAATATATATGTATATGATTTTTGCCATCACTCATCGTATTGTACATGTTCTCATAAAAAATATCTTTTAACCCAAACCAAATTTACGGTACGGCGATTGCTTTTTGATAGCTCTATTTTTTCAACTGACACTTAATTTGTCGCAATAATTTTGTAGACACCTACATAATATTTCAAGTGCATTGAGAGTTAAGTTTTCATTTATTTTCAAATTATTGTTCGTTGAAATACATGTTTATTTATTTATTTTGTATTGACAGCAAATATTTATCCCTTTTTTTAGTGTCTAAATGAAATAAAAAACAAATGCTTTTTTTGCGAAAAACGTGTTTTTGAATTAGCATTATTTTACTATATTAAAATCATTTTATAAGTCATAGCCAACATATTACATGAAGTTATAATAAATACATCGGATATTTTCGTTAATTTAAAACGAGATATGCTACGTTAATGTTATTTCAAAAAACTGAATTGTACATTTTTCATTTATAAAGCTTTTCAACCAATTATTATATATTTGATTTTTGTCATTACGGTATGTAAACAGTTACTGTTTTAAAATACATAACACCAGTACAGTGGGTAGATGTTGTTAGACAAATAAAAATAAAACACTGTTTTAATAATTCCAATATTTGTGTGCTAACCCATAATAGAAAAATATTTTTATACCTTGTCGTTGTTGTACTACAGGTTTACAAGTCTCAGCCAAATATGTCGATATAAACACACTAAACTTTTATTGAAACAACAAAACCACTTTTCACTTATCAATTGTAAAAAAATCTGATAAATTAAAAAAAATTAACAACACAATATCAATTAATTTTAATCAGTTAATCAAGCAAATAGATCACTGTATTCGTTTTCAACAAGAAAATTAATACGCTTAATAATATGGCGCTTGAAAAAAATACTGGGATGTTTTTTTCTCTTATATGTGACCAAAACAATTATTCCGCAAACGCAGCTGAACAGTTACGCCTCTACGACAGGTTGTATTGCACGCGATTATTGATAAGCGACCGTCGCACTCGACTGCTCGTAGCAGAATGCCAGAGAGATACATCTTTCGATGTGCTACGCTGAAGCGTAGAGGGGATGAACGGAAAACACAACTGTAGTCTATTCCATGAAACTTGTTGTATAATTCACCGACATTTAATTATTTTCAGAAGAAAACATTGAAACGAATACAGGTTTTAATTAATGTTTAAGTAATTTAAGTATGCCGTAATTATATTGATAACATTAAATAGCTATTCTTTACCAATTATACATTAATTTATTAAAACTAAAGCTATTCTAACTATGTATTAAAGTTGTACAATTGTCTGTTATGCAACTATTTAAATAGCTTTTATAGATTGATATACAGATAAAAGTGCTGAAATTCTAGAAAACAACATATAACTAAAACGAACTGATCGAATAAGAGCTATATAGTCATCATGCAAAATATAATCACAAACCCAACAGACCCAGAGGTAGTTTTATGTTATTCAAATATTTTCTCCACTGTGCTTGCCTTGCATACTCTTTTTAGCTTTACCTCACGGCTATTTTGATCAAAATAATTCGTTTCAAACACTGATTTATAATTATAATCATATTGGTTGACAGTTCATATCAAATGGAAATTTGAATAAAAAATTAGAAAAAAATACAATATTATTATAAATACAATATAAAAGCGCCGTCTGCTTGGTTGAGTGGTCAAAATCGTTGACTTCAGTAACGAAAGTCATGGGTTCGAATCCTAGTAATGACAGTTTTATAAATTGATTTTGAATACTTTTAGTTAATTTCTGTTAGGCGGCATGAATGTATGTGAAGTCTTGAACTCCCCCCTTCCATTTATTCTATCTTAAAAATGGAACACATCGAGAGTGATAAGCAAAACACTAGTCCTGTTTTAGTAATGTACTTAATTCTTATTCTCTTTGGAAAAAGATATTTTTAGTAACAGAGAAACAAGCACTTCTCGTAAAAAAAACTTATGTTGAGATTCTTCCATTAGCAGGTTATATGCTCCACATTAGAAGCGGACATGGATAGTAAAATATATCTTTGCATAAAAGCTAGGCTTATTATAGGTTTCTGGCAGTAATTGCCAATGAATTCTACTAAGCTCGTTCTTTACTTCTTTAAATATGAAGACCTCAATTTCAAAACCTACCTTAAGACGATTTTTGTTTTTTTTTCAAATTTTGATGCCAACTTGTTTTCTATTTCAGTATTTACACAATCCATATATTTCCGATTTCAAAACCTTTTTAAATACAGAGAAAACGTATTTACAAAAACGTGTTTAATCTCAAAACGTACTCAAATCCAAAAAGCTGTTTTTTGCACTTTGCCGACAATTTTGGTTTTTGGAGTTAAGCAGGTTTTGAATCTAAGACGCTCATATGTTGCATAAATATGAGCTTGTGTGTTCAGATGAAGCGGCGTAATTAAATATCATTTTCCGTTCATATCTCACAACACCTTATTTTTGACTTAACGTTTTCTTGCATTTTACCAACGATATGGTTTAATTAAAGTTATAATTACTTTAATAAGACTCATCTTATGTGGACACATTGATGTAGGAATAGGACAACGTATGCAAAATGACATAGCCTCCGTTTCGTGGACTTCTTTCTCTCTTTACGCCTGTGTGATGCTATGCTCTTGTGGATTTCAATAAAAAGATGCTCTTTCGGTTATTTTCACAGCGCCCGGCGAGCGATTCAAGATGCGGCCCTGAGATAATTTACAATCTTTTTATACCGTTTGATAATTTATCAATTCAACTTTGCGAATGCTCAATTTGACGCGGTTTCTTCTTTCTTATTAAAATTTGTGAAGATTTTCACGTAAATTTTCCTCTCCCGCTGGGTAAGGTTTGCCGATTGATTTCAACGAATATTATATATCTCAAATTGTTGATCTTATTCAATATACTCAAATTGTTATAAATTTAAATTATCGTAATAATACAACTCACGCATAACCACAAATGAAAAGAATACAGCACAAATTCCCTAAAAATAAATATGTTGAAATACTCAATAAAAATATAAATAAAGAGATTACTTTGAGTTTTTGACAATGAATAAAGTCATAATTATAAATCAGTGGTTCTTAACGGGGGTGGTACCACCCTCGTTAAGTCTGGGAGGGCGAATTATTTTTTCAGATTTTGGGGGGCGCTGCATGAATGCGAGGGGGCGATGCACTTAGTCAGGGGGGCCTACTGAAATATTGCAAGACTATATTATAATAATATATGTTTTATTTGTAGTAGGAAATCCATTGCATGAAATAATAGTACATACATAGATAATTTTATAATTTTATAATTTCGTTTTGGGGGGCGAATTTTGGATAATTTATTTCTGCTAAAGGGGGCGATTCTTTCAATACAGTTAAGAAACACTGATATAAAGAAATCATTTTAAATAACATATGTGGATCACCATTGTTGAATTTATTTACATTGGGATTTACCACACATAATGTAATTAATTAGTTTATAATTTGTACAATCAAAGTTTGTATTTCCCCTTTCCCTGGGTTCAGTAGAAAAGAACAAACTCTGAACTATTTGTGCATAATTTATAATATTAGAATTAGAATCATTTTCTTAAACATTGTGGAGGTCTGATGATGCCTCTCAAAGAAGCGAAACATGTTTCACATTCCGTAACACAACAAGTGAAATAACAAAGATATCAAATTTAATTTTATATTAGAATCGATTGCTTGCAATCTTCTCGTAGATATTAGATACGTTTAAAGTATTTGTATAAATCGATCTACAAGTACAAGAGAAGTTAGAATAAACTTTAAAGCTAAGGAAAGAAACAACTAACTGACAATTCTTATACAACGATATTTTGTAACGTGTGAGAAAAAGAATAAAAATGTATTTAATCTGTACGCGCCCAAGCAATAAATTAGTCCAAGAAACTTATGGTATTCTACTCATATAAATTCAATATAACCGTATTATTTTTTAGCGCTATTAGCTCCATATATGGTTATGTTTAAGAAATAGATAACGAATTTTTTTTTCAACCAAGAAAGATAAGAGTTACTTTTTTAAATGAATATGTAAGCAAACTGACTTACGCCAAGGATTAGGTAAAATATTTTACAATGTATATTTTTTGCTGGATCTTGTGGCGCACCGGTAAGCGTTGTGGGCTTCCGTGCTGGAACTCACGGACTCGATTCCCAGTACTAACAGAATTTTTCGATCAGTTTATCGATTTTTGTTCGAAGGCATGGGTATTTGTAATGTCTAAAAATACCTTCCCACCTTTTCCGATTCTTAATAACCAGGCGTAGCGAGAGCGACTAGTTAACCATTAGTCCATTCCTAGCCTTATACTTATATTCATATTACTTTCTTTGAAGAAGAGAGGTTGAGCGAGTGAGTAACAAACAATTCTCGTAGAAAAAGCTTTGTTTAGATTCTTTCATTAGGAGGCCATATAGGAAGCGGACATTGATAAAAAAATAAAAACTTTGTCATTTTCACAGGCTGTATTACAAATCGAAAAACGTGTTTCACTTATTTGAAAGTCGTCTTCATCCAAATTATCGTAAGATTACTTATGAATCTATTAATAAGTTTTTAGACTTAAAATAGAGGTTGTGTTTTTTTCCTTTCGAATGGAGGCAAAACGAGAAGGAGGGTTAGACACAAAAACTAATAGTGCCAGTTACAAATTAATTACTCATGTAAAGAGAGGTCATTCTAAAAGTAAATATAGTTTGTGTAATAATATAATCACCTATACTGTAATTTGTAATTTCTTTTCAATGTCAATTTATTGTTGTTTAAACCTTTTTATTTCAATTTATTTTTGTATAAATAGCACTGCTAAATTATTTTTCTTATCAGTTGACAATGCTTTTCGCAAAATGATTTAAATTTTCACTATCTGAGCAAAATTGTCTTTAAGTATCGATCTTAAATAAAATAAAGCACTGTAAAAGGTAGACTCTGATTAAGTTTCAGATAAGAATTTCAGTAATGTTAGTAGTACAATAATTAATTAGTGTTATTTCATGTCACTTAATCTGTGGCACATTTCCCATTAGAAATTATATCAATATATTTTCTTTTTCTCGGTTAGCTTTGTAAGTAGAAAATATTTTAGTGGCAATAGTCAGCCTCAAACAGTTCGCTGCATCGCAATTTTAAGAATGGAGCAAAAATCAATACAACCGAAAACATTTTTGTTGGCAACTTACCAGACAAGATGCAGGAGAGAAAACAGCAATCTTCTTTCCATTCAACGCTATAAACGACCCTAGGATAAATTATTGGATAATATTATTTCAATTTATGTAATCCGATTATACATTGCTAAAATTCAGATCAATCATTTCAAAAACTTATTGTCTCAATACGTTTGTCATTATTTTAAGGCTTCATATATTTATTTTCCTGTCCAGAAATCTAGTTTCAAATTTTGTTGGCTCAAAACCCAGTACAGACACTTTACCTTAACCAGGGCTGTGATGTCAAAGTCGGAGTTGGAGTCGTAAAAATCTTACGACTAAGAACCATTGTTTTTAAAAAATATATTCAACGATGTGTATTAAAACCACAAAAGTCTATATTGTAGCCACTGCAGGCTAGTCTGAATAAAAATAATCTGATTGATGGTAAACAAATACATATATAAGTTAAAATTGAATGATTGAAGAATTTCTTTGGAGTTGGAGTCGTCTTTTTTTAAACGAATCCCCAGCCCTGGTTTTACTACTAAACTCATACATTCATGTTTGTATCATTGTTAATATTATGTCCTGACGCCGTAGAGTATTAAAAAACACTGCGTGTCTGATTACGAAAATGTATTTTTTTTCCTTATTAAAATTTGATTTTATTTAAAAAAGTGGAAGCTACATTTCTTTAAGACTCCACCCAAAACGCCGCGACTCCGCGACTCTTGATCAAACTCCACATCATTGATAAAATCTTTTACCAATCGTTCGTTGCCCTTTGTTTTTTTATATATTATATAAATAACCATGGATTAATTTATATTTTCATCAGTTGATAGTGCTCGATGTGAGGATAATGGGTTCCAATATTTATTATATTTTTTTGAATAAGTCAATGACTGTGTTTTATTTTTTAATTAAATATCTTCTCAACAAGAATTTACAGTTTTAAAATGGCTTGGATGTTTCTAACGTCATCTACCGAGATATTTCTCTTCGATTAATAATAATTCGTTAAAAAAATAATCGTTTTCTACTGAAAGTTTACTGAAATACAGTAATATAAATGTAGATGGCGGATTACGAGAAAATAATTAGTATTAACACATAATTATTTTAATTAGTTGATGTAATTTACATATCGAGTAATGGTATAGTAATCAATGTCACTGGCTTCCGTGGCAAATTACAAAGATAAAAGTCCTGGTATGAACAGATTTTTTTTCAATCGGTTTATCGATTTTTGTTAAATAAATGATTGTGATGTCTAAAAATTCTTTCCACCATAGCATTTTTAATATAGCGGGAGTCCAAGTCCTATTGTAACTAACCCTGCTTTCTTAGTAAAAATCACAGGTTGATCAACTAAGTAACAATGAGTATTCGTAGTCTCTTCTGTAAAGATACTTATACTAGGAAGTTATATGTTCTACACTGAGTGCCTAGTAAAATATTTCACCAAATCCACGGCCTTAATCAGTTTGCTGTCAAATTCATTTAAATACTGCTAGCGTGAGCGCAGTGTACTGTATACCTTTATATCTTCCTTCGTTATCTATCTCCATTAAACATTACCAAATATGGTGCTAAATATACCCAAATAATATTGACAAATTGAATGTATTTCGCGCAAAGTAAGTTGTCATGGTATGAAATAAAATATAATAAATAAAATTGTATTTCTTACATAGGTTTATAGGATCAAATATTAATAATATTTTATGTTTGTCGTATTATTGAGGTTTTGACGAGTTCTATCAACATTATTTTGATTTGTAAAACTGTTTTATTTTAAGAACGTTTCTACTAGGAGATCGAGAAACCTTATTTTCCGGAAGTCAGATGTTTGAGTTCCTCGAACCGTTCCCAAATATTATAGTTTTAACGAGAATCAGTTAGGGTTCCTTTTCAAAAACTTCTTGTTAAGAATTTTTTTTATTGGTTACGTTATCTTTACTAAATAAAATTCATTAGTCATTATTATTAATTAATGTTTTAAATGAAATATTAATTTAACAAACTACTTACCATTTTTTTAAATTTGAATTCAAACTATGTATGTACATTCACACAGATTTTGTCACTAACGACCCGGGTTTCACCTTTCGGCATCTTCGGGCGTTCAAGTTCACGGATGTTATTATGTCCTTGTTTCTACTTTTATTTATCAAGATAAAAACCGGTTTTACTAATGGCGAGGATTATCAACTGATCAACTGAACTGGTGGTAGATTTATTCAGCAATTTTCTAGTTTTTCTTTTAAGAAATTATGACAGACATTTAAATTTTGAATAGGTATGAAATCTTGTTTTCTTTAAAGATCCCTGGCCTAAGCGCGGTCACCCCCTTAAAATGGAAATCAAGACGCTCATTTGAACCGTTTTTCATTGTTAATGGAATAATTAGTCGAGGAAAACACACGCAAACGCAGATAGAAGAAAAAGAGAAGAGAATTATAATTCCATTAGTCCTCAGGGAAAAGGGGAACGCATCTTGCTGCACCAGGATTTTTTTAAAGTATTATTCATTACCCCTAATTAGAATTCAGGGAACGATTTCCTGACTAAGGACAATTAAAATTCTTGTCCTGACACTAAAAATGGAATAAATTATAATGAAATAATAGCAATTCAATAAAAAATAAAATCGTAGAATAAAATAGAAATAGTAGTAATTTTGTTGAATTTGGTTATTCTTAACAATTATAGGATAAGTTTTAATAAAAATAGTTTAAAGTTTTCAGTGCATATTCCATTACTCCATCAAATGACTATAGCAAATTCAGTGCGTTAACATTAACGCGCCGACGTTATCACACAAGTTTTCACATTTTATTAAAAAAACAAAAAAAAATGTTTTTAAAACTTTAAACATATACACGAATAAAGAACCATAAAGGACAATTCAAAAAACAACAGTGAAATTTCCTTATCTTATACTGATAAACTGATAAAATATCTAAGGTAAGTATTTTTTTTAAAATGAGTAGTACACAATACAAAACTATCTAATATTGGGCGTGAGTGTTGAAGCGCTGATGTGCTGATCGCTTTGTAGCGAGCAAGTTGTAACATCATACTGCGCGTTCGAGCCCCCCCCCCCTCCCACGTCGCTGGCGGCGCACAAATGTCGACGAGCTAATGTCGGGATTCCAGTATTAGGATTGCAATTAGGGTATCCAATCCCGTAGCCTTTTTGTAATCCCGGGATTTTCGGATTGACTAACCTCACCGAGGAATTTGAAATCCTCAATTCGCTATACTATTCCCCCAGATTATCTCCGAAACTGGTTTTTTTTTAGCTCTTCCAATCCCAAAATCCTATCAATTTTCGGGGTTCGCTCAAAATTTATCAATCCCGAAATCCCGGGATCGCGACCATGTCAATCCCGGGATTTCGTGATCAGAAGATTGATTGAGATCCCGAGACTGGATGCCCTAATTGCAATACTAAACGAGCAAATCAAAATATTTTTTTAGATATTTCATAAAATATAAAATACCGTCTCTATACGATATTTCATAATCTGGTGATTTTCATAAATATCTTTCATGTTTTAAAATTAACATTAATAAGGCTAATAATAAATAATCATCATCTTAAGGCTCATCAAATCCAAAAACTGACAATTTGACAAAACTCTAACACAGTGTCTGCCAAACTGTGTGCCGCAAGAAGTATCAGGTGTGCCGCGGAGGAAGACGCCTCAAAATTTAACATTTTTAATAATGCCTATTTTAATTAAACTTTCTTTAATTTTAAATAAATTAACTATTAATCTACGTATTCAAATAAATATTTTTCGCGTTCGCATATATATTATAGTAGTCGACTCGGCACATTTTCCACATTTCCTTTTTTAACGTATTTTTATTTGGTGTACCGCGGGAACAAATTCCATTCACCAGTGTTCCGTGAAGTAAAAAAGTTCGGCAGATGCTGCTCTGGCAGACTAAATATTGGAAAAAAAAACATTACTGAATTTCATATTAGCTTATAAATATGGACATACTTATATTTTTTTAAAAATATCACAAACTCAATTAGTTGCACCAGCGCCATGTGCTATTTTTATAAAATATATATTTTGAGCTTACGGAAACTTCCTTTACTGTCTAGCTAAGGCATGAATAAAGAACCTTTTGACAGAAAATTCACTACATATAAATTAATAAGCCCTACATTACTACGAATTGAACACGTTTTTTTTCGATTTCATTTTATTCGAATTCGATGGTTATTTTGAAATGGTTAATTTTTGATTTATTTTTAAAATTGATTTGTGATGACGTTATAGATTTTAAGCAATGAAAAAAAACATTAAAACTTAGTCAATTATGAATTCAAAACCAGCGAGGTCAATTTCAAAAGCAAAGACATCACTAGTAGCTATTCCCATTATAAAAATAATGTATAAAGACAGCGTTCAGCCAATTTTACTTTTACATTGCCAGTTACTTGTTCCAGAATCTTTTGATCGCTAAGTGCATTTCTTATTGCTTTACATTGACAAGCATAGCATAAAGTATTTATTAACGATACTATCATCATAAATCAGAATAAATGATTTGTATTACTGGTACAAAGCAAATATAGGTCTGGAGAATGGTGGATCTCAAATATAACTGATAATAATATAATCTGATAAGAAGTAATTCAACTTTTAACGTAAGTAATTAAACCTCTATTTCAAACAAATGTAACAACAACATGACGATTGAGTCAGTAAAGAGACAGATATGTTTATTTAAATCCATGTCTGCTTTCAACGTAGAGCATAATAACCTTTCAATGGAGGCAGCGGTGGGCTGCCAATACGTTAACAAGGGGCTCGCTTAATCACAAAGCAATTATCGGTGTTCTGGGGTAGGAGTGAATTTGTTCAAAATCACTCATATGCAATCACATGCGGTTTTTTAAAAAGCTATCGATTGTTACTTAATACACTTTTAATATGTAACAATATCCAATTTACCATAAACTTATCAATGTAAATGGCTTAAAGTGTACTACTGTCTATAATAAAGCTGTCGTAGATAATAAGAAAAGTCAGAAATTGCAGATATATAATAATTGGATCTGGGAATATTGTTTTCTCTTAAATTAACAAGGGGCTCGCCAGCCTGAGTAAATTTTAACAAGGGGCTCGCACAAGCCCCTGCGAGCCCCCTCCAGCCCACCCCTGAATGGAGGTGTCTCAAAGAATATTATTTCTACAAGATCTACTTGTTACTCGGTTACTCAACTTCTCATTTTTTTTACAGAGAATAGGAATAGAAAGAATGGGTTAGAACAGGATTAATTGTGAAATAATCGCTGTAGATAATTTCTCATTATTTTAGGAAGAAGAGAAGAAAATTTTAAGACATCATAACCACCCATGGCTGTGAACAGAATTCACAAAAATACTGTTCGATACTGAAACTTGAACCTTTGATATCTGTCACGGAAGCCTTAGATACCTATAATAAATATTGAAATATCTTCGTTTGAGGACTCGAACTGGGGCCCGTGGAACCAAGTATGAATAATCCCCAAAAGCGGTCACCTAAAAATGAATATTTATTTTTGATTCTTCAAAGGCAAGCGCTTCTAGGAATACTTTGACTAGTTGAATGGTATTTGTATTTTGTATCGCTCTTTGTTCTACAATCTGAGGCGAACATTGGCAACCTCAAATAGTCTCCTCTATTCCACTCGACCCTTCGCCCTTCTACGTCAGTCGCTGACCTCCAGCACTCGCTGGTCCTGTAACGCCCCATCCATCATCCAGCACAATCACGTTTTTTCAACGCTTAGTTATCTTCAGGGGTATTAAATGTGAGTCATTTTATCCAAGTTTATTTTCATACATGCGTAATATATGTCCGGTCCAACAAAAAAAATGATAATGTCTACCTCATTCTAGAGGCGCAGGCATAACCGAAACCCTTTCGCAGGATGTTTAGTTCAATGGTCAATATATTTTATGTCGTTGCTGAAATTTCCATTTACTTGGTAGAACACTTTTGTAATAAAGTTAAATGTTGCAATGAATTTAGTTTGACATTTTTTTTTATTATTATTCCATATCCGCTCTCTATACGGAGCATATGGTCACCACGAAGTTCATCCATGACTCTCTATCTCCAGCCAGTCTCCTTGCTTCCTCCCAGGTCATCCCAGCGTCCCGCAACTCCGCTGAGTACATCCTGAGAATGGTCATCAGTGGCCTTCCACGACGCCGGTATCCATCCGGTTGGAAGAAGAGACACGCAGGGCTCAGGCTCTCTTGAGGCATCCTTAACACGTGTCCAAGCCAGGACCACCGCCGCTTTTTTATAGTTTGACAATTTTTATATAAAATTAAGTTTTGTTGTAGATAGATAGTAGTTCTGATGATAGCATACATTGAAACAGCTATTAATTACTTTTATAAAAAAAAAACTTTATACTTTGATAGACTTACTTATCCCTAAATTTTTTGTTTCTGACTAAGAAAAAAATGTGAATATTTTACTGTGTACATATATCAAAAAAAAAATACCTAAAGATACAATTTTTATTTTGAAAATTTAAATACACAAATTACGAGCGTCGCTCTAATGTCAATGGTTTTTTATAAGTGAACTACGGCTTAGAGGAGACAGGGTAATCTGTTTAAAGCGACCCTCGTTGATTTAATTACTACCTTCATGGTCTATTACTGCCTGGTTTGCCCCTTTACGACGAGCAAAGGGTCAATGCACAAGTTGCAACATGCATTGCGACGTTATGTTATTAATTTTATCACACACACGAGAGCATATAAAATGAAAAAAAAATGCTATCGCATTGCTAAGTTTTTTTTTACGAACTTACACCCTTGGGCACATTTTGGCGTTACCACCTTGATAAGATTACTGTGCATTAATATTCTATGTATACAGCCATCTTTAACGTCATTAATTCTTTCAATCAAAATAAATTAATTGAACAGCTATCATACTTAACATGAGTATTTATGTTTTCCCCGAAACCGGGACACCTAAAAAAATGGTACTTTAAGGTGCCGTTTTAAATGTCTCACAATTTTATACAATACAATTAACTGGATCAGTAGTTGGGAAAATGTGGCCTTTTGGCTTCGCTGATGCGGTTTTTTGCCTTGTACAATTTTGTTTGTTCAGATTAGATAAATGTCGCCTGCCGGTTGGAGCTTGCTCTACCGATCACACAGGTCTGGGTTCGATTCCCGGTCAGATCACAGTGAATTTGAGAATTATAAAATTCAAAGTTGTGATGGAAGACTGGGTGTTTGTGATGTCAATTCACATCATTTCCTCTCCTGCCATCCTTCTGATACTTTAATAATTGGGTGTAGCAAAAGCGATTAGCCAAACACTAGTCCTGCTCTGGTCTTATCCTTCTTTCCCTACTACTCGCTTTGAAAAAAAGTGAGGTTGAGCGACTGAGTAACAAGCAGTTCTCGCAGAAAAAAATAGTGTCAAGATACCTCCATTAGGAGGCCATATGCTCCACATTGGGAACGGACATGGATTAAATTATTTTATTATATTTAGTTTATTGGGGTGGGGTGTCAACGTTTTTTTTTACTGCGGCCTTACGTTGAATCAGATTAATGAATGAATGGTTTTTATAAATGAAAAGGTTCCCCATCCCTGAATTACATTGAAATGCTTTTTCATGTTATATGCGATATATCATATGAAATTATATAAATAAATACTGTATTTAGATTAAAATTTGTTCTTTACTGCACGAGCACGCCCCTAGCCTTTATCTTCTAGTCTAGATTCTACCGCCAGGATTTTGAATTTGCGCGTTTTTTTTAATTGTATCTAAATGTGGTGCATACAGACTATTCATTGATTACTTAAAATTAATCTGTTTTAACAAGCACTAGATAAAAGGGTGATAAAAGGGATTAAGCATTAAGATCAAATATTTCATAAAAAAAAAACTATCGCGATTCTCGACCGACATTAATGTGCAAAATATTTTTTTTTACAGAAAATCAGAAACATAATGTATTTCAAGAGAAATCACAGTTTCTAAAGGTCAATTAAATTCTTACTGTACACCAAATATAGCAAAACGTATGTTATATCTACCCTATAGAGTCCATAGATACTCCACGACTATTTCTCTGAGTATACCGCAAATTTTCATGCTAAAACATAATACATCTCTTCTGAATACTGGGTGTGATTTATATATTCACATTCAAATGAAGACTGCTTTGAGCATATACGAGGCGATCGCAGTTGGATTTTTATTTTATTACAAAAGTTTTTCACTTGCGTCATTAATCATGTTTTCAAACGGGTGCAGTATTCACAATGAAGTTTTAAGCTTAATAAATTACGTAGAAGATGAAAAATAAAACTCTACGTTGTTGAAAGTATTATAAAACACAAAAATGAACTCAGAAAACTCAAGCACATAATAAATAATAGTTTACACAGTATCACTAGCGTCTTTGGATCGAAATCACCTCTTAACTGCATTTTGAAAAGCCACCCCTTGACTTTTTTTAAATAATTTATAAATATAGATAAATGAATAAGGAATCACACAAACAAATTAAGACTTATAATCCATATAGTTTCTGCAATCTAGGAGGGTTATATATCAGATAAAAATAGACCCACCTGAAGATTATTTAAAAAATACTTGTCATACTAATAATCAGTTAAAAAAATTAGTGCTTTTTATATTCATAATACATTTTCTCTTACTATTGATAGCAAACACCTTAAAATTGATTGTTATGAGTACAAATTATGTCTTGAATATTTTCCGTAAATATATTTTTAACTGGAATTTTCTTAGTGGAAAATTCTAATGTATTTAAGTTTTGCATTTATTATTACCACATCCATACATCTCATTTGTGTTTTTTCAGGAGTACAAAATGATAGGTGATTTATTATCTTCTATAAATGCGTGATAAGTGAAAGCTTCTGTCTGATTGAAATCATAAAATCTGGTTCATCGTAGAAGATAAGCTCATAGTTGGACCGACGTCTTTAAATGCCATCCTCGCAGACAAGGCCAAAAACTTACTCCACAATCTTATGCGTAAGCAGTTGAGTCTTTGAAACTAAGTTTCTATGCTAGAACTTCTTTGACAAGGGTTTTACGCGTTCTTATTTCATGACATGTAAGAAAATTTAAGTTTTTTATGTATTTCATAGAAACTTATATTTTCTCTTAATTTCATCATTAATATTTTATTTAAAGTTGACTTCTGACCATAAATCCTTTGACTATTTTCAAGACTTGTTAATCAATGTGCTAACATATTGTTTTCATCAAGCCAGCCCATCATGCTTACTAGAATAACGAACCCTATTCGATTACAAAACAAAGCACAGCCTAATAAATAACTTGCCATATTAATAAGGAGCACTCATCAGAAGGCTCTCACGCTAAAAGGCTCTTTTTATTTTCTTTTGGCTTGTAGCATAAGAAATATGATCCAAGTCAAAGTAAAAATAAAGGCACCACTGTGATCCAGCGCTTTACGAAGTGTTTTTTTATTTATCCGAAGGAATTTTTCCGTTTTGATAACAGAATGTCGTGTTGTTTTGTATAAAGCACAATTTTTGACGTTACCATTGATGATCAATATTTTAAATATTTTAGGTTAGTATTATAAACAAATTATGTTTGATTATTTTTTCCGCAGTACAGTATTTTTTATTAAATGAACAGTTTTTACTATTTTTTTTATATTAAAAAAGTAAACACAATTTAATCAAATGATTATGACTGGTTTGGGTTATCGTGATAATTGTCAATAGCAATTCATCAGTTAAAAATGCTCGTTATTAGCCGAGCTAAAATTAGGTCGATTGTGATATTTTTATGAAATTACGAAATTTCCAAATGGTCATTAATTTACGTTATATTTATTTTTAGAACAACTTTATATTATAAACGAGATTGTTTGGTTTACAAAATAAAAATTAATTAAACCAAAATATTAAATATTTTTAAATACAAAAAACCAGCTTGATTTACGCGGAATTTTTTGAAAGGCAATCTATATATTAATACTCGATAATGTCCGTCCGTCTGAATGATTGTCCGCGATTTCCCCTCCTCCTGCCCCTTCCCCCTCCCTCCTCACCAGCTCCGCTGACGCAATATTTTTATTTTTTATTCATACTAAAGACATATTTTCCCAATACACTGTTTATTATTTGACGAAACAAATCGCTGAAAAAATTTCATACAAAAAAACGCCGCGACCGTGGATCGAACACAGAACTCTGGATTACCAGTCGAGCTCTCTATCAACTGAGCTAACGTCATAAATATCAAGGCGATAAAAATACATTATATAAATCAAGCATTTGAAAATGGAACGATATTTGTGATTCACAAACTGACTTCGATTGTTTTTATTCAAGATTGTGACGTCTGTCAAATATGAATGTGGTATATTTTACAAAATATAGTTTCGACAGTTAAATGCAAATATTCCATGTGTGTCATATGCTGACGGCTATTAAATATTTTACTTTTTAACAGAGGGTATTTAGAATTTATCCCGATATTTTAAAAGTTTTGTATCTTTTGTTTTAAATAACGAGTAAACGAGTCTATGCTTTGGACAAGGTAAATTTATGCTCAAATAGTAATATAAATAAAGTAAGCGAAATAGTTTGATAAATATGCATTTGATTGTAACATGGAAAATTGATAATTTTGTTTTGATAAAATGTGCAATTAATTTATACCATTTTGCATGTGAAAAATGATTATTAGCAAACTTAAACATTATTTCAAAAATTAAGTAATTTACAATATAAAACTGCAGGGCTGTCGATATATGCGCCGAGGTCGATTTATGCTACTATGAAAAATGATTGTTAGCAAACTTGAACATTATTCCAAAGATTTAATATTTTACGAAATTTCTGTCACTACGAAAAAAATTGTCAGCAAACTTAAACATTATTCCAAAAATTAGGTAATTTACGAGGTATATTTCTGCTAATAGGAAAACTAATTGTTAGCAAACTCAACATTATTCCAAAAATTAAATAATTTACAATTTAAATACTACAGGGCATGCTGTCGATATATGCCCCGAGATATATTTATTTTATTTTTAGAATTTCTGGCTTATTCAATAAATAGGTTTGTAATTTTCTGACTTCTTAAAAATGCAACAAAAATCCCCCCGTTGAGGTCAACGGGCTTACAGCTAGTTTATTATTAAAATTGTTTTATCTCTTAAATTTAAAAACCTTCAGTTCTGGGCATTTAAAAAAAGTAGCACAGTTTGGTTGATTTACCTGTAAAATAAAAACATTAGTAGTAAAAATTCTTATTTGACAAATAAAATCAAGAAAGACAAAAAAATGCAGACACAAATATATTGGATTCACCGTATTTTATTTTGTCGTAATCGTAGTTAATATTTCGATTTATGTTGTCAAAAATCAAAAATAGGTGCTTAATAGTATAGTAACTGCTTGATTGCAAGTGATAGGAACAGCTATCTAATGCTGATAAATGGATTAAGATGCATTTCAAATATTGTACATATCAATAACAGCGGCGTAGCCACCACCTTAAAGAAAAGTCATCCAATCCATGAGGGCCCAGGGAAAAGGGGAGCCCAAATTTCTACACACACTCAACTCTTTTGAAGCGCTTTTGAAATAACACGGTCTGCCAAAAATAGCTAATACTATATTTTTACGCGAATCATTTGTTCTAAAAAGATTCCCATAACTAATATATCCTGATTACTACAAGAAATTCAACTACACAAGACAGTCATAACAAACAAAAGCCTTCATTAAATCCGAACACATTAGACTGTCAAGACATTTTTAGCGATGAAAGGGATTTACGTCAAGTCACTTACAAAAGTCCCCGTATGTAATCAATTACCGATGAACAATTCTAAACAATAGTAATAATTTGTATTGTTTTATTCATGTCCGCTCCCAATGTGGAGCATATGGCCTCCTAATGGAGGTATCTCAACAGAAGCAGGAATAGAACGATAAGGCTAAGACAGTACTAGTGGTTTACTTGTTGCTTTGCTTCGCCTATTAATTAAAAGATCAGAAAATGGGCAAGATTTTATTTTCATCAAAAAAACCCATGTTTTCGAACAGAAATCGATCGTAAAAGTGCTATTAGTACTGAGACTCGAACCTGTGAGATTCGGTGCGATAGCTAACAGCGCTAACCACTGCGCCATAGGACCCGACATTAAGGCAGAAGAAGAAGGAAAACGTTAACAAGTAGCCAATAATAACACACAACGATAGTAAGAAAAACTATGATTTTCATTGTGATGCATACAATTTTTCTTTGGTTAAATGTATTTTTTAATGAACAATTTTTTATTTTTAGTTTTTGCAGGCACGAGTTCACGCTCCAAAAAGTTGAAAATATGATTAAAAACTCTAAATGAATTATCACGCTACAAAAACAGCTGCATCAGGCATGACAGTGTTGCATTTTCACAATGCCTAATTCTATACAAAGGTCAGTAAGGCTTTGACTTATTGAATCATTAACTTTGAAATGATTATATTTTATTGATATTTTGCATTGTGTAAAAATATCATTTGATAGTCATGTCTGATTTAAAATCGTTTCATATACATACATAAACAATACTAGAATCAAAACAGTCGATAAGAAATTGCGTCAAAAACAGTGATACAATAGATTAAAGTTTGAAATTTAATAATGAGTAAGACAAGACAGTTGTGAATACAAGTAACAAATCTGATGTATATTTTACGAAAAGAATTATACAAAGTTTAATAGTGAGTATTTCTATTTCAAACATATCTGTAAACATTTACTATGTCTTGTTTTTTGAAAAGACACTTATTGAAAAAAAAGAGTTGATTGTGATGAATAAAACTTTTTTTTATATAAATCATGCACAAATTATTACTTACATAAAGTGTCTTTCATTTTTTAAATTTTATTTATGCATATAATAAAAATTATTCATTTTTTACATAACGTTTAATAGTTTATGTAAACTGCTATAAACACTCTCCGTTATGACCAAGTTATGCTTTATTTGTTCATAATATTCCAGAGTATACTTTAATTGATTAAAAGATTAAAACTTGCTAATCTAAAATAATAAACGGACACTTGAAATATTCTTATCATAAAATTGTTATCATGATAACATTACATGTAATTACATCCAAATGTTATTTAAATAACGAGTTTTTTATGTTTAAGAATTTAAATAAATAAAATTAATTAAAAAATTTAAATATAAACGTGAATCACATTTTTTTTGTAAATGACACCAATAGAGAATATATTGTTAATTTTTAAAAATAATTTATTTTGAAATAAGCAAATATTTCTTTACTTACCTTTTTTTAAACTCATCTTCAAATTCAATGCAAATATTTGAAGACATTGTGCTATGTTGGTTGTTTTTTAGTATAAAACGCGAGTAAAGAAACAAATTTTAATTAGCCGTACACTGCGTTTTTGTTTTTCACTGCTGCCAGTTTTAATCCAAAACGTACGAAAATGCAATTATACTAATTAAATTTAAGGCACTATTGCGCATTATTAAGGAAAATTCAGCTGTTGTACTTCTATGCTCTATTTTCAAGTAAAACATATAAATTTGTTTCCATTATTAATATGCTTGTTCCCACATTGTAAATTTTTAGTATTTTGAGTTCATAATAATAAGTTCATAGAGAATTTATGAAATTATCCTTACTGGGATTCAACCCGTAAGCATCGTAACCAAAGCCAACTACGTTGATATCTAGGCACATTTCTGAAAAATAAATAAACCCAGGGTAATGATGGTAAGCCTGGGGATCGCGTGAAAAAATCAGAGATTTGATACTTAGTAGAAATAAATATATTTTTTATTGAGAGATTTTTTGCATTTATTCAATAATAAATTATTAGCTGGTTTACACATAACATTTTTTTGCACCACGGGAAACGTCTGTTACACACATATGCATGGCCATGGCGGGTGGTGGAAGGATTTGCATAATCTTCTGGTCATTTTACTGGAAGTAAGTATGGATATTAACAGGAGAATATCGATCAGGCCAAGATTCAAATCGTCGTGTTGTACCAAGGATAAAAAGTAAAATTCATTATAATATGGTTATTTTATACAGGTCTTGTTAAATCTATCTATTTGTTGAAATATATAATGCAATTAATTTTTTTTTTATTATTACTTGTCATCTCTTGAAATTTCTAAATGCTGATGATACATTTTTATCAAATTCCGGCTGTAACTCATTGTGAATATTTTTTTCTGCTTCGCGTGGTGTAATCATTAATTATCCCTGGCCAAAAACCACGGTTTTGCCTTAGGGTCACACTGTGCAATTTCGAAAGTTTCAAATTATAATGTAATTACTTACTTCCAAAACGCAAGGCTGCATTTTCAATTTTCCGCTTAAATTTGCAGAATTGAATAATGAATTTTCACCATTGGTGCAACCACAATTCTGGACCTGAAAAATTCAATTCCACTAAATTTTAAAGACTTCTTCAAAACTTTTAAAGTTATATCATTATAATACTATATATATATGAGATTATTTTTTTTATTTGAATGAATAACTTTTAGCTTATTTCATAAGTTCCAACGTTTTTATTTCACAACCATATCAATCCTGCAAAACGTAATTTTATTTTGAGAGCAATTTATTAAAAAATATTTATTTTGTACTATTTGGATGTTTTAGAAACATATTAACAGTAAGTAGTAAATCAGTAGTTAAGCCTCTACATTTAAAAAGATTAAGTTATACTAGTAGCAAGTTAATTGCTTTCTTTACACTTTGTTTTCGCTATTAAAAAGGAGTTTGTTGAGTAGAATGAGTACATTGGAAACACTCTTTTTTTTTAGATCCAATTTAATCAAAATTATTGAAATAAGATGAGAGCAAAATATATCTTATCAGCAACAACGCTGTCTATCCGGCAACAGAATTTGTATACAACCTAAATTTAATGCCCGTTTAAGGTGTTTGCGTGTTAAAAATAGGCATAGTGTAAAACTGTTAATTTGAATTTAATTATAATGATAAAGGTATTAAAATAGACTATTAAAAAAAGTTTCACGGAAGAAAGGGTAGCCGATTTAACCATTTGTATAATTTACGCCACGTCCAACGTCATCTTTATGAACCGATGCAAGGGTAAATTAAGTGTTGGCCTTTATAATGAATTGAGTTATGACCAAACTCTTGTGTAATGAAATTAAAAGGGTGAAACAATAGAGGTTGCATGCCGATGAGCTGGCAAATGAAGTACCTGAATATAATACAGCACGTTAATTATTAACAAGTTGCATTCTTTAAACCTTAATAAATTCAAAAAAAATAGATATTTAAAATATATCTCAATAAACCTGTCAAATTAAAACACTTTAAGACTTTCATTTATTGATTTTTTTCCATATCCGCTCCCTAGTCGTAGCATATGGTCATCACATGATTCCTCCAAGATTCTCTGTCCTCCGTCAGACTTCTTGCTTCCTCCCATGTCATTCCAGCGTCCCGACGGCGGAATCCATCTGGTTGGTAGAAGAGACAACCGGAATTCAGGCTTTCTTGTGGTACGGATTCCCCAAGAAAGCCTTAAAACCTTACTAAATTCATAAAAAAAGATATTTTAAATATTTCACAATGAAGTTGTCAGGTGGAAACGATTTAAAACTTTTCTTTTTTGATTAAGTAATATATAAAAAATACTATCAACCATTACTTATGGAACTCATTTCATATCAATTTATAATGATCAAGGCCTTTTATAATCATCGGTAAATCAGGTGTTTTAATTGATGTAATTTCACTAAAAACGAATGAAGGACGAAGAGTAATTGATTCATTATTTCTCTGATCTCTTTTATTAAGGGTTGAATAAGGTTGGGTAGGCAAGAACGAAATCGTCCAAAACCTAAGTGATTTTTTATAAAAAAATCTTTTTAATTACTTGCGACATCGTAGCTACGAGGTTGGATTATATACACTGACATAAAACAATGCTCTATATAACATAATATGTTAACGTGACATCCTGATACGCGTCCGATGCAAAATCGGCGCTACGATTTGAAAGATTTACAACTTCCACGACGCCTGCAGATTTATGTACTTTATATCCGGCCGAACTGACTCTACACCGCGTAGCACGCTCGTAGAATCGTAGCATATAACCTAGGCAAGGTATGACAATGCACAGTGCACATCCGGTTATAGAGAATCTGGAAAATTACTCGTGCGAGAGCGTGATTCGATTTATTGCTGTGTCGTGTACATATTTTTACCACACACGGTACGTATATCATTTTACTATTACAGAAAAAGTAGAACGTTTTTTTTATACCAAATATTCTCTAGTTTGTATCCTAATGGTCAGCACCATCTACTTTGACTGTTATATCTAAAGAGTAATATTGGAAAATATATTTCAAGGTGTCAAGATATAAAAGATGTCTTGTTATTCTATTTCTGTAAATAATAAGTTTGAGTGACCTAATATAAATCAATTTTTATTTGAGCCCATCAAATGATTTCAGTTTAACTAGGCCAGGGGTCACTAACCCCGTGTCCGTGGGTGCCATGGCGCCCGCCGACCGATTCCAGTGCGCCCGCCAATTAATTAAGACAAATCGTTAAATTTCTAGGATTTTGGATCTCAAAATACTTGGAAGAGCTAAAATAAAAAAACGAGCTAGTCACGGTGATATTTTGGGCAAATTGGTAAATTCGTTATAGGGTTTTGAGATTTTCAAATTCCTCGAAGACCTAAAAAAAAAACGAGTCACGCTGATAATTTGGGAAAATTCCCGGGTAATAAATAACCTTGAAAACCAATATTTTAGATATTTTACTAATATTTTAGATTGCGTTCTAGGGTCCAAAAAGGTTGTTAACTCCTGAACTAGACTATTTTAGACTATAAATGATTACACTATTTTTATTGCAATCATTAATAGTATATTTAAGAACAGCAATTATTTACTTTTAAGGTGTTCACTGTAAACACTTGGTGGAAAGATATCATATTTTCAGTTGAAAATTCTCCTAATGATCGGAACTAATCCTGATCATTTAGAATAAAAATGTAATAATATTAATATGTGTATTATCAATACTTAGCGGAAAGGAGATATATTCAAGATTTAAAATACTTATTTGTATCACTTGTTTCACTTTTATTTAAAATTATCATGAATTGTTTCGTTCATGACGAGCATTATAAACTCATAAGAGAATACAATATTACAGTACTATTTATACAGAACTAAATAAAATTATTAGGATGTCACAAACAATTGGCAATGAAAGGAGTTTATGTTATGTATCTTTACAAGTTGGTTGTTGAGTATCCCACCACCACCCGTTATGTGTATGCAGCCGCATTTTCACGGCCGCCTTCCATAACGCAATGCGATCAAGAAAAGAAAAGAATTTATTCCTCATATTTTTTGGCTTGATACAGAGCTGCACGGGACCTATCTTTTAACCATGCATTGTTGTGCTTAAAAGATAAAGATAGAAAGAAAAAAGAGAATGTGACTTGCTCATTCATTTAGTCAAGTGATATTAAGTATCCTGTGTATCCGTATACTGAGAGTTTAATCTACTCCGCGTTGAATTTAAAGAGGAATCAAGAATATCCCGTTCCCCATATGATGTTGCAAATTTATCGAATGCCTCAAAATTGGCCTTGGTTGAGATCAGGTCAGCGTGGTTTAATGGACCCGTATGAGGTCGGATCACAGCAAACAGCTCTGCTCGTTCGGCATTATGTATCTTTATCCGTAAATTTTCAGAGTTCACTGAACGCTGGTAAGGAAAAACTGATATACATATACGATCATTTTTACAGGGTTATAATTTCCAGCTGACGAATCATCCGTCGTGCAAATTGCACCGACGGGGGTTGTTTTTCTTCAACAATTGGAGCAAATTGCCAAAGTTAGTCTCACACGGCATCACGGACTGCACGAGTCCCCGCAGATCTGGTTAACTTAAATAAATTGCGGCCCGGCTGGAACATTCTGCTCGTTTGGCATCGTTATACGGCTTAGTGGTCTGCGAATGATTCAATGATTGTCGTACATGAATGTGCCTCGCCGTGGCTTTGGCTCTTTTATGATCATTTATGAGGTACGCATAGGGCTTCCAATTAACTGGAAATTTAAGCTAACCGGTTTTCGGTTTTTTTAAATAAATAAACCGGGTAACCGGTTTAAGCCGGAATTATTAAAAAAAAAACAATTTTGGTACCACACTAACCAATGTTTTAAAAAAAAGTATTTTGATTATTTCAAAACAGTCAATAAGTGCATACAATTAGAAAGTAGATAAAAATATTGCTGTTTTTGTTTGAGAAGGTCACGGGTTCGAATCCCGGTACAGACAGTTTTATATATATTTTTTAAATTTATTAATCGATTTATGAATAAATTGCTTTGTAACGGTAAAATTTTTCGTTGCGGATATTTTTTTCATTCAAAAGATATAATGGATAACACGTATTTATATGTATTTTTCGTTCAATAAGGTTCACTTGTTTTATCATCATTGATATTATGAGAATCCTTTCGTATTTACTACAGATATTTGACTTAATGCAGTATAGTTGTCCAGGATTTCGACTACATACTTGTTGTACATATGGTACAGAAATTAGACAATTGAACAGTACAATACTTTATTATATTGTACTACTTATAATACTACTATTATATACAACATTTTTAAATGTTTATACTCTACATATGATTAGTTTAATAAAAGCTCGTAGTGTTCAAAGCAGAAAAAGAATTTTTAATCAACCCGGTTAACTGCCAAAAATAAACCGGGTTTCGGTTTAAACCGGTTTGGTAGCCCTAGGTACGCATTAACTAAAAACTTACACGTTTCATCAGCCAGTTTGTCATAATTATGCTGGTCTGTTTCTACAGAAAAAATGAAAATAACAAATCATACTTGTGAGTACATCTGTAACCCTAAAACTTTGAAATGGTAAATTATACAGTCATGAAATGCCCTTCAGCTCATTAAGTTAGAAGATGTAACCGTGTGGTTAGCAATTTTTCCTTTAGTTGAGAGGCTCACATGTAAAAATCCCAGTAATTGATATTTCAATCGATTGACGGTGTTCTTTTATTTAATGACATGAATGTATTTGCAGCTAAAATTCAAAAATTCGGCTTTAGAGAAATATTAATAAATTGGCAATCAGATTATAAAACTGTGAGCACAGCAATAATGGCAAAGGCGCTGACCACTCGACCACGAACCAAACGGTAATCAAACGCTGCTAATCGATAATCCTTTTTCTTATACATCACAAACATCTATGCCTTCGAACAGAAATCGATACATCGATTGAAAAAATGCTGTTTGTACTGAGACTCGAACCCTTTAAGATCCGGTATGAAAGCCAACAACGTTGATCACTGTACCGTGAACCCAATAAAAAAAATCAATTCTCCCACTGTTCCAATCCCAAAATAACAGAGTGAAGCGAGAGTTATTAGCAAATAGCTAGTCTTGTGCTTGCTTCAGCCTTTCTATTGACACTATCTTCGAAAAAAAGGGAGGTTGAACAACTGAGTAAAAAGTTGTTTTTTTTTAAAAACCTCTGTTGAAATACCTATATTAGAAGGCCATATTCTCAACATTGGGAGCGGACATAATTTTTTATAAAATTGGTAGTTGATTTTCACCACCTAGTTAGTTATATAATTATCAAAATTCACAAGTCATTGATTATTTCACCACAGCAATAATGACCAAGAAAATATACGAATTTACATTTCATATTCTTGGTTTTATACAAAGATACACATGACCTACCTTTTAATCATGGAAGATAAAAAGAGAGTGTGACTTGCTGAGCCATTATGTTTAAATGATATTATGTATGCTTTGTATCTGGATACAAAGAATCCACCGTGGTGATAGAATTGAATTACCATAGGTTATAATAAATATGTTTTTTTTTCACAAATTATAAGGTAATTTGAATATTATTTCTGGTACGAGACAGTAAACGGTTACGTAAGCGGAGAAACTCTTTTACGAAAATTGTTTGTAGAACAACAGTTCAAAACATTCTAACTCTAAATTTATAATATTCAATTTTGTTTTACCCAAAAAGAAAGTTTGTTGTGCGCGCACGCATACAAAGTATCCGAATACGCAAAAACTTTTCAAACCCACCTTGTGGGAAACAATGCGAAGCGTCGGGTAAGCATTTCTATAACTTGCATTTGGGTGGAATGGGTCTTAACTTGAAAACCAGTGATGCACAGATTTTTACTGTCGTGCCAATTTTTTAATTTCATGGTGCATTATAGAAATTCAGGCTTGCTTTTTATTGCCGACTTAAGTTAATTTAACCCTTTAAATGCCAGTAAGTATAAGTACGACGGTACCTAGCAGGCCGCAGATTTTTTTGTAAAACAAAACCAACTGAATGTATCTTTGTAGAAATATATTGAAAATATTTCATAAAAACATGAAAAATAAATACACAATGAGTCGCTTGTGCCACCATTTGTAATTAAAAAAAAATACGTTTAACAAAACTTCTCGGTTATTACAAAACTGATCATCAAAAGGTCACGAGTTTAGTTATATTTTAACAGTAATTGTATACGTAAGTTTTATAAAATGAAACGAAATTTAGAAAAATCATGATTTAACTGAAGAGGGACTCCAACGTATGCCGAAATATTATTGAGTGTTAAAGCTGTGATGCATTAATCAACCCCTATAGAGGCGTCTTTTTAATGCTTGATTAAGCTCTTTTTAAAATAAATTTAATATTGGTTATATTTATAATTTGTTACTCTTCAGTAATACTACCATCTTAAGAGACGTAATTGTTTAAAAAGATTTATTTTTCTTTTTATAATCGAGCTTAGTTTAGTACAATAAGTGTTAAATCGAGCACTTATACGCGCTTATTTTCTATGGCCGAGCCTGTGGGCACAAAATCTTAAAGTTCGCTAACGTGCTTATGGCAACCATCCGGTTAACTCTATATATTTCTGCAGCACATCAAAGAAATGATGTTTGAAAAGGGTAATTTAACAATTGGGCATAAATTAATAACATTTATAATTTATTAATTATTTTTTCATTTTGTGGATTTTTTTTTCTACTTCATTGTTTATAATCCCAAAGGTTTTTTTACTTAAAAAAACTTTTGATTCTCGGTGAATCGACCTTTTTTGATTTGAAAAAAGTTGTGGAATTAGTACATACAAATGATGTGTTTTACTTTTACGATTTTTTTATGGTACAGTTCGAAATCGCAAACGTCAATACTTTGTTATTTTTAGCCGTAATTTAAAACCAGCATTATTATCAAATAATAGTAAGGACGTAAAGTATCGGAATAAAATGTAAACATCAAATAAAAAAATAGTTAATTTCTACACAAAACTAGACACTTATGTAATCAAAGGTTTAGAGACCTCAAGTTGCTAAAAATACAATTCAATGATATTAAATATTACAAATATATATATATCTAACAGAACTTTACCAAGTGACTTTGAATTAAATCTGTAAAATAATGTTTTCAAAAGCCAATATCGAACATTTGTTTTGTAAATGTATTATTTAGTCGACGAGACGCTGGTTGTGTATGACTGCAGTAAACAAACGAAAAGGAAATTTTCCTGAATAGCGGATTAAACACTCAACAAATTTATAGGATGAATACGGTTACACCTGTTTTAAGGAGAGACCTACTGTTACAATTCAAAGACATGACATCACCGTAGAAAGGGTTTCTTGAAAATTTGTTTTAACGTAATTGATATTCTCAAGCTTTTATTGTATTTTCATAACTTTACTTCTACATTATGAAAAACATCAAAAATATTATTTATAAATAACTAGTGTGACAAGAGTTGCAAAGCCACTCAAAGACTGAAAGTGTTTGTGTTTTTATTGTGTTTATCGAAGTTCTTTTGGATACACGATATGCTTTATTTTTCTTTCTGGTGCGTTTGCGAATAAATCGAAAGGTTTTCCAACGCGTGAGCAGGCTACTTACAGCTGTCCATGTAAAAAGCATGGATTTAAAAAATTTAGTTAACATCATATTGTTAATTGTACTATGCCTATAACCTTCGCGAAATTGCAAGCAATCCGTTGACAAAGTGAACGGTAATTCAGACATACAAACATTTATTTGTATACAAAAGACCTACTGTAAGTTAGTTTTAGTATGCCTTTAATCTTCGCGCACGTGCAAGCAAAAATTTTGTCAATGTTTTATTGCAATCGGATGAACGGTGTGGCAACGCATAAAATACGATCAAACAAAAAAACATTAATTTTTATATATTAGATATTCTGATGTTACTTGCGCGAACACTAAAACATCATTTATTTATAACTAATCAATATGTAGATCAAGATTCAAGATTGACAGTTTTTTGTCCAAATATGAAATGGCTCAGTGTTTTTCATATAAAAACTCCAGTATTAAAAAAAAAGCAAAACATATAACGACAGGGATGAGTTCAACATAATAAAACTCAAAAATATTATGACAGTACACTGTGAACGGAACGAGACATAACTTCATTATATTCATAGAAAATTTGGTATTCAGAAAAACTTAAGTTTTTATCGTACGTCACGAGTTCCGCAAGAAAATGCTTTTAAATTCCATACAATGCGGAGTTTTTTTTTCTATCCGCTTCTACGTTTTCACGCTACGACGTAAATCTCAATCACTTCTAACGTATTTTTTCTTCAATATATGAGAAATTGTTTGGACTTCTGCGGTATTATGTTCCAGACCTTCATTTGAATATTCAACATGAAAACTTACGTAAGCAAAAAAAAAAAAATTTAACAGTAATTGCAACAATTTTTGTTTGTTTTTCTTATGATTCACTTCCTTAAATGTGTTTGTTTCTTAACAAATTGTGTGTTAAATTTTAATCGTTCAAATTATGTACGTTTACACAATTTTTGTCACTATCGACCGGGGCTTCAACTTTTTGACGATTTCCCTATTTAAATGAGCGGGTTAATCTGCGAAATTCGCCACATTTTTATCCTTTATGTAAGTAAATATAATTAAATTTCATAAACTAATTATAGATTTTCCAACAATCAAGATAAATATAATTATTGAAATTACCCACTATGTAAAACAGTATTTAAATATGTTATAACATTTAAACGACATTTTCGTAATTAATTTAAAACAAAACTATGATACAAAGACCATTTGTTGTAAATATTTCCCCAGCTTGTTGAATGAAGATCATTAATCACTTTTAAGGTGTTCACTGTCAATACTTGGTGGAATGGCATTATAATAAAAATAATAAAAGATTTTTAGTACTTTTTCCACTTAAAATTTATTTGATCAGGACCGGTTTCGCTCATCACGAGCATTATCAACTGATGAAAATAAATTAAACAGTGCTATTTATACAAGTTAAATTGAAATAAAAAGGTGTAAGCAATTACTAATAATGAAAAGTATTTACAAATTACATTATAATTTCACAAAATTAAAATGCTTAACGCCTATAACATACAATTAAAAAATCATCAATAAATGTAATGTAATGCAAAGATCATTAAAATAAAATCATTAGTAAAGTTAATCTATGTCGCCGTCAATGGCTTTTAACTAACTGATAAACTAATTTTGTATATAAACACGATAATGCCTGACGCCTGAAAATGCCGAAAGACGAAACCCTTGCTCAACCTCTCTTTCTTTCAAAGAGATTAGGGATTGAAATAATGAGGCAATAATAGGACTAGTGGTAAGTTAACCACTCTCGCTACACCCCATTATTTTAGGATTGGAGTGAGAGGGAGGGGAGTGTTCACAAAAATCAATTCCTTCGAACAGAAATCGATAAATCGATTGAAAAAATGATGTTCATACTTCGATTTGAGTCCGTGAGGTCTGGCATGGAAGCCAACGTCGATGAGCAATGTCCCTTGGACCAGAAACAAAATATTGAAATTAAAAAAAACTATAACGGAAGATTCAATTACCTTTCTTGCAAAAAATACTTTTTATCACTCACGTTCAATATATATCTAATGAAATCAAACATAAAAAAGTCACGTAATAAAAATTTTACATATACCATAAGAGTAAACCAAATCATAGCTTGAAACGGAGTGAAAATATGTGTACGTTATAAAAGCGTTGTGGCATTCAATGGCCAAGACTATGAGACAGATTGCCAAATCATATGGGTAATAATACACCATTGCCTTTAAAATGACAATAAGGTTGTTCGGTCTTTTGATTTTTCGTCTTCAGTAAAACAATAATTTCTTTCAAAATAACATCAGTATTCAGGAAGCGTTGAAAAAGTTTTCAAAACAAAAATACAACCTCTGCGGTCTATGCCAAAGTTTTTGAAAACTTTTCAGTTTTTCCTTTTGTGGGAAAACAAATCATTGCCGGGCTTTCCAACCGTAAAGCCTCCCGGCTGAGATGAGCTTTTTGGGGGCAGCAAGACGTGGAACTGTGAAAGCGTAACGGCTATCCGTCACTCAAGTTAGGGATAGAGTTGTTAATTGCCATCTATTTAAGGGTACTTTATTTCTGGGTAAAATAGTGTTTAATTTTAAATTATCTTCAAAAAATAAAATATATATTTGTACTAATTACTTCACTTTGATAAAATAAGATCAGTACCGGTTTTGATCATGATGATCATCATAGGCTGATAAGATAATAATATTTTACAGTTTTTTCTTTTTAACCGTGTCTGCTTCCAATGTAGAGCATATGGACTCCTAATGGAGTTTATCTCAACAGAAGTGTTTCTACGACAACTGCTTGTTACTCAGTTGCTTAACCTCTCTTTTTGCAAAGAGAGTAAGGATATAAGGATAGAGCTAGGACAGGATTAGTGGTAAGCTAATCGCTCTCGATACGCCCCCGTTCATAGGATAGGATGGGTGAGAGGGGGGAATTCAAGACATCACATACATCCATATGCCTTTGAACAGAAATTCAAAAATCGATTGAAAAATCAATTTATAAAACTGTCCGTACCGGGATTTGAACCAGGGCCCTCCGTAGCCGAAGCCAACAACGTTGACCATTCCACCACAACGGTGGCTAAATTATAAAAAAAATCAATTAATAAGTGGAATAAACAATCGGTATTAAAAAGAATTTACCAATTAAAGTACAAAATTTAAATAAGTGACACTAACTAACTAACCTCTAAAATGTGGGTATTACTACAAATGTGTATTTAATTTTTTGAATATAATGTCTTTCTACCAAGTATTGACAGTGAACACCCTGAAAGTGAATTTAAGCCATTATTTAAATCAACAATAACAACACAGTGATGCCATTGTGTGCTTGCCTACCGAATAACACATTCCGAATAACACATTCTCAAAGCGTGTTAATAACTTATCAATTTCTGAAATATTTATTAGTTTAGATATTAATTAACTCTCGCGGCTCGGAAACTAGAAAAATTCTTCTTTGCTGATGGGGGTCGTTTAGGGACCCCAGTGGTTTCCTCATTATTGGCCTTATTCTTATGAATTTCAAAAAAAAAAAGTCAAAGGGTTTTAAAATATCTCTCTGCATCATTCCTCATACATTTTTTTTATGAAAATCTGTGGTTTTTTAATAAATATTCATATAAAATATGAATTTGCAACTGACGCGTTTAGCCCAGCTATCTTACGAACGATCGTTGATAAGCGGGCGCTTATCTCGTTATCGCGTTATCGCGTATTTATATAAACTACAAAAGGTCCAAAAAACTATGATATAAGAATACCTTAATTATAAACATTGTATCACCCATATTAAAATAGATATTTTAGAAAATGTGGGTATTGGGGTCGCATTTCTTGAGCTTAGAACCGGAAAAGTTAATGAAGTGTATATTCAGGAGTGCAGTGTTCATTTGCTCTTATATACAAACCACCCCTGATCCATAGATTGTTTTTTTTCAAGATTCCTGCCTAACTTCTTCATTTATCGCAAAACCCTTCTGTTATGACGTTTCATTAGGATTACATAATATGTTCTACCGTTGGAAAAAAATACATAAAACTCTCAAATACCATTACTTGTAGACAACAAGTATGTGTGTGCTGTCATGGAAGCCGTGCTGTAACAAAATTATTGCTCTAGGATTTTAAGATACCCTTATATTTCTTTTATTCCGTATTCAGGCGCTATCGGTAAGAGGTGGATACAAATAAATGGGTAGTTGAAGTTGCACTGCGAGAACTTTCGCAAAGTTTCAACTGATCTATAGCTAAAGTTGGGTGCGACCAAACGTAACATAACGTATTGCTCCAAAATTTCCACTCAGTTTATAAAATTTTACTATTTTATGTTATTTCAAGATGTATTTGACATTCGCTGGTGGTATAAATTTATACCTGCTTTAAGATAAGCTCTTCTCAAAATTGTATTCATAGTGGCATATAAAATTAAAAAACGATTCAAAATTCAATATAACGTCTCTATGATTCACATTTTGCTACTTTTTTAGTACGATTTCTGTAGACCTTTTGTTTGCTTTGTCTATATGTATAGTTTATTCGCATTTTTATATGACTTCGGTTGTTACTGTCTCCTAATAAACATTGTGTCTGTTTTTTTTTTTTTTTTTACCATGTCCGCTCCCAATATGGAGCATATGGACTCCTAATGGAGTTTATCTCAACAGAAGTGTTTCTACTAGAACTGCTTGTTACTCAGTTGCTCAACCTCTCTTTTTCCAAAGAGAGTAGAAATAGAAGGGAAGTGCTAGGACAGGACTAGTGGTTAGCTAATTGCTCTCGATACACTGCGTTCATAGGATAGGATGGGTAAGAGTGGGGAATTCAAGATATCACATACATCCATGTCTTTGAACATAAATTCACAAATCGATTTAAAAAACAATTTATAAAACTGCACGTACTGGGATTCGAACCCGTGCCCTCCGTAGCGGTAGCCAACGACGTTGACCACTCGACCACACAGGCGGCATGTGTCTGTTACTTACTTTAAAATTCTATTTGATTATCTATCATGTATCAGATTGATACTGCTGAAACAGATCCTATTGTTTTGACATTATACAGAAGATTTAATTTTCTGTTGCTTATATCAGTGTCTTTAGTTAAACTTTTTCTCAAAATGAGGAAATTGTGACTTACGCCACTATGACATAAACGGATTACATGTTTTTGCGCGAATTTTTGCATCAATTGATTTAACTGTTATGAAATTATTTTTTTACTCTTATATGTCTGTGATTATTCGATTAAATCGGCTTTAACTAGTCACGTGACTTCACAAACTTCATACATATCCACGTTACTTGAATTCCGACGAATCCGGCTTGTTGAAGTTTACATCTGCCATGTCAAGTGCAGGTCCCCCCAAACTTTCCCTGTTTAGTGGGGTACTTCTATGTGTAGTTTTCAGTAGCATTAAGATGTACAGTGTGAGAGAAAACCACTAGACCGAACAGGGTAGTATTTTTTAGGGAGGTATTTACTAGGAATTGTGTATTGTAGTTAATTTTATGAACACATATGTCTATGCATGAATATTATAAGTAACACAAAAATCATGCAAACTTATTGCTTTTTTATTACTTTTTATTACATATATTTTGAGGGATTCGTTTGATTTTGCCGATGAAACCATTTTCTTAGAGAAATATTACATTGGGTCAGTAATTTTAAGGTTATTTATTATTACAAATTGGCATTTGTCACATATATGTACAATTACCATATTTTATTTTAATAAATAAAAGGAAGATTTTTTTGAACTTTTTATTTATATATCATTGTATTAAAATTTTCCAGAAACCGATACGAGCAAAAAGTCTCGATTTATTGAGAATTTGTTCTCTGATTGCTCCCACACAGAATCCGTTGTATAAACTATCTTTTTTTCATTTTTTTTTTCAATTAATTTTCGTATCATTTGGAGGCGTTGCTAAAATTCAAATTCATTGCCTATTTCTCTTAGGCAAAATCTTTCTTTTACCATCTTTATAGGAAAGAAGTGTTAATGACCATTGTAGAGGGATAGTTAATTATAATTATTTTGCAATAAATTAGTTGATAATAAATAATTCCTTTTGTTGATACATGTTTTGCATCAAATGCGTAACATTTTTTTTATATATTTATATGACACTTAGAAGATACTAGGGCTTACACAAAAACCGATTTTTGAAAAAAGCGGTTTTCGTACGTCAATATTGTTAGAAAACCGGTTTTATCCAGTTTTCGAAGATTTTCAAAAAATGGATAATTCAATTAAAATAGCGAGAAAAGTTAAATTTTTTTATGTTGTTTAAAGCCATCAAATAAAATATCCAAATTGTCCTTTTGTTTATAGTCTCGTTTATGGAAAATTCGGGATAACCGGTTACGAAGTTGAAAAACCGGTTTTCGAATGTCACAAATTTAGCCAAAAAACCGATTTTTAAAACCAGTTTTTGAAAACCGACAAGCCCTAGTGGATACAGACGTTGAATAATCATAAATTACTATATAATTTCTAATCTCAGTTAACGCATTTAACTAGGAGCTATTTCTTTAAGTATTTTTGATAAGAAGATGATAAGAAGCTGAGCCATACAAGTAAAACCATAAAGATAATCATTTTTATTCACAAAGTAATATAATTTATTATCAGATTGATACTTTGAATGATCTGTGTAAAACTGTACGATTGTAATTAAACATTCAAAAAATTAGTAAGTATTTCATAGGCAGTCTGTATATCGTAGCAAGGCTTTGCAATTTATTTGGCGTAGCAAGAAACCGCCACTTGAAGTAACGTATACTCTATTTGCTTAACTCGCCCTTATTGGTGATCAAATAAGTACGGAAGTTGTAATCTCCAGTCAACTTACAGGCTACCCGATTACTTTGGCCGTATTTGAATAGGTTAACCGTTCACCATTTTTTTCAACGTGTTTCATTAATCACTTTGCTAAGTTTTGATCAGAACATTGATGAATTCTACAAATTGCATGTGGCTAAATTTCCAACAAAGGTATTCTGTTAAAATAAAAGTGAAAAATAATTTATTCATGGAGAAAAATTATCATATATTTATTCCGCTTTTACACTAGGTAACAAATGTTGATATTACAAAACATATTGTAAAATAATCTATTGATTATTGTGACAATGATTATTTAAAAATAGCATTTGAGCTCATTTTACACTTAAACACGGTTTCTCAACCGGTAGCCACAGCATGTTCTAAGGAGGCGAAAAATAATTTAAGGGAAGCCACATTACAGTTTTGGGGGGTCCACTGGCAAATTCATAACCTATCATGTTTTTAACATCGAGCAGCGACAGTGAGCAAAATGTTCAAAAAATTAAAAATTATTTTGAAATCTTTCAATCCCCGATCGTCAAAAAACTTATTTGTACGGGTATGGGGGTCATGGTAAAATATGGAGACACAAAAAGGGCCACATGTCCAAAAAGGTTAAGTAACAATAAGTTAAAGTACATTTCTTAGATAATACATTTTTATTCTTGTTTAACTTTTGGTCTCTTAGTTTTATTTGATTTGTTGAGAGGCCGTAAATATTTTAATAATACAATATATAATTTTATAATCTGTAGTACTATGTAGATTTTTTTTTATATTTCTTTCAGCAATTGTTTGCTCCACAATTGCTGTTCAATGCTTTCTTGTAGAGTGATTTAAATACAGTCAAAGGAGAGGGATATGAATATATAAACCCATAACTGCAGAGGTCACAATTATTTTTCGATGGAAAGGCTAAAAAATATTACAAGCATTCATTTATTTTGAATTAACATACATATGTACAAAAAATATATTTATTTATTTTATTCGTAAGTAGTCTAAAGCCATGCAACCACAGCAGTTGGACTACGCGAGTAATAAGAAATGTACTTTTTTACATTTTATTACAAAGAAAAACGTAGATTATGTATATTTTTAATGGAAAAATCTACTGTTTTCACTATCTGCATTTAAATGAAATAGCTGAATACGCTCACTCCAGTACAATTCTTTAATACCTCATTTTTAATTTAAACGAGAATCCAACGAATTTTCCAAATCCAAGCGGAGAAAGGCAAAACGTGTTTAATGTATTATTCAACTTGACCTATTTGTGAGTTCTTTTAAATATGATTTTTTTAAGCACTTAAGACCCGAAATAATTATTTCTTATTTTTAATTCCCTTATTATCTTTGATATGTACGTATGGCTACCACATACAGGCAATTCATTATTAGCACGGTCATAAAAAAAATATTTGAAAAAAGACTTAAAACTAAGTGATACATTTATTTCCTACACATTAAACACGATACATTTTTTTTTTTATTTTTTTCCATGTCCGCTCCCAATATGGAGCATATGGACTCCTAATGGAGTTTATCTCAACAGAAATGTTTCTATGAGAACTGCTTGTTACTCAGTTGCTCAACCTCTCTTTTTCCAAAGAGAGTAGGAATATAAGGAAAGGGCTAGGACAGGACTAGTGGTAAGCTAATCGCTCTCGATACGCCCGTTCATAGGATAGGATGGGTGGGTGGGGGGAATTGAAGACATCACATACATCCATGCCTACGAACAGAAATTCATAAATCGATTGAAAAATCAATTTATAAAACTGCCCGTACTGGGATTTGAACCCGTGCCCTCCGTAGCGGTAGCCAACGATGTTGACCACTCGACCACACAGGCGGCTAGATTTTATTTACTAAACGTTTTTTCACGTTAATCCGTGCACTTGAACGCCTGGAGATGCCGAAAGGTGAAACCTGGGTTAGTGACAAAACTTGTGTGGGTGTACATAATTTGTACGATTCAAATTTAATATTTTTTTTAAATGACTAAAGAGAATACAATCAAACGGAGCAAGTAAGAACATTTTTTTTTGCTTATCTATTTACTATCTTTTTTTCGAATTACCGATGTCTGTAAGTTTACCGAGCCAAAAATCGGTCTGAAAAACTTTCAGAGCTTTTACGCAACACGCGCTTAAAAGCTACAGTACTTGGAAAGTGCCTGTTTCTAAAGATGGAACCTTCTTACAAGATGCGGGCTATCCGTTTCAAACTACACCCAGAACAAAACTTTCACTTAAGTTGAGCTTAAGTTTTCTCTTCCAAACGAGTCACAAAATCTTTGTACTCTACACATTCAGCCATCAGACTTACAGTATTTTTACCATTTAGTATTATTTTTGTTTAGAGCTACGGTATAAATTCTTACAAAAAAATAAAAACGCCATTAATTCCAATATCCTAACTCAATGGTTTTAAAACTGGTATTTTATGTTTTTGGATCAATGATTAAGTGGTTAACGCCGCTGGCTTTATTATAATAAAAAAATGAATATTTGTGATGTGTAAAACTCTTTAAAACCTTAAAATACAATGGAGCAAGAAAGATAAACTAACCATAAGTAATGTCCTGGTCCTATTTTTCTATCTATAATGCACGATAAAAAGAGGTTAAGAAATTGAGTAACAATCAGTCTTCAATTGAGACAAGCTCTATTATGAGTTCAAATGATTGACGCTAAGAGTAAGCATGGTGAAAAATATATTTTCTCGGTATGTATTCATAGTATAAAGTATTTAAGAATACATAAATTCAACATATAATGAATAAATTACATATTTTTGCACAATTACAAATAATACATTATAATAAAATTTATTTCTAAGCGTATAAATTAATAAGAATACACATTTTCATGTAAAATTTTAAATAAGTTATGTGTTTATAATATAATATATTTATGATGATTTTAATCTGACTTTTTAGCATTTTAGCATCACGGGTAGGGAATCCAATCCCGAGACAAAATGTTGATCCCGGGACTTCGGGATTAGAATTTTTCGATCGAGGGATCCCGGGACTGGTCCCGGGATCAGTACATTATTTTATGAAATACAAATTGATAATATTGTTGAAAAATAAATTAAAAAATATATACTTTATTATATAACCAGCTGTAAGCTGCCAATACGTTACCAAAAAGCTCTCTTATTCTCAGGTATTCGCGATGTAGAGGTGAATGAGTAGATTTTTTAATTACTAGTAAAAAATATGCGAAATAATTCTTACCTCTCGCGGCTCGGAGACTAGAAAAATACTTCTCGGCCGATGGGGGTCTTTTAGGGACCCCAGTGGTTTCCTCATTATTGGCCTTATTCTGATGAATTTCAAAAAAAGAACTAGTCTAAGGGATTGAAAATATCTCTCTGCATCATTCCTCATACATTTTTTTATAAAAATCCGTGGTTTTTTTTTAAAATAATCATATTTTAAGTTGCGCGTAAAATATACGTCGTTTCAATGCAAATGTCAATGTGCGACTGGCGCGCATTGCTTAGCGGTGTTCAGTCTAGTTATCTTACCAACGATCGCTGATAAGCGGGCGCTTATCTCTTATCTTATCGTATTTATACAAAAGGTCCAAAAAACTATGATATAAGAGTACCTTAATTATAAACATTGTATCACCCATATTAAAATAGATATTTAAGAAAATGTGGGTATTGGGGTCGCATTTCTTGAGCTTAGAACCGGAAAAGTTAAACGGACTTAATATGCAAAAATTATGTTAAAATACGCAATATAACTTAAAACAAATAATTTCGATAGCTGAAAAACGTACCTACCTACTTCAGACTGTAAGAGTGAAGAGTTCCAAAATTGTCGTGTACATACATTCTTAATTCTTAATAACTTAATTGGAGTAAATAAAAGTAATTTAAATATGTCTGAAGTATCCAGAGCATCAATTTTGTCGTCATTTAGTCTAAGGTTTCGGTTTACAGTACAAAATTAATATTTATGAACAATAAATAAATCACGCAAAATAATCACTGCCATTGATATTTAATAACATTCATTAAGATTTGAAAACAAAGCGAAATATAAATAAAAAAATATTGAAATGTGAAGCTACGAAATAAAAAACAATAAATAACGGCAATGCCGTTATTGCCGAAGATAAGAAAAATAATTATTGTCGGCAACCGCATTCAAGTATTTAATATGCATGGCATCCTATTACCGTTTTTTCTGAGATAAAGATCGCTTATCTCTTATCGCAAAGAATTTAGATTGGGTATCGTTTATTGCATATGTGGAACTGCCGACTTGAAAACCAACACATTTATGTGCTAAAATCAATCCCGAAACTTTCAGGATCATTTCTTCTAATCCCGGGATCGAAATGTATCGAAATCTGTACGGAATCCCGGGATTGGATTCCCTAATCACGGGGGACTGTCGCATACGCTGTAGAAAATGTATATGTGTATGAGGGTTTACTGTACTAAAATTTAGGCATCTAAGTTCCCAGTGTTGAAAAAATACATGATTTGGCCTTGCTTAACGCTGGACACTTCAATGTATTTTTTATACTTTCACACTCCAAAAAAAAGAGGTTTTGACTCCGAAACCAACGATTCCTAGTGAAATAATTATTTTTGAGGTGTCCTAAGATGATTCCATATGACCAGTGTCTGCCAAACTGTGTGCCGTGGCAAACTACTGTGCCGCAAGAAGTCTCAGGTGTGCCGCGGTGGAAGAAACCTTAAAAATATTAATTTAAATAATGCCTATTCATTTTTTTTTAAATTTTAAATATTTTTAACATCTACACATTCAAACAAATATTTGTCACGTTCATACATAGTAGTCAACCCGACACATTTTCCACATTTTCTTTTCAAAGGTACATTTCCATTTTTATTTGGTGTGCCATTCCCATTCACCAGTGTGCCGTGAAGTAAAAAAGTTTGGCAGACACTGCATATGACTCTAATAAAAGTGGTAATTTTTTAAGAAATAATATTTATCATTATTCATCATAGACAATTATTCAAACTATGTTACAGTAAATTAACAGATTTTGCAACTTAAATCTTACCATACCTAAAAAGAGAAACTCTGCAATAAATATTTATAAGCAAAAATACCTAACTTTAAATTCGAATTTACATATATATTAATGGCGGGACACGTACCAGAGAGCGTTCGCTGTGGAAATGTCTCAATTTTTATTCATTGAAACATTTTTCCGGGGTGGGATATTTCCGCTGAAAGACGCGGTCTTCCCCTTTCACAAGCTCATGAAAATATTTCGTGAGTTTAACGTTTTGAAATCATTTTACAAGCCATATCATTGAATCGGAATGCAAATTGTGTACGTTATAGACTTTATGAAATTATATCTTCACGAAATTGGAATTTCATAGATAGACAACAGATGAATGATTGAATTTCTACACAAAAAATATTGTTTCAAAATGCTAAATAGATAAGAACGAATTGATTGAAAATTGAAATCGAAATACCAGACGGATTTATTGAAAGAATAATACATATAACATTATCATAAAAAAAAACTACATTAATCTTTAACCACATTTAATATATTTTGTTATTCAGCTCGCCCTCTCAATTCGTTGCATTTCTGTTAAAATAACGTTTTTATTCACACAATAGTAATAAAAATGTCGCTTTTAATATTTTCTATGAGTTAAACAAACGTCGTGGTACAAAAACTACCGATAAAAAAGATTTTTCTATTCGAAAAATTTATTCCAAAAGAATACCATTTCCGGAAACCAAATGAAAAATATTAAATTGCACTTTCCTTTCGAAGTAAATGGATGAGCATTTTTACGTGTTTTCACGAGTCAAAATTAAAATATATTGTATGCAGTCATTATATTATATATTACTAGCTGACCCGGCATACGTTGCAATGCCACTCAAAGAAATGAAGTGTGTGTTTTAATTATGTTTGTTGAAGTGCTTTTGGATATATATTGTTTTTTTGTCTGGTGCGTATATGAATAGATCTTAAGGTTTTTCAACGCGTGAGCAGGCCAGATACAGCTGTCCATATGAGAAGCATGGTTTTTAAAATTTAGTCCACACCCTTGTAGCGATTGTCCAAATGCGAGTCGCACCGGAAACTGCAAACAATTTAATTCTAATGGCCTATCAGCCGGAATTATTGGGATGCATGGAAACAGTACATCGTATCCTTTAAATTTTCCATTTAAAATTGTAGCTTAGATGATACTGTTCATTGATTTTTCACTGAAAGCCTGGTACCATTGCAAAGTCGTGGTGAATTTATATTTCGGAGAAGAATGATAGTACGCCAATTTTCAGTGTTAAAACGTGCGGTAGCATGCCTTTTTGTGCGCCATAGTAAATTCGTCCCATTTAATGAGTTAATATGATTAAAGTACTTCACCCATTCAGGACCTTTTTTGATATTGCATGTTGGTGTTCAAAGGCAATTTCTTTGCTGAATGCTCTGTTTGACCACCATCCAAAAGATTTGCTGCAATTGCAGATGAAGCGATTGCCAATGCAATATTGTTTCGGATCCAACGTTTTGGCTTGTGATTGATTGCATGCATAATTCTGTCATACGCTGTCATGCGTTGTTCTGGGACCAATTTCGGAAGATTTGTTTGAACGAATGTACCCAATTTGTCGACATCAAATTGTGTTTCTCGTTGCAAATCACGGTCAAAAGGGTTGTTTGCATATGATTGTATCAGACGATCGGGCTTGAGCAGTGCAAGCTCGAACGTTTTCCTAACTTTCTCGTCTGTTTCTGAAGCTCGTGATGCCGTTTTCTTGCTTGCTTGAGGTCTAGATCAACTAATAGCTAGTCGTTTAGGTGGCATAATTGTTTCACAGCGAAAGAAATGCTTTGTGACAACTATTAAAAATTCACTTGATAATTGTTTACAATACCCTTTGATTGTTTGACGTAACCATGGCTCGTATCAAACGTAACTATAGAGTCATAAGCAACTTGCTTATTTTGGACAACAACATAAATAATTTCGTTCTGTTTGAAATACGAACGACGGACGTCAAAAATATTGAAAACAAATTCTGGATAAAGGACATCCTTCACCTAGCGGGATGAAATATACTTAAAAACCTGTACTACTATCTAACAAATATACATTAAAAAAATCATAAAAATCGGTTATCTCTAGAGATAGAGATAATTTTTAGAATAATTGAAATGTTTAAGTTTGCTAACAAATATATTTCGAAGAAAAAGAAAAAGATCTCGGGATATATATCGACAGTCCTGCAGTATTTAAATTGTAAATAATATATTTTTTTTAATATTTGAAATGTTTTAAGTTTGCTAACAAATATATTTCGTAGTAGCAGAAATTGACCTCATGGCGTATATCGACAGGCCTGCAGTATTTAAATTGTAAATTATTTAATTTTTGGAATAATGTTTAAGATTGCTAACAATCATTTTTCGTAGTAGCAGAAATCGACCTCTGGGCATATATCGACAGCCCTGCAGTATTTAAATTGTAAATTATATAATTTTTGGAATAATGTTTAAGTTTGCTAACAATCATTTTTCGTAGTAACAGAAATAGACGTCGAGGCATATATCGACAGCCCTGCAGTATTTAAATTGTCAATTATTTAATTTTTGAAATAATGTTTAAGTTTGCTAACAATCATTTTTCGTAATAGCAAAAATAGACCACTTGGCGTATATCGACAGCCCTGCAGTATTTAAATTGTAAATTATTTAATTTTTGGAATAATGTTTAAGTTTGCTAACAATCATTTTTCGTAATAGCAAAAATAGACCACTTGGCGTATATCGACAGCCCTGCAGTATTTAAATTGTAAATTATTTAATTTTTGGAATAATGTTTAAGTTTGCTAACAATCATTTTTCGTAATAGCAAAAATAGACCACTTGGCGTATATCGACAGCCCTGCAGTATTTAAATTGTAAATTATTTAATTTTTGGAATAATGTTTAAGTTTGCTAACAATCATTTTTCGTAATAGCAAAAATAGACCACTTGGCGTATATCGACAGCCCTGCAGTATTTAAATTGTAAATTATTTAATTTTTGGAATAATGTTTAAGTTTGCTAACAATCATTTTTCGTAATAGCAGAAATAGACCACTTGGCGTATATCGACAGCCCTGCAGTATTTAAATTGTAAATTATTAAATTTTTGGAATAATGTTCAAGTTTGCTAACAATTATTTTTCGTAGTAGAAGATTTTAAAATAAAAGTCGAAATATAGTTCTATAAAATATCCATACTGTCGTTAGAATATTCCTTATGCATGTAAGAAATTTAAAAGATTTTCAAGGCCGGATGCAAAATATAACCATACCTTCCAATAATTGAATCAGTGTCATTACACTGAACAAAATCTGTCAAATCAGCTCCCAGCCCTATAATTATAGCTTCAAAAAATCGAATCAGTGTATTTGATTATTAAAAAACTTCGTGGCGATGCAAATTTTCAAATAAAGTTCTCTCAATATTATTACGATGCTTCAGTCCTAAGCTAGATTGACTGTCCCGCCATCTACACGCGACCGACGCAAGCAAGGTGACAGTTGAAAAGCCGTTTAATACAAAATGTATGAGAAAGAATTTTGTTCATAATTTCTTATCCGTGATATTTTTCCGATTTTTTAATGCTTATTCTGCTATTCTGGGGGGAGACGAATTCAATAAATCAAAAATCATAAAAATTGATCAAGCCGTTCTCGACTTATACGTGGTGTAACTAACCCGACTTTGTTTTATATATATAGATTTACTATTTAACTTGAGGTCCTTTTTTCCTGCAGTCTTTTTTTTCGGACTTTCATACAACACTGTAAACCTTTTATTCCATTTGATTCCATCGGCTTCGTGGTCAACATTAAAAAGTCCCGAATGATTTTTTTATACTTGATGAGGTGTCGAAACAAATTAAAAATAAAATATTTCCATTTTCTTCTCTTCTGAAAATAAGACGTAGATTACAAGTTGTAACACACCCTTTTAAAATCCCATATATTTACAATTACCCCATATATACAAAAATGACGACACCAATTTTTATTTAACACATATTTTGTTGACTTCTTAAATGTAACTTATTTATCTTTTATACTTTATATGATATTCTTAAAAAGCGTGCTTTGAATAGATGAAAAAGGCAAAAGTTATTTTGTCAATCGATACACGATTGCGTATGAATATTTTTTTTTTTTGCTATTTGATTTTACAATATACGAGTCGTCGATTATAAAATCACTATTAGATTTATGTTCGAATCTATGATAATGTAATTTCATAATGCAATCAGTTTAATTACATGATCTAACATTATATTCGTATAATTAAAATTGTCCGAATAATAATCAATCAATTATAACTATATATATATATATAAAAAATATATATCGTTTATCATTTCTTGGTATCACATCGACACCGGTGTGTTAAACATTATATTGTTTGCGATAAATATTTTTAGTCAATTAGAAAAAGCAATTTCAATAAACAGATAATAATTATGTGGTTAAAAGAACATTTATAAACCATGACAGAATATTTAATAGATTGATTATTTTGGACGCAAATGTATAGGATTTTTTTTCTGTCAAGTCAACATTGAGACTTATTTCAATAAATTCCAGATTATAGCAGACAACGCGTTTTGAATCATTATTCTGGTTTTGGATAGCCAATATTAAATTCTAAAAATAAAATCATTTCGCATTTCAAATAGTAACAATGAAAATCTAATTACAGAGTAAATTATATGACGCATAGCCAAATTCAATGAATAATATAACTTTGTTTGTTAACAAATAAAAACCAACCTCTTGCAAATGAAAATATGCAAGTGGATGTTTTTCTATTTTCGATTGATGTAATGTGTGTATGCAAAAATTCAAAAAAAGCATTTGTGTATAAATAGTGCAAAAAAATACGCGCCGTAATTCAGTTGATAAAATTTCAATTATGTGGGAAGCGGTTTAATAAAATTGATTCATCATGAGTGATGAAATAATCTAATTGAATTTAATGACCCAATATCTTTATTTAAAACAACTTAAAATACACTGATAAAAAATCAATTTGAAACATTTTTATCAAGCATGATTTGACGTCGAGAATAAACATATCTGACACTTGATGCCTGTGATTTGACAGATCGCAAACAAAGACGTATCGAGTAGAGAGAAAGAAAATTTATTTACTACCTGGTAGTTTTTAGATGTTTGATTTGGCTTAGGTTTATTTATAGCTATTTCGGTTACACGTCACCGACAAAACAAAGCATAAAGCCGAAATAGCTATCAACCAAATCATATTCCAAGTCTTATTCAAATAAAGGTCTTTCAAATAAATTCCAGAATATTATTTCTTAGAGGTTTAATCAGACATAAGCTATAGTATTTAAAAAAAAATACCAGGCTTGAAATTACGTTGAATAGTTCCACTTACTAAGCATGTAAGATGACGATATGAACTTACTCTAAAGGAAATGCATTCAGTGAGCTTTTCTTTCTACAGCATAAAGCTCCGCTTGTGTCGTCAATCTTCCACTGCGGAAATGACATCACTTACAAAGATTTCCATTCTTTGATATTCTATCAGTCCGGAAATGAACTGAACTATCTTTCTAAGATACACATATTATTTTTTTTTAAAGAAAAATATAATTCAATTGTGCATGCACTTGGGGTAAACTAAAATTAAAACAATTCATTTATCTAATAATTTATTTATTTATTAAAATACATCATTAGTGACAAAACTTGTGTGAATGTACAAAATTTTAACGATTCAAATTTCATTTTTATCTAGTTGAAACAAATTATTTCATAGCGGTATTTATAGAAAATATTTTATTTTGTAATCTATGTCCACTCCTTATGTGGGGAATGTGGCCTCTTATCTAGGAGTCTTAACATTTTTTTTTCTACGAAAACTGTTTGTTACTCAGTTGCTGAACCTCTCTTTTTTAAATATATAAAAAATATAAGACTTAGAGAGGACTAGAATAAAATGAGTGGGAGAGAATTCAAGATACTACACAAATCCATGCTTTTGGACAGAAATACATAAATCGATTGATAAATAAATCTATAAAAACTGTCCGTACTGGGATTCGAACCCGTGAACTTTATGTCAATGACTTTGACACTCGACCACGCAGGCAGTTGTATGTACATCATATATAATAAGCCGCTCGCACGACCTATTTCCACATTTATTGTACTTACAAATATGATTATTTGTTAAAAGAACGGACTTAATGGCCAAGTGTAATATAGATTTTTTTATTAAAATCCGGTTGGTTTGGCTTTAAATAATTATGCAATTGATGCTTCAAGCAAGTCTGATTCAATTGTTTTGAAAGACAGCTGACTAAGTGACACTAGTGTGGCTCTGAAGGATGCTAATATATTTCTGGGAACTTAAAACTGAATAAAATTCAAAAAATCTTCAAATATTCACAAAATTACATTCAACAATAATATTATTTAATAAAATTGAGTTGCATAAAAGTAAAATTTCCCTTTTTTCCCGTAGATTGGTAGATTGCTTTAGTTTTGAGAAGTACTTAGACCTTTGAAAATATACTAAACAAAGCTGAACGAAAAGGGGTAGCACTTGTATCTTCTTTGAAGGCAATAAATCTGCAACCCTTACACTTGAAGAATAGTTTTCAAAACGCTTCTCAAAAGCACAGACATTCCAATTATCTTATATAGAAACTTAACTTCTCTTGTATATATAAACAATAAAAATTGATTTGTTTTTTTCTGATGAGGACTTATACAAAAACCGACTTTTGAAAAAACCAACTTTTGAATTAGAATACTGTTTTTACACTCAAAATAGGACATTTTACAAATCAAATTGGACATATATGTAAACTGATGAAATTAATAAAAAAAATAGTTGATTTTTGTATTTATTTTTATAATTCTTTGAAATTCTTCATTATCGTCTTCATCACTTCTGCAAATTGTTATAATTATTTTACACATATTTACGTGAAACTACCTGCAACTGCTGCACAGGAACATTTATAAATTAAATATAACTGTATTTCATGAAAATGTGCGTAAATATACTTAATTAATTAAACATTGTAATATAATGCCTTTCCACCAAGTATTGATAGTGAACGTCCTAAAAGTTATTAAATGTCATTTAACGTTATCTTCATATTAGAGAGTTTTTTAATAATTGACTTTATACAGAATAACAAAAAAAAACATGTTTAACATAGGTCCTTACGCTGGCGCAAAGCAGGAATACATAACAACAATGCAATAACACTAAAGCTCAACAAAAAAAACGATTCACTTTTCTTATATTGTATTTTCAAAATGCGTGTACTCACTTTAAGAAGTATCTAAGCAAAAAGGTTCTAACTTTTTATTATATATTATATAAAGGTTTGGTAGACTCGAAGTAAATAGACTTGTTATTTACGGTAAATACCAAGTGAAAGGAAAAAAGCAGTTTTCAAATAATATTAGTGTCAAGGAAACCCATTTAACTTTTGACTTATTCCAACCCTAACTTTGAATAAACTAGTTTTCCAAGTTTTCATTTCCTTTTGTCAACTTGATAGAACCTCAATAAACAATTTAGCATAGTAGGGGTGTAACGTGCTTATACGGGAGTAAGTATTTTTATTGTATAAATAAATTTATACAATATTCACATTGCATCACTTCAATTTATTAAAAGTGTTCCCTATTCTTGCCTTAAACGCATCATATTCAAAAACAGACCGAAATTTGTCTAGTACTATTTATATTATTTAAGTAAATGTCAACTCCAGTTTCACTCATTACAAGCATTATTAATTAAAGAAAGATAATTCCAAATAGGATTGTTTCTATAGCAAATAGAGTTTTTATAAATGTATTATATTATGTATGTTTGCCGCCTGTGTGGCCGAATGGTCAGCGTTGTTGGCTTCGGTTACGGAGGGCACGGTTTCAAATCCCGGTACGGACAGTTTTATAAATTGATTTTTCAATCGATTTATTAATTTCTGTTCGAAGGCATGGATGTATGTGATGTCTTGATTTACCCCCTCCCACCCATCTTAACCTTTGAACGGGCATATTGAGAGCGATTAGCTTACCACTAGTCTTGTCCTAGCCCTATCCTTCTATGCCTACTCTCTTTAAAAAAAGGTTGAGCAACTGAGTAACAAGCACTTCTCGTAGAAGCACTTCTGTTGAGATAAACTCCATTAGGACACCATATGCTCCACATTGGAAGCGGACATGGTTAAAATATATATATATATATATATATATATGTGCATTCAAAAGTAATTTACATGCTCCCAATTTATTTTCACGTGGGCGAAATTATGAGCGAAAACTTTTATTTCTAAAAACTTATACCTCGCTTAGGAGGTATGAGTCTCCAGTTCCTAGGGCCGTTCGATTGATCAACTCATTGCCTAGTGAAGTGGATATTTTTAGTAATAGTATTTGTGAACTGTTTGTGAAATTTTACTATTTTATTTCTTGATTTTTTGTGTTGATTTTTATGTATTATGTAATTTTATTTAATATTCTGTGTCTTTTATTTGTCAAGTACATGGCGAATTGGCGTAAGCTGTTATGTCATGTACCATAATTTTAATTTTAAACAATAAATAAATAAATATTTTTTTAGTAGCTGTTTGTTATTTGACTTCGCTAGACGTATTCTATGAAATGTATATAAAATGGGAAATATGTTTGGTTTCAATCAATTCACTCAATACAATTGAAAGAACCTAACTAAAAAAAGATTTTTTTACGGGTGCCTAGTCCCCAATAACATAGTATTCCTATGGCGTAGTCCTAATCTCTACGCTATATGGGTGTAGATTAGGGTCAACGTCTACAATCCCGGCCTCGCCCGGTATCTCGCCCAATTGTGTGGTTCTGAAAGCTCGGGATTGTGAGATTGTGGATTGAGGGATAGCAAGTGAAAAATTCGTAATAAAATAATTTTGCTGGAGCCAAAAAAAAGCTGTAAACTACAAGGTTTTTTAAATCAAACGCCAAGCAAAAAAATAAGATTAGTTTGCATGTTTCACCTACTTTTATACATTATTTTAGAATCTCTCAATTTTTGTCTTTTTTCCCAGAGATCAATATTGGGATCTCTAAAAGTCACACAATAAATAATTTAAAATTCTGAAATTCTTAAAGAATTTCAATTGTGATACGATTTCATAGTGAATGATCAATCCCGATATCACAAAAAGGTTCCGGGTTTGAATGCTTTAGTGTTGATTGTATATCGACTAATCGTATTTTTTATACAATAATATGACATCTATCTACTATTTTAACAACCTCTTGTAGCTGTTCATACAAAAAAATCGATTAAGGAAAATTTTAGCGGTATTGACGTTCTTTTCAATTACAATTTTAGTTTCTCTCTTGGCTTGCGGCGGACACACAACATCATCTGATTTTGTTATGACTGGTATTTAACCGGTCAGAATTTTAATTCATTTTTGGTAATAATTTTTAACACATTGGTCATAATTTATATTGAATAGTCATAATTTAAATGAAATTAAAAAAAAAAACTAATCTAACCTAACAAAAATGTTTATAAAAGTATAATAATTTTATTCTGATCGTTCATATTTTTATTCTGATCAAAAATTTAATTTTATTCAGACCAAAAGTTTATTTGAATTCTTACCAAAAATTGATTTAAACTCTGACCATTTAATTTAAAATATGAAATAACTTAGATTATTCCACGTATTTTGTTATAAACTCTGACACGTGTTTCGCCTCTTTTAGAGGCATCCTCAGACAGACTTACTTTCACAAATGCTTGCTTAACCCGTAACATGCCGTCCTAAAAAATCACGTTCCCTGCCACGAGGGCATCTCAGTTTCACTGTTTATTGACAGTATTTAAACCCAAATTAAAAGTTAAAAAATATTTTTAAAAATGTATTTATGCTAGAATACCTTAAATGATAAATACTTATTGACAATATTAAGAGAAATATTGAATGATTTAATGGCTCAACTATTTACAATTGCATCATGGACATGGAGGTGTTAAGTACAGTCTATCTGAGGATGCCTTTGAAAGAGGCGAAACACGTGTCACAGTTTGTAGCACAATGCGTGGAATAATCTAAGTTATTTTATATTAAAATGAACTTCCACAAAGTTACCGCCGAATCCATCGAAAGTATTCAGACCATTTATTTAGTTATCCAGGTATTCAGTATTATTTTATTTACTAATTGAGCAGTTATTTTATTTCATAAATTAATTATCAATTCCTCATTTTATCAATCGATATATGCAATTCTCACATTTGGTATCATTTTTAGTCACGAGATCTACCATATATAACTACTGGTTACTTTGCTCACTTTTTTATTTGGTGAAAATATATCAATTAGTTTTAGTTTAAAAAAAAAAAATATATTCATATCTTATCTTAACACTTTATAAGCGGGCGTTTTTTAGTGATTGGCGCAAAAATAAATTACAATTATTAAAATCGACACAACTTCTACACCAAACAATAATTTCGGCTGAAATTTTCAAATAAATCATATGTGACATTTAATCATTAAAAATTTAATTTAAAAAATTTGAATACATCATAATTTCACTACTTTTCTAAGCTGAATATAAACACCTGTTATTAATTTAGTAGATAGCACTCCACTTGTTATCAATATGAAATATTAAAAATATTCTGTATAAAAAATAACAATTATCCATACCATACAATTATTTAAATAATCATGGTATAAAATCTTCATTCCTACAAATTTACAATCACTGGAAGTGTGAAATCTGATGTCCTAAACATGTGTCGCCTTTTAAAAAAAATACTATGGGTGAACGAACATTCAGGGCATAATAAATTATGAGGTTTGTTGCTTATTGTCAAAAAGGGTCACTTGCCATGGCATTTATTTTGAAGAAACCATTAAATTATGAGTCAATATACCAACAAAACCGATAAACGTATTTTTACGTTTCCCGTTTATACTGTGTTAAATGAATGCGTTTTCAAGCTTGTCACAGTAAAAGTCGAACTAGTTATTTTGTTGTTTGCTATACTTTAAATTACTTATGATTGTCTCTCTATCAGTACGACTTTTTTTAAATGACACTTTTAAATATGGCTTTCATACACAGAGATTCGTTTTTTAAACGAACGTAAACATTAAGCAAAATCTATACCGATCATAAATATATTTCAATTTTAAAACTTAATAAACACCATTGATATAAACCAGTACAATAAATATTTTTTTTTTTAAATATTTTGTTTATCACTGACGCATCTTTATCTACGCATGTGCATAGAGATTGCGTACGTAAGTGAGATTGTGACGAAATGTTGACGTGTAACATCGTCGTTCAATGAATAATATTACTAAATAAATGATATCAAAGTTGACACGTCTAGTAATATTTTAAATAAAGCATCAGAAAAAGTTGTGTGCGTTACCAGTTTCTTCTATAACAATAAACTATTTCTATTCACAGAATTATTACGTTTAAAAACAAAATAAGACCAATATAAAAAAAGCCAGTTTTAGGCATCCTTATACCATTTTGTAAGAATAATCTCTTACATTGGAAGAAATAACTGGACAGAAAGGATTTACGTCAAGAGCTTATGTCATAAAAGAGGTAGAGCTATATCCTTGTTTTCCCGGAGGATAAATTGCAGAGTAAGGTTTAGCTGAAGTGACTTTTTTATTTAAAAAAAAATGAAGTCAGATTTAAATGTTATTTAAGGAACTATGTTTGAATTTATTAACAATAAATAAACATGTATTTCTTTCGCTACTTTATAGTAATATGCTGTCTTGCTTTGGCTTATTTTAACACGGCTTAAGAGAACGATATAAGTGCTTAACACTATTGTTTTAATTTGTATAACTCAAGAATATTATCGATTGTATGAAGCATTTGAATTTCTTAATATCAATAATAAATGAATATTTTTTTTTTATCTATAAAAAGATAAAACGCGTGTTGTTTTGTAAGCAGTTCACACGTTTCTAATCCATGACTGATTGAAGTCTCGCTGTCGATATACATATATGCTGAGTATCGGGTGATGTCTCTTTTTCACTTTTAGGGTGTTCACTGACAATACTTGGTGGGAAGGCATTATATTTTAAAAAACACTACAATGCTCGCTATGAGTGAAACTGGTCCTGATCATGATAAGTAAACGTAGAAATTAAGTAAAAATGAGTGTTGTGTTTTTTCTTAACCTTTTGGCTGCCGTAGCTTTGTCTTTGCCGGCAATAATTTGCAAATATTAATTTAATTGGTTATTTACAACATATACTTAAACATATATTTTACGATATATCTCGTCTGTGGCAGCCATCTAATTATTATCGGATGATATGTATATAATAAAGATATGGCGCTCCAATATTGATCAGTCAGCAAGTTAAAATTGACAAAACCAGTTCGTAAAACAAAATCACTTTTATTCATTTTCTCGTATACTCAGTAGTCACTGTTTGCGGTTTAATTTGTAATAGATTTGCTTTAAAATTGTAGCATTAACTGTACTAGCAAAAATTAAAAATACATGTTTTATATTTTAAGATTGTGACATAAATTTTTGACGTCTTTATGAGTGAACAATATGATTAAAACCCTACGACTAAATTCTATGAGCTTTTTTTTTTTCATTTGGAGTGCACTGTAAAAATGTATTCTTTTTACAGAAACTCAATTATTTCTGTGGAGTCTGTATTGGCATCAAGGGTGTCAGACAAACATGCAAACGATTCCCATGGCTGTAATCGTGTAACCGGCTGCAACGAAAACTACCCCGGATGCCATTTTATAAAGGACGCTTTACAGTATAAAATTTCAAGAAGCCTTCATCGAGGTTTCGTTTGCAAAAAAATAACCATACGGACAAAATGGAATGAGCGAGGTATGCAATTATTCACTGTTTATATCTTGAATGCGTTTACATAATAAAAACTTCGACTTTAAATGCACACCTAGTATACGCATCACACAATATTCGACAGATTAATGAATATTCGAATGATATTCAGTTTTCTTATCTCCAACAGTACAATTAAATTTTTACTGTGAAATTATCACTGTTAAATATACCCACCACAGTATGTGTTGATACACTAGAATAAACAATTATTTTAATGTGATTATTTATATTTCATAATTTCTGGTAAAATATTTTAAGTATACTCTTTTCATACATTTTCGTATTGAAAAAATAAACAACATTGAATTAATGAGTATTCAACGAGCTCTGCAAATGTTTTGGTGGGAATTGGAAATAAATTTTAAACACTAAATATACAAATTAATATATTTATTGATTTGGCATTTACTTGGTAGAACTCCATTTTAATAGGGTAAAAATATCAAGGTATTTCAGTTCTACAGTTTTTTAAATGTTATATGTTGATAGCTATTTTGGCTTTCGCCATCGTCAGAAATATTAAATTATAACTAGTTCTGACGATGGTGAAAGCCGAAATAGCTATCAACGTATAACATATAAAAAACTGTAGAACTGAAATACCTTGATATTTTTACCCTATTACAAATTAATTTATTTTTTTATTATTTGTTTAAATATAAATATAATTTTTATTTTTACCAGAACGTAACACATTACGTGCTTTTAATGTCAGTAAGACAGTTCTGTGGCGCAACGTAGTTAACTTTCGTTATGGATCTCACAGGCTTGAGTCCCAGAACAGCATTTTTCGGCTTCAATTTGGTATTTGTGACCGTCCATACAACGTCAAGTACTATCAATAGGATGTACTCGGCGGAATTGAGAGATGCTGATATGTCATGGGATGAAACAAAGCAATTGGCTGGAGACAGATAGACATGGAAGTGTTTCGCGGCGGTCATATACTTCACATAGGGAGTGAATATGGATAAAGAAGAAGAATAAGGTATTTGTCATGTCTAAGCATTCCCTTCTACATTTCAATCATAAAAGAGAGCCGTTAGTTAACCACTAGCTATGTCCTAGCCCTATCATTCTATATATACTCGCTTCGAAGAATAGAGGTTTCGCAACTGAGTAACAAACAGTTTTCTATAAAAAAAACTTTAGCTGCGATACCGCTATTAGAATCGGGCAATGATTTAAATTAATAAATAGACGATTATATCAGGAACAAGGAATAAAAATGTTACACCCAAATACGGACAGTCATAAGCTCTTTTTTCAGGAAACTTTAGGAATCAATAGGGCACAGCTGCATAACCTTCCGATTTTAAATGAAATATTAAACCTACCGGGATCTCCACTTCTATACCCTATATAAATATAATCATAAAACCTTTGCCGACAAACAAATAAATATAATTCTAAAAACCACTCACTACTCAAATCTTTGGGCATTTCCATGAGCTTATCCTTTTCGCCAGCAATGGCTTTAGACTCAGTGATACATTTATTTATTATATAAACACGGAACATTCATTTGCAAAGCGTCAGTTCAAGTTCATCCGTGCACTTTAAAGCCTGAAGATGCCGAAAGGCGAAACCCGGGTCGTTAGTGACAAAATCTGTGGGAGTGTACATAGTTAAAATTTTGGGTGTGAAAGGGTAAATCGTGTTTTGCGGTTGGGCTGAGAAAGGGTTAATTAATATTAAATCTTCAAGTTAACATTTTAGTTATATTATTTTATACTGCCACCAGAGTTGCAGCACACTTTAAATAATACAATAATAATTTCAAATTAAAATAAAGCATGTTTTACTTATTCTGTTTGATGTGTGATGCCACCTTTATGCAACTACTACGGACTGCCGTTCTCCAACGTCTCATTAAGAGAAACCCATCTCACAGGGGACATTTACTCCAGAACAAGCTGTGAACAGACCAGATCCTACAGCGCATGACGTTTTCGGGTCGCCTCGTGCTCTACCAGCGTCAAAAGATTCAAACAGAATACCCTAAAACATTTTTAATTTTGCGGATTTTTTTGAAACATGTTCAAAAAAACACTTTAACTTTGCAATGATTTTAAAACTAAGTGATTGTCATCACACTAAGTGGTGTGGCATTTAAGCAATACATACAAATTTTCACCGATAATATTGTACATTATTTCAGGTCATCAAAACAAGTTATATCAACCTATATATCAAAATATGTAAATATCAAAAACAAAAAAACATGTCACTTTTAATATAAATTAATACACTTTTTTATGTAATAATAAAATAAAAATAATAAAAGATTTTTAGTACTTTTTCCACATAAAATTTATTTGATCAGGACTGGCTTCGCTCATCGCGAGCATTATCAACTGATAAGAAAAATACATAAACAGTGCTGTTTATACAAATTAAATTGAGATAAAAGGTGTAAACAACTACTAATTGTTACTCTTCTTTCAATATCAATAAAAAAATGTTATTTTCGTGAGCTTGTATTTTTACCAGAGCTGTGAAGTTGGAGTCGGAGTTGTGAAAAATGAGCGGCTCGATTTTTTTTTTGAAAAATATATTTAATGATGTGTAATTTAAACAAAATAATCAAAAGTGTTAAAATTTCATGCTTGGCTGACTAAAGATGATCTGATGGTATATAATATATATATACATATATATAAGTTAAAATGAAATTATTAAAAAAATTCCTCGGAGTCGTTAATTATTTTAAAACTGGAGCCAGAGTCATCAATTATTTTAAAGCTGGAGTCGGAGTCGTCTTTTTTCACGCGACTCCACAGCCCTGATTTTTGCAGTACATACTTAGATCTGCAATCTTAACACAAATACTTGATTATTGACTTAACGTGTACCGACGAAAATATTCTTATCAAGTTTATTCAATATGTTATGTAATAAGTAGGTTTCCACCAAGTTAACACTATAAAAGAACTAGCTTTTTGTCTAAGTATGTTAATCTTTTTACCACTCCATAAACGAATTCAATTAGATTTTAAAAAATTAATTGCTGTTTCAGACTGCATCAATTTCATGAAAAAAAACAATTATGTTTTGAACAGATTAATCAATTTATATACACACTACCCTTAAATTATAATTATTCGTATTTTGAACAGAATAGCTTTGGTTTTTTTTTTCAAGTTAATAATGTTGACGGTAGTAATTTAACCAGTCAAACAACTACCTTTATAAGACTGATTAAAGACGTCAGAATAATTATTGTGCTAGGCTGTTGTTGTAATTGATCACGCAATCCGACAAATGTATATAAATAATACTTCTTATGCATACTAAGTATTTTAAATATATTCATCTTGACTTTAGATATATGAACGTATTTTAAATTCTATAAGTTTCAACCTATATTCTATGGCAATAGTGTGCAGCAATTCCGACATCATTGTGAAGAAAAACCATGTTTCAAAGTATGAGAGAAACCTTCACAGGTAGGGATCGGGTCAAACCAATAAACACGATGTCCGGCCAAAGAGCCCACGACCATACCCCGCCTGCGGTGCGAGGTGAGAGTTCAGGAGTTCGAAGGGTCGAATCGGGTAAGGTCGGGAGCCTCCGCACCCTCACAGCGACGTCAAGGTGGAAGGAAATAAACAGTCATTAACAATGTCGTTACATCAATGCTAGCGCGTGAAAGGGAGCGATTTCCGGAAATGCATTCAAATAATAAAACATTTTTTTTTGGAATTGTCGTGTCATATCGATTTCTTTGATTTATTACTTTTTATAAATTACCAGTATCAGCTTTGGTCATCGCGTTATGATTGTTTAAAAAAATGTGAAATGAGTGGGAAACCTGATCACTGTCAATACTTGATGAGCAGGAATTATTTTCAAAAAAAATAACATTCTTCTGTAATCTTATGACGATCGTTCATATCAATTGATAATACTTGCCATGTGCAAAAATGTCCCTGATCTTGTAAAATAAATTTTAAATTAGTACAAAAAGAGTGTTTTATTTTTTAATACAAAAATATGTTATTGAATTGGCGTACCTACACACGAATTATTTTTCGCTTAAAAATATACTTTAGGGGCCGTCGTGTAACATGCGGCATGGTCTGTGAGCTGCTGTGTTCATTTATGAGGAGTTTACAATGGCCCACACCAAAAAAAAAATATAATATTTCTTTACCTAGGTATATTGATTTATCTATTAATCTTTTACTCCAAAGGTAATCGCAGCACAACACAATCAACATACTCTTTATATCTGCGGATTGTGAGAATGTTGATAGTTGGCACTATCAAGCAGCTGCAATTACTCGACTAATTATAGTGTACGCTGCTCTAATATGGACTTACGCTCACCACAAACCCATGAGGACTCTCCAGATTATTTAAAATAAATCACTGATACAGATATGTAACGCCCCGTGGTACGTGCATAACTCAATACCTACCATTCGCGAGTTTGTTCGTGAGATATCTCAAAAGTTTCACAGCTAGGTAAACATTATAACCCAACGATCTCTAATCTTCACAACTACGACGAGACACTGCCTGAGAATCTTTTTGGACCGCGAGCAGTTCTGCTCGACGATCCACCATAGATCTTATGTTTCGTCTTAAATTAATAATTTAAGAACGAACTTAGCATCACGAAAACTCGCATCACGAAGACTCTCTTTGGTTGACTTTTTTGTATACTGTATGAGTGTATGTATGTATGCACATGTGTGTGTTCATGTTCGAATATAGTGTGGGGAAACCATATATAATGTGATTTGCAAAATAATGCATATGGAATAGGATAAAAATATCAACGTATTTTAGCTCTACAGTTTTTTTAATATTTTATGCGTTGATAGCTATTTCGGCTTTCGCCATCGTCAGAACTAACTAGTTAGTTTTATAATGGAGTTCTACCAATTAAATGCCAAATCAATTAATATAATGGATATGGATTTCCCGTGAACTTCTTATCTCTGTAGCGATCACGCCCTTCCGTCTGTAACGATGGTAACGGAATACAATTTTTCAAACACATTAGCGATGGATGAGGCTAGAAGAACCTTAAAACTAACGCGTTCTCGTACTAAAAACTCCATAAATTCCATAAAAATAAAAACCAGGCAACTGGTATACTAGTTTTTTTTAAGTATCACTAACAAAAGGCTTAGTGATTTGCTTATGTATAAGTCTTGTATAAGTATATACTTCCGTGGTATGGTTTCAATTTAAGGAATGAAAGCAAAGATTTTTAATTTTAAAATGCGATCGTTCGGACCTTTCGTATTTATTTGTCAATGGTTATATTAAAAATAAACTATTGAAAAATATATTTGATTTAATTTTATAAATGCCTAAAGCGTAGCAGAGCTTTTGGTGTGGGCTTACGCTAACAGGCTGTAAATTAAAACCGCGTCTTTAATTCGTTTGCGCCAGGTGACTTTACCAACCTCCGTTTTGGCGGCCAAAACTAATTATCGACTCCTTAAATTTCAATTAAATATCGCAGAAACTTTTCTACCACCCAAACCCCTCAATTCTACCTATTTCTTGTAAGTCCACCGAAACCTTCAAAGCTCGCCCAACCCCATTTTAATTTGTTGTCTGTTGTTAAATTGGATTGAAATTCTTGTATTTGTTTGGCAAGGGATGTTTTCAAAGAACCTCTTTTACAGACGCCCATATAATTGGTGATGGATTAACGTTTTCAAAAGGTTGTTTTTAATTAAAAAGTTTCAGATGCTCTCAGTAAATATTCCTGCAATGTTTTCCGAAGCCTATAAAAGCGAATTTAGCATTCTTTGGGCTGACCTAAATTGTTATTCTATCACAGGGATTGTTACGTTTTAAGGCTTTAAGGGCGTATCCGGGGTCCACCTTCATACAAAAATCATCGTTATATTTCTTTTTTTGTGGACACACTTTTCAATTTTTACTGTCTTGTCTATACGACAACTAATGAATGCATGATTTCATACAAGATCAACTTCTGTTGGAGGATAACGATAAACTTAAGAAGATGGTAGACCAACTGAAGTAAAGGAGATTAAGTTAAGTGGCTAGGGTTTGAAATGGATTACAACGGTAACAAAACCGATACAATACCAATGGAATCATTATTTGAAATTGTTGATGTATTTGTTTATTTTTTTTATTTTAATAACAACCAAAAATTGATAATTGGTAATCAAACCTAGCTCTAAAGAATTATTATCACTTTTTAAAAGTAAAAATGACCCAAATACAGCCAAAATAAATGAGCATCGTGTGAATTGACTTGACTTTAATATTCGACGTCATATAAAATAATAAACAGGGGTACAGCACTTCAAATATTTTCGAAGATTATCTGCCTCTGACAAAACGTTAAAATAATGAACATTTTTATTTCTTCTCATCAGTATAACTTTTTTAGAAGAATAGTAATTATTAAATATTATTACCGAAATATGTAGGACGACTATTTTTCTTGTTTGAATTTCTTATGAAAATTTATGGAAGATTTTTAAAATGTCTGAGGGAATTAAAGTATTTCATGTATATAATGCTATCCCAGTAACTGTCTGACAACCTGACTAACAAACATACTGAAAACTGACTCCTAGCCGATTGCCGTCTCTTATTCGTTCGTACTGATTCATTTCTTCAAATAATTTCGTTTGATTTTGTACAAAAATGACGTCCAACTCAAAATAATTGAAGTTTTAGTTTGCCTAATACAAAGCATTTTCAAAGTGGAAAGCATATGATTTGCAGTTTCATAATATTCTTTTTCTACTCTAAGCAAAGCATTTTTAGAGTGGTGTGAGCATCTCTAGAGAACGAGTGAGGTCACTTAAAAGAAAGCACACGAACTAAACAACACGAGCCAGGCTTGTCAATTCAACATTTTGAGCAAATCTTGATTCAAAACTTACAATTCTTGTTATGCTTTTTAAAATTTGTCTTGAAATGAATTGGCTAGTCAAATAGTTGGGGGTGAGTCCTTTTATTACCTTCATTCGCCATTTGATAGATGAAAAGAATTTGTAAATATGATGGCCTTTCGGCAAGGAATCCCATCGCTTCTACTAGACATCTATCGTTAATTGCGCTCAAGTCTAAAGCTCAGATTTTTTTAAAATTTAGTTATCATTTCTAAGACAGCTAACACGCGGGAAACTCTGTTTTCCCCCTCTCTACCCAAATCACTAGCCAGAAATCTGGGAGTACTTTTCGTTGAATCCACATATTATTTCAGCAAAACGGAAGAAATTTACAATTGTTATTTTGTTTCCATATTGTTAAATGAGTGACTCACAACAAAAATTTGATCTTAGGAACGACTTATCTTTTGTTTGAAGTATGTATAATAGAAAGTTAAAAACTAGTATTGTTCTTTTTTTCAATACAATATGTAATTAAAAAAATATATTATAAAAATTAAATCGCATTCATAGGAAATAGTTCAAAACTATAATCTCCGCCGTATTTATGTTTATTTTTATAACACACATCACTCCCAAAAAGCAAAACATCAATTAACTTTCTAAATTATAACATATAGAGCTTGACAATTATCTTAATCAGTATTGCTAAAAAAAATGTTCTGCGAACCAGTACAGTGTCTGCCAAACTTTTTTACTTCACGGCACACTGGTGAATGTGATTTTTTCCGTGGCGGACCTAATAAAAATGCATTAAAAAAGGAAATTTACCTTACTAATATGAATATACAAATTTTTGGTGTAGGTAACATTTAAAAAATATTTTATCAACATATATGTCCATAGATGGTAATAATTTTACTAGTGAGAAGAAGGTAATTGATTTTAGGAAGAATTTTGTCAAAATGCTGATCTGAATGAGGTAAACAAATACTCTTCATCTACCATCCGTCAAAAATTCGCAAAGATACGTCGATCCAAAAGTCAACAGACATTTTATTGCTGTTGTAGCTAATCGAAGATATTGACTTTATAGCGATATCCAAAATGCAGACAACTCTAGCTCAGAAAATAAAGCTTTGTACACAGAGCCGTTTTTTAGATTTTTAAAAATTTTCTCCTTTGTTATAGTGTCAAGCGTGTACTGTCGAACGTTAGGAATGGTTGATGACCCACTGGTGTATTTGATAATCCTGTGATGGAAAAGAAGACTACACTGCGTATACGCCGTCGGCACTGTATATTTGTGCCGCATCTACGACTATGGATGAACGTGACAAATATTCATTTGAATATGTAGGTGTTGATTGATTAAAAATCGAAGGAAATTTAATTGAATAAGTTTCATTTAAAATGAACAGTTTTGAGGGTTCTTCCTTTGCGACACACCTGAGACTTCTTGCGGCACACAGTTTGGAAGACACTGCTCTAGAACTATCTTCATTTTGTAAATAACATAATAAATTAAGCGATGTCAATGTACGTTGGCGTTGGCGATCAACATTAACATGAAATATTCGAATCTATTAATTTTGCCAAAATAGTTTTTATATATTCAACTCAAAATAAAATCTTAATTAAGGTGGTAGATTTTTTTGGAATATGTTCAAGACTCTTATTATACAATACTTATGTTTTGTTTTACTTATCATTTGTCTTTCTATCAGCAGGGCTGTCGAAGTCCCGGGGTTTTGTTTTTCTTCTCCGAAATATTTTTAAAAACGAGTCTCCAGAAAAACAATTTTGTTCGTTCTATTGATTAACGTCTTTCGAGTGCTAAATTTCTTCATAACTACTCTAATTAGCTTCTTAGCATATTGAATAGTTGTGAGAGAATTTTAGGTATGAATTAATAAGAACACTATAACCCAAAACAACAAAGCTTACCACTTGGCTTAAGACCCGAAATAAAATGCCTAGTGTATGAGAGCAGCAAATATATAATAATTTAACACATTAAACTAGTAATCGTCTTTAATATGAATTATCAACCCGCATCACGATGCAGCTTATTCAACCTAGCTTATCAAGAAGAGGGTGATCATATTTAATTCGCTACGTCTTTCCGTGCTCGAAATGTGAAGAATTCTACCTTCTAATACTTTTACCACCACTGGTTTTCCGGTCGCTAATTTTATACTTAAGTCATTACTGTCTCAAAGGCAACTAACTGTTCATGGCCAGAATTCTTCTAGATACATTCAAAACCTTTTTTCAAATTGTCCACTTTGTCAAAAATAAATCATAGATAGATTAATTAAATGGGTATTAACCATAATATTAAAAGACGACAAGCCAATGTTTAAAATTGATAAGATATATCGTCACATAAACAATTATTAAAGCAGGGATTATTCAAGCGCGTACAATACCTTATTTAATATCTAAAAATATTTTTGTTGGTAACTTTTATCACAAGTGTCAATTTTTGTTGGAAGGACAATATAATATAAGTACCAATTGTGTCTTGTTCCAATAATCGTTGTATACAACTTGCCATACTTAATTTATATAAACAACCTTAGATTTGAATCTTTCAGATTATGTACTTGAACGAGTGAAGGTGTCGAAAAGTAAAACCGGGGTCGTCAGTGGCAATACTAGTGTAAATGTATTATATGTATATGTACATTACTTGAAGCACCTTCAGTCGAAATCTCAAATCATAAATAACCTTGTCTAGAATTGTTTTTCATCAGTTAAGCCAGAACAGTCTTGATCTTTATAAAAAATATTGAAGTTGACAGAAAGTGTGTCTTATTTTATTGTTATTTCATATCCGTTTTAAGCGAATGAAACGCATGTTTTCGAAATGTAATATTCATTTATTTATCACATAGAAAATATTATTTTATAAGCACAATATAATTCGATGTTTATCTTATACAGATTATTTCATCGTGGTGCATGGTGAACTGATTACAGGTTATAATGAATATTACAAAATGGACTAAAGGAATTTAATTCTGAAAAAAATACTGCGTTATATAAATCAATTGTATTAAAAACTTATGAAATTAAAACAATCAGTTATATAAATCGGATATATTCAAAGCAAAACAAAGGATGGGCAATAAAATTATTGCATTATACAAAATTTTGTTTGAAAATGCGCTTGATGTCGGAAGTGTTGAAATTCATGTTTATTTTGTTTCAAACCAACATTAAGTATCTGACACGTATTCTGAATTGAAAACATTAAGTTATATAATTCTAATATACCCAAAGCAAAAAAAAACGATGGGCAAAAAAAAAATCGTTTTATGGATAATATTTTTTGAAGATGAATTTGATGGCGGAGGTGTTGAAGTAGTAGTTTTTTTTGTTTCCAAATATACGTTGATATTCCGACACGTATTTTCATCTTTAACGAAGCCTTCGTTGCAGGTACACCTGAAACCACCGTTTTCTTTGATGCATATTGTGGAGACGTCGATATGTACACCGTCTTCTTCGAATAGAGCGTGGAAAGGAATACAGTTTGACTCATCAGACATGTCGTCACAATCATTCTTTCCGTCACACACCCAAGCCAAACCAATACGACTATTCTTTTCCCGACAGTTGAATGCCAATCCATCCGCGGTATGCCAACAGAGCGATGCGTTGTAACTGGGGCACCCATGAAAGTCGTTACATGTAATCGGGGGGGTAACAAAGTTGTTTCCTGCACACTTTATCTCGTTTATCATGGATGACTTCACAAATGTTCGCTTAAAAGCGACAGCAAGTAAAATAGTAATTATGCACCTGTAAAAAAAACAATTATTAAATGACACTACTAAAAAATTGTTTTTTACATTAAATGTAGTAATGTGCTGCTATGAGTTCGCACCGGCTCTGTCGAGCCAGTTACTAAGTAGTTAGAGGAAGCGGGGAAAAACAGGACACTATTATTAAGCGTATTCACTTTGTTAATGTAGCATTTTATCACTTTGCCAAACATTTTCCAAATTTTAATTATGTTTGTAATTACTTTCAGTCACCACTTGAAATTTATTAATCTTGGATGACTTTTTGATTATATGGTAGATGTGTTAAACATTTTAATTTTGTGTTATTTTAGAATCACGTATAATGTACTTGGTAATATCTTTTCAATGCCAATTGGTGTTTATAACTTTTCTGTGTTGTATAAATAGCATTGTTCAATTATATTTCTTATCAGTTGACACTGCTCGGAATGAGAGAAACCGGTCCTGACATTTTAAATAAAGTTGAATGAAGTACAAAGGAATATTGTGTTTTTATTAATTTCTTTGTTTTCTGATATTTTTTAGATTAGGTGATTTATTGTAATACAGAGGGCTGAATTCGAAACACCTGCAACACCCAACATATTCACCTGATATAGCATCTTCAGATTATCACTTATTTAAGTCGGTGAAACATTCATTTTGTGATAAAAAAAATCAAACATTGAATAGGCTAAAAATCACCTGGATTCATATTTAAATAATAAACCGCCAGATTTTTACGACAGAGATATTAAAAACTGCATATTTTGTGGAGGAAGATCATACCTAATAACAGACACTATTGCACGGTATGATATTGAATGGTTTTTTTTTTAAAAAAAATTTGTAGCATTAAAAAAATACAAAATTTCTTTCCGTTTTACCAATTTTATGTATTATTTTCTAAAAATGTTTTTTTAAAAGAATGAATGATAAAAAAATATGTTTTACCCACAAATTTATTTTTCAAAAAAAAAAAATTTACCCAGTATCTCAAATGGTTGCCGACCACTTATCTACAGTCTAGACCAGTGTTTCTTAACCTGGGGTGCGCGCACTCATTGGGGGTGCAAGAAAGCATTTCCGGGAGTGCGGGAGACGTTTATATTTTGGCATGTATTAAGTAAAGCGAAAAGTAATCGCCGTGTTTTTAGTACAAAGAAAAAAATATTTACAATATATGTCTATCACTTGATTCCATTACTCGATTTATTTTACAAAACAATAAAACATAATATTATTAATTACCTTTTGAAAAGAATCATCTCGTGCGGTGAATTAAGAATTGGAGATATCAAAAGTACCTAGAACACAAAACCCACGATTAATTTGGATTCATTCATATCGTGTTAAATATGTCTTATTTGCTTTTAGTTTTACCATGAGTATTGAAATATGTAGTTCAATTGAAAAATAGTATATAATTTTTAAAAATCTCACTCTCTTTATAGAGGTTTGAGAATGTATGGCATATTTTAAGGCTGAAGGTGACATTGTCACAAAAACTACTTAAAGTAAGTGAAAAGTACATTGAAAATAATAATCATCTTTTTCACAATGCTATTATTAAGAAAATTAACATTAAATTTGATTTGAGTAATAAATTCCGCTTGTGTATGAACAACACTGATAAAAAATAAGAAATATTTTATTTATGTATATTTCAAAAAAATCTACATAGGTTTTTTTATTCAGAGATTTTAATATGTAACCTAAATTTAGTAATACTAGACTGAGTCATAGACCTCCAAAAAAACTGTTAAAAAATGCAAGAAACTTATTAACAATTACGTTTTGACGTCACTCGGCAACCTCTCAAATACTAAAATTTTTGATTATACCTTCGCTAATGCTGAAATCGATTATAAAATTGTATATAAATGCAGTCAAATAAATGTTCACAGATTGTAACGCAAATCATATTTGGAGCTTATCTACGCTCGCAGACACATACTGTGTTAAGTTAAAAAAAAAGACGCCCATACTCTTTTAGCGACAAACTTCTTTGACGACCATGGACGTCTATACTCTTTTTAAGGTCACTACGAATCCAAAGCAATAGCTTAGTATTATAATGTCATCTCTGTAACCCCTCCGCCTAAGATCATTTTATCTGTGTGCGAAAAAATAACCTTTTGTACATTTGAAGGATATGGGTTATGAATTATGATACTTTTCTACTTACTTGACAGGCGATAGCGACTTTTGAATAGCTCACTTCTTACTGGTGTTGATTAAACGTGCTTTTTTTTATGAAATAAATGCAAAAATAATGAATAACTACACTTATTTTAAAATAAATTTCAATAACTCACACCAACCATCGGATACTAACTTCGATAAAACACAAAGTCATCCATATGTGGTGTTGCTATCATGTATATTTATATTACTACAATTTGAAAATGATTTAAATGTGTTAAAAAAAACAAAATGCTCAATTTACATATTTCTTATTCTACTATGTCAATGAATTTTTCTTTCAAATTAACACATCGTATGCTGATTGATAAAATTCTTAACGTTAAATATTTTTTCAATTTAAATTAAACATTTAATACACTCAAGAATCATAAGACATTAAATTTTATAATAACACTACAGATGATTCATTTATTTATATTTACAAATAATTGTGATTTTTTTTTCATACAGCGAAACTATTTTTGCGCAATAATAAATTCAAATCAATGTTTATAGTTTTTACTGAAACACTTTTATATGTTGGTTCAATTTTATTTTGATAACATAATTTTACACTTTATAAATCAATCTTATAATCAAGACGAAAATCGTGAGATTGTGACAGGTTGCAATTGTTTTTCTTTTCTACTGTTTCATACTTCAATTGTTTATTCTAATGCACGAAGGACATTTTGAAAATAGAACGTCATACAGAATAAAACATAGTATGGTATGGTATTGAGTATACATAACATCAGTAAAAAAAATATTGCATTTAAAAAAATCGTAAATATTTGCATTGGTTGGTTCTGAGGGGTAAACTTGAAGAAAAATATCGACTCGTAATTGGCAGAACAACATAAACAAATATTCAAAATTTGAACAGGAATGATCAGACTTAAATCATAACAAAAGGTTTTCTTAACTTTCTTTCGAAAAGTTTTCATTTTTTTTTCTTTGAATGCGGTTAGTAATATTAGGCCAATTAAAGTTTCTTTCTACGAGCTTATTACGAGAAGACGTTAAAAAAACACCCATCTTCTGTAAAATTTATGATTTTCTGCCGAATACGAATCGATGTTATCTCACTGAGCAAAAGTAATGTTTAATAATTGTTATAAATAAACAGTATGTGTGATTTTTTTATTATTATTTTCAATCACGAATTAATCCACGAATTCAATGTATCCCGCTTTTTTTCTAAATTAAGACTTTTGTGTCCCATTTCCTGGTGGTCACGCGATGGGGTTTGGGGAATACATTTCATTTGCTTTCGTTTAATTTAATTATTCTTCTCATGGTGCATATTTCAATAACAATTCGTTTAAATCGAGTTTTATTATAAAACACACTATGTACCAATTATTACAACGTATTCATATTGTAAGTGTAATATGAAATATCTTTGGATTGTGATGCTTTACCTTTATCAAATTCTTACTTGGTCAGCTAGCTATACTAAATACAAATATCAGTACTTCTTCGATATGCATGCAAAACATGCTAATTATTTTCCCATTTTTTATCTTACTTAAAATAATTTTGTTGCCACAGCATTATGCTAACACATAACTGGCGACTATTTTATAACAGATGTATTTTATGTATGCAAAATATGTAGTCTGTATACTTTTTAAAAGCTCTTCACTATTCCACGAGATTTGTCAGGGAGTTAAATATTTTTAATTAACCAAATAACTGTACCACGACCTTTGAATACAATATAAATTGGAAGGCATTAATTGGCTTTTTTGTATGTTCGGTTCAAAAAGCTTTGAAGTACAGACTGTGCTAACAATTTGGTAAATTATCGTCAGCTTGACAATTAAATTGATATTTTTTTTCAAGTTTCTTATGTGTTACATACAAAAAAAAATATTTAAGCTTACCAGTACAACAAATTAAATATATAAAATTTAAAATGTGGTTTTTCATGTTCAAAAATCAAAGTAATCTGGATTTGAACACTTCCCCTACGGTGCTAAGAAATACTTCCGAAATGTTTCTGGCCCTTTAAGAACCAAGTAAAAAACTTTATTAAAATAGAAAATTTGTGACATACCTTTAAACCAGTGCTTCCTAACCAGTGGGCCGCAAAATTCTGTAGAAAATACAAATATCTATATATTTAAGTCGGTCAAATCGGTGCTTCCTATATTGGGGGCCAGCGTTGAATGTTGGCCATAGAGCCTGTCTGAAAAGAAAAAGAGGACACTTTAACTCTTAAAACTCGTATTTTTTTTCAAAGGTTGGTAGCGCCAACTCATATTTAATTTTATATTTTTTCGGAACATAATTTCTGAAAGTAAATTAAGAAAAAAACACCTTTTCCTTGGCTATTTTTTCAAAAGTAAAATAAATAAATATGCAGAATATATTCAATTCATATTAAAAATATTGTTTAGTAAATAAAGAAGTCAAATAGATGTTTCTGAAAGGTTCTAACCCAGCTGCACACATTTTACACCTATTGTATCAAAATCCTTCTGGGACTTATTAGACATTACTTTAGATACTATCTGCTTAGAAAAACATTTAAACAAAGATTGTTTCTTATTGCCTGTAATAATATACAATAATAAAGGTAACAATAAGTCCACAAATTAGGATTTGAAAACGATGGAAATTTTGTCATCTGACAGCCGATGTCATCCTAACCTCAATTTTATATAGCTAGGTAATTCGTAATAAACATTCGCGTTGCTAAGATACGTTGGGCGTACGCTGGTGTATCATTGGTTCAAAACCTTTTACTAAAAAGTATTTATTCATTTTAATAAAATAAAACAAAACATTGTAATATAATATATCATTTGTCTGTAAAACTAATAAATATAGATAACGTTATAACGCTAGATATGATAAGAAATTAATTATATGGAAATCGTCGAAACAAATGTTTTTCTGCATAAAGTAAAAATATATTTTTTATCCATGTCCGCTTCCAATGTGGAGCATATGGCCTCCTAATGGAGGTATCTCAACAGAAGTTTTTTCTATGAAAACTGTTTGTTACTCAGTCGCTCAAAATGTATACATACAAAAAATACACAGCACAATTAGATTTAATTGAATCGTAATATTTTAATTCGTCTATAAAAATAATATGCATACTACTTTATAACACTAGATATTACAAACAAACCATCCGGAAATTGTTGAGACACGTGTTTCTGCCTAAATTATAAATGGGCTATATTTATATATATATATATATATATATATTATTCTTTATTTGTTTTAGTTCAATTATTTGAACTAAAACAAATAAAGAACGAACTTTGTACACATGAACATAATTTTTAATACTTTGCATTAAACATTGCCCACGTGCACGAGAGAACGCCCAAAAGTATTTTTCAAAGCTTATCACTAAAAAACTCACAATATCCACTTTGTACGGACAATGTGGATAATATGAGTTTTTTAGTGAGAAGCTTACCTTTGCAAAGTGGTGGATTTATATTTCGGAGAAGAATGATAGGTACGCCAATTTTCAATGTTAAAACATGTGACGGCATGGCTGGGAAATCAAGTGAATTTAAGAATTCAGTTGGATAATTGACAACTTCATCTTGATTCATTACAGTATCGATGGACTGATGCGTTTTCTCTTCGCCTGGTATTTCGTTTCGAATCCTGAAGTTGATGGCATTAACATCGTGTTTTTTGGCTGCTAATATAACACTTTCTCTGAGCCACTGTTGATTTTTGTAATTCTTTGCAATATTTTTGGGAAAACTTTGTGAATCAATTCTCTTATTGTTTTTGTAATTTTACAGAAATTTGTTGACAATGTAATACATTGTGTGGATTCATCTATTTCCAATTTTCCATTCCCAATATCAAACAATTATTTTGCGAAACGTTCAGCGGATGTATCATATTGTAGTTCTACACGCATGCTGGCCTTGAAAGCCAATTTCTGCACGTGTCTCCATAAAACTGATGATTTGAGACATGCATTTAATTCATCAACAGCTATCGAACGTGTTATAACTGGTAGGGTTTGTCAAAAATCACCAGACAATAAAATAAGTGCGCCACCAAAGACCACTATTCATTTCCTCTAAAATCTTTTAGTGCAAAGTGTACAGCTTACAATGCCTTTTTGTGCGCCATAGTACATTTGTCTCATATGATGAGTTGGCTGATTGAAGTACTTTCCCCATTCCGATTTTTTTTTTTGATATTGCATGTTAGCGCCTCAGTGATTTGCATTAAAATGCAATTTCAGTGCTGAATGCGCTGTTCGACCACCATCCAAAAATGTTCACACCAAAGACACGCAAACTGACGCTAAACCATATGAAATACACACATTTGCTAAATTGAGAAAAGTCACCAGAAAAGGGGATAATTCTTAGAAAATGCGCCACAGAGAATTCTAAAAATAGCCAATCAACGGGTCCAAATTTCATTTTTCGCAACCATGATTTGCCATGAAACTGATAGCCGTGGCAAGCAGATCGCTTTATTCGGCGATATTTCTCATTTTAAAATGGCTGCACTCTGGGGTGGGCTGGAGGAAGCTCAGAGGGGCTCGCGCAAGCCCTTTGTGAAATTTTGCTAAGGTCGGCCAGCCCCTTGTTAATTTAAGAGAAAACAATATTCTCAAATCAAATGAGTACATAACTGCAATTTCTGACTTACATACATTATCTATGACAGCATCAGTATACACAGTAGTACATTTTCGGCCATTTACATTGATGAGTTTACAGTATATTGCATATCTAAGTAGTCTATCAGAGTGATAAAAAACTCACTGTTTTCCAGAACACCGAGAATTACTTTGATATTAAGCGAGCCCCTTGTAAGCGCATTGGCAGCCTACCGCTGGCTGTACTAATTCAGAAAACTTTGCGGGCGTCCGCACAACAATTCATCAAAGTTTTATTGCAATCAAATGAACGGTATAGAAACAGGAACGCATAAAGGAAAAACTACCAAATAAACGCATTGGCAGCTCATTGTTGTCTGTTTTAATTCAAAAACCTTTGCTGGTGTCAGCAAAACAACTCATCAAAGCTTTATCGCAATCAGATGAACGGTATAGGAACTCATACGGGACAAACAAACAAATGAACGTATTGGAAGCCTACCGCTGGCTGTATGTATTCAGATACCGTTGCGAGTGTTCGCACAACTCACCAAAGTTTTATCGCAGTCCGATGAATGGTATAGGATTGCATACGGAAAAAAAACAAACAAATTAACGTATTAGCATCCCACTGTTGATTTATATAAATTTGCAGGCAGCCGCACAACAACCCACCAAAATTGTATTGCAGTTGGATGAACGGTATAGAAACGCATACCAGACTAACAAACAAATTAACGCATTGGTAGCCCACCGCTGATTCATAAATATATTCTGGCATCTGTATAACAACTTCCTAAAAAAATTATCGCAATCGGATGAGCGGTATAGGAGCGCATAGGTAACAAACAAACTAACATTAATTTTAATATATGTATATAGATAACCAACAATTTTGATAATTGTTAGTATATTTTTCTAACCATGATGTATGTAATCATTGTAGTAAAACCATGGATTATTTTAATTGTAAATAAGCAATAATTCATTAACAAACTGTACGCAAATCTATGGTTGTGTATTACTGCCGCCGAAGCAAAGTAGATCGAGCTATTTGGAATGATGTGTTGTCTCGTTTGCACAAGATCCATCTCACTCGCACTTGCGCACATAAACACGCCGAGAATGTACTCATCCCGATGTTTTGAAATTGCATATTTTGACATTAAATGCATGAAAATAATATAAAAATTGGATTAGTGTATAAAGATCAAAGTATCTTTATGATAAATAGCACGAAAATAAACAAGTATAATTTAATTTGTGGCCAGTAAACGAGGTTGAAGTTATGTCGACTATACGTCGACGTTCGAGTGGTAGGAGTTAATTAATATTGGAATTTACTTTATAAAATTACAAAACGCTACTCAAATGGAACAGTGGGATAAATCGAAAAAAAATATTTTCGAGTATATTGAACCTCACGGTTTGTGCTGTATTTTTTAAATAGCGAATTACGATTTTATTTCGTTTCTTTTACGGTTTATAATCTATATATATAAAACAAAGTGGGGTTATTTACACCACGTATATCTCGACTTTACTCTTACTTAATTACTTAATTACTGCATGGATTTCAATGATCTTTGATTTATTAAATTTGTGTTTGCCTAGAATAGCAGAATAAGCATTAAAACATCGGTAAAATATCACGGAAAAGAAATTATAAAGAAAATTAATATCTTCATACAGAACAAGATTTTCAAATGACGAACAGCTTCAAACGATAAAATGTCGTATGCTGGTTTCAGAAAAATCCACCAGATCGCACTGTTTTCTATATTTGTTTGTTTTTGCTTCTTTTGCATACGATTGACTTATAAATAATTTTAAATTTAGAATATGGATTAGAATAAAAGAAATCGATGATATGAAATTAAAACGAAAGAAAATCGGATAGTATTCGAATAAGGTTATGTTTATAATAAGTATGATAAATTTTTGACAACAATATTTTGCACGAACGTTGCTTTACTCTGAGATGACACGTTATTACACTTGGAACGCTATATCGAAGAAATTTTAACGTCAAAAGCAAAGCGATGCGGTTCCTGATCACCCGAATGACTATTGATGCTCTTGGTCGCATTTACACAGTTCATCCGAAAAATGACGAATGCTTCTTTCTACTTGCATGTCAACAGCTCAAGTTGCTTGAAAATGATACTTATTGGGACATGACAATCGCTGAAGAAATTGTTTCAGAATCTCAAAGTCAGATACGCACATTATTTTCTATAATTATTTTGACATGCTTCACATACAAGGATGACATGTCGGAAAACATTTTACATCGAATTCGTGTCAGTTCGGGGAATCCCGATCTCGAGGTGAATGAAGAGATAAATAACCAGGCTTTGATTTAGATCGAAGACATGTGTTACCTCATGTGAGGCATTTTGTTAGTCAAGTTAGGAATGCCAACGCCACATCGTGGGACTGGGAAGATATTCCTCATGTCATTGATTATGGCGACTGTTCGTGCGAGATCCGAAATTGCTGTAGCAGTTTCGTCTTCTGGAATAGCGGCCACGTTGATAGAAGGATGGCGAACGGCTCATTCAGTGCTGAAATATCCGTTAAACCTTTAAACGACTGAAAAACTGACATGCAAGATTGCGAAACACTCAGCAATGACCAATGTTGTTGTAGCAACTAAAATCATCACCTGGGATTTATGCACAATGACGCATAGACGCGCATTGGAAGCACTCAATCGAATAGCTGTGCAATGACTTAAGATGTTTTAAAGGGGAAATGATTTAAATATCTGGCGATTTCGACCAAACACTACCAGTCATTCCAAGATCGACCGCTGCCGATGAAATAAACGCTTGCCTCAAGACATCGACTCTGTGGCGCTATGTGAAGAAACTTTAGCTAACGATAAGCATGCGAGTTGCATTTTTAAACGATCCACCTGCCGAAGATTTTTCCAAGCAATTGCTGACTATCGTCGGTAACGGCCGTGTTCCTGTTGACGAATCGAACGGATTGATTTTGATCCCGCCGAATTTTTGCAATTTCGTCTCAACGAAGGACGGCTTCATCAACAAAATGTTCCCAAACATCTAATCACAAAAATCACAATTGGTCGAGTGAACGAGCAATTCTCGGGGCTAAGAAAAAAGATATGGATCATTTAAACTTCACAATTCAAAATCAAATCGTTGATCTACTGCATTCCTTTAAAACTACCCACTGTGCCACGTGAATTACATCATTTCAATGTAATTCAAATACTTTTCACAATACAAACTTTAACAATCATTTTATGTAGTAGCAGAAATCGACCTCGGGGCATATATCGACAGCCCTGCAGTATTTAAATTATATATTACTTATTTTTTGGAATAATGTTTTAGTTTGGTAACAATTATTTTTCTTATTAGATGAAATAGACCTCGGGGCATCTATCGACAGCCCTGCAGTAAATTATTTAATTTTTGGAATTATGTTTAAGTTTGCTAACAATCATTTTCCGTAGTAGCAGAAATCGACCTCGAGACATACATCGACAGCCCTGCAGTAATATGTAAAATCAGGGACATGTACGGCGGCCGGACAGCGGACATTATCAACTATTAAAGAAATAAAAAGATTTTCAAAGCCAGACGTGAAAAGTGATTCATTATGATTCAATTGATCAAATCAGGTTCAAAGAACTTGGTCAGATCAACTCACACGATCCAACGATTCATTTCGATAGGCCTATAATCATAGTTTGCAATAGTTGAATTATTCGAAAACTTTTAAATTCAGCGATACAAAACATTAGCTCTAAGCCAAGAAATATCAAATTTTCAAATGTGGCGATATCAGAACATTTATGCGCAGTTTGAAATTAGCCGATCTCATTGGATGGAACGACACTTCAAAAATGTGCGGTTCAAAATAAGCCGTTATCATTGGTCTCGACCTAACTATGGACGTTTCTTCAGACGGACCTTATCGACTATTAATGTGAAGATACATTGTTTTTGGAGGTGTTTCGATTTATTACAATGTAAGACAATACAACTTGTTTGAACAGTACAGGGGAGTGTAATGTGAAGGAATAACACTTAGTCATAGTTCGTATGGGGTTTTATATGGTGATAATAACTACCCACGCATTGTCGGTTATTCATTCTCATCTACGCATTTTTAATTGCTTAAATTTATTTATTAAATATTTTTAGAAAATAGAAATTGATAACAATGTTTAGAGGAAACTGTGTAGCCAAAGTTATGGTTTATCTGTAATAGTGTATCAATTTTAGATATTACATATATTGTCAACTATAGATAATGGAACACCTCCTCGATAAGATTGAAACAATAGTTTTACTATCAGTTGAAGAATCTGACATTTCTCTTTTGAATAGATATCAAAATTTCATATATTTTTTTTTAAGTTAATTTTGTTTTTCCAGTTTAATTTTTTGAATTCTACATGAATACAGTTTTTTTTATAATTATTTACGTATATACATTCTTACATGGTTTTTTAAATCATCGTCATAGTATTGAACATATTTATTTGAGTTGTACAATATCATTTTTTTTCAATAGTATGTATAGGTACATCTTCCTTTTGATTATCTATCTAGTAGTTTTACATGTCATAGCAAAATACATATATAAACTTAAATAAGGAATTTAAACAATAAAAATAATTTTATATATTTATAAAAAGCAAGAATTTAAACATTTCAAAATAATTTTGTTTCTTATAATTAGAGTTTTTTTTATTTATTTTATTTATTTATTATATATATATATATTTTACTAATTTATTTCAATTAATCTACGTGTAAGTTTGTGTGTAGATGTGTATGTGTTTCTTAAATTTATAAGTGTCTTAAAAAACGAGAATTAATTTTATTTATTATTAATCGAATTTTTAAGATTAGGAAATATTATTAAGGTAATTTAAAATATTAACGTTGATTGTTAATACAAAATTATTTATATAACAATGAATTAATGTTCATTATTATTAATATTTTCATTACTATTCTATAATCCACTGTCAGTTTTAAGTAAGTGCATATACAATGTATGCTGATAAGGATATACGAAAATGTGTTTTTCCTTTTGTTTCCTTTTATTTATTAGGAATACAATTAATTATCTTTTGACCTTTAGTAGCAAATGTATTCTCTTTTAATAAAAATGATCGATTTGTCATCATTCTAGTGACTGGTCTAGGGTGATCTATGATCTAGAGTTTGAATAACTTCTTCATCTTCCCTGAAACCTGTGTTGAGATTTGTCAACGAAATTGCTTCCTTTTGAACTTCTTTTTGTATAGAATTATGTCGAGTGTTCCTTTTCGTGTTATGACATTGGTTAAAGATTTTAATGCAATTTCTTCCGTTTAAAGATTAATTAAAGTTTTTTTGTAAAAAAAAGAGCCCGGAAGGTATAATATTTCATTTAAAATCGGAAGACTATGCAACTGTGCCCTATTAATTTCTAAAATTTCCTGGAAAAAGAGCTTATGACTGTCCGTATTTGGGTCAAACCTTCCGGGTTCTCCACTTCTATACCCTATATAAACAATATCATAAAACCTTTGCCGACAAACAAATAAATATAATTCTTAAAACCACTCACTACTCAAATCTTTGGGAATTCCCATGAGCTTATCCTTTTCGCCAGCGATGGCTTTAGACTCAGTGATACATTTATTTAATATATAAACACAAAACATCCATTTACCATGCGTCAGTTCAAGTTCATCCGTGCGCTTGAACGCCTGAAGATGCCGAAAGGCGAAACCCGGGTCGTTAGTGACAAAATCTGTGGGAGTGTACATAATTTGAACGATTCAAAAGTCAATTATTAAGTTTACCAAAAATTGTTTTTGTTGCACAATCCGAATGAATTTTAAATGTAGTTTCTGTAAATATTGTAATTTTCATTCCTGGTGTACTTGTTGTTATGTCAGCAGTTGCTCTAAATCTCGTATCTCCTTCTATCTTCTATCTTCTATAAAGAGTTGTACCTTCTCCTTGCAGATGATAAATGATGAGTCCGTACAGATTAATCTTGTGATATGAACGGTTCCTTAGCTTCTTGTCGATGACTGGATCTGGGGTTCAGCTCGTAGTCGTCGAAGTTCCAAAGAAGACGTCTGTGCTTTCCTTGTGAAAATCAAACACTTCTGACACCAATGTTATGTTCTACTTTTATTAAAGTTTTGTTTATATAAAGTAGACTTGTATAATATGACTTCAGATGGCTGCGTCGACTTGTAGATGAGTATTAGTCTCAAAGTCAAAGAACTTCTGATTGTAGTTTTATTGATAACCGTCAGGTTCTATTGTTGTTAGGTTTTGACACAGGCGGTGAATACTTCACTAAATAAAATACTTTGTTTTTGAAGATGTTTCGATGTATTACAATGTAAGACAATACAACTTGTTTGAACAGTACAGGGGAGTGTAATGTGAAGAAATAACACTTAATCATAGTTTGTATGGGGTTTTATATGGTAATAATAACAACCCACTTATTGTCGTCGCCTACGCGTTTTTAATTGTTTGCATTTATTCATTAAATGTTTAAGGGAAAAGAAATTGATAACAAACAAGCTTTATCAATACTTTCGATGGATTCGGCGGTAACTTTGTGGAAGATCATTTTAATATAAAATAAAAATAACTTATTCCACGTATTGTGTTACAAAATGTGACACGTGTTTCGCCTCTTTCAGAGGCATCCTCAGACGACTACTTTTGCAAATGTTTGCTTAAGTGCGAATGATTTTAATTTTACTATTCTGATATATTATAATAAAAATCAAATAAAATGGGATGCAAGGAGGGGATGATAGAAAAATAAACAAACGATAATGGGAATTCAAATGACGTTTACTTTAAGAAATGATTATCTAATGAGTTGCATCAATTAGGACGGGTTAAACCTTAAAAAAATATATTAAACAGTGGTGAACCACCTGATTTATTCAAGATATTATTTAATAATATTTCTTTATTGTTAATGCTTTTATTTAACTCTAAAAATTCTTGACTATTCATTTTTAAGCCTTTTTTATTTACTCGATAGAGTATTTCTACGTTGATGTTATGATTAAAATTTTATTATCAATGTTTAGAAGAAGCTGTGTAGCCAAAGTTATGGTTTATCTATAATATTATATCAAATTTAGATATTAAATATATTGTCAACTATAGGTAATGTAACAGAACGTTACGAATGGTTGATGACCCACTAGTGTATTTGATAATCCTGTGATGGAAAAGAAGACTACACTGCGTATACGCCGTCGGCACTGTATTTTTGTGCCGCATCTACGACTATGGATGAACGTGACAAATATTTATTTGAATATGTAGGTGTTGAATTGATTAAAAATCGAAGGAAATTTAATTGAATAAGTTTCATTTAAAATGAACAGTTTTGAGGGTTCTTCCTTTGCGACACACCTGAGACTTCTTGCGGCACACAGTTTGGCAGACACTGCTCTAGAACTATCTTCATTTTGTACATAACATAATAAATTAAGCGATGTCAATGTACGTTGGCGATGTACAACATTATCATGAAATATCCAAATCTTTTAATCTTGCTAAAATAGTTTTTATGTTCAACATCTTAATTAAGGTGGTAGATTTTTTTGGAATATGTTCAAGACTAGGAAATCCAATCCCGAGCCAATATTTTGATCCCGGGATTTCGGGATTAGAATTTTCCGATCCCGGAATCAGTACATTTTTTTAAGAAATATTTTTTTTTTGGGAAAAATAAATTAAACAATTTATTCTATATTATATAACCAGCTATGGGCTGCCGATACGTTAGCAAAAAGCACTCTTAATCTCATTTATTCGCGATGTACAGGTGAATGAGTGGATTTTTTAATTACTCGTAAAATGATATGCGCCATAATTATTAAACGAACTTAATCTGCATACATTACGTAAAAATACAAATATAACTTAAAATAATTAATGTTGACAGCTGATAAAAGTATCTACCTACTTCAGACTGCATTAGCAAATATTTCTGAAATTGTCGTGTATTTTTAATTATCCATTTTCAATTTTTTGATCCCGGGATCCCGGGGCTAGTCCCGAAATTATAGTATTTTTTTTACATTTACACATTTTATTTTTATAAATGATATTTATTATATTGGTAAAAAATTAATAATACAACTTATTCTATATTATATAAAGTATTTACTTTATACCGTATTTATTTCTTTCGTTAAAAAATAGTCGGAAATTAATTTTCTTTTCAACAGCCGTTCAGGACATTCTGTGGTTTTTGTAGTAGTACCATTTATATTCGATGGAAATGAATTGATGGAAGTTGGTCTATGAATTTTCATTTTGTGTATTGTAAATAAATGCGTGTGCAGTCCTTTTGTAGATTCCTCTCCAGTTTTGAACACCATACTACACTCTTTACCCTTAGCTGTGGCTGCATCCACAGGCGTAAAAAAATGTTTCCGTATTGAACTTATATCATCATCTTTCTTATGAACTCAAAATTTCTGTTCCTTGTTCATGTTTAATTGAAGGGTAAAAATATTTTTACCCTTCAGCCGCCTGTGTGGTCGAGTGGTCAACATCGTTGGCTACCGCTACGGAGGGCACGGGTTCGAATCCCAGTACGGGCAGTTTTATAAATTGATTTTTCAATCGATTTATGAATTTCTGTTCAAAGGCATGGATGTATGTGATGTCTTGAATTCCCCCCTCCCACCCATCCTATCCTATAAACGGGGCGTAGCGAGAGCGATTAGCCAACCACTAGTCCTGTCCTAGCCCTTTCCTTATATTCCTACTCTCTTTGGAAAAAGAGAGGTTGAGCAACTGAGTAACAAGCAGTTCTCGTAGAAACATTTCTGTTGAGATAAACTCCATTAGGAGTCCATATGCTCCGTATTGGGAGCGGACATGGAAAAAAAATATTGATTAAAATACTCGGTGTCTCTTGGAAATTCAACCGTAGAACTAATGAAAAATGTTTTTTGACACTGGTATTTTATAGGAGCTGAAAGGAGTGAATTTTTGTTGAGTCTAATTTTAAAGAGTTATTATGTTTTTTTTTTATCACCTCTTATCAAATTTTATTAATTATTAATTATTAATAATTATATTACTAATTATTAATAATTAATAATTATAAATTATTAATCCTTTGATTACGAGACGTCGATTTTTCAACACTTTATGTGCGAAAAAATAACTGCACATTCAACATTTAAATTTGAATTTTTTTTAAATTTCGAATTCCTGCTGTTTATTTCGGGAATAAATAAAATAAATGCAAGACTTATTCGACATTTTTTTAAATATTATCTGGGCTGATTTCGCGGCAAAATATCTTATATTATTTTTAATATCTTATCGTGTCATTTGCTAATGTTTCATGTGAATGTTCTTCTTCTGTTTTAAATACAATAACATCAGGTTTATCAATGCAGTATAAAATGTATAGTCCAGTATTACATTGCTGCCCTTCTTCTTTTTACGTCGTAAAAAAGATCCGTTAACCGTTACCAAAAGATGGGAACTAGTATAAATATTGTCTCTGATGGGAACTGTCAATTCATCCTTCGCAATACTAGTGATTTATTCAACGACCGTGGCGCCAGTAGCATCGCTTGCCCATTGGACGATTTGCCGTAAACAACTTCACTTTGCAGTTTTCCACCAATAGCATCGCAATACGATGACATCATCAAAAAAATTCAGACTACTTGTCAAAATAAATATGACCAATGTCATTTCATTCTGACAATTTAATATAAATTCTGACCACTTAATATAAATTTTGACCATAAATTATTTATTCTGCCCTCTGTAAATTCTGACCGATACAATATGACCATTTAATATAAATTCTGACCAATGTATTAAAAATTCTGACCGCTTAAGCACGAGCCTATTTTTAGTATGTGGTTCCATGAGCAGAAGGAAATTACCCCGCATTTTTTAAGTTATTCTATTACGAGCTTTTTTTAATTTAGTAACGACGCTGATTATTTTATCTATGTTTAAAAATATAACAAGGGTTAATTTCTTCTGAAACTTTTTAGTAATAATATTGCATTTTTATCCACAACCTTTCTTGCAAACTAACAGGTATGTTATGATTCATGCCATGAAAAAAATGTAGAAAATTAATTGAAATCCAAGAATTTTCCATAAAAGTGCATCTAAACCACTCACACCTGATTTCGATTTATATGCTGAGCTTTCTTGGCTGGGAGGCTGCGTTTTAAGTCTTGCCAGTGAAAAAGTAAAAGAAAGTTAAGCGGAATAACTTATTGCCGGCCATAATTGTAAAAGTTTCCCGACAACCCCGTTTCCGGTCGGAGTCGCTAGTATAGCTCGCAAAGCTTTTCCCCTTCCGTTACGCGGATTCGAAAATTTGGGAGGTAAACAGCATAACAGTTTTAAGCTAATTTACTGGAGATTTGAATTTCGTTACAAAAACTGCTGTAACTTCTTACATTTTTTTTTCTCATTTTGTTGTCTTATTAAAATTGATTGAAATATCAGAAAGTAATTTAAACGGCTAAATAAAACTAAATATTGCATATTTTTTTAATAAACTGACTAGAATTTCCTTTCGTATTTCGGATATTTTTTTATAAACGGCTATAGTCACGAAAGTCAATAACTAAAATGAAGGCCTCTAATTTAATGCCTGAAATTAGTAATTCTTTAAACTTTTCTGTTTGCTTTTAGACTTGTTTTAAAAGCTCAGACTTACAATCAGATCTGTTCATGCAGTGGCGTTGCTAGAAGTTTTAGGCCCTTATGTAAACGTCACTTTTCATATTGTTTTTTGGTTAATGTCATCAATACAAATAAAAAAACATTTTTTTCCGTTGGTTCACTGCATTCTTTTAAATCTATCGACCGTGTAACAAACGAAGACAAAGCAACCAACTATCCAACTGATTTTTTAAGCTCATTGGATCTGCCTGGCTTGCTACCTAACAATTAACAACTAAAGGTTGGCTCGGTAGTAGGGCTTCCAAACCGGTTTAAACCGAAACCGGTTAACCGGTTTATCGCGTGTTTTAAAAAAAAACGAAAACCGGTTTATTTCTCTCGGTTAACCGGGTTCTGTCAAAAATACTCTTTTCTTATTTTTCATTGTTTTTACAAAAAGAAAAATGTTTTATAATGAATTTACTGCGTTATATAGGAAACAATTCACAAAATACAACAAACATATACATATATATATATATATATTGTAGAATAATCTACTTCTGTCTCAAAGTTGTCCATGCTGTGAACAGAAATGACTCTTTTAAATAATTTGACATTTTTTGACAAGTGAATATTTTTTATCATAAAATATTTTATAGTAATTGTTACTTTGACATAGCAAACAGGTTGGTAACTAGAGTCCCATAAGGATAAATGTCGTGTTTTTTGTTTGAAATTGGAGTATTAGCTGATACCTAATCAAAATACATGATATTTCGGTTTAAACCGGTTACCCGGTTTATTTGTCAGAAAAAAACCGAAAACCGGTTAGTGTTTATGTCCGGTTAATTGGAAGCCCTACTCGGTAGTCATCATGTTTCAAGTTATCAAGTTAACACAACACTTATTGATTCTGAGGCGGTACGAAGTTCGTCGGGTCGGCTTACTAGCTGACCCGACTTCTACTGAAGATAAAAAATGATCTTCAGTAGCAAATGAAGCACACTCTTCAACAGCACCTTAAATCGCATTTTGATTAGAGTCAGTCAAGTGTCAGTTTGGTGGGGTGACGAAAAATACTAACGATTTTGGAAAAAAGTCAATAAAATTTGACGAAAATTGAGGTTGACGAATGTAATATAGATTTAACTGTATTGTGTATTATTATATGATTGTATGTAGCGCTAACAATTAAAATTCACATATTGCATTTTTAACATTTTTGAGTTAAGTATGTCAAATGAATTTAAATGCATCAATACATGTTTGCAAAAAAAAAGTTGTGTTCTAAAACATGTTGCAACCACTGCCAAAGATTGCCGTTGGTGTCGAACTTTCATTTTAAAATGAATAAAACTTGGCTTTAAAATGAACCAATCAGCGATCTGTATTTTTTATAGTTTAATTGTATATTCTGAATTTAAAAAAAGTCTTTTTACTCGCCATAAATATTTATAATAATAATTATTACTTTTTTTAAAACGAGTCTCCAGAAAAACAATTTTGTTCGTTCTATTGATTAACTTCTTTCGAGTGCTAAAATTTCTTCATAACTACTCTAATTAGCTTCTTAGCATATTGAATAGTTGTGAGAGAATTTTAGGTATGAATTAATAAGAACACTATAACCCAAGACTACAAAGCTCACCACTTGGTTTAAGACCCGAAATAAAATGCCTAGTGTTTGAGAGCAGCAAATATATATTAATTTAACACATTATACTAATAATCGTCTTTAATATGGATTATCAACCCGCATCACAATGCAGCTTATTCAACCTAGCTTATCAAAAAGAGGGTGGTCATATTTAAATCGCTACGTCTTCCCGTGCTCGAAATGTGAAGAATTCTACCCTCCTTCTCCCACCACTGGTTTTCCGGTCACTAATTTTATCCTTAAGTCATTACTGTTTCAAAGGCAACTGTTCGTGGCCAGAATTCTTCTAGATACATTCAAAACCTTTTTTCAAATTGTCCACTTTGTCTAAATCAATCTTAGATAGATTAATTAAATGGGTGTTAACCATAATATTGGATGACGACAAGCCAATGTTTAAAATTGATAAGATATATCGTCACATAAACAATTATTCAAGCGCGTACAATACCTTATTTAATTTATTTATTGATTTGGCATTTACGTGGTAGAACTCCATTTTAATAGGGTAAAATATTTAAGTATTTCAGTTCTACAGTTTTTTAAAAAGTTAAAGGTTGATAGCTATTTCGGCTTTCGCCATCGTCAGAACTATTTAATATCTACCTTATTTTGTTTCTAAAAATATTTTTGTTGGTAACTTTTATCACAAGTGTCAATTTTTGTTAGAAGAACATAATATAAATATTAGTACCGATTGTGTCTTGTTCCATTAATCGTTGTATACACCTTGCCATACTTAATTTATATAAACAATAGAGGTCTGCACGGGCCCGGGCCTGGTCCGCGGGCTCTTACCCGACCCGGCCCGTGGGCCGGACTCGGGCGGGTAAGCACAATTGAGAGTCGGGCTCGGGACGGGCCTAGCTTTGGAATTTGGGATATAATCTGGGGAAAAATATAGCAAATCGAGGATTTCAAATTTCTCGGTGAGCTAAAAAAAAAGGACTTTCGGAGATAATCTGGGAAAAAGTATAGCAAATCGAGGATTTCAAATTTCTCGGTGAGCTAAAAAAAAATACTTTCGGAGATAATCTGAGAAAAAGTATAGCAAATCGAGAATTTCAAATTCCTCGGTGAGCTAAAATAAGGCGTTTCGGGTCGGGTTCGGGTAACAAGTGCAGTATTAGACTCGGGCCCAGACCGGGTCGGGCGTGAGTTTTTCGGGCTCGGACCGGGTAGTTTTGTAAAATTTTGGCCCGTGCAGACCTCTAATAAACAACCTTAGATTTGAATCGTTCAGATTATGTACTTGAACGCGTAAAGGTGTCGAAAAGTAAAACCCAGGTCGTCAGTGGCAATTAGGGATTCTGAAGTCTCGGGTTTTTCAAAGTCCCGGGACTCGAGGCGTGATAAAGTCAAAGTCCCGGGACTTCCCGGGACTTGGGACTTTTATTTCCCCTTCAATAAAATTATAAATTAATTTAAATTAAATATTTGTATGTATGTACTAAAAAGGGATGATAACGGTACATGTATTGAAAAAATAACAATGAATTGGGTAAAATTATGACCGTTACTTCACAAATCACAATACAGCTTTTATACCTTTTTTGTCCTATTGAGACATTGGTAACTTTGTACAATAGTAAAAAACATTTGTAAATAAAACAACATCAGCTATGAACATTTATTTAATTAGAATATTTCCTAATTTGTTTTTGCTACAGTAATAGTTTTTATACGATTACGAATTGATTTAAACAAACTTCTAATAACATAAATGGAGATATCTTTCTCCCAAACGTTTTTTAATATTTTGTTTCAATTAAACTAATTTTTTTGAGCGTTTTTTACGCAGTTAAACGTATATTTTTTTTTCATGCGTACTTTAAAATGGCGACGAAAGTATGCGTTAAATAAAAAAATACATGTTTTGAACACATTTATTCATTAATAATGAAAATATAAAATTAATTCAAGAATAAAATCACAACCTCAAATCATACATAGTATGCATTATTTACACAAAAGTTAATATTTTATTTTTGCTTATCAAAAATCATCACTTTCAGTCGATGTTAGTTTAATGTTTAGCAAAGCTTTATATATATAAAAAAAATCTTTGTGTCCGTTCTTTAGTTGATTTTAAAATCTTAAATTCGTTTAGTTTTTTCGTTTTTAATGGAGAAATCTTTGGTTTTTTGTAATATGTCAATTTATTTTTTCTTCCAGTGACAGTTCTGCAATATTTATCTCATCATCGATATTTTCTTCAGATACCTCGATATCTTTTTCCACGGAGAAAAGACGTAGTAAATTATCTCCGTATTTCAAATATATCGTTTTGGAGCATTTGTCAAAATCTTTGGTGTATTCTTTTCGAAAATCAATTAGTCAGAACCGTTGGTAATAAAACATTTATAAGCTGCCTTAATTTATAACATCATTTTCTAGAAATAACCATCGGTTTCTTTATTTCTTGGAATTCTTTGCGATTACCCTATGCTGCAAGTAGTAAAACGAACACGTGTCTAAGTTTTTTTTGTATTTCTGCATGTCTCTACCCATCAAAAATGGTTGTTTCGTATAACAATATATAAATAGATGTTATTTGAAACTTCTACAATTATAAATCCAAACAGCTGTTTCTTTTATAAGATCCCTTTTATATATCCATACTTAACTTTTTCGTTGCCGTAAATAATTAATAGTAATTATCAAGTAGGCCGGCTATAATTTGCGACTATTAATTTAATTAGTTATTGACGAGATAACTCGTATTTGGCCTGTTGGGCACGAAAAAATTCACGAGATATCTCGTATGTGGCAACCATCGAGTTAATTTTGTAAAAACCCCGGCCTTTAATCCTTAGCCTGAATATAATGCATTTTTTTCAAAACTGACCTCGAGCATATACACTAATGTAAATTTATTTTAAGTCAAAATAACTTTTTAGGTCATATTAGCGATTGCTTGCATCCAATTTTATTTTGTTAGAATGGTTTTTTCAAAATTAAAATGTACAATTTGGCTGTCTTAAGTCCCGGGACATTTAACAACAAAGTCCCGGGACTTAAGACAGCAAAAAACCTTAAAAGTCCCGGGACGTCTCGACACAGAATCCCTAGTGGCAATACTAGTGTAAATGTATTATACATCACTTGAAGCACCTTCAGTCGAAATCTCAAATCATAAATAACCTTGTCTAGAACTGTTTTTCATCAGTTAAGCAAAAGCAGTCTTGATCCTTATAAAAAATATTGAAGTTGACAGAAAGTGTGTGTTATTTTATTGTTATTTCATTATCCATTTCAAGCGAATGAAACGCATGTTTTCGAAATGTAATATTCATTTATTTATCACATAGAAAATATTATTTTATAAGCACAATATAATTCGATGTTTATCTTATACAGATTATTTCATCGTGGTGCATGGTGAACTGATTACAGGTTATAATGAATATTACAAAATGGACTAAAGGAATTTAATTCTGAAAAAAATACTGCGTTATATAAATCAATTGTTTTAAAAACTTATGAAATTAAAACAATCAGTTATATAAATCGGATATATTCAAAGCAAAACAAAGGATGGGCAATAAAATTATTGCATTATACAAAATTTTGTTTGAAAATGCGCTTGATGTCGGAAGTGTTGAAATTCATGTTTATTTTGTTTCAAACCAACATTAAGTATCTGACACGTATTCTGAATTGAAAACATTAAGTTACACATATAAATCGAATACACCCAACGCAGATAGAAACGATGGACAAAAACAAAAACGTTTTAAAGATTTTTTTTGAATATGCATTTGATGGTGGAGGTGTTGAAGTATGAGTTTTTTTTGTTTCCAAATTAGCATTGAGTTTACGACACCTATTTTCATCATTGACGAAGCCTTTGTTGCAGGTACACTTGCAAACACCCTGTTCTTGGATGCAACTTCTGGATTCGTCGACGTGTACACCATCTTCTTTGTATAGAGTTGGGCAATGCATACAGTTTAACTCATCAGACATGTCGCCACAATCATTCCTTCCGTCACACACCCAAGAAAAACTAATAGAAAAATTCGTTTTCCGACAGCTGAATGCCAATTCATCCTCGTTATACCAACAGAACGATGCGTCGGCGCTGGGGCATTTAGCAATACCGCTACATTTCATCAGGGGGGTAATGAAGTTACTGCCGTCACACTTTATCTCGCTTATTTTAGTTGGCATCCCACTTATATTTTGTAAAAAAAAAACTAAAATAATTGCAGCCAAGCATCTGGAAAAAATGAAAAACAATATTTGAATGACGCTATTTCTTGGAAAAGACATACATAGTTATTTTACATTAAATCTTCTATATATATAAAAATGAATGTTTGTTTGTTTGTTACCTATGCGCTCCTATACCGCTCATCCGATTGCGATGAAATTTTGGTGACGTGTTGTGCGGACGCCAGAATAGGTTTATGAATCAGCGGTGGGCTGCCAATGCGTTAATTTGTTTGTTTGTCTGGTATGCGTTCCTATACCGTTCATCCAATTGCAATAAAACTTTGGTGAGTTGTTGTTCGGACGCCAGTTAATGTATATAAATCAGCGGTGGGCTGCCAATACGTTAATTTGGTAATTTGTGTCTTATGCGTTCCTGTTTCTATACCGTTCATTCGATTGCGATAAAACTTTGGTGAGTTGTTGTGCGGATGTTCGCAAATGTATACAAATCAGCGGTGGGCTGCCAATACGTTACTATTTTTTTCTTTCCCATATGCGCTCCTATACCGTTCATCTGACTGCAATAAAACTTTGGTGAGTTGTTGTGTGGACGCCCGTGGATGTATATAAATCAGCGGTAAGCTGCCAATATGTTAATTTGTTTGTCTGTCTCATATGCGTTCCTATGCCATTCATCTGATTGCGATAAAACTTTGGTGAGTTGTTGTGTAGAAGCCCGCAGTTTTTTAAATTAGCAGTGGGCTGCCAATGCGATTGCAAGGGGCTCGCTTTATATAAACGCAATTCTCGGTGTTCTAGGAAGCAGTGAGTTACTTTATCATTCTGATGAAGTACTTAAATAAGTAATCGATTGTTACTGTTTTCTCTTAAATTAACAAGGGACTCGCCGACCTTAGTAAAATTACAAAAACCTTAGGCGAGGCAAATTGATTCACAAAGTTTTCAGAAAAATTTCGCACAGAATTACAAAAATCATTAGTAACTCAGTGAACGTGTTATATTAGCAGCCAAAAACTACGATGTTAATGCCATCAACTTCAGGATTCAAAACGAAATACCAGGCAGACAGACTAAGTATAAGTCCATCAATACTGTAATGAATCATGACGAAATTGTCAATTATCCAACATAATTCTCAAATTCACTTGATTTGGCAGCCATGCCGTCACACATTCTAACATTGAAAATTGGCGTACATATCATTCTTCTCCGAAATATAAATCCACCACTTTGCAACGGTACCAGACTTTCAGTGAAAAAGATAATGCACAACATCATCAAAGCTAAAAAAATTAAATGGGAAATTTAAAGGGGACAATGTACTGTTGCCAAGCATCCCAATGATTCCAACAGATATGCCATTCGAATTTAAATGTTTGCAGTTTCCGGTGCGACTCGCATTTGCAATGACCATCAACAAAGCACAGAGACAATCGCTACAAGTGTGTGGACTAAATTTTGAAAATATATGCTTCTCAAATGTACAGCTGTATGTGGCCTGCTCACCCGTTGGAAAACCTTCAGATCTATTCGTATACGCACCAGACGGAAAAACAAAAGATATCCTAAAGCACTTCAATAAACAGAATTGAAATACAAACACGTTCTTTCTTTGAGTGGCATTGCAACGCATGCCGGGTACTCGCTAGTATACAATAATTTTATTATGATGTGTCGATTGTCCCACCACCACTCGTTATCTGTATTAAACCGCTGTTTCACAGCCGCCTTCCATAACGCAGTACGAGCAAGAAAAGAAACGATTTTACTCTTCATAGTATTTGCCCAACACAGCTGCAACTTTCTTTAAACCATGCCATTATGCACATTAAATTGCAAAAAAATATTTTAAGGTAAATGATTTCACTTTAAAACTGTTTCCGCAAATAAAAATCAACCATAGACGGAAGTCGTCCACACTGAGCGTTAATCTTTTTCCACTGCAGCTTCTACGAGGTCATATCACCGTACGGACTTTTTCATCGATTTATTTTCGTTAGTTTTATAGATTTGTATCCGAAAATTATTATTTGTGTTCTCGATGTGTATATGATCTTAATCGAACCCGATAGTAGAATAGTGTACGGTAGTGGTAAGATAACTTTTATTAATTTACTAAATACATCCTTATTTTCACATCCCTATCAAAAAAAGAGGTTTACGGGTTAAGTAACCGCCAATTTCTTTGTAAACAACAAACGTAGAATAAAATATACTTTACATAAGCAGTAGGCATGGCATGTCTTTAAAACAATATTATTAATGCTTTCAACAAATATTTTTTTCAACTTAACTAATTTACACCAAGTTTTAGCAGCATTTTATGTAATGACATTTTGACTTGATTGAACGTCATTATTATCATACAATTAGTCAAATAATCTTAATCACCATCAATAAGTTTTAAGCTTGGTTGTAGTATTTTTTTTCTTCTCTAAGAAATAAAAAAAACTCAATTTGCCATTGTCCTTACCGGGAATCGAACCCAGATCCACCTGATCCTTGGAGCAAACAAATTCTAACCAAATAGACAAACAGCAGGCAAAATTTTTGTGTTTGTATTTTTCATCTCTTATTTTAATTAAAAAAACATTTTTGTAATTTCTTATTATTTCTTAATTATTGTGTTTTCTTTCAATTTTGTGTATGTATATGGCTTACTGTCGCCTGCTGTTGCCCAGTTGATTAGAGCTTGCTCTACCGATCACGCAGGTCTAGGTTCGATTCCCGGTAAGATCACAGTGAATTTGAAAATTATTAAATTCATTAGTTTCGATGGATTCGGCGGCAACTTTGTGGAAGTTCAGTTTAATATAAAATATATTAGATTATTCCACGTACTGTGTTACAAACTGTGACACGTGTTTCGCTTCTTTCAGAGGCATCCTCAGACTTTCTTACTTTCTCAAATGCTTGCTTAAGTAGTACTTCAAAAGTAAGTCAAATGGAAAAGTTTCACTATTTTTCTATTTGGCTCGCTTCACCTCTTAAAGGCTCATATATTCTTAAAAACGAGCTCCATTTGGCGAATAAGTTTATTCATTTTGATTAATTTGTGAGCAAGTATGCATTTGTTTGTACTTGTCGGATGGTTTCTGATTTTTTTATAATGCGAAAAAATTATCCCGTTGAAGCCAACGGACTAACAGCTCGTAGCTTATTATTTGAAATTAAAATTTAATCAAAATATATGATAAAATTAAAAAATTTTAATACCCTAAAACGCTTGTGAAATTGTAAAAAATTGTTAAAAAAAAACATTTTTATGTCCTGAATTCGTTCCTCGTCCCTATAATAAGCATGTCTCTACTCACATACATAACAAAGATAAATAAATCCATGTATTAAGTATGTGGGGGCAATGTGTTTAAGAAATAATTTTCCAAATCAGTTAAAGTCTACTTTTGTTATATATAAATTACTTGATACAAAATAAAAATCACCAAACAAATACTTACATACTCTCAGATAATTTCTACAACCATCTATCTATCTAGATCAGTGCTTCCCAAACTTTTTCATTCCATGGCCCTCTAAATCTGAAAAAAAAATCCGTGGCCCTCCTCATTACAAAACATGTTCTGCGGCGGCCCCCAATAAGGGAAGCATTGATCTAGATGATTTGATATCTTACAGTATTCCACACATTGCATTTGTTTATATTACAAAATAAGATTATTACGTTTTTATATCTCAGTTTGACTATATGACGATTAGTTTTACGCAACACGCATATAATTCAACCAATTATGCAATTTTTGAATATTGTTTTCTTTAATAATTGTGGAACTAGAAATTATATAACGCAATCACTAATTTGCGCTTTTATATATATTTCTATCACTTGATTCCATTACTTGATTTATTTTATAAAACAATAATACATAATATTAATAATTACCTTTTGAAAAAAATCATCTCGGACGATGGATTAAGAATCGGAGATATGAAAAGTACCTAGAACACAAAACCTATGATTAAATTGGATTCATTCAAGTCGTGTTAAATATGTCTTTTTTTCTTTTTAGTTTCATCATGAGCATTGAAATATATAGTTCAATTGAAAAATAGTATATAATTTTTAAAAATCCCACTCTCTTTATAAAGGTTTGAAAATGTATGGCATATTTTAAGGCTGAAGGTGACATTGTCACAAAAACTACTAAAAATAAGTGAAAAGTACATCGAAAATAAAAGACATTTTATTCACAATGCTATTATTCAGAAAATTAACATTAAATTTGATTTGAGTAATAAATTCCGCTTGTGTATGAACAATACTGATAAAAAATAAGAAATATTTTATTTATGTATATTTCAAAAAAATCTACTTAGGTTTTTTTATTCAGAGATTTTAATATGTAACCTAAATTAAGTAATATTAGACTGAGTCACAGACCTCCAAAAAAACTGTTAAAAAATGCAAGAAACTTATTAACAAGTACGTTATGACGTCTCACGGCAACCTGTCAAAAACTAAAAACTTTGATTCTACCTTCGTTAAAGCTGAAATTTATTTTAAAATGATATAGAAATGTCCACAGATTGTAATGCAAGTCATATTTGGAGCCTATCTACGCTCACAGACACATAATACTTCCATACTCTTTCTGCGAAAAATTTAGATGACGACCATGGACGTCTATTCTCTTCTTAAGGTCACTAAGAATCCAAAACAATAGCTTAGTATTATAATTTCATCTCTGTAACCCCTCCGCCTAAGATCATTATCTGTGTGCGAAAAAATAAACTTTTGTACATTTGAAGGATATGGGTTATGAATTATGATACTTTTCTACTGATTTGACACGCGATGTGACTTTTCATTACTCAATTTTTACTGGTGTTGGTTAAACTTGTTTTACTTTGTGAAATAAATACAAAAATAATGAATAACTACACTTATTATAAAATGAATTTCAATAACTTACACCAAACACTGGATACCGACTGAATTCGATAAAACACAAAGTCATCCATCAGTGGTGTTGCTATCGTGAACTTTTATATTACATTTGACAATGATTTTAATATGTTTAAAAAAAATACAAAATGTTCAATTTACATATTTCTTATTTTACTAGGTCAAAGAATTTTCCTTTATATTAACACATCGTATGCTGATTGATAAAATTCTTAACGTTAAATATCTTTTCAATAATCTTTGAATTTAAATTAAAAATTTTATACATTCAAGAATCATTAGACATTAAATTAAAAAATAGCACTACAGATGATTCATTTCTTTATATTTACAAATAAATGTGATTTTTTCATACACCGAAACTATTTTTGCGCAATAATAAATTCAAATCAGTAAAAAAAATATTTCATTGCATTAGTTGGTTTTGAGGGGAAAACCTGAAGAAAAATATCCACTTATAATCGGCAGAACAACATAAACAAATATTCAAAATTTTAACAGGAATGAAAATCATAACAAAAGGTTTTCTTAACTTTCTTTCGAAATAAGTTCTCAATTTTTTTTCTTTGAATGCGGTTAGTACTATTAGGCCAATTAAAGTTTCTTTCTACGAGCTTATTACGAGAAGACGTTAAAAAAACACCCATCTTCTGTAAAATTTATGATTTTCTGCCGAATACGAATCGATATTATCTCACTGAGCAAAAGTAATATTTAATAATTGTAATAAATAAACAGTATTGGCGTGTGTGATTTTTTTATTATTATTTTCTATCACGAATTAATAAACAAATTCAATGTTTCCCGCTTTTTCTTTTCTAAATTAAGACTTTTGTGTCCCATTTCCTGGTGGTCGCGCGATGGGGATTGGGGAATACATTTCATTTGCTTCCGTTTAATTTAATTATTCTTCTCATGGTGCCTATTTCAATAAATAATTCGTTTAAATCGAGTTTTATTATAAAACACACTATGTACCAATTATTACAACGTATTCATATTGTAATTGTAATATGAAATATCTTTGGATTGTGATGCTTTACCTTTATCAAATTCTTACTTGGTCAGCTAGCTATACTAAATTCAAGTATCAGTACTTCTTCGATATGCATGCAAAACATGCAAATTATTTTCCCATTTTTTATCTTACTTAAAATAATTTTGTTGCCACAGCATTATGCTAACACATAACAGGCGACTATTTTATAACAGATGTTTTTTTATGTATACGAAATAAGTAATCTTTAAACTTTTTAAAGCTCTTCACTATTCCATGAGATTTGCAGGGAGTTAAATATTTTTATTTAACCAAATAATTGTACCACGACCTTTAAATAGAATATAAATTGGAAGGCATTAATTGGCTTTTTTGTATGTCCGGTTCAAAGAACTTTGAAATAGAGACTGGGCTAACAATTTGGTGAATTATTGTCGGCTCGACATTTAAATTGATATTTTTTTCTTATGTGTTATATTAAAACAAATTTATATTTAAGCTTACCAGATCAACATATATTAAATATCTAAAATTTAAAATGTTGTTTTTCGTTTATATTCATTTTTAAGTTTCATAAAGATATTTTTTTATATTTGGTGGGCTTCCAATACACTAACTAAGAAATTACTTACAGATGATTACAAATACGTAAACTACGTTAAATACAATAAAAATACTCCCAGATAAGGCGACAAATAAATTAATGTTGGTCTCAATAGATCACAGAATCCTGAGATTCCTGTATACTTTTCTCCAGATTGTCACAGAAACTCGTTTTTTTTTTTAGTTCACCGAGGAATTTGAAATCCCCGATTTGATATACTTTTTCCCCAATTTGTCACAAAAACCTATTTTTTTTTTTACCCCGCCGAGGAATTTGAAATCCACAATTTGCCAATTTCGTGTCAATTTTCGGGATTTGCTAAAAATATCTCAATCCCGAAATTCCGGGATCGCAACCATGTTGCAGGATCAGAAAATTGAACGGGATCCCGAATCCCGGGATTGGATGCCCTATGTACCACGTCCTTCAAATACAATATAAATTGGAAGGCATAAATTGGATTTTTAGCTTACCATATCAACATTTTTTTTTTTTAAACCATGTCCGCTCCCAATGTGGAGCATATGGACTCCTAATGGAGTTTATCTCAACAAAAGTGTTTCTACGAGAACTGCTTGTTACTCAGTTGCTCAACCTCTCTTTTTCCAAAGAGATTAGGGATAGAAGGATAGAGCTAGGGCAGGATTAGTGGTAACTCGATAGGCCCCGTTCATAGGATAGGATGGGTAGGAGAGAGGGAAATTCAAGACATCACATACATCCACGCCTTCGAACAGAATTTCATCAATCGATTGAAAAATCAATTTATAAAACTTATCAACATATATTTATCAACGTATTAAATATATAAAATTTAAAATGTGGTTTTTCGTGTATATTCATGTTTAAGTTTTAAAAGGATAAGTGGGCTTTCAATACACTTATAAAAAAAATACTTATGGATGATCACATATATGTACACTAATATTGCAAAAATAAAGAGTTCTAGGATTTACTCAAAAGTAAACACGTTTCTTTCGCTCTAATTTCATGTTTCAAACGTTATATTTGAACCGTCGTAGAATATATTATGTTGTTAAAATTTTCAGAATCACCAAATGTACATGATTTCATTTTGTTTTTAATAGATTTAATCAAGTTTTTCCTTCATCAAATATGTGTTCATAATCTTCATTGTTAGATTGTATGTTTTATGTTGAAATAACGTTGTATGTATATTTCTTGACGTCTCATCATTTTGTAGTAAAGCCAAAATTTATAGCATAAAATTACGTAAAATACATTAAAAATACTCCCAGATAAGATTACAAATAAAATAATTTTGGTCACAATAGATCACAGAACCTTGGGATAAAAATTGTTTTTGGTAAATGATAGTACACAGTCATAAGTTTCTACAATTGATGTTCCTAAATATGTGAACAATTATTGTTAAAGGAAATATAGATGCAGGCTTTAAGTATGAAATACAATTGCTCAAGACGTCAACCCTTGTAGTTAACAAGCCTTGCTCTACAGTTTAAAACACAGTATTGTCATTATAAACAGTTAAGTCATTATATACAATCTATTTGAAACAAATTATTTCTGTTATTTTTTAAGAAATACTAGATCATAAGTTTTTCAAAAATCAAAGTAATCCGGATTTGAAAACTTCTCCTGCGGTGCTAAAAATTATTCCGATATTTTGCTGGCCCTTTAGGAACTAAGTGAAAAACATGGATGAAATAGTAAATCTTCATAAATTATAGATGTAGAAACATAAATATACTCTTCCTCATCAGCAAGCAAACTTAGTAAATGAATGTTTCGTGTTTATATAAGTATTTAGTAAGGTCATAATTTGAACGATCTAAATTTAATATTGAAATTCCACCAAGCACCGTCAGTCGAAATCTTAAATTAATAAGAATATTTATAAGGTGTCTGTGTCGCTAGAGTTGTTGTGACTCGCCGGCTCTGACTCTTCAAATTAAGCCTTGAAATTTCAAACTAAGCTCTTATAGAGATGGATTTAATGTGAATATTGTTTGTAATATCTCATATTTCAAAAGCTCACCATCATCACCCCACGAGATGTGACGGGGAGTGAAACATTGCTGCATAAATAAGTATTTTTATAGTGATTTGTAAATCAAATTGAATTAAAATAACAAGTCAAAAAAAAAGCTGTCTGCGTGGTTAAGTGGTCAACGTCGATGAATTAGAACATAAAAGTCACGGGCTCGAATTCCAGTACGGACAGTATATATTAAAAATATTTCAATCGATTTATGAATTTCTGTTTCTGGACGTATGTGATGTTTTGAATTAACTCCCCCCACCCATCTTATCCTTAAAAAGAGGCAAAGTGAGAGCGTTTAGCTTACCACTAGTCCTGTACTAACTCTTTCTTTCTATCACTACTCTCTTTGAGAATTTGGGCAACCGAGTAAGTAGCAGTTCTCGTAGAAACTCTTGTGTGAGATTAACTCCATTAGGAGCTCATATACCCAACATTGGGTGCGTACATGGTTTTAAAAAGAAATAAACAGCAAAGCAAAGCGCTTTTACACGTTCATTTTTTTATGTCTAGCTTGAAGTGCTCTGAAATATATGTAGATTGTGTACCTAATACGCAAAATTCTTCTTAGCTTAACAGAATATTAATTGCAAAGTTTCTCAGTTGATACATTTTTTTTTGCTTGATTTATGTGATAAGTTATGTATATCTGTAGCGTATCTATATATATATATTTCCAATTATCCCATCCATACAATCCTAAAAATAAATAAGAGTTGAAGTGACTAGCTAATCACTAGTCTTACCCCAGTAATAATCTTTTCATCTTACTCTAAGAGGAAAGAAGTGATGTTGAGCTACAGAGCAACAAGTAGTTTCCGTAAAAAATCTGTCAAGACAAGTTTTTCCACAATGCTGTAAATAGGGAGCGGAAATAGATTTTTAAAAAAAATGATTTACTTGTTGTAAGACGTCTTTTATGTAGATGTATACAATAATCTTGTAAGATTTGTAATATAAATTGTGAAAAAAATTTAAATAACTTTCAATACACATTTTTATTTTAAAGTATAGAATGAATATACTTGATCAATTAATAAAAATCAAAAAGCTTTGTAGTTTTAGGATATCAAAAGTTTTTGAAGAACTGTAGACATATGATGTAACGATGAAAGTTCGCTTACTTGATTTTACTTCAATACTAAAGCTGTTTTGAAAAGCACAATATATTTAACTCAATTACTTAAGACTTAAATAACATAAATTTCCACCAATTTTCCTGACAGCTTGTGGACTATTCAACTATGGTAACGTTGCTTCTGCTCTTCGGTGGTAAAAGAGTTCATTTGAACTAATTCGGCATTATGTCAAAAGAAGCACTAAATAAGTGTGCCACTGCCAAATTGACAGGTGACAGCAGGAACTTAATTTAATATAAATGTTGTCTAGTGAATTTAAAAATTATTTATATGATTAATTGTACGTGTTGTTTGAAATGAGCTCAACAAAAAATAAATTTTGTGATTTTTTATTTAATGCTTCAGTACAATGTGAACTATAATTTGTTATATTCATTGAACTTGTCTGTCATTGAGAACATTTTTACATTGCTGAGAATGGACGTTTCTCTAAGTAATTTTGAATTGATTCTTTTCTATTGATCTTAGTCTTGATAGCGTTTAGGTTGGAATAATCTCCTAGCAGCTCTTTTCCCAAACGTGTCTCCATGGAGTCAATAAATCCTGCGAAATATACATCCACCCAGGAAATCTGAAAACAGTAAGCATAGTCATAAGTAAGAAGAAAATTATTGCAGAAAGACACATCACGTTGCGTTGAAAAAGTATCACGAAGACCTACATATAATTGTGAGAGGTTTTTACAATATGCCTCCATGCTAAGCGTTACAAATCAATTAACAAACAAGTTTTTTTTTACTTTTTCTTCTTAAAAAAGAGTCTAAATCAGTATTCATAAAAACATATATAGCTTAGACCAGTGTTTCCCAACCTTTTTTGAAAAAATTCGCGGACCACTAATAATGAAATAAAAATGGTATTTTTGTAATATTTTTTTTATCTTATATTGTTACAAATGGACATAACTATACAACTGTTTTCAGTTTAAATTTTGAATTAACTAAGTGCGTCACCGACATATATTCTGAAGATCATAGTTAGGGATCCCAATACTGCTATTACTGAAACGAGAATCCCATTTTATTTTCAATATCGGTTATCAGAATAAAAAATAGAAAAATAAAGAGTTTTTTGTATTAAACATAGTGATTGTGTATACCCACGGGTCAATTATCATAAAAAAGTATTATTTTTGTATGCCTGTGCTCCACCATGCGTTGTTTCATTCAAAAGTATCATCAAATTCGCTTTGGATCCCAATTGGCTGCATGTTTTCCATTCTTAGCTAAATTTGCAATGTTGGTATTGACGTACTCTTTTGGCAGTGCAAATTCTAAGCACACGTATCTTTGCGAGTGAAACTAGTACATTTTTTCAATTTCAAAAATTTTGGTAACTAGCACACTTACTTCAGTTCCGTAGAAATATCCACCGGCGGAAACTGCATCGAATTTTTTGAAGTAGAAGGGTATCGTTGTGTTTTCGAACTCGTCTAATTTATCATCGGCTTTAGCCTGCACCATTTCTGGAATTAATTTCAAATTTCAAATTTCATTTCATAAACTTATCATGATTTTTGATTTATTCAAATTTATTACGTCAGTAAATTTGTATTTGCCAGAATTTTAATAAAACATTCTAACTGAAACTTACGCTACGTCTTACCTGGGCGAAGTCATTACGAATGGGATTGGAACGCAGCTTAAAGTGAATCAAAATATTAAAAAAAAAAAACTGATCGCGGCGTGCGTTTTGTCACGTAGGACTCTATTGCGGCGATGACAATATGATATTTTCGTGCCGCACGAGTCGCTTTTTATTCGCTTTGATATCGTCTACGTAAGACATACAGTAACAGTTGTATTTAAGCGTATTGGATAAATGAACTACAAGCTCTGAAGATTCAAAAATATTCTTTCCCTTATTTGGGCATTTCATATTTAATATTCGATTACACTTATTCATTGAATTTGTATCTACTTGGTAGAACTGAACTAAAATGAGATACAAATAGTGGAAGCATTTGTTTTGGCTGAAAAAATCATTGAAACATAGTTCTTACGATGTTAAAACACTGAAATATATTTTTTAATTCACTTGTTATTATATTAAATGTAAAGGTATAAATAATAATGAAGTAAAAGTAAATTAACTATAGGATATAAAAAAAGAGTCGCTTGGATTTTTATCACTCCGGCTCAGACTTTTCCAGAAACGTCACGACTCTTCAACTCCAACTCCACAGCTGTGATGAAAACCTTACTGGCAGTGTATTTTTTTTTTATTATAATCAATAATAAATAAAACGCAATCATAAAACCTGCAATATTATAAGTAAATGTTCGGTTTTCACGAATACACTCTCGCTGGCATTCATCCAGTACGTCAAAGGTTTACTGTTACACAAAAGATCACAGTTCGTCCTTCAAAAACTTATTCTTGACAGACAGAGAAACTGACCTTCTTAAAATATAAACCAATTAACAAGTTAAGCTTTATATCTTCAAGCAAAGGAATAAGTTACATTTGAAGTTATGATTATTTTATTAACGAAGCATACAGCGTTTAAATTATGATACATACGTTTGTACAAGTCTTTAAGATGGTCCACTATAGCGTCCAACTGAGCATTCTTCACCAAGTCGTCGCTTCCAAGATTAAAGACATTCCCCAAATATCTTGCAATCGGTACCGATTGTGTAAGAATGAAGGCGTCGCCGGTGTCCAGCGTTGGAAGTTGGCCATAAGGCACGTCTGAAAAGAAGAAAAAATACGTCAATATTGACATTTAATAAAATTACTACTCATCATTTTACGTGTTTTAAGATACCGTCAAAAAAACCTTAAATATATGAGATACGTAGATCGTGAAGTAGTAAGTGTTGGGTAGAAACTTCAATTTCTGGCATCTTAGATGCCATAAACCAGTGTTCTTCAACCTATATTCGCGGACCGGCACCGGTCCGCAAGAGTTTATTGCCGGTTTATTAACTTTTATATTTCGATTTTTTTTCACGAGAACTGCTTGTTACTCAGTCGCTCAAATTCTCTTTTTCAGAGAGAGTAGTAGGCGTAGAAGGATAATACTAGGATAGGACTAATGGTTAACTGATCGCTCTCGATATGCACAGTTATTAAAGAATCGGAAAGGTTGGGAGAGAAATTTTAGTCATCAAAAACACCCATGCCTTCAAACCGAAATCGGTCAATCAATCGAAAAGATCGCGCAGCGGTTAGCAATGTGGGCCACCGTGCTGGATCTTACGGCTTCAAGTCCCATTACGAACAGCATTTCTTCGATTGTTTGATCGATTTCTGTTCGACGGTATGGGTGTTTGTGATGTCTAAAAATCCCGTCCCACCCTTTTCGAATTTTTATGGATAATATTGTTTTATCGCGATATTGAAAAATGGGTGGACAAAATACAATTTCGTTAACTTAGTAGGTAAATAAAATTTAAACATTCGAATATCAAAAAAGAGCCAGGGATACTCGAATTTCGAATGAAATATCTACACTCAAATTTAGGCTAGAAAAGTTGTAATAATTTCATATTTTAATTGTAATATCATCATTATAAAATTTATCTATTTTGATTAGGAAAAAGATAGCAATGACGTCAAATTGCATCGAACATACATATATTGTAAAAACAAATATATTATATTAATTGGAAATGTTGCATTACTTTTAAGATATGTAGATATCCTAAATTGCCAAGTGAACGTATTATATTTTAAAACTAATCTTATCAATTTAAAATTTATATCTGGAAAAATAATACTTTATCTTTTACTAAAGAATTATTAAAAATATATATCAGTGGATACAATACATATAATACAAATACTGTTAAATTTTTGGTGGATACAATCTGATATAATTTGATTCGTTTTCAGTATTAATTTAAAGACATTCGAAACGGTGAGTACTACTAAAACTTAAATATTTTTTAAAGCAGTAATGATATATCCATATTATTGTGTACCCGTGTGAACGTTTATAAAAACTTGTTATTTTATTCTTTTAATTTCGATAAACAACATTTATTTTTATGACAAGATAACAATTTTGAAAATTTTACTGGTAATGAATACTGGAAATTCATTTTCATTTTTCACAGTCTGAGCATAACCGGTGCAGTTTTTTTGGTTTAATATTATTATTTATGCAACACATTGCACCTTCAATTAATAAGTACCGCAAGTCTGAAATCGATATTTTTAAGGTATGGAGTTTGATTCGTGACATTTATTCTCATAATATATATATAAAAAAAAAAAATAGTTCGAATTTCAAAAACGGTAATTTCACTATCATTTATTTTAAGAAAACAAAAAAGGGGTAAAAAAAATGTATGCATCTAGTCTTCATTTAATCATCGGTATAATAAAAAAGTTTAAATAAATCAACCACAAAAAATACGACCAATTTGGATCCCAATGCCGGGTGACTAAATCAAAGTGGTATTTCTATGTTTTATATAAAATACCGACATTAAAAAATTTACAATCTTAAACCGGGAATTTTCATATACAAATTATGGTTTTTTTTTTTTTTTAAATAATAATACATTATAAAAAAGGGTTATCAACTTTAGAACCTGTCAATATTAATACGACTTTTGGCAGACTTAAAATATTTCAATACATCGCGAACAATTTTTTTAAATATGTGATGATTTCTATAAACTAAAAATATAGTTTCGACTAATTTTGATTACCTAAATATTGGTGTTTTTTTTTCATTTTAAAGTCTGGTATTTTGGTATTGTAAAAATACCACGAATACCGGGATTCCGATGTCAGTAATACCGGGATTGCAATCCCTCGTTCCATCGGAAGAAGTATCGGGCAGCTATTAAAATATTATCTTCCTTTTGCAGATAACAAGATATCGAATATTCGAATATCGAAAAACGCTACACTTATTATAAGATGGCCGATGTACAATATGACTTGTCATACTTTAACATGAAAGGTGTTGCAGAACCGATACGGTTTATGTTCGCATACTCAGATGTTCCATTTGAAGACCAGAGGGTATCAACAGAAGATTGGTCAAAAATAAAAAAAAGTAATTAAACATAAAATTAATACTATGTTGCCGACAAATCTCAATGAGCAATTAATCAATATTTTAAGCAAGCGTAAAGATTGAGATAAGTGACCGTGTATATGTATGACGTTATTCTCTTGCAAATAAACCGCAACAACAACAGTGAGCATAGCCGCAATTATTTAAATTTAAGTTATACCAACCGTAAAAACTAAATACAAAAATCATATTGGGTATTAGAATCTCCTCTTAATTAGTATTTAGATCTTTATTAATTGAAGAAAATCCCAGCAAATTATGATAAACTTTCATAAAGAAAATACGACGCCACAAAACCAAAATACATACATGTTTCTTTAAACAAAATCGACCATTTACTTTTAATCTGCCATTGGTAATGCATTCAATTTAAGGGATTCTTATGTTACTTCACTTGGACAGGTTTTTTTATTAACCTTTTGAAAAAGGTGGGTTATAAAATGATTCAAATTGTCCCAAATCATTAATAGACGGTAATTAACGCGGGTATGTCCCGAAATGGATCATATTTTAAACGGATTCGACAGAAGCTTTGTAAAATATTATCTGTCTTGTCAATAAGATGTAGATATTCAACGCAATAAGCAAAAAATATTTATCATATGACTTGCATAAATTTTTGTGTTGATTCAACATTTTTTTAAACCAGAATACATTCCTTATACAAGCTTAAACAAATTGACCTTCACACTTATGTTATACCCCATCGAATTTATTTATTAATTATATGATTATATGGTTTAGCGAAACTATTTGAGAAACTACCTATACTAGAAGTGAAAGGAAAAGAGCTCAACCAATCTATTGCTATTGTGCGATACATCGGAAAAAGATATGGCTTTTCCCCTACAGACTTGTTCCAAGAAGCACAATTGGAATCATTGGTCGATGACATAAGAGATTTATCACGCAGTAAGCATATATAATTCATCACTTTTAAGGTGTTCATTGTCAATACTTGGTGGAATGGCATTATAATAAATATAATAAAAAAAAAATTGTACATTTTCCATTTAAAATTTATTTGATCAGGACCGTTTTCGCATCTCACGAGCATTATCAACTGATAAGGAAAATAAATTAAACAGTGCTATTTATACAAGTTAAATTGAAATAAAAAGGTGTAAGCAATTACTAACAAAGAAAAGGATTTACAAATTACATTATAATTACACAAAATTAAAATGCTTAACACCTATAAAATATAATTAAAAAATCGTCAATAAATATAAGTGGCAAATTATGTCAATTATAATTCATTTTATAATACAATATATCATTTGCCACTTATATTTATTGATGATTTTTCTCTTTAGAAAAAGAGAGGTTGAGCGACTGAGTAACAAGCAGTTCTCGTAGAAACATTTCTGTTTAGATAAACTCCATTAGGAGTCCATATGCTCCATATTGGGAGCGGACATGGTAAAAAAAAAAACTAATTATATCGATACTATAGTTCCGGAGTGCACTATGTCTGAATTTGACTGTAACAAGTTGATTATTAAGAGTATTTCAAAATATGTACATACATACATTTATCACTTCCAAAGAGAAACCATGACGTTTTTACATTAATTACATTAGATTCTAATGCAGCATAACAACGCCTTGGTTGCTCTTTGGAAGTGACAGATGTATCCTTTAACGCTTTTCATACTTAACTCGACACTGCCAAATTCAGATATAGTGCACTCTGGAACTAGGGTGTCGATATCAAAAGAAAAATTTTCCAAGGCTTAAATGATTACCTTCATAATATATTTTTTTTTTTTTATTACGCATGAATATTTTTTTAAGAAACATTATTTCCTTACCACTGGATTTATCATTCCCTTTTTTGATACAGGTCTATATGAGGGATACGTTCTAAAAACTCCAGAAGCTCTGAAGAATGCAGAAGAGTCCACAAATCACTTTTTCACGTCATTGGAAAACACAGCTTCAAAAAACGAATATTTTTGCGGAGATAAGGTTAAGTACAATACTATATGTATATAGTCTTAATATCTCCACAATATATATATATATATATTATATATGAAGCGACTAGTTTGAAAAATTGAAAATAATTTTCATACAATTTGGATTAGGTATAAAAGGTCAAAAGAAAGAAACTAATTCAAAATGTATTTTATCAAAAATCCTTCTGTTTTATTCTATAATTATTGAAAATATAGTCCAAAGTAGTTTTTCAAATAATATTTAAGCATTTCTGTTTATTACCTAGCTCAATAAAAATCGTTATTACTATAAATATGACGATTTTTCGCAATACTTAATTGTATGCACCTCAGTGTGTTGAATGTTAAATAAAATAAAACAAAAAAAGTGTTAATTTTATAGAATTTGTAGGAATTAGTTTCCTTCGTTTTCCATACGAGTCTTTAAGTTCTTTAAATGCTTTTGAATTTTCCCGAGATGCAACCAAGACCCGTAATACCGGACAAATATATCAATACTGGTATTACAAATTATTTAAAAGAAGGCTAAAATTAGAATCGAAATGTAGGGCGAGTAAATCAAAATTAGTATTCCAATATTCTTTTAAAGTTCCGTCATTTTAAAATATATCAAAACAACATATAAAATATACTGGTGGGTGGTTATCGAAAAAAACGGTTTTGAAACAAAAATATATCATTGTAATACTGATTAATTCCAGAGCCTATCAATATTGCTACAACTATTTAGAGGATTTGAACTATTTAAATTTATTGCTATAAATTTCATTAAAATATTTGTTCGCTTCTACCCATTTAAAATTCGATTTTAGTTCATTTTTAACAGGAACCGGTATTTTTTTGTATTATTAATACTAGTATTTCGGTATTGAACAAATACCATATAATACGGGTTTCGTAATCCCAAGAGCGGACTCATAGTATTGACTAGTATAGAATGAGAATCGTACATTGAATTATGATCAAAGTCGTTTTATTTGTAATAATATACTAGATCATAGTCTCTCAATCTTTTTGAGCTATGTCCCCTTTCAAGTGTCATATTTTTCCGTGCCCCATATGTTGTAATTAGTTTTTCTGGGCTTTCGGGATCGATGATTGATAAAAAAGTGAGAAATTGTATGACTCAAAATTTTTATTTGATGACTTAAAAAAGTTGGGAAGGAATTTCCCATTATTAAAAATGTGACTCCTTTCTTAGCTCGCTCTTAGAAAAGAATGCAAATTGACGGTTTGCATAGTTTTTGTTCGAATACAATCAATCGAATCAAAACTGTGCTGTAACTCACATAAAATAATGTTTTCTCTGTGGCCCCTTTGGAACATACAGTGAAGGCCGGTTGAGAAACCCTGCAGTAGACGAAATATTCACGGCCGTCAAAAATATCTATTCGCCATATCTGACATTTTTACATGACTGATAAAATATTTGTTGTTCTCTAGGTGATGTGGGTAGATGTTTTCTTTGCTGGTCTCATGGACATGATTCAGGATTATATACCAGACATCCTCAAACCGTTTCCCAATGTTGCAGCCATCATTGAAAAAATTAAACGAAAAGATTCTTTAAAGAATTACATTGCAAATCGACCCGCCTATGATACTTTTAGATAATAAATCGCTTTTGAAAAGCATTGTTTCAATGTTCATTTTTGTGAAAACGTTTTTACAGTTTATGTATTTTATGAAAGTTGTCTTAAAATTGATTATTCTAATTAACCCTCTTAGGACGAGCGTGACCGGTCACAGTAAACACCGTTGTCTATTGATCCCACTATTTATGCTTTTTTACCTGAATATCGTTGTTTTCACTCATATTTGGCTAAGAAGGGTACAAACTTCAGTAATTCATCAGCCGCGGGGACAGAAACGGCCACCAAAAGCACATACGACTTTTTGAATTTCCGTTTTTTTTAATGGACTTTTTGAAACTGTTAGCTATTTATATTAAAAAATCAAATTATTTACAGTTCTTTTGCTAATATATTTTTATTGAAATTATGTTGATCTAAAGAGGTCAAATTGTAAATATTTAAAAAAAATCACGTTTAGCTATATTTCAACCGCTCGTCTTTACTACCGTCCGTACACAATATTACACGGTAATAAAAGGATTAGCATAGACATATAGTCATGCGGGGTTTCTATACAACGACTTGGCGCTTTTTTTTTTTTTTTAATTGTTAGGAATAAAAGTTATCCGTGACCGTATATCAATATGACATAAAATAAATTATCGAAAAAAAGCTCTCGTTTCTGGAGGTTATGGGACTGCATGTGTTTTTTTCTGACATTATATTTATACAACGTTAGCGCGCAATACTAAAATTTGAATAAAGTGAAAATATTTTTAAGACCTTAAGCAAACAATCGATAAAAAATAAAGACGGTTAAATTTTCTTATCTTATTTGTTTCTCAGTAAGGTAATCTTATATTGCGAGTTAACGTCGGCGCGCAAATGTCAGCGCGATAATGTCGGGGTAAAATATAACATAGAATTATTGACAGCTATTTCGGCATCAACCCCACCCTTACTGTGGCTGTATATGTATGGCTTATGTCTTAAAATTTCCTGTCACTTTTGATCCTTCAATTAATGAGCATAGCGAGAGCGATTAGTTCACCACTAGTCTTGTTTTAGCCTTATCCTTCTATCCTTACTGCATTATTTGAAAAACAAAGATTAATTAATTTAGTAACAATCAGTTCTCGTAAAAAACATTTCTGTTAATATACCTCAATTAGGAAGCTATATGCTCCACATTAAGAGCGGTCATGAATTAAAAATATATATATAATATTAAAATTTATAATTTAACATTAATTTTTGTGTAGGTGCAAAGAAAATAAAACAGCATTTTATTATTTTAAGCATAATTGTTTTTCTTACCACCACTACCAGTTATCATTTAAATACAAAAATAATTACTGACATATTCAAATCAAAAATTGGTATATTGTACTACACTAATTTCCTGGTACAAGAGCACGGGACACTATAGTCGTTTCTTATCTTAATAAGCCATTTTCATGGACTATATATTTTTGTAGCAAAGCCCATGACTACATTTCAACTCGTAGCACAAATGGAATTACAATGAGCTTCGTCTCAAAAATAAAACTGCAAATTATCTGTCATCGAAAAAAATAATTAAAAAACATTACCCTTAAACATAAAAATCATGAGTGACTACATCAAAGTTGTTTTGTTATATATTAAGATACGATCACAATCAAAATAATTCTCCATACTAGATAAAAACAACATACATATATATAAGTACATCCGTATAACATTAGTAGTATCTTTGAACATTATAGCAAATCATTGAAGCCAGTCGATAAAAAATATTGGGAATTATGGAAATAAAAAAATCTATTTGAACATGTCTATGTTATCTATGGTATACATATCGACTGTGGAAAGGAAAAACGTAACCTACAGTTTTTCAAAACAGCTTTTTTTCGATAATCACAATGTATTCAACATGATACACGCTCTATCAAAAGGATGCAAGCTGCAAATGCCGAATTAGTATCTAAATTTAGCTTTTAAGTTTGAAAAAGATGACCTTGTAAAAAATTAAAACCAAGAAAAAGACTGAAATAAAGGTTTTTCCTAGACAACTTCTTTAATTAATATTAGATTATGTCAATTAAACACCAGTTTAGATTTCTCCGTGCACTTCAAGGTTGTGTATAATTCATAATTTTCATATGGCCCAAAATTATCAAAATACGTTTTTTGCGCCTCCTGTAAAATTTTAGATGTGTGGGTTACGTCCCTTTTCCCTTCCACAGTCGATATGTTAATTTATACTTCTTAATATATTACCTAACTTGCCTAACATGTAATTATTCAACTATAAAATAATGAACTACTGCCATCTATGGTTGTTATAATAAAATTTCAAAGCACTCGAATAGCAACTGGTAAAAATAATGCCTACCTATCGGTAACAAGAAAGCATAGAAAAGAATTTTAATGTTCAATCGAGTTATTTATTACTACTGGCAACTCCAACATTTTTAAATTTTTGTGACAGATTAAAGCAACTAACATACCTGAAATTTTTACAACGTCTTTCTTTGCTCATTTATGATATTATTCATGCATGTATTATATATAGGAATAAATACAGAATAAATTTAATACGAATTAATTTGTAAAAAGTTTAATGATCACCAGAGACGTTCCTAGACTACGTGCCGCCCCTAGGCAGAGTTTAAACGAGCGTCCTTACTATTTTTTTTTAAATAAAAATATAAAATGCTTACAGCCACAAGAATCATTTTTTTAAATTATTTCTCATTATTCTAAGAATACATATACAAACATTAAAATTTGAATCCTCTATTCATCTACGTAATCAAAAAAAAAAGTTTAAATATGTCCCTTAACCCGTTCACAGCTAGAAAAAAATAACGTTTTTTGTCCTGTAAGCTAGCAATTTTCTAAAAACTAATAAAGGAAAACTTAATATTCATTTTGTGAGTCCTTAAGAGATGTCGGACCCTTTTTCAATGATGCAAACTCTAAAAAATGTTTATTGACGTCGTAATAATGACAACACATTGGTGGGTAGCGTGTGTGGTTAGTAGGTATGCGACACACCGGTGGGTCGTTAGCTTTAGAGTGGTTAAGTGCATTTATGACTCAAGTCATTTCCGGTCGAACTTACGCCAAATTGCCGCCTATAGTACCGTCATCGGTAAATGTCATATTGAAAGAAGGTTTTTGCGATAAAGTTAACTTCTGTATACTCATTAGTCACAATATTATTAGAATCATATTAATTAAATCAAATTTGTGTATCAAAAATATTTAGCCATGTTAATTATGTATTCTGTGATCATTTGCCATTCCCTAAGATTTGCCCCCCTTTGGCAACTATCTGCTCGCCTATGCCCACGGGACGTCCCTGATGTTCACGGATCTACGTCGTTGTCTGCCCAAAAGTCTCTTAGGCCTGAGGTACCAGTGACTAGTGAGTGTGATAAATTTCGGGATCAGATTACATTAATTTGCAATAACAGTATACATAAGATCAGGGCTGTGAAGTTTGAGACGGGCGTTAAGAAATCTGGAGGGGGGCGTTTTTTTATTTTTCAGAATTTGGCGGGCGCTGCAGGAATGCAAGGGGGCGATACGAGTGGGAGATGCACTTAGTCAGGGGAGGCACTGAGATATTGCAAGACTATATTATTGCAATATCATGTATTTTTTAGCATTTTTTATTTGTAGTAGAAAGTCCATTACATGAAATAATGGTACATACACCGAGAATTGTGTAATTTTATAAATTCGTTTTTTTGGGGGGGGGGTGTTAGATAATTTTGGATAATTTGTTTCTGCCAAAGATTCTATTAATAGCCGATAAGGTTTGTTGGCCGAGTGTTGACCGAGTGTTGGCTGAGTGTTTGTATGATCATTGCTTCGGAAGCGACTACTACATTGTCAACTTGCACTTATGCACTAATTATAATACACATATCCATTAATCAAGCTAGGTCCTCAAAAAATCATATTACAAATGTGCAATAGCTAAAGAAAGATTGGCCTCAGTAGGCCAGCAATACAAGCGCCAACCAAGCGACACAGAGACAAAATCAATCTTAAACTTGACACCTTAGGCATACTTGTAAATACTAATTCGTTTTAAAAAATAAATATTACCAAATCCATGGCGCCTTGGCGTCAGTCGTATTGGTTTTATATATTCGCTATTCCCTATAAATAATATGGATTTTTATCATAGAAATCTAGAAAATTCTGCAAGTCATATAATTGTTATCTACAGTGTATAATAGTAATTTGATCAACTAACACTATCACAAAACCGCTTTTTATAAAATACCTACACTACCACAAGTAAGTATGTTTACACAAAATGATGAGTCCAATACATATAAACGGAGTGGTTTGCTATAGTAAAATAAATAATGATACTTTAGTTTATTAGTGACACTTGTTACCAGCAGTTGTCTCAATTACAGTAAGTGTTGAACATAAAACCATTTCGATCCATTTCCAAAATATTTATTGATCTGACAAATAATGTAAGATATTTAACACAGTACAGAATTTTTCTAAGTTTGCTTTAGTAGTCATTTATTACCGCCAATTCATAAGCGTGTTCCTCTTTCAAAACATTTTTTAACCGACGAATACTTTATAATGGTACGTATCGTACACAGCAGGTATTTTCATAACGTTTATTCAATTACTGTCAAAACGTAGAAAGATTCCATATTTAAATTTTATTTTTTGAAATAGCAAAGGTATTTTAGTTTGTATTTTAATATAGTTAGTATTTTATTATTTGATGTTGTTTTGTTTACATATAAAATGTTAATGACAGTTTACCTATATTAAATCAAATTAATTTTTATACAAATAACAGAGTGCTAACATTTTATAAATACAACAACAAACTAATATATGTATGTACATATATTGAATACAGTTCCTTACGTCGATATCACAATTTTACGTATTTGCCTCACATATTTCATGGTGTGATGCCGAAATAGCTATCACTTATGTTATTATATAACAGATTTTTTTCTATTTAAACAATTATTTTATAACATATTTAATCTTTTTGTTTAATATTTTTTATCTAAAAATAATTTATCAAGACAGTGGCTTGATAAGTATAGAAAGATAACAAATATGAAAAATGTATAGAATATATTGCTTTTTGGATATAAAAACAATTTTTAAATATACTGTGATAACAATCAAACAGTTTTTTTTTTAAATAATACTATTTTAAACCATTCTACACATTGTGTAGAATATGGACTGCTTAGTTAGCTAATCTTAACAGTTATTTTTTACAAAAACTGTTTGTTACTCAGTTGTTCAACCTCATTTTTTTAGGAGAGTGTGCTTAGAAGGATAGGGCTAGGAAACAAACTAGTGCTAAGCTAATCGCACCCACTACACCTTGTTTTTAAGATGTGGGGGATAGAGATCACAGACATCCATTTCTTTGAACATAAATTCATAAATTGAATGAAAAATCAATTTAAAAAACTGTCCAAACCGGTATTCTAGCTCGTAAGCTCTGTAAACATTACCATTTACGTTGACAACTTGACCACGCACTCCGGCTTATAATATCCATTGCATAATTACCTTAAATATTACTGTAGTGTGTAGTACTAAAAATAAACAAAATATCTTGTATGTTGATGACAACAATACGAAAGAAAAGAAGCTACCTACTTAAATTTAAAACGCTCAATGAATTGGATTGACACTGTAAAAAACGAGTTATGCTATTTTCTGTACGTATCAATTGAATAACTCATTTCTAACAAAAATAATAAAAACTGTTGTATATATTAATAAAAACACAATATCTATTCCGTTGTCATTATTTTCACTTTAATTTATTTAAGATCGGGAATGGTTTGGCTCATGGCAAGCATTATCAACTGATAAGAAATATAATTTAAAAGTGTTATTTATACAAAAAAAAATGAAATAAAAAGTTTTAAAAAAACAATTGTGTTGAAAATAGTTTACAAATTACAGTATAATTTATAAATAAATGACTCTGAACCAATAAAAATTTAAAAATTTAACACCTATAACATGTAATTACAAATATGTGTTTTCCACCATTTATTGACAGTGAACACCCTAAAAGTGAATTTGTACATTATTATTTTTTTTTACTTCGCACATTTGATATTCTATTTCGAAAAAAACAGATATTTATTTACAATAAATTTAGTTGTTATTAAGATTTTATTGTTTTAGATTTAAAATCCACACAGCGATATGGCAGATTCAGTGTTTAAGCTAACATACTTTAACGTCAAGGGGTTGACAGAACCAATAAGGTACATGTTCGCCTTCGTCGATGTACCATTTGAAGATGAAAGAATTGCTAAAGCTGATTGGCCTGCTATAAAGGAATGTAAGTATTTTTACAAAAATTTTCTAACCTGTAATACATCAACGTGTAATCTAGCATCGTAACACACGTTGTTTTAGCTAACTGCAAAAGTACAAACAAAAAAATAGTTCGTTCGTGACAAGTCAGTTTTTAAAGATTGAAATATTCTTTTTAATATAAATAGATCGAAGAATTGATAAATAAATTAGTTTGTTTGGCCATTTGGATCAGTAGTTGCCAAAACCTAGAGTTAGTTTGGAAACATAAGAGCGTTGACCAGTGAAATTATCATATAATATTTGAATCAAACGATTTTTTCCCTGTTTTTTTCACATGTGCTTAGCAAATATTTGATGATATTATTCTGTTGTAACTATTTGAAAGTGTTCTTAGATTTTTCTGGAAATTTCGTCATGTCGCAATACTTTGCTGCTTTTAATTAGAATGCATAATTCTTGTGGAACTAAATATTTTTTACAAATTATCCCAAATCCAGAATAAAGAACAGAATTAGTTCACTTCTATCATGGTTATTTGGTGAAAGCAATGAATTACTACAGAGGCAATATGTAATAATTGATATAATAATTGATACAATAATTCAATGAAACATTTGGTTTACTATAATGAAATGATTATTTTTATTCAAAATTGAATATGTTTTTTTTTTAATTTTTCAGCAAAACCTTTCCATAAGCTACCAGTAATGGAAGTTGACGGAAAAGTATTGACACAGTCTTACGCCATGGCCCGTTATGTCGGAAAACGTTTCGGTCTTGCCCCAAATGACGCATTCTTAGACGCTCAGCTCGAATCCCTAGTGGACAACTTAAGGGACATGCAAACAAGTAAATTTTTTTGTTATTTTAAAAGAATTAAATGAATAAAACACTCGTGGATGTAAAAATATGCTCACGAAAGTCATTAATTAATCTGCATTATATCTGATATTACTCTTCTTTTAATTTAAATTGTTTGATTTGTTTTACGTATATTAAATCTGTTTATTTGTTTTAGATAACTTCTTTATCGAAAAAATAACACACCATTAAACGATGTTTTTCCTCCGCTATCTTTTCTCATCCAAATTGACATTTAAAAACAAATAAATATTGCAAAATACGAAAAACATTCTCTTTGGTTCTATCTTCTTACACCTCCTACTTATATAATTTAATGAAATATGTATGTACATATAAAAAATAATGTATTACACGTTGATTTTATCTTCTACAGAAATGAGAGAAGCGTTTACACTCAAGACCGCTGAAAGCAAAAAAGAATCGGAAGAAGCGATAACCTTCTTCCTCTCTCGATTTGAAGAGCTAGCTTCAAATGGTTACTTCTATGGAACAAAGGTAACGTACAACACTAGTAGCTTAGTTTTTAAAAAATAGTGATATCGGTTTTTTGTTGTATTAGTAAACAATAAATTAAAAATGACTCTCTTTCGTTTTCAGCCAAGTTGGGTTGATGTATACTTTGCTGGATTCACTGATACTATCTCTGACTACATGCCAGACTTTCTCAAGCCATACCCAAAACTGGTTGCACTAGTAGAAAACGTCAGGAGTAAACCGAGCTTGAAGAACTATATTGCAAATCGACTCGCATATGATCCAATCCAAGCATTATAAACTCACCTTTCGATTATGTATATGATTTATTAGCATAAATATGTATAATTTTTCAAGTGTACAATATAATAATATAAAGAAAACATTTTAATTATTAAATCTTTCATTTTGTTTATCTTGTAAGCCTAACTAAAACAAATGATACCTACTGTAATAAAATCAAAAAAACAGAAAATAGGTTGTGCACAACTGCTCTAGGCTAACATGCATAATTATTGAGCTCTACTTGAAGTGAGAAAAGTATTTAAAGATGACTCATTTTTTCTAGTATCAATTCATTTCTTAGAATATATACTACCAGATAATTTGTGACTTATTTTTGAATATGACGATGCAATTTTTACTGATTAAATTTTACTGATTGATTTTAATAGTAAATATGACAACAAAAATGAGTACGTACGCATCAGTTTTTCTGCCAACTCATTGCTTGTATTGCACAACTGTTTATTTGTACTTTAATACTATCATTTTTTAACTAGGTACATCAAAACAAAAGCATTCAATTACGATTTGCTAGCCTTATATTCATCTACTTATTATGCATTTCATACATTGCAACTTTACAGGAGAACGTACAAAACGCATATAAGTGTCTTACTTTAAAGAGTGTTGGAATAAAAAAAATACTACTTAATTATTTGATGTTCTTAAGCTACAACCATTTTTGAAAATTAAATAGGATTAAAAATAACTGCATTTTGAAAACAACTATCTCGAAATTTAGAACTAATATCGTACTTTACGTGTGGGTGAACTGCCAATACGTTAACGAGTGGCTCGCGTCATCTCAAATCTATTTGCGATGCTTCGGGGAACAGTAAATTTTTCATCACTCTTTTTCAATAATACACAATGATTTTAAAAGAAACCAAATATGACTTTTATAAACGTTTACTATGTCACTACGCAACGAACCACAAAATAATTAGTATAAACAGCATAAAAGTGTACTTTACTATCTTTATATTGCAAAGCTGTATAAAAGAAAAATACTATTTTTCCGCTTAATTTTCATGTTTCAAATTACTATTAATCGAGATCACAATACCAGATAAATAAACCAACACCGGTATTTAAAAATATATCTGTAATTCTGATTGTATGTAAATTTATTGTTTGAAATGCCTGAAAGATGTTTTGTCTGTCAATAAAAAAAAATGCATTTAAATTTATAAGAAAATTTGGTTCGCCGTTAATAAAAAGAATTTACATATGTATGTAAATCGATATGTAATTATAGCACTGTTTTTAAGCGACCTGTTTTATTAATAAGACATCGTTAATCATCAAATAGCTAACAAAAAAGCTTGTGTCGCAAACAACAAAGCTCTGGCGGTCTTTTAATGCTACGCGTTGTTTTGTTTTGAATGTTGGTCGATATTTTTCTTTGGATTCATATAAAAAATATCTTCTTGTATTAGGCCACATCCTTTGACATTTTTGAGTATACGGACACCAATTGGTGCCTTCAAGATTCCCTGTAACCAACTTATCGCTTTGCTTCATTCCATGATTTGCCAATATACTTCAATTCTACCAAATATATATTACATGATAATACCCTATGGCTGTACAAGAAGATGGAATTTTTCCCGTCAAAAAGAGACAAACATTGGCAAAGTTATAAGGAAGCGTCTTAATCACGTATTCTATCCTTTCTGAAACCATCATTAAGAGACGTGTGAATCAATTCTCTATTCAATTTTTAGCAACATACAGAAAATCCTCCATTGTCCGGTTTTTCGATTATCCGGATTGCCAAAATATATAAACATTTTTTTTAAGAATTCGCTGATTTCCTGATTTCTCACTATAATGGTGTGTGCCCATGCAGCAGGCTTCTCGCATTTTCTCATTGGGAAATCAAAGAACTCCGGATGTTTTAAAAACATCAAAAGTCTTCTGGTTGAATATTATCCAGGGCTGTGGAGTCTCGTGAAAAAAAGACGACTCTGACTCCGATTTCGACTCCAGCTTTAAAATAATTGACGACTCCGACTCCGAGGAAATTTTTCAATAATTTCATTTTATCTTATATATATGTATACCATCAGATCATTTTTATTCAGCCAAGCATGAAATGTTAACACTTTTGACTATTTTGTTCAAATACACATCATTAAATATATTTTTCAAAAAAAAATCGAGCCGCTCATTTTTCACGACTCCGACTCCGACTCCACAGCCCTGATGCTATCATCAGAAAAAAGCCTGAACGAAATACAGTTCTTTGCAGAAGTGAAAAAACATAAAAACTCATAAGTAAAAGAGAAAAAACATTATTTTTACTAGACAATGCACCGTCCCACCCATCTAAAGAATGTTTAAACCACGTCGGTAATACAACCGATAGATCAAGGTGTAATAGAAACATTTAAAAGCTTTTATATAAAACATTTGCTACGACGATTGTTGCTATCAGTCGAACATAATGAAGAAATAGTTATCAGCTTCCACAAGAAAATAAATTGAAAAGAGTGTTGATAAATGGCACCAGAGAGTTAGAACTCTTTAGATGTCATCTTTGAGAAAATCATTAGTTAGCTCCAAGAAAACAGTAGAAAGTGGTAAAGAACACATTGCAGAAGCAATAGCACTAATTTCAATTGGTTCTAGCGTTCTAGTGGTTAAATTGCGACGTGAAGGATCCTGGATTCCAAATTTTGAATGATGAAGGACAATCAAAGAGCATCTGCCTCAGAGGAACAAGATCGAGAATACAAATAAGAGGGAATTTCGAGGGAAGAGGTATTGTTCCTACACATTCTGAAGCTTTTCAGTGCTTAGATGCAGCCAAGAAGAGTGTAACTCAGAACAACTTACATATCTTAAAAATATTAGCGATTTGGCAGCATCAAAAAGAACAGCTAGCTGCTTTTAATTAAAATCAATAATCGAAGCGTTTAATCTGCCACTATACTAATAAATACTATTTCTTTAAAAGCATATATATTACCAAATCCATGGCACCTTAGCGTCAGTCGTATTGGTAGTCGAGAAGATTCAACACATATAATAATATGATTGTTTTCTACCGTGTGAGATAATAATTTGATCAACTAACACTATCACAAAACCACTTTTTATATGCTACTTACACTACTGTCAGTAAGTTTGTATACACAAAATGATGAGTCCAATACATATAAACCGAGTGGTTTGCTATAGTCAAACAAATATTGATACTTTAGTTTATTAGTGACACTTGTTACAAGCAGTTGTCTCAATTACTGTAAGTGTTGAACATAAAACCATTTCATTCCATTTTCAAAATATTTATTGATCTGACAAGATATTTAGCACACTACAGAATTTTTCTACGTTTGTTTAAGTATTGTCAATTCGTTTTCGTGTTCCATTTTCAGAATATTTATTGAACAGAAGAATATTTTATGTAAGATAATAATCGAACACAGTAGATTATTTTTGCTAGGTTTGCTATTTATTGTTCCAATTCAAAATTGTGCTCTATTTTTAAAATATTTTTAAACTGACGAATTCTTTATAAAGATACGTCTTATCGTACACAATAGGTTTTTTCATTACGTTTATTAAATTACTTTCAAAACATAGAAAGGTTCCATTTTTAATTTTTATATTTTAAAAAAAACAAAACAAAATGTTAATTATTTACAGTTGTATTCTTCTATTTTCTACGGCCGCAAAATGATTGGCTATAAGATTCGAAATATTCATGTAAGATTTTTATATGACGAAGTTTTTTGTACATGTAAAATGTTTATGGCGGTTCATCTAAATTAAATCAAATTAACTTAATACAAATAACATGGAGTACCCAACATTTTATATTATTACACCGAGAAAAAAATATATCTTAAATACAGTTCTTCCGTCAATATCACAATTTTACGTATATGTTTTACATATTTCATTGCGTGATGCCGAAATAGCTATCAATAATGTTATGATATAACAGAATTGTTTTTTCTACTTTTACAATGATTTTATTACATATTCAATCTTTATGTTTATTATTTTAAATTTACAAATAATTTATCAAGATAGTGCTTAACAAGTATAAAAATATAACAAATATGAAAAATCTATAGAATATATTGCTTTTTAGATACAAAAACAAATTATTATATAAATATACTGTGATAACAATCAAACAGCGTTTTCTCAAAGTAATACTATTTTTTCCCTTGTCTTCTCACAATATGGACTGCCTAGTTAGTGAATCTTAACAGTTATTTTATACAACAACTGCTTGTTACTAAGTTTCCAAGCCTCTATTTGTGAGTGTGCTTAGAGTGATAGGGCTAGGAAAAAACTAGTGCCAAGCTAATCGCTCTCACTACACTTTTTTTTAAAGATGGGAGGAGGAAATCTAAGACAAAACAGACATCCATGTCTTCGAACTGAGATTCATAATTCGAAACGGAATTCTTACCCATGAGCTTTGTAAACATTACCATAAACTTTGACCACTTGACCAAGGACTCCGACATATAATATCCATCGCGTAATTACTGTAAAGGCATATAAAATTGTCAAATATTAACAATTTTAATATGTAGTACTAAAGATTTTAAAAAAATATCTTGTATGTTGATGACGGCAATATGAAAGAAAAGAAGCTAAATTCTTAAATTTAAAACGCTCAATGAATTGGATTGGCACTGTAAAAAACGAGTTATGCTAATTTTCCTTGCGTAAAAAAAAAAAAAATATTCAATCTCGGTAATATGTACATATTTTGACTGCACATTTAATATACTATTTTTCCTCAAAACAACTATTACATTACAATTAAATTTATTAATTGTCAAAAAAATATTTTTTCAGAATCAAAAAAACAATATGGCAGATTCAATGTTTAAACTCACATACTTTAATATAAAGGGGTTGGCAGAACCTATAAGATACTTGTTTGCTTACGCTGACGTACCATTTGAAGATGAAAGAATCGCTAAAGCTGATTGGCCTGCTATAAAGGAATGTAAGTATTTTTCCAACATTTTCATAAACTAAAGAACATTAACTTATAATCAAACATCGTAAAATACGTTGTTTTAAGAGAGATGTTTGTGATTTGTGTACTTCAAAGATGGTGAGGATTTAATTGACAACTCCAAAGAACTAACAACAATCCGTTCGTTTACTTCGTTTTTTGGAATTGAAATATATGTTTTAAATATAATTGATGGTTTTGTTTGTTTGGTCATTTAGACCCAGTAGTGGACCACAACCTAATAATAGTTTGGAGACATACGAACGTTGACCTCTCAAGTTAAGTACTGATTAAATCATCAAATATTTAAAGTAAATATTTGAATCGAACGATTTTTTCACTCTCTTCTGTGCTTAACAAATATTTTTCGGTATTACTTTGATGTAACTATTTGTAAAAAAAATAAGTGTCTATCCTTATATTGTTCTGAAAATTGCGCAGTGCCGCAATATTATGCCACTATTAACTAGAGCAGGGGTTCTTAACCTATCGCGGTGTTGGGCGCACTTGAGATTTAAGAGAAAAGTGGCGGGCGCAGGCCTGATTTAAAAAAACCAGATTTACATACATAGTATTAAAAAGTTGTATATATGTATGAATTAATTTTATTATTTTTCTCTTAGCTGCTTTAAAATAACATGGATATGGTTATATTTTTCCAATTTCATTAAATAATTTTATTAAAATTGTATTTGATACATTGCCGGGGGCACAAGAAAGACTCCGCGGGAGCACGTGCGCCCGCGGACACGGGGTTAAGAACCCCTGAACTAGAGCATAGTTTCTCAACCTTTTTAAGCCTGTGGCCTTGGTCATAGTCAATAATATTTTTTTATATATTGTTTACTGATAATTTGTGTGAAACAATAATTCAAATAAACATTCAGTTCACGGTGATGAAATAATTATTTCTGCTCATAATTCAAGATTTTTTTTTCTTTTCCCAGCAAAACCTTTCCATAAGCTACCAGTAATGGAAGTTGACGGAAAAGTATTGACACAGTCTCACGCCATGGCCCGTTACGTCGGAAAACGTTTTGGTCTTGCCCCAAATGACGCATTTTTGGACGCCCAGCTTGAGTCCTTAGTGGACAACTTAAGAGACATGCAAACAAGTATTTTTTTGTGATTTAAAAAGAATTGTATTAAATAATTAAAACACTGATTGTTACTATTTCTACATTTAATTAATATTATCAGGACCATTACTAGCATTTTCAACTGACATTGATATTTTTACTAAACCGAGTAAAACTATAATGAGTGTATCAAACAATTTGAAATAAATATATGAAAGGAATTTACAGATAACGCTACAAATTATGAATAAGTGACACTAAATTGAATGTTAACCTTTAGAGGAGTGAATAGATTTATACAAACCTTACTTTAATGTACTGCCTTTCCTTAACATGACAATTTTGTGACTTTTTCCCAATGAATATATGTAATTCATACTTAGAGCATATATATGCTTACAAACGGACGCTCCTGTGTTGAGTTTAAAGTACTTTAATACTCATTTACAGACAAATGGCGCCGACGTACATGTACTTCCATACTCCTCTCAAGGTTATTCAAACAGGCAAAATGTTTAAAAAAAGTTTTACTCTCATCTTTGAATTCCTGACCATTTTAAACGAAGCTGTTTATATTTTTTTTCTAAATAATCTCAATATTGAAAAGTGATGTTTTTTAAGTCTTATATTCCTGACTTGAGATCTGTGGGTGTAGAAATATGCCCACCAAAGTAATCTACAAATCTGCATTAAATTTTGATATTATTCACTTTTTTTATTTGAATTTCTTGATTTGTTTTGCTTGTATAAAATCTGTTAATTTGTTTAAGATAAATTGTTTGTTGTAAAAAAATAACACAACATTACAGAACGTTTTTCATCTGCTATCTTTTCTCATCCGAAATGTCATTTAAAAACAAATAAGTATGGCAAAATAGGACAAACATTCTCCTGAGCTTTATTTACTTATATGGCTGTATGAAATACATATTATAATACATGACACTTTTTTTATCTTTCACAGAAATAAGAGAAGAGTTCACACGCAATTCCCCTGAATTTCAAAAAGAAATTGGAGAAACGGTAGTCTTCTTCTTCTCTCGATTTGAAGAGCTGGCTTCAAATGGATATTTCTATGGAACAAAGGTAACAACACTTGTATAATATTACGCAATTATCGTGACAGTAACTACGGGGCAATTTTCATAAATAAATTTAGTGTAGTAATTGTAGCTATATTCACTGTAGTTGTGGACCTTTAAATATTTACTCATCTTATCAAAAGTATGCCGTACAAAATAAATAAATTAAGAAAACTTTATACAAACACAATCTCGTCAAGTAGCATGTTGTAAAGCAGTGGCTGACAACCTTTTGTCAGATAGGATAAAAAAAACATTCATTTGGTAATTAGATTTTTACTATTTTCAAAAAAAAAAAAAAAAAATTTTATATGAATTTGCATTTGTTTGTGTAAATACAAAATTGTTTTATAAAAACAAACATATGGTATGATATTTTATTAGTGGTTTCCTTGACTTTGAATTCTTTTTATTTTTTTCAATATTTGGCAAATATGTAAATGACTAAATGTTTCTTGGCTGGTAATTAAAAATGTTGTAGTGGGTTACCGACGTGTAGTAGTTTGCTGATCACTGCTGTAAAACATATTCATCTCACTACAATCACTCTTATACATATTGGCATTTGACAGATCAACTATAAAAACAGTAGCAAAGCCGCAATTATTAAATTTAAGTTATACCAACCGTAAAAAAGAAATACGAAAATCAGCTTGAACTTAACAGACCATTTTAATTAGTGTCATGCCCCTAATAAATTTGTGAATACGTTGTTATTTTTTGTTGGGCATCTTATTTTTCAATAGCTAGCGTTTTCTGTTATATTTGTAAACAATAAATTAAAAATGACCCCCTCTTTTGTTTTCAGCCAAGTTGGGTTGATGTATACTTTGCTGGATTTACTGATACTCTTTCTGACTACATGCCAGACGCTCTCAAGCCGTACCCAAAACTGGTCGCACTGATAGAAAACGTCAGGAGTAAACCCAGTTTGGAGAACTATATTGCGAAGCGACCCACATATGATCCGAGGCATAGTAAACATACTTTTCGATGATTTATATGATTTATCAGCATACATATGTATAGGTTTTTAAGTGTTTAATATAGTATAATGAAAAAACATTAAAAATATTAAAACTTTCATTTTGTTTATCTTTTTTAAACCCAAATAAATCAAATGGTATTGTAATTTACAATTTACAATCAACATCAAACAATGTGTCAGAGGTCAATATTAGGGTACCCAACCCCGGAATCCCGTCCAATTCTGTAATCCCGAAATCCTGGGATTGCGACAGTATCAATTCCTGGATTTTAGAGTTGAAAAAATGAAGCACGGAGAACTAAAAAAATAATTTTGGGAAATCCGCAAATTTCTGGGTTTTTGAAATTTACTTGAAATTGTTTGAAAAATCCCAGGATTTCAAAATCGTTGGCCAAAAATTTTACTCAATCCCGAATCCCAATTTATAGGTACATTATTTATTAATTTTATGTTGAGTGCTCGATCCTGTAATCCCAGAATCACAAAAAGGGTCCGGAATTGGATACCCTAGTCAATATTACTTGTTTTCTATAATATAAATATAACTTTTACCCGATATAGTGTTTTTATGCATATTACATCGCTTACTTCTTTGTCTACCAAAGTCTTACAATAAAGAACAATGAAAGACATAAGCTTTGAATTTACTCTAATCTGTGAATCATCAAATTGTCTGAAAATTTGATGTTAAGAAATTGTATTTCTTCTCGCATTGTGACGAGACAAGCTAACATTTAATAAATGTTTAAATTGACCATTCTCTCAATTGGGTTGTGCCCCACTGATCGAGACTAATAAGGATAATTATTTAACGCTACTTGAAGTAAAAAAAGAATTGGAAGATGACTCATTCTCTCTAGTTTTAGTCCGTTTCTTAGAATACTACCGGATAAATAGTGATTTAGTTTTGAAGATGATGTTGCAATTTTTTACTTACAGTTGAGAAAAAATGAATAAATAATCATCAGTTTTTCAGCTAACTCATTGCTTTTATTGCACAATTGTTTATTTGTTCTTTATTTTTTTAAACACCCAAAGCAAGAGCAATCAAATACAATTTTAACTGAATTCAACTAGCCTTACATAATTTTGTTTATTATTTCAACATTACTACTTTACAGGAGATCGTAAAGAACGCATTTTAGTGTCTTGCTTTAAAGTTTTTTGAGATAAAAAAAATACTTTAAATTTTCTTGCATTGTTTGTGTTGAAATGCCTGAAAGTTGTTTTGTCTTTTAATAAAAAAATAACTAGGAAATATGATAATCAGTGATACACAGGCTTTTCAATTATAGGGCTCAATCATTTATTACATCACGGACTGCATCTCAAATCAAGGCATTGATAACATATTTTTTAATTGAACGACTGCATACCGGATATAAACAGAAATTCTTATTTCCACTGCGTTACTGCCTATAGTAAAAATTATCAAAACACAGCCTTTTGTCAAACATTTTGTCAAAAACCAACAAAAAAATAGCTGTAACCTTCAAAATAGTAGCTTTAAAACTATTATGACCTTCGCTGCAAAAAGTGATAATATAACGTTTGTTTTTCTTTGAGAATACTAACTGGATTTGATATTAAAATAAATAATAATTAATTTCTCACGGGCCAACATTTGAAACATTGTATTTGGTCTCTGAACAGCAGTAGGGCTTCCAATCCCGGAATTCCGACCATTTTTGAGATTCCGTAATCTCGGGATTGTCTTAATAATAATCTTGGGATTTCGGGATTCTCTGTAACACGTGAAAATTTGTTTAATCCGCTAAAAACATTGCGGTAAAGTCAATGGCAGTCGTAACTCTCTGATGGAATATAGCTCTCACGCTTCTGAATTATTATACAATCTCTCGATTTGCAACTTTATCTGAAAATGGACCTAAAAAAGATATTTTAGAATATCTCAAATTCTTTTTTTTCCATCGATCATTTCCGATATCAAAGAAAGGATCCAGGATTGGATGCCCTAGAAGCACCTGTCTTAATTAATTTAACACTCAGTTATTGAACGCTTGCTCCCTCAATGGGGGAAGCAAGAATGCTGACGGGGGACTTGGAGAATCTCGGACGAATCATGTGGTAAAAAAATTGAACGAGCAGTCATTGGATAATTATAACTTTATAAATTTCAATATTGAAACACACTTTTATTGCAATAACAATAAAACCACTGAAGTACCGGGATCCTGGTTTCAGTAATAGCGATATTGCCATCCCTAATTAAAAGTCTTCGGTGACATATTTTCTCAAACTGTAGTTTGATCAATTAAATTCGAGGAATAAATATAATTGTGAACTTAGTCCTAGCAATCAGGCCTGTCTGGGATCAAACCATAGGAAAATCAATGTCAGATTTTAAAATGTTTTAATTAATATTAAATTTAAGTCATTGAAAGTTTCTTCTCTTCGAGTTGAACTTGAGAAACTTCTAAAATTGCCATCAAGTTAAAGCCGTATGATTTGCAAATTTCAAATATGAATTAAAAATTATTCTACCTATATAATAGCGTGTATAATTATCAAAAGAAAAAAAATATATTTAAAGGAAACGAAGTTATAATTTGAAGACACTATTGATTTACTTCTACTTTTAAAGTATTTAAACAACCTTATAATTTCCAAGATTTAAAATGTTGTTTTACGCCATACAATAATATTAGTTATTTGAATATTCGAAATTCGGTCGAGCTCTCATAAATAATTCAAACAAGCGTAGAAGAGATTATTTTTTTCCCTTTAAAATATGTACAAAAATATTTTTTTAGCGTATTTATTACTGTACTAAAATAAGTTTTTTCCAGAGTAAGCCACTCAAGGCATAAATACTGATGTCAGATACTTAATTAAAACATTTTTTTGCATAGATATGAAAATTATACACTCTTACGGTTGACATTAAAAGTTCATTATTTTAGTTATAAATAAGGAAATGAATAACACTTAATTTTGATACTTTATTTAATTCTTCCGAAGGCAGGCAAACTTAATTTTTTTTCCTAATGTAAAATGGCGAATGGAGATTGTAATTTTTGACTCCTAATTTCTGGACTAGCCAATTCACTTTGTTGCCAAGCTCTTCCAAAAGCCCAACTTGTAAATACTGAAATATGATTCAGGATACCGATCACATCTTTTGGTAATGTTCAGACAGGAACAACGAACGGGAAAATTGCTTAACACGATACTACTATTAGTCAGTCATGCCGACTTGGTTGCATCTAAGGCCAATCATAAGGCCTTCAAGGAATTCACCACGTCTTATGGAAAGAGAATGGAACCCAATGCATAAAAGCTTTTTACTTTATTTATCACTCTGCACACTGTAGTGCATGCAACCAAGTCTTAAGTAATTTCTTCTCAGGATATTCCTGGCAAAATGTAAGATGAGTGTGAAGCCGTAATGGATGGTGGTGGTTACAAAGTTGAGTGCCCTAAGCAGTTAATATTTTTTTTTCGAATTACGAACGTTTTATAAGAACATTTTTAGCCTCAGACCAAACCTCGATCTGACTGACACGTGTGTACTAAACAATTTCCCAATCACAAGGCCGCGACTAATGATTATTTGGTTCGCCGTTACTAAAAAGAATTTACATATGTATGGAAATTGATATATAATTATAGCACTGTTTTGAAACGACCTGTTTTATTAATAAGACATCGTGAATCATCAAAAAGCTAACACAAAAAGCATCTGTCGTCAACAACAAAGCTCTGGCGGTCTTTAATGCTACGCGTTGTTTTGTTTTGAATGTTGGTCGATGATTTTGTTTGGTTAAATTTTTAAAAAATGTTATCATCCTATCTTAGGTCACATCCTTTGAAATTTTTGAGTATACGGACACCACTAGGTGCCTTCAAGATTCCCTGTCACCAACTTATCGGTTTGCTTCATTTCATGACATGCCAATTAGGGTATCCAATCCCGGGATCCCGGATTCCGAAACCCGGGGATCCCGTCCAATTCTGTAATTCCGAAATCCTGGGATTACAAATTTTCAAAAAAAAGAGAAAAACCTTGGACTAGATAGTAATATTTTTTAATGTCATATTATATGACATTATATAAAGCAAGTATTTACTTTGAAATGTATTATTTACTGCGCGCGCGCGCACGACCACGCCTTCATCTACTAGTCTTAACTCTACCGCCAGGATTTCAATTTTGCACGTTTTTTCTCTTTTCGAAAACGGGACATGAAGCTGTGGTTGAAGACAATGAGACACGCCGCCTGAAAACGAGACGTCTAGTTACATTAGTTATACTGTATCCTAATTGAGCACCTCAACGGGAATTGTTGGTTTGAGCCTATTTTAGAAGAATAAATGATATGATAATGCTTGTAATTATATTATCATTATCGTTTTCAGATGCGCATATAGAGAAATGAAATATTTCATACGTTGACGCCTTTAGATATAAATTCATAAACCGTTTGAAAAATCAATACATAAACGTATTAGGTATATGTATGTATACATATAATGTGAGCCATTTGGCTGCGTATTCCAGTAGGAGAAATATCCAAGATAATTTATTTTACCATCATCAATTTGCTAACGAAAATTCTGGATTGTCTCCATTATCAGATAGATATATTAATATTACGTTTATAGTCAATTTAGAAACAACATAAAAATTAACTATGACCTAAACAATGCTCCAAATTGAAGCAATATTAGAGGAATAGTGTCGTTGTGAGTCTACTGGTAAGTGTCTAATTATTAATTAGCACAAATTAAAATGTTAGTGTACAAAGTGTGAAATGTTTATTTATAGCCCGAGTAACAAAATTGTACAACGATTTACAGACTAAACAAAAAATTGAACTATAACAAAACAGAAAAATATTTTCTTAAGGTAAAATGTTTTATATTATTTTCGTGACTTAAAATGGAATATTCATTAAAATGAAGACGAAAATTAGCATGGGTAGCGTACCAATGTTTTAATATCTTCGATAGATTCGGCGGTAACTTTGTAGAAGTTCATTTTTAATATAAAATTAAATTTGAGAACTGTGTTATTCTACATGTTTATGACACGTGTTTCGTGCTTCTTTCATCAGATCATCGTATCGCTTACAAAAACTTAAAATTGATTCAATCTAATGTTATAAATTACAAAATAAAAGTTGGGGCTTGTTCTTTTTTGCTGGACGCAGGGACGAGGCAGGACACAAACTTTGATAGAAGTAATTATAAACTAATTACTTTCATTGTGTGTGGTAAATCCCAACCTATCTTATTTAAAATGTTTCACTTTTTTCGTTTCGGCATTTAAACATTGAAATATGTGTCACAGATTGTAACACACGAGTGGAAATACAAAGTTATCAAATTTAATTTTATATCTCAGGTTATTTTAGTTTTTTTTTAATAGTCATGTCTTTATGACGCCATAGTCAAGAGTGAACCTTTCTCACTCCAATGTCAAATTGCTGAGCATCAGTAATCCTACGACTTGCGACACTCCGTCAATGTAAGATCTTCGATAAGGTATAGGTAAAACTATTGGAGGTAAGACAGGACTAGTGGTTAACTAATGACTCTTTGTACTTTACGCTATTTTATAATTATAAGAGTGCGAGGGGATTTTTAGCTATTACAGATACCCTTTATCTTCGAACAGAAATTGATAAATCGATTGAAATAATCTGTTCAAACTGATGCTTGAGCCCGTGAGATCGTTGACCACTGCGCTATTGACCCAATAAATATAGTCTATAATATGAGCCCTCGAGAAGTGACGTGAGCCATGTAGTAAGATAATATAACTTTTAAATACATCAGGTATTTACTGGGTGCTTTGGTGGATTGCGTATTTGTATTTCATATAGATAACACTATCGTAGTGTGTATTAACTGAGCTCACTTAACTTTTACGATACTTAAAGAGTGAATATTAAAATGCATCTATTTTTTTCCTAATGTTTGCTTCTCAGGGACTCATATTTGCAATAATAAAGGCTTATGTTATATAGCTCGCCATATCCATAGAGCTTATTAAGTTCATCAAAGCCAAAAATATTCAAAAAATCATTAAATTTAAGCTTAAATACTAATTCTAGTTTCTGAGAGTTCTTGAAACTCAGCGATTAGGTATCTGATAAAAATAGTGTTGACTATATCACGGCTTCTCAACCGGGGGCCACGGGAAAATCCATTAATTCCCAGGTACTTAAAATCGGGCAGCGACAAAAAAAAAAATTCCCGGAACATGTACATAGCTAAAAAAATGTCTGACATCGCTTCATTTTGGGAGTTCCTGAATAAAATTTTGAAATATGCCAGCGAGCAAAATTTTCAAAGAATTTGATTTTTTTGTGTATCTTTCAATTTCTCATTTTTTCCCCTGTCATCAATCACGAAATTACTGTGTCCACGAGTCTCAAAAAAAATATTCATAAATGAAAAAACGGGTACAGGGGCCACGGAAAAATATGAGACTCAAAAGGTGCAACGAGTCCGAAAATGTTGAAAAACTATGAACTGTATTACCAAAAAAATATTTAAAAACAAACTCGAATGCCGTAATGGGACGAACTGTTACAGTTGCATCGATTTTATTTCATCAGAATAGGTAATCATCATGGAGAAGTGTTGCGCAACATCATACAGGAATTTTCGGATGGCTACTTATTCAAAATGACGTGGCGGCAACATAGCGTGACCACTGACAGCTCATTAAAGAGGCATCGAGAACCACTGGAATGTGGTTTTTTTATTATTACTCAGCGATTATAAATCATATTTCTATAACAAAGAAAATGATCGTACAAGTGGTTTCTCATAATTTTTATCAGCACATTTGCATTAAACTACGTATTTTTCTAATTCTTTAACCATTATCGCTTTCTATGTTAAGCGTATGGCCGACACGCGGTACCTACATACATATTTTCCTGTCTCCCACCAATTGCTTTGCTTCCTTCTATGACGTGCCATCATCCTTCCGTCGGGTACTATCCTTCCGTCGATAGTACCCGACGGTCGTAAAGGAAGCTGGAATCCTCCCGTTCGAAAGAAGAGGCAGGCAGGTGTTTAACTCAAAGATTTAACAGTCAATTTTTATTTTAAATAGATAAAATATTTTAACATATATTTTAGAACAATATTCTTCGACCCCTTACCAAAAAAATATATCGACTTTTGGAAGTGTTTAATTTTGGTTGATTAAAAACATATATGAAAAGTTGTAAAATTGTGTCACATTAAAATATAAATACAACTTGCATTTTAAACGAAAAAGAACTTTATGTGAATAGTCTACAATGGTCTGTCATGAGTTATGACCCCACGATACTAAAAATAGTCTAGAATAAAGATTTTGATCCCAGGAAATCTATAAACATTAAATATAATTCCTACATTGCATAGTGGTAAATGATTTTTTAAAAAAGTAGTAAAAAATTACCATCCCGGGAATTCTTGGATCACGTGAAAAAATGGAACGGAAAAGTAATCGCTGAATAAAACTCATAAATTGTTCGTTGAATGTTTAATTTGGTATAAAGGTTTTTAAAAAAACATCTCACATACCAATTGTTTTATAAAACTGATATACATTATATTACATAATGGCAGGACAATGTTTTGATCTCTCTGGTAACCAAAGAGACGCATTTCCAGCAAACTCACTTCGTTTTCATTTTGTTAGGCTTAGTTCAGTCAGTTTTGTTTGCTCGCTGCAGTTGGTTGGTATAATATCGCCTTGCCGGTAAGTTTTTTTAAAACTTTTAACTTACATTGCAAATATTAAATAACACTATCGTATTTCTACGGTTAACTAAATCAATTTTAGTTAAGCCCTTAAAAGCTTAGTGCAGCTTTGAATTCTGAACGCGCCTTAAGTAAATATAAATAGTTTCAATAGGTCAAAAAAATAATTTGACAAAAATAATCTGCTTGTCTTATTAATAATAATTTATTATTATTATTATTTTAAGCACATTAGTGCATGGTTCAAAATCAGTCCCGTGCAGTTCTGCTCGAGCCATGAATGTGAGGGGTAGACTCCTTTTTTCTGTCGATAGCGTTGTGGAAGGCGGCCATTAAACATTGGCTGCATATACACAACGGATGGTGGTGGGAAACCAACTTGCTTGTCTTATTAGATTCTTTTAACGTACTTTTCAAGTTGTCAAAAGATCAACAGTAAATTTTTTGAATGACGATGTAAGAGTTTTAAATTAATGAGCATTTTTCAAATTTAATATTTATCAACTTACATATATGCTAGCGATTATTTCTAGTACCCAATTAATAAGGCACTGCTCTTTGATGAGTATTTTTATATCTAACGTTTGCAGACATATTAGTAATAATAACTCAATTAGTAATACACCAATCAACCAGGAATCAAATTAATAAATCACCCTAAAATTCATAAAATATTAATTACACTTTACTCCCGTCAATTGATAACAAAACGTATGAATTTCAAAGTAACAATTAATTTTGATTAAAAAAATAATTGTTACTTTGAAGTTCTTACTTTGAGTCTAATTGACGTAATTTAACTCTACTTAGTATAACTACAAATGGAACTATTTGACTTTAAGAATTATCCCGATTCACCCAAGAAAATTGTACATGAAATTTCTCTTGCCAGAATGAATATTAATTTTAACTCTCGGGGTTCGGAGACTAGAAAAATACTTCTCTGCCGATGGGGGTCGTTTAGGGACCCCAGTGGTTTCCTCATTATTGCCCTTATTCTTATGAATTTCAAAAAAAAAAAAAGTCTAAGGGCTTTAAAATATCTCTCTGCATCATTCCTCATACATTTTTTTATAAAAATCCGTGGTTTTTTAATAAATAATCATATTTTATGTTTCGCGTAAAAAAGACGTCTTTCCAGTACAAATATGTATTTGCAACTGACGCGTTCAGCCTAGTTATCTTACGAACGATCGCCGATAAGCAGGCGCTTATCTCGTTATCGCATCGCGTTTTCGCGTATTTATATAAACTACAAAAGGTCCAAAAAACTATGATATAAAAATACCTTAATTATAAACATTGTATCACCCATATTAATATAGATATTTAAGAAAATGTGGGTTTTGGGGTCGCATTTATTGAGCTTAGAACCGGAAAAGTTAAAGATGTTTTTAAAAACTTGCTGTTCTTTATTAATTTTTAAACTCTTATTTTTAGTAGTATTTTAACAGTTTAATCAAAATATATGGTCTACAGTTCAAAATAGATATTTTTTAACAATTCAATTTTGTAATCTTAAAAAAAATATGTTACTGTTATACTTTTATGTGTGCCATTTTGTTTAAATATTACCAGACTGTTATTAAAATAAATTAACATATTAAAAACATATTTAGGTAAATGTATTTCTAAGTCAAATTTACTTCGTTTAACTGCGGCATTTTAAATTACATTTATTTTACCTTAAGGTTTATAAAAATATTTTATTCGTATACGTTTTAATGTTTATTTATGTATTTAGATCTGAATAAATAACACAAAATAAAAGATAACTATTAACCAAATATATATATATATTTTTAAAAATCAGTACGCACAGTATCGAAATATAGTTTATTTCAGTACTTTAACCAAACTGATAATAAAGACGTCTATAAAATTATCAGTTAGTGGTCCTTTATTTCCATATTATTCTCTTTAATTAAATTAATGCATTTTATATTTCCAAAACGTATCACACATTAATTAACACTTACGGTTACTTAAAGAAAATAGTTGTTCTTTTTAGGCACGATAATTATATTGAATTAAATAATTAAACATTTTTTAACTCAGACCTTAAGCGTTTGACAAACTAATCTAAATTTTTAGCTATTCATAAAATTAAAAATAGCAAATCGTTCCCATTCAGATAACGTATATCTTAAATGTCTATTTCAATTCAAAACAATAATTCCCAATTTCAAAACATTATTAGAATAAAATAGGACCAGATTTTTTTACGAGTAAGGAAATTTTAGTTCTTATCGATAATACAAAAAATAGTACAGCAGATAAACATTTGCTGAATTGTTTTATATTTTAAAACGTGTTTTATTGTCACAATTTCCGATACTGTTAACACAATAAATTAAATATATATATATAAATGTTGTAATATTGTAAACGATATATTAATAATTATATAAAATAAAATACATTTATAAATCTTAGCTAGTGCTGGAGCTGTAAATTTTACAGAGTGTATTTGCCATACGGTAACGCATTTTTTCTACAAAATTGTATTCCATATTTTTAGCCAGTTACAAATTTTGGTAGTGTACTTAACCATACCGTGGCTTAGAAAAAAGAAAGTGAACTTAGACCAGTGGTTTCCAAACTTTATGTTATTACGCCTCCCTTTGGAAAAAAAATAACTTTGCAATAGCCAAAGAGATACATACAACGTGCTTACAATATTATTTATAGAAATGTATTTTACTTTTTGTTTAACAGTAGCATATTTTGATTTAAACAAATGATATGCAATATTTCTATAAAAACAACTGAGGGTATACCCCGTATACCCTGTATATACCTAGACTTTATTGTAGCCATATATGCTTTCAATCTCGGAAAACCGCCCGTCGATAAGGTTGGTTAGTTATCCATATGATTTATAATTAAAGCGATTAGGATTGTAAAATAATAGGAACTTTTATTTTGAAAAAATGCAGATCAGCTTGATTAAGTAATTTTATTGATTGCAGTTTTCAATAAAACTCTTCTAAAATGGTCGACTCTGAATACAAATTCACTTATTTCAACTTGAGGGGGCTCGCAGAGGGAATCAGGTTGATCTTTGCTTACGCTGATGTCGAATATGATGACAACCGAATTGAAAAGGTTAACTGGCCTGCGTTAAAAGAATGTGAGTAAATAAATTCAGGAAATAAAAAAGACACTAATTATTTAAAAAATAAAACAAAAAAAGTAAGTGTGCAGAAATGTTCAATGTGCCACATAAAACATTTCTGTATATATTATTTTTTCACGCTTTTCTGGTACTTGTGCCTTTTTTATTTCTTATTTATATTGAAATATAAAACTCATTTAACAATCTTTATAAAAAAATAGCACATTATTTTCAGATTTTTGTTCTTTACTGTGGGTTGCCCTTACAGCTGAACAGACTTGTGTAAATAAATAATTTAATTTAATTATGTTTTACTATACAAAAGAATTTTTCAAATAATAATTAACCGAAAGTGAGCAATTTATTTTTTTAACTAGTAATTTTAATTAACTCACTTAACTTTTAGTTAACTTTTAAAAAAAATACAATCATAAGTATTTTTTTTACATCAAATTAAGTTAGTCAAATGGTACATGATTATTTTAATGACATTATGTAATCGAAATTAGTTTGCTCAAAACACCTTTATGTCATAATTGCATAAAATTAATATGGGCCGTGTCTCAAAATATGACGACAATTGTTTTACTTTATAAAAATGAAAAGATTGCTCAATTTTATTGAGAACTAAAATTTAATACACACAATATAATATGTAAACCTATAACGTAAAGTTTTCTTTGGATTTTTTTATTAATATTATTATAGATGATATTTACTACCATACATGTTTTTAGCTCAACCCTTTCATAAGTTACCAGTCCTGGAAGTTGACGGTAAGGTGTTGACACAGTCAGTTGCCATAGCTCGTTTTGTCGGTAAACGGTTTGGACTTTCTATTGAAGACCCTTTCAAAGAAGCATTGCTTGAAGCTGTGGTTGATAGTCTGAGAGACTTACAAACAAGTAAGCTACCTAACTTAAATTGACATTTATTAAAAAACAAGCCAATGGAATATAATGGACTTAGAATATGTTGCCACTTTTGAATGTTAAATTTATTTTGCTGGCAAATCATGAAAAACAAAACACCCACATTTTCCAAATGAGTTCTGAAAATCCTGTTCAAAAATCTTTTTTCATTTTTGCTATAGTTCAGATTTCTAGACTAAATGTGCAGTGGCGGATTATTCTATAAGCGCATGAGGCGCTCGCTTGGGGCCTCTGAATTTTAGGGGACTCAAAAATAGTTTATATTATATTACCCATATATATTTTGTTCCGATTTTTATAAATTTTACATGAATTTTTTTGACGTCTTTGTGTTATCTTAAAAAGAGGGACTCCAAATTTTTTTGCGCCTGGGGCCTCTCTTGTGCTTAATCCGCCACTGTAAATGTGTACTATAAGCTGACATTGTCGCCATTTTTTCATTAAACCTTGTAATGATACTTATGTTATTTTAACAATCAGAAGAGCTTGTTTGCAGAATAAATGCATTCTTATCGCGATAAACTGAATTTAAAGATATGTTGATGGATTCTCAGTTTTTCTTATCTCTTATAATATTTATCAAAAGATAAGCTTTATTACAAAAGATAAATTTATTTAAGTATCACTTGTAGAAAACAAAATTGCGTGTTACAAGTTTATTAAAGTGTTTATTCAATATGATTATTTATTTTAACTTAATTTACAGAGTATGAAATATGTTGCAAAAATAAGTTACTCATAATATAGTCTTTATTGAAAAAATCAACTGTTACTATGTCAGAAATAGCAGGGGTTTTGTTCGAAAAACGGTTCTTACGTAACACTTTGGTTCATTGCATGTTATGGTAAAATTCAGATGTTAACTAAAACCGTATTTCAAACTAAAATCACAGATGCAATCAAAAGCTTGTTTTATCAAAGATCTTTATTTTCGGTTCATTTAGTTATAAATAAAATACATTAAAACACGTTTTACTGAAGGTGACAATAAAGCATGAAACCATTATACAAGAAACTCTGTACACGTTGATAATAATTTATGTCACCTTTAAGCATAATAGTTTTGAAAGTGTTTTTTTTTAATAGAGACATTAAACAACAGAAAGTTGGCTAATAAAAATTATAAAAAATCTTATTCTAAAAAAAAACTTTTTTAACTACAAAAATCGTTTTCTTACCAATTTTATTGTATACTCGTCCATTTCCCAGCATGAAATTGATTATGGTTGTGACTTTATTTAATTTGAAACAAAATAAAAGAAGATGAGCTATCATTGAATTGTGAAAAATATCATTATTTATGAATCTTCTTTTTAAGAATAAATAACTCTTCAAACACGTTGTATAATAATTTAATGAAAAAGTTATTTATTTTTATTAACTTTAATACAATAATCTTATTTCTACTTTATTGGTCAATGTACACTGTTAAGACAATTTAAGCATACTATTTTAGAAAAGAAGAAGACTATGTATACGATATTTTGATTTTGAAAGGAAAAATAAATCAATCGATTGGTATTTTATTTTGAATTAATTTTTACAGAGCTTAGAGAAGAATATACGCTGAAGACTCCTGAAGCAAAAAGGGAATGTGACGAAGCAATTGAATTTATCTTCTCCAGGTTGAATGACAATGCTAATGATGGATTTTTCTTCGCATCTGAGGTGATTTATGTATTTTGTAAATCAATAGTTTTTAGCACAACAATATATTCATAAATAGTAACTGTGTTTGTCAAACATCCCAATTGATATACTGACTACATTCATGCAAATACTGATTGTATAGGCTGAATTTTATACTATATATTTATTGATTTGGCATTTACTTGGTAGAACACCATTTTAATAGGGTAAAAATATTAAGGTATTTCAGTTCTACAGTTTTTTCTAGTTCTTTTTTCTAGTTCTTTACTAGTTCTGAAATAGTTCTGACGATGGCGAAAGCCGAAATAGCTATCAACATGTAACATATAAAAAACTGTAGAACTGAAATACCTTGACATTTTTACCTTATTTGAATTTTATACGCTTAAATAATTATCTACTATTTTTGGGGGGCATATTCTGAAGAATTCAGAAACGAATACGTGAGGAACTGAATTTTAAATTTTATAATTCAACGTTATAACGATTTTTCTTATTAATAGATGTCACTGTATCTACAACTGAAACTAATCATTTATCTTTAAGATCATTAAGTGAAACAACATCGTCATTACCATTGTTTAATGTTATTACTTTCAATTCTTCCTGAAAAGACATTATATTATGTTTTTATAAAAATTTGTTTTATTTTTATAAAACATAATATTTTTTTATTGAATAATCAAAACAAATTTACGATTAATTATTATTAAAAAATAAAACTTTGTTATTTTACCAACAAATTTATTGAGTATAGAAATTTAAAATGTTTTTCAAAATTTTCCAGGATACTTATATTAAGGTTCTAAGTGTACGGCAGAGTTTTATTATAAAAATAGTGTGTTTATTGAGCACTTTTCGTGAATATAATCGAGTACTGTAAATTTTATTACAACTAGCGTGTCAACCGTCGGATTTTTATAGGGCACCTCTGATTAAAACAGTTTCAGTGTGTGATTGATTGTATTTTATTTCTCGTCGTAAATTTTTTATGTACCCATTACAATTCTAAGTTTTATTTAGTTAGTACATGTAAATATTCAGCGTAACAATAAAAGGTTAATATGTAATGAAAGCAGCACACCCATAAAAAACAGTTAAAATTCAACATAAAAAATATTTCGGTTTAATAAAAAAAAACGTTCACTTGCTACTTAGTTAAAAGGAAAATATTTTATTGAGCGACACAAATTGATTCAACATCAATAAAAACTCACCCGTCTCTATTGATTATCATTTCTTAATTTATTGCGTCATTGAGTTGCAAAAACCACTTTGGACGCTTTTTCAAAATTTGAGTAAGTGACAAGAAAACTACTGTGCATACATACATACATACCAGACATTAAATTAAATATTTTTTGGCGCTGTCTTTATGTGTATCAAAAATTTGAGAATGTTTTGAAACTCAGTACTCAAACCGTATTTTTTTTGCAAATGTCTTCTTGACAATTTTTAAAATGATTTCTTCAGCAAATATGACGGGAATTTGAAGCTATCCGCCATACAAGACATAATTTAATTAAACTAACGAAAAATATAACGTTGACAGGTCATTTTCATTTTTAAAAAAATCGCTTTTGAAACTCATTATAGACCGGAAATTATATCTGAGAATCTGAATTTCGTATAACTGATATTTTTTTCGTATACCACTTAAAAGTTAAAGCTTTTCCGATATTTTCAAATTATTTCCTTTTCTGTAATTCGGTTTGAATTATGTCGTCGTACGAGTGTATAAAACTCAGCGGTTTGCTACGCATTTAAATTTTCTCATTCATATAACTTAAAACCGGGTCAAACCAAATTACAACTTCACGGTCAAAATGACAAAAAAAAACACAAACCATATAAGTCGAATTATTAAATAGTCAACTCTTATTGCGGAATTAACAAAAACAAAAACAAGCAAATTCAAATCGATATTCCTAGTATTTTATGTTATTACCTGTTGTTATATAAAATAATTTTAACAAGCTATATGTTCAAATAGTCGAATTTTTTCAGATACTTATTGTGAATTCAATTGATACCATTAAAATTTAGTAAACTTATTTGACATTTACCAAGAAGAACTTTATTTTTAAAATCTATATTGAGAATTATTTAGCTACATGCGCATTTAAATGTATATATTCAGCTAATTCGACATTTCAGTCTCACCATCTTTAGCACTGTAAATTTACTAAATTCTTTCTAGTTTTCACTCACTTTACCCTCCATGTTATTTGACAGCATGATTATATTTTTCCACAAGTATTCTTTTTGAATCAGTTGTAACCAGGGTTTATTATAAAGATTGGGCATACTTAATATTTTTAGTTATAGTATTTTGTACTATGAACTAGATAGCAAGTTTGTTAACATACGAATACAATTTGGTATTCATTACTCTGATATTAATTGTTTTAATCAGTGTGCTGGTTTTTTTACAGCCTACTTGGATCGACATCTATTTCACCGGTATGACAGAAACCATCTCCATATTCAGGCCTGATTTACTAACACCTTATCCGAATCTTGCCGGGATTGTTGAAAAAATCAAGAGCAAAGATAGTGTACAAAAATATATCGAGAAACGACCTGTCACCGAGATGTAGGCGCCTTGACGACATGCAAATTGCACAACCTTAGATGTCATTTATTTTATCCAGTTTGATATCTAAATCTACATCGTATATTAGATAAGATTATAAACACACCTTTATTATACTTATATTAGTAATTATTAAGTCAATGTAACAATCTAATTAATGAAATGAAAAAAGATTCAGGTAAATATTAAACATATGATTGTTATTATTTGAATATAATATACTGAGTTGTTGAAATAGGTTGTATCAAATTGTACAGTGTTATTGATATTCAATATAAGCAGTGATAATCAATGTATGATAGATAATATACGTACAAACAACAGAAATTCAAGACATGTCAAAATTTAGATATGTTTTGTTTTTCAAACGTTTATTTACGTCAAATTTTTAATTGTCCTAAATATAATATATAAGTATTTGATTTCAAATGAACAAAATAAGACAAACTAATTAACAAAGATCCTCAAAGTGTTTTTATTATTTATTAAAATATAATTAAATACTCATCTAAGCGAAATACGCAAAGAAACATTAAACTTAAAAATACATATTTATTATTATAAAATATTTATGAAACATATTTTTTATGTAACATTTACGTGAGTTTTTTTTTCATATCTTTAAATTAGCATTGCAGTATATTTTGAAACGAAACAAAAGCTTTTAAATTCAAATTACTGCTATTTGACACCAAATGAAAACACGCTGCATAAGTATTTTTTTTAATTTTTCAGGCTATTTTTAATTTTTATAATAATATAAATGTTCGCGTATTTTTAAAAAATGTTATGTTATTATTGTCACTGTTTTACTAGTTACAAAAATATGATAAATAAATTTTATTTTTAATGCGCATTATTCAAAAAAAATGTTTTATTACTTCCAACTTTTTCCTAACCTTATTATTCAACGGGCCACCCATATGCAGTATAATTGATATTAATGATAGAGCTATCAGAAATATTCAAGAATAATCAAAATTTAAATGCCTTTGAAAAATTGGTCAGCTATATTATTTCATGAAAAAACACTGGCAGATTACCTAAATTGATAAGAACATTAATTAAAAATACATTTTTCACATAATTCTGACGTGTCGGACAGAAAATTCAATACAGAACAATTACCACTACATGCGTGGAATTTTTAAAAAAAGTTATACAAAATATTATTCAAATATAAAATAAATTTTGTTCATTGTTCTCATTGTGGAGTTTATTGACCCCTTATGGAACTTATTTCAACAAAAGTTATTTACGAAAACTGCATGTTGTTCAGAGCCAAACCACTTTTGTTTGAAATGAGTAGAGATAGAAGAGCGGGACTAAGAACGGACAAGTCGTTATCTAATCACCGATTACGAGCCTTATTTTTAGAACAAATACGGACATCAAAAATATCCATGACTCCGAAAACAAATGAATAATATTCGCAAAAAAATATTTTTTTATTTTGTTTCGAAAACTATGGAAAATATTACTTAGAGATACCTACACTAGTAGGCCATGTGCTCCACATTTGAAACGGACAAGAATTGAAAAAAGCACTGTAAAAACTATACACAAATTATATTCGAATAATCCAAAAACACAGCCGAATATTTTCTCATATTTCTCATAAAAAATCTTTCGCTGTTCGATTTAATAAAAAACCGATGACAGAACTAAACTTGAACTGCACTGCTCTGCGTTTGTTTGGTGCTGAGGAACACCACCCAAAATCACACATGTGATATGCAGTGGTGTAGTGGGGCCAGGTCGGTGATCTGGCACCTGAAAATGAGGAAGGCGCCCTGTCCCTTTTTTGACTTGTAACTAATTTTCAAGTACATACATATATTTAAAATCGTTTTTTTATTGATTAAATTGTTAAAACTTGTGTTTTTTGTTAACTTCGGACGGATATAAAAAAAAAACAAAAAAAGGGAAGAAATCAATGACCGACCTGGTACCTATTCATTTACCACTACACCACTGGTTATATGCGCGATCGAGAGGTGAAGTGAGCCAACTAGTTAAACGGTAAAACTTTTGTCTTGGACCTTTAGTTACTAACACGTCTTTACTTGGTGTTTTGCAGGATTTCATATTTTATTATACAGATTAACAAACACTATTGGAATGTTTTTTATCTGAGGTTAGTTCAATTTTACGACACTTTAAGAGATGTAGAATAATTATATTAAAATACCACTTGGTTCACTTCGCCTCTAATGGGCCCATATTATAATGTACTTATAAAAGCAAAAATATTATCGTGGCGTTGACATTCTGCTACTAAAATTATAAGATCAATTATGCAATTATACTTGATTTTTTTTATTATGTGAATTATTATAGAAGGGTACACTTTATTTTTGAAAAATATTGTCATTGCTTAGATTTTATCTCTACGGCCCTAATCTTTCCGGGGTCCGAACTTCCCTGAACGTCCATTTGTGTAAATCATACAATTCAATCATCACGCGAAGAAAAATAACGCACGCGTTAACCCAACAACAGATCGAGAACCTCTGATATCAATGATGACTGTAATAAACATTATAGTTATTATTAGAAAAAATCTGAAAATTTATGTAATCAGGCAAATAATGTTATACTTATTTCAGTATTTTCTCCTAAACAAAAGTTGTATTATATTTATATATAGAGGCGTAACTAGTTTTTTCATTAGTCCGCATTGCGGAATTGTTCTAACTTGACACAGACATAGCCAAAAAATATAATATATTTATTCTTAAATACGTTTCTGAAACTTTGCTCAAAAATACATGTAAAAACATAGTTTAGTATTCAAGCCTTCTAAGAGACAAGAACTTTAGTCTTTTTTTTAATAAATTCAATGTAACACTTTTCGCCATAACAACAGTTTTATCAATCTTTGCATGTTTTGGAGATATCTACGTTTGCTTCTTCACCGATTCGAAAATTTATTTATTCATAGGTTTCTTTGATAGATTTATGGCGGTTTTGTTTTTCATAAACTTAATCAAGTTTTCTGTAAGAAGATTCTAAAAAAAATCTCATTTTATTTCGTTCTAGAAAACGTGATGTAAATATCTTATAATATTATATATATAAATATTACGACATAAATTAAGACCAGAGTAAGCGTGCTAGTCAATTTTTTATTATATTGACCGTAGTTAAGTCTGAAAAACATATTTGAAAATATAAATATTCTCCCTTTCAAGAAGTTATTTAAGCTAGGACTCACTGTAAGTCTACATATCAATTTCTTGCCATGGAGGGGTAAAGAAATTAAGATGGACATACGAAACGATAGTGGTTATAATATTGCTAGACCCATAGAAATGAAAACATATATCCAAGTTTAACACTTCCTATGTGTATCCACCCACTGAGTCACGGCCGACATCTAGAACGCAATAATGGTCAAGAAAATAAACCAATTAACATCTCACGTTCTTGGCCTGATATAGAGCTGCACATGAACTATCTTTTGATCATATAGTATAGTGCTTAAAAAAGATATGCATAGAAATAAAATGTGTCTTTCTCAGCCATTTAGTTCAAGTGATATTAAGTATCCCGTGTATCCGTATACTGAGAATCTGCTGTGACCAGTGGCGTATTAAGCATATGGGAGGCCCCAGGCGCAATAAAATTTGGAAGCCCTGTTTTTCGGATAGCATAAAAACGTCAGAAAATTTTAAGTAAAATAGTAAAAATATATATAAAAATCTAAACAAAAAGTATATTACTTATAATATATAAGCTATTTTTGAGGGCCCTAAGATTACGAGACCCCAAGCGCGCGCCTCATTTGCTTATATAATATGATAATCCGCCACTGGCTGTGACGGTGGAGTTTTATCTTCTCCGCAATTAAATTGATAAATAAATGTGTATAATATTATATATAAATAATATATTAATGTTTACAGGGACTCAACCCCTCGACCTTACAGGGTGTACATATATATACGAGGTCAGTATTTTATTAATCAAAGAGAAAATTTTACCGGGATTTCGGTCAATCTAATGAAATACACCCTCAAAAAGATGACATAAAAACACGTTTTTATGAAATGAAAAATGTTAATATTATTATCATATCCGCATTCATCAAATCCATTTCATGTCATTCCGATTCGATTCGATTGATACGTATTTCTATTTACCATTAAATTTTTCCATTAGATATTATCAAATATTGACGACAAATCAATCATTGTAATTATTTATTTTCCGGTCATCTTGCGGCAGACAGAAACAGTATTTATGCATAATTTATTTTCACAAATTTACACTAGATGTCATAAGTAGTATACGCGAGTAATACAATTGACATTCTCGTCACCCTCAAGAAAAATGAGCGGGCACATATTGGTCTAATTCGTGAATTTTCCATTTTGACCTTTCAATATAAAACACCGTGAACATAAATCGCCTTAGCAACATAGTAATTTCAATAGGTCACACGCGCTCAAATATTCATGTTTACTTACATTGCCCGCATACAATAAAATTGTATTGAAATATTACAAAAGGTTAGATTAAGGTGCAAATAATTCAAAAAAGATTAAGCAAATAAGGGTTCCATATTGCTACAATCAGTCATTTTATAATTATATGATCGCAACATTCACAACCCGTTTATTTCACTACAACCCACAGTATTAATTAGGTCACCAAAAGATGCATAATACAACATGGTATTTAAGCCCATGACAGAATTCTGAACTAAAATAGTCAATCTTGAACTATCACTTATCCGCTATCAAATGTCAGCTCATAAGCAGTAATGTTGTATGAATGAATAATAAAAACGATAAGCTAAGTGAACTGACAATAAAACAATAATTTAAAACATCAGTTATATTATTACGAGCAGTTTCGAAGCGATTTGACAAATTCAAACAGTAACAGTTGTGACACTAGCGCCCTCGCAAAACAGCCAACTTATAATGATTTATATGTTCCTGTAAAAAGTGATGATTTTTATGGACACTTTTTTTCTACTTATTACAAAAATTAACTGTAAACCTTATTCGAATTGTGGTTAGCCGATGGTCTAATTGTGGAGACTGTATTTGCCGTTGGTCTTATTTGGCTTTACATGGCTTCAAGCCCCGTATGCAGCAGTGAGCTGCCAATACGTTAACAAGAAGCCCCAAATCTATTCGCGGTGTTTTAGGGAAGAGGTAATTTCAGTTAAACTCTTATACAATTATTCGTTATATTTATTAAAGCAATCAAATGTTTGCGCTCTAAACTGTGACAGGTATTTTGCCTCTTTCAGAGGCGTCCTCAAATAAGCATTGTGAAAGTAAGATTGTCTGAAGACGCACCTGAAAGAGGCGAAACACGTATGTCACAGTTTGTAGCACAATACGTGGAATGATCTAAGTTATCTAAAATCTTATATTAAAATGAACTTCCACAAAGTTACCGCCGAGTCAATCGAAAGTATCAATCAAATGTTATTTAATGTACTTAATAGTCTGTGACAATGCGCAAAATGACCTTAAATAAATAATATAAATAAGTGAAAAAGTGTGCTTACCAACTTCAGATTACAAGAGTGAAAATTTAAAGATTGACGGTGAAACAGGTACTTAATATACCTTTTGCTCAAATTTTATATTTTAAACGTATTAATATTTAAAAAATAACTATGTGTCAGATAATCTAGTAAGGTATTAATTTGATCTAAGAATATGGTTTTGTACTTATTCAATATGGGGATCGCTACCCTAATTCAAATTTGACAAGAGACTCTCTTCCACCCTAGTCCGTTTGAACAATTTCGTACATTGATTATTCAATGAAATCATGTATTTGTGTTCAAACACTTAAGTGTGTGTTATATTTACAACCCCCTCCATCGGTCTGATCTTATAAATGGTGCGGAAAAAAATCAATACGCTGACCAACCTAGTAATTGGAAACTAGCAAATTGTCATAGCTTCATACATATAACCAATTTAAAACTGACAGTTTAACCGACTGAATAACAGCAACCAATCACTGAAAACTACAACAACAAAACATTTCAATGGCGGTCGGTTGATATTTCAAAGTAATTATTCTTATTTAAAATATCTAGTTTACTATAAACACTCCCTTAACATAGCTTAAGCTCAAACATCGGCGACATTTTAATGTGCCAAGCGTTTTCCAAAATAAACATTTCACTTCTGATAAGGAAACGGATTTGGTCGAAATTATGACTCCAGAACACTTCGAGAGTTTTTTTTATTATTTATAAGCAACATGGGCATTACCTAATTATAGACTTTTTGAGCAGAAAACGTTTTAAATATCACTAAAATTAAAAATAGATTTTTTTGCCGATCGATTAATTTTTCAGGGCTGTGGATTTAAAGTCGTGGAGTTTTGACGTTTTCGGAATAGCTAGTCGTAAAAAAATCCGACTTCTGTTTTTATATATCAATTTTTTTATTTATTTATTAACTGTTCGTATCGGTGGCGAGTAAAAATGTATGCAGGTCTAAGAACGACTTTATTTTTTATTTGCTTCTTTTAATATCAAAACTAACGTTTGAATTAATTTTATTGTCATTATTTTTCTGTTTTTTTAGCACAACAATGCATGGTTAAAAGACGCAGCTCTTTATCGAGCCAAGAATATTAGGAGTAAATTCGTTTATTTTCTTAATCATATAGCGTTATGGAAGGCGATCGTAAAACAGCCGCTGATTAGACATAACGGTTGATAGTCGGATAATCAACAACTAACTTGTCAATACATTTGTGACAACGTCACGAGTATTAAAACCAACTGTCAAATCATAAAAAAATATATTTAAATGTAGTAGGAGTCAGATTGGGGGTAAATTTTGTAGTCTGAGTCTCACAGCCCTTATTTTTTCATAAATATTTTCGCTTTTCATCATGCAATCGCTCAGATTTAATCTTCGATAGTGGAACGTTTTTAGTAACGGCGATCGGTGGAGCACCGTAAGAAAATATTGTGTAGCGTATAATTTCCATAAAAATTCACAGAGGCCGCGACCTTCGTCAATTCAAAAGGAAACGAATATTAAAAAAAACACCCCACCTCGATAGACATTAGAAATGGCATTGTTAAGGTTATATATTATTGCTTCATCGCACGCTAACATCATATTTTTTTTCTACTTACTCTTTCGTCTACGTATAATATCTTCAAATAATATTTTCTCCACGATCTAATCAAAATTGGTATTCCACTGGTTACTATTTATAACAAATGTTTTATTTCTTTCAGAAGCATCTTTAGATTTACACAACAAGTTGAATAAATAGATCGCCAATGTTAATTTTAATAAATTAAAAGTGATTTTTAATTTACTGAAAAATCCATAGAAAATGTATTTTTTGAAGATTTTTATTATAATCAACAAATACGAGAGCTGGTCTTAAGTTAGTCTAGCTTTCTTTGACAAAACAGTGAGTAAGGAAATTCGACTGTGGAAAGGAATAGGACGTATCACACAGTTTTTTCAAAACAGCTTTTTTCGTTTGTCCCTATGTATACAACTTGATACGCGATCTATCAAAAGAATGAAAGCTGAAAATGCCAAATTAGTATCGAAATTTAGCTTTTAAGTTTGAAAAAAAGGATGGCCTGTGCAAATTGCGATTAGGAAAAAGTTTTTTTTTTTTAAAAGATTAGCTTCCGAAAACTTGTTTTTCGGCATAATAACTTTTTACTGTGTAAAGCATAGGTTCCCAACCTTTTTCGGGTGGCGACCCCTTTTTATAAAGCCATGTGACTAGGCGACCCCCCGAGGAATTTGAAATCCTCGATTTGCTATACTTTTTCGTTATTTTGTTGTTCAAATCCAAAATCGAAAAAAGTTGGCGACCCCCCTGAAAACCCTTCGCGACCCCCAGGTTGGGAACCCGTGGTGTAAAGCATGACCAAATACGTAGATTATGACATTTAACTCAGTTTTGACCGACATTTCACTTGAGGACTTTTTGCAGTAAGCCGACGATATATTATATTATATTAAAGTGTGACAAAAGATATCATGACAAATACAAATTTAAAGTGCGGTTTTGAACCTGTTATAAGCCACTTGAAAATAATCAGTACTTTCATATCTATTTTGTGTTCCCGGAAGATAACTGACTCAAATCAATAAATAGCATTGTTAGATTATCGACGTTAAGTTAGGTATAGTAGGTATATCGTATGTGCATATATGTTTTTGACGAATTTTTTTCTCCTACCAAAAGTGTTTCAATTTAAGTTACGTTTTTTTTCCACTCTAGTCTTGTTAAGAATATACAAAAAAATATTAATTTCTTCGAGTTCACCCACCTGCTTTTGTAATTTTTCTGTTAAATTATTTCATGAAGTACCAAAATAATATTTAAAAAAATCGATTTATTAAGTAGTAAGCCCCCCTATAGCGTTACCTCTATAGAGAAGTTTCTTATAGCGTAGTTTTTTTTAAATGCTAAATTTTCAAGGTTAAATTAATTGCTCATAAATTTACTATATTATAAATACATATTTTTAAATATAAATACATTCATTGAAAACATGTTTGTTAGTAGCTGTTTGTCCCTTGATTTCGCTAGAAGTGTTATAATTCATACATAAAAGGGGTGAAATGTTTTATTTTGATCAATTCACAAAATACCAGGGCTGTGAACTAATAAATAAATGAATAACTTCAAGTTCTTAAAAAATATATATATTTAAATCGCCAGGGGTCAAATGTGGCACCACTGCATGCTACTAAGTCTAAAAAATACTAAAAAATAATGAAAGTCGTGTTTTAAACTATATTCTGAGTCAGAGTAGGGATCGTTTTATTTCTTGACGACTCCACAGCCCTGTAAAGTACAATTAAAACAACCTAAGCTCAAAATTTGTTGCCTAGTCCCCTATAACGTATTTTCTTGTAGCTCAGTCCCAATATCTGCGCTATAGAGGTGTCGACTTTATATAACATTACATTTTAAATAAATTGAAGCAATACCTTAGTACATACATTTTTTTTAGGAAAACGAGATTATTTACAATAAAAATGTCACTTATTTAATTTGTATAGATGCATATTTTAAAAATAAAAGGCATTAAATGTGTCGAATTTTAAATTCATTTTTAATTTAGTTTTTATTATTCTTGCCGTTGAAAATCTCGTTCAGTAGCGGTTGACGTTTGCTTTATCGTTAGAAGTGTTTTAAATAACACTTCCAACTATACATTTTTTTTTTTTAATTATTCATATATGTATTTTATTTTATTCTAATGGCTTAAAAAGATTCGAATGTATAATAATATTATATTGGGATCTCTATAAGAACACACCGTTATATCTGTTTTTGTTATATTATAAAAAATTAAAAGATTTTTTGTCGGAAATATTGAAATGTGCTAAGCGCTTCAACTTATTTTGTATTCACAGTTTTTTTTAAATATTTAAAAGCCAATGAAATGTATCAAAAATAGAATAATTTTATATTCGTTTTTAGCAAGGTTCATAAATAGGTTTCACTAGATTTTTTTATGATTTTATTTATATTCATCAATGAACTTAAATATTCAAATTTGAAAGAAAATGATTTAAATTCAGAAGTTTTTTCTTTTTACCTATATGAAATCTCTCTGGTTTTACGCCATGTTACTAAAATACAATTATTTCACTTACTTGCTTTCTCCTGCGCCCAATCAGCCTTGTCAATCCTGACGTCTTCGAAATCAACACCACACCAGGCGAATATGTACCGTATAGGTTCAGTGATTCCCTTACCGTTGAAATAAGTGAGTTTATATTCTGGCATTTTTTTAAATATGTTTGTCTCTTCCTTTCTCAAATAAAACGTTCAACCAGTTAAAGTTATGAAAAATAAGTAAGTTTGATCGGTTTTAGTATCAAAAAGTTATCTTAAGTGGCTTCAAATGTAAATACAGTTTATCATTTTTTGTCAGCCATTATTTCGGTTGCATTTCACGAGCTCGAGTTGGAAACATTGACACATTCATTTTTTTTAAATATTTGTTTCTATAGACAAAAGTGACAGAGAAATTTAATAACTATCATTTATTTCAACCACCACTGAACTGATCCAAAATAAAAATTGTAGATAGCTTGACAAGTCATTTCTATTCTCCATTACCATTTCCAAAAGAAGTAGGGTGGAATTCTGAATAACAGTGCTTTGTCTCACGTGTAACGCGGTGGAACGGTGTTCCGGCAGCTTTTTTCAAGGCATCTTTTATGTTTCAAATCAATATTCGAAAAAAAAATATTTTGCTTAGAAATCTTTTAATTATTTGTCCTTATTTTAAGTCCCTTTTGGATGTTATGTATCAGGTATTGTAACACTCATAAATTAACTCCATAATAAAAAAAAAAACAATACCAGGTTCATAGACTTGCTCTGTGACCAGAAGCAGGGATCTAATTTAGTGCGATTTGTGTGTCACGCTGTTTCCATGCCCAACAGTTCGCAATGAGCACTTTTCACACTTTTCTATCATTTAAAATACGTCGATCAGTGGTCACTCAAAAGAACACAAGGGTTCCGCGACGGATCACACGGAACCCTTATGTAACGGTTGTGTCGGTAACTTTAATATTGGTGGTGTACCAATCCTAAAATTACTTTCATCGAAAAAAAGAAAAGTTGAGCAACTAAAAAACAAGCAGTTCTCGTAAAAAAGCTTCTGTTGAGCTACTCCAATTATAAAACCATATGCTCCAAACTAGGAACGGGCATGGAGAAGAATAAAAAACTCTACTAAGAAGCTTCCCAAGGAAAGAGTTCCAAAACCTTTTCTTTTTAAAAAAAAATCACAGTGAATAGTATCTAGTTTTCGTAAAAACAACGCCTATTAAAGAAATCTATAAAACGACTTCTGTAGAATAGAGATGATCAAAACTCTTACTTTTGCTGGTAATAATATGCATTTTTGTAATGCCATGTGGGTGGTTATTTATCAGCAAAAAACGAAACTCTTTATAAGAAATATCGTTGCGCACACTACTTCCGGCTACAGTTTGAACAACGCTTGGGCTTATATTATCCATCTCATTTAATTTTACGTGACATAACGAAATGGACAGAGATCGCAGTGCTTCTCAACCGTGAAAAACAGCTAAGAAATGTTTAACTCAATGCGCAGTCTTAATCTGAGTTCGATAGCTAATGATCAATAATCCAATGCGTGGATTCTGACGTTTTTAATTAACGGTTGGAAGTCAGGTGTACCTCACGAAAACTCACTGTATGAATTGCGTAGTAGCAAGAACGGACTTGGCCTTTTATAATGTCCAAAATTAAAATACCATTTTGGGTCTGATAAGATATTTTTTATTGTTTTTTTAAAATCCATGTCTACTTCTAATATGAAGCACATGCCCTTCTCATGAAAATATCTGATAAATGACTTTCTTAATGCTCAGTTACTCAAACTATTTTTTTAAAGATTGAAATAATAAGGCTACGAAATGCTAGTGGTTAGTTAATCACTCTCGCTCCACACCGTTTTCACAAGCATAAAGACTTCAAACAGGACTTGTTAAGTTGATTGAAAAGTGCTGTTCGTACGGGATTTGAGCCCAGTACGAACGCTATGGACCAGACTGTTGAGAAAAAAGTTTGTAAATAAGAGAATTTTCAAAACAAAACAATATACGAACCCTGTTTCTGGTCACAGAGTAAGTCTATGGACCTGGTATTTTTTTAATATTACATTAAAAAGAACCTTAGATAGATAAAAACATAATAGTTTTCATGAAAAAAAATCAACAGTTTTAAATCAAAATAAAAATAAAATTTTACGAATATTGATTTGAAACATTAAAAATTGCGAGAAAAGGGTGCTGGAACGCCGTTACACCACGTTCCATGGAAATAAAATCACTGTTAAAAATTTAATTTCAAACGTAAAGTATACTATTATAAAGACCCGTTCAAAGTAATAAAATCGCTTTTGACACCGATGTATTATATCGACGATGGAAAAGCAAAAGAATGTAACCCACATTTTTTTTTCGATATTCACAATTTATATTATTTGACATACATTCCATCGAAAGTATGTGAGCTTTAAATGCCGAACTAATATCTAAACATAGCTTTTAAGCTTAAAAAATGAAGACCCTGTGAATATTGCGACCAGGAAAAATTAATCAAAAAAAGGTATTTCTCAATTAAACCAGCGGTGGGCTGCCAATATCTTAACAAGGGGCTCGGTAAATCGTATCCATTTTTTTATTCGTATCCGCTCTCAATGTCGAGCATATGGTCTCCTAATGAAGGTATCTTAATAAAAGTTATTTTTCTACGAGAACTGCTTGTTACTTAGTCGCTCAACCTCATTTCCAAAGAGAGTAGTAGGGATAGAATGATAAGGATAAGACAGGACTTGTGATTAACTAATAGTAGCACCCAGTTGAATTGAAGGATCGGAAGAGTGGGAGGCAATCTTAAGACATCACAAACACCCATGCCTTCGAACATGAAATAGATAAATCGATTGAAAAAAATGCTGTTTCGTACTGGAACTCGAACCCGTGAGGTCCGACACGGAAGCCTACAACGCTGAATGAAAAAATGAAGGGACAACTAATGTTCAAATTTAACCATCTACAGAAATTGCAGTTATGTGATGATTTGATCTAAGACGAATGATTTTCTTATCTTAACAAGGGGCTCGGCGGCCGCGCCAAAATTTAACCAAAGGCTCGCGCGAGCCCCTCCGAGCCCCCTCCAGCCCAGCCCTCAAGAAGTGAAGTAAAATGGTAAAACTGTTTCTTGCAAAAAGTTCATACAATCACGTCTTTACATGGTGCTTTGGTGGATTGAATATTTTTATTTTATGGATATAACATTATTGTAATTTGTATTAACTGAGGTTACTTCACTTTTACAATACTTTAAGACGTGTAGAAACAGTGGCGGATTATCCTATAAGCGCATGAGGCGCTCGCTTGGGGCCTCTGAATCTTAGAGGCCTCAAAAATAGTTTATATTATATTACCCATATATATTTTGTTCAGATTTTTGTATATTTTACATGAATTTTGTGACGTCCTTGAGTTATCCAAAAAACAGGGCCTCCAAAATTGATTGCGCCTGGGGCCTCTTTTGTGCTTAATTCGTCACTGTGTAGAATATTACAACGCAACTAACTTATTTTTTTCTAAAACATCATTTGGCTCACTTCACCACTAATGTGCCCAAATCTTAATGTATTTTTATCGTGTGTTATATTTTAATATTTGGATATAAATTAATTAAAATAATACATTTATGACAAACAACGCTTTGCTTTTTAAAAAAAATACAAAATTCAGTTGGGAGGTGTCTATGTAATACCATGAATATGTTTTTTAACCACCAGTTATATCCCTCGGCTTTTTCTTATATTTAGCATATGAATAAATTTGAAAGATTTATAAACCTTATCTTTTTAATGAAATTGATTTAGGTGTATTTTCAAAAGGCCGAATTCAGCTCGCGTGTGATATTCATTTTTAATTGGCTAATCTACATTTTTAGCACCACGTTTTAAAAGTGATATAATCAAGGTACTTGTTTGACTTGAGTAAATTTTAAGTTTCCCTTAATCAAGATTGAGAGCGTTGATAATAATTTCTCTGGTGTTAAATTAAATAAAACTGTACAAAGTTCAAAATGTTAAATAACATTTAATTTTTGTAACCTGTGTGTGTGTGAAGTTTCAAGTAGGGCATCCAATCGCGGGATCCCGTTCAATTTTCTGTTACCGAAATCCCGGGATTTCGAGATTGAGAAATTTTGAGCAAATCTCGAAAATTGATACGAATTTGGGGAACGCCATCGTCAGAACAATGTTTAAGCTTGCATTTACTCAGTTACATATACTGGCTTAGAAGACATACACAATACATCATGTTATTGTCTATCTCTTCTAAGCCAGTATACATTCCTGAATAAATGTACGCTTAAGCTTTGATCTGACGATGGCGATTAAAAAAATCGTAGAACTAAATGATTTGATATTTTTTACCGTATAGCAATTGAGTTCTACCAAGTAAATACCAATTCAATCAAAAATATTTTACGTGTTCACTTGATTGCTGACCTCGCAGTTATGAATTTCAATACCGGTAAAACAGAAACCGGAATCCCAGTGTTAAAAACGCAAAAATAACGTTGTTTAGATGTTAAAATTAGGCAAAATCTTATTTTAATTAAAAATAATTAATGTAGAAGAACCATCACATATTTTAAATATACTTGTTGTATCAATAGTGACAGGTTCTTAAATTGTCTAGCCTTTCAATAATGTATTATTGTTTTAAGAAACCGTCAGGTATTTTTTGAAATCTGCCAGACATAATTAAATAAATGAATAATACATTTTCAATGACGGTATTTTATAAGAAATATCAAAATGCCGAATAGTTTTTACTCGCTCAGTATTGGGATGTCAATTGGTCATATTTGTTTGCTTTATTTAAACTTTTGTAATGATATATTCGCCCAGTTATCAAAATTTTGTGGCATTATATTTGGTTGGAGAGTCCGATCGCTCAATTTCCAGTACCGACTACATACAGTCAATCCTCTTTTTTGCTGTAGATGCGTTCCACGATACATCGCATAAAAAAGACTTGACTTCCATAAAAAAATGGGGATACGTTCCATTAATTTTAAAATCCGCATAACTTTGAAACAGCGAGTTAAAATATATCCAGAATCCAGGGGAAAAACACGGCGTAAAAATATGTTTTATTTAAAAAAAAAATTGGTTATTGTTTCACTTTAGTAACATTTTAAGTAAAACTATCGTTACTGTATGGCAATTCTAGATGCGTTTTGCATGTGGTTTGAAATCACTCTTCTTCGTAAAAAATAGTATTCGCATCAATTTCAAAAGACGATGGTTCTTTACGCACGGAATTAGTGTCAATCACACTATCGTTCTGTATTGGTTTTTTTCTAACAATGAAGTAAATGATCATCGTTTGTTCGAATTTATTTTTTTCGATGATTAATTGTTTATGCAGTTCGTTATACCCAAAAATATTGCATAATATATTTTTTAAATCGATTTTTCGTTTCGTTTTCAAAAACTTTTATATTAAAAAAATATTTTAAATAACTTTCACTCCTAATACAGATTCGGTTATAAATTATTTTAGTTTTCCATGGTTCACAACAACTATGTATACATCCTTTTCGTTTTATATTTTCTCCGTTATCTCCGTTTGATCTATTCATCTCGTTTGCACTTGTCTCGTTTTGCCCTTCGTCCCATCCATTGTTAAACAACTTGTCCGGGGTAGTGAGTACACAGCCGGGGCAAATACTTGATAGTGTTTGCGAATATTGAAGTAACAGATTGCGTTCCGTCTCCAAACAAAACATGACTATAATAAAAAAAACTACAAGTTCTTTTATAAACCATAGCCAAGTAAATATGCAAAGTATATTCGACTTAAGTAGGAAGAGTTTTTCAAATAGGGTTCCACGGAACCCTAGAGTTTATGGCGAGATAAAACTAGAGTTCCGTAAAAAAGTGAATGATTTTTTCAGCAATGTCCACTACGAATCCGTGGACCAAATATGATGAACGCTTTACAGTAGTGCTTCACAACGTTTTTTTTCTCCACGGCACATCAATTAATTAGCGTATACTTAGACGGCACACCACAAAAGAAACTATCTACATATATACATCCGGTCTTTTTTTACGGAAGATACGTTCCAAAGACTACCATTACTACCGGTAAGTTAAAAAAAAAAAAAAGTGACGGAACTTACTTCTTGTCAAGCTTTTTTTTAATCCATGCCCGTTCCTAATGTGGAGAATATGTCTTTCTAATAGAGTGAAGTTTATTAAAGAGAACTGTTTGTTACTCAGTTGCTCAACCTCTTTCTTTTTTTGAAGAAAGTAAGGATATAAGGACTGGACTAGGACAGAATTAGAAGTCAAAAAATCACTCTCACTTTGCTCTATTTATTTTATGTAAACCTATCCTATGAACGGGGCGTATCGAGAGTGATTAGCTAACCACTAGTCCTGTCCTTGCTCTTTCCTTCTTTTCCTACTCTATTTGAAAAAAGAGAGGTTGAGCAACTGAGTAACAAGCAGTTCTCGTAGAAACATTTCTGTTGAGATAAACTCCATTAGGAGTCCATATGCTCCATATTGGGAGAGGACATGGTAAAAAAAAAACTATTAAGGGTGCTATTTTAAACTCTGCCTAGGGACGGCACATAGTCTAGGAACGTCACTGACTAGTTCTATCCAACGTTCCTTCTAAGGCTGCGCGGACAGATCAAATATTAATTGAACAACTGTCTTGTAGTGCGCGCCAGTCCGGATTGAGTGCGCGGGGGCTTCCCAACTGTTGCGCGGCCGCGCACGCGCGCAGCTTAGAGGGAGCGTTGGTCCTATCCTATTTCGTATATTTACTTCTATATCAGAGGTGGCCACGACGTTGCCTTTCAAAGTCACCCGCCTAATGCTTTGAAAGAAGAATTGAGTGCAACTTTTATTATCTATCTATTTTGTTTCTCTTTCATACACACTATAATATTGTGCTTTGAATTGCTTCACTTTCTATGATAACTTCTATGGCCGCTTCGGCTGATGCCAGTATGAAGTCACCCGCAGAGGTCAAAAGTTTGGCCACCCATGTTCTGTATGGAACCTCTTTGAAAAAAAGAGTTTGAGCAACTAGCAGTTTATAACTTTATGTTGCGATACATTCATTACATGGCAACATTGGCGGATCCAAGGGGGAGGCCATGGGGGCCATGGCCCCCCCTGAGGGGTTCCCGGTAAATTGCTCGAATGGAAATTGCTCGAAAAACAAGATAATCAATTTGTTTCCGTTTGTTCTGTCCGTTTGTTCTGTCATAGCCCTAGTCTTCTATGTGTTCTGGAAATATATAGAAACAGTTTGAGTAACTAATTAATAAACAGTTCTCGTAGAAACACTTTCGTTGAGATAAACTCCATTAAAAGATCATATGTTCCGCATTTGGAGCGAACACGTTTAAAATAAATACTTACGAAAATTATTTTTATATTTCACTCTCTAAGCAAGTGTCGCACAAGATAAAAATGAAATTCGTAGAAAAAGTCGTGAAAAATCGTTTAAATAACCAAGCAATTCGAATAATTTGTAATTCGAGCAATTTCCATTCGAGCAATTTCCATTCGAGCAATTTACCGGCTCCCCCCTGAAGAGAATTTATTTTCTATTTTATTAAAACTTTATTGTGAAATAGGCTCTTTAATCGTTTAGTTTACTATGTTTTGTAGAATACATACTTAATTATATATTGACTATTTTTAAATAGATACATTATTTTAAAAGCATCTATTTTTTAATGTATTATGTATGTATCATGTTTATTTTCAAATTGAATGACCTCTTTCCTGGAACAATTTCTGGATCCGCCAATGCATGGCAATATGCTCAAATATGCAAAAAATGCAAATATTATAATCAGATCCATGAACATAACATGTAGCCTTTATTGTATTGGATGGGAACATATGCCTTGGAAATAAATATTATATACATACACTATGAAATCTTTTCAAACATATCGTCTCATTATATTTTCAAAAGAAAATGCTACATTCGCGTAGCAGCAATTTAAAAGACCATATCAGCCCAAAAATCTGACACGCGGCGTTATAATAGACCTTGTCGTCAACTGTCGGTAAAACAGTTGTTTATATGTATTTTTCCTTTGACACGCTCGCTTCAAAGCGCCATCAAGGGCATCAAGTCCCGGATCCTTTGATCCCGTGATTCATAATTATTTCGGGGTCAGGGCTTTCGGGACAACGGGATTAATTGACTGAGAAGAAACGTAAAAAATTGAGAGATTTCAAAATAGTTTTCAACTCGAAAAACCTTTTTTTGTTTGGCTAGTAGATGCCTTAAATAATTGAGAATTCACCAATTCTACAATTATTGAAAAATGTGAGACTTGTTTTAGCTTTATCCTTTGAATGAGTTTTGACTCTGCCAGTGACTCCAGCGCTTAAAATATTCTTTTCGAATTTCGCACGTTATAGTGAATCCTGAGGTCGTGGAATTAGTACTAAGACAATCCCGGCATTTCAAGATCCGGAATCCCGGAATTGGAGCCTCTAGCGCCATATCTCCCTCCCTGTCGTGACATTGATGACAGACTTTGCGATATCATTATTTCTCCAGACGCGCTTTGAAAAGGCGTAACTTTTAGTTTTTATCTCGCTTAAATATTATAATATTATGTCAGATTGCAAAATTCAGGGGTGCTGCGTCTGTAGAGGCAATGTGAAAGGCCAGGGCTGCTAGACGTCCCAATTGAAATGAGAGTGTCACAAGTTTCACATTGCATGTTATCTGAAAAAGAAAAACGTATGCAAGTGAAGTTTTTAGTTTTCAGCTTTTGCAGACGTTATAATAGTCTTTTATGAATACTTATACACGGGGCTTTTTTACCCTGTAACGCGCCGGAACGGCGTTCCGGCACCTTTTTTCCTCGAAATTTTAATAAATGTTCGTTAAATTTTATTTTTTCTATTTTAAAACTTTCGTTTCTTTTCTTGGAAGCCATTGACTGTAAATCTCTTTTGAATATATAGGGTATCATAGGACCCATAAATTAATGTCATGCAAAAGATTATCAGGTATGTACTTTCTTGGAAAGGGCGTTTAATTTATGCACTGAATTCTATTCCCATTTCTTTAAGTGAATGTGAACGCGGGTTTTCACAAATGAATTTAATTATCAGCCCAATGAGAGCTTCGTTGATGACCAAAACAGTTTTGTCACTTTTGTTTATTAAACTCGTCGGACCACCTTTGATACTTTTTGATCCTTCAAAATACGTTGATCAATGGTTACTAAGAGGAAGACATTTGGCCACAAAATTGGGAAAAACTGTGGAAATCATTGTAATTGGAATGTAATTTTGGATAGCGTTTTTAATAAATTACATAATTTTTTAATGTTATGTTACATAATGTTTGTAATGTTCTTTGTTTAATTTTCATTTGAAATTTCTGAAATAAATATAAAAATTGTTTGTATATTTTGTTTTATTTTCTATGCATTATATGACAAGCCGCCTTTAATTCTATCAAAATGATATTCGAATATATAATTAATAATATACCTTCGCAGAAAATGCTCGAAAAAAGTGCGTTCCGGCACCTTTTTTTTTCAAAAAAAGCACTGCTTATACACATTTCTGTGTTTAAATTTTAATATTTTCATGTGGTAGTACAGTTTACCTCCAGATATTGCAAAGATACGAACCGTGCTATCGAAGTCCGCGCCGCGCTATGGGTGACTAAACAACCGAAAAAAATTAAGCGTTATTTTTTTTTATTGTATTTTGTAAATTTAACGACATCAACACATCAGAAATTTTTTCAGTCACATAATATTTAAAATTAATTAAATCCAGGGATGTGGAATCGAGTCGGAAAAACAACCAACAACTTTGATTCTTTTTTAATTGTGTGTGTATACGAATCGCTAGAATCAAAAGTGGCACAACTACATCCTTATTAATCCTAAAAAAAATATTAGAGGTCATAATTCATTAGCAATTTTTAAACTTCTTAATAAATACATAGTATTTTGTAAAATTACAAAATAAATGAGAGAATTTTTTTCAAAAAATTTTCCTTGCGGTAGACACCTATGTTTTATTATTATAGTTATTATACAACTTCACAACTAATTATCACAGATGTCACTAGCATAAAATGTTATAAAAATATAATCACTATTTTCATATCAATGTTCGTAATGAAATATTTTATAAGTGCATGAGTGATAATACTGCGTTTAATGCAGTGGCGGATCACCCTATAAGCCAGTGTTTCTCAAAATTTCTTATTCTTTTATTATCGTAACACAGAATACCCCTCATCAAAAAAATGCAAATACGCAAATAACAATCAATATATATAATAGATAAGCTGGGTGTAGCACTTCTTCTTTGGCCATGTTCGCTCCCTATGTGGAGCATATGACCGCCACGCGGTACCTCCATGTTTCCCTGTCTCCCGCCAATTGCTTTGCTTCCTCCCATGACATGCCAGCATCCCTCAGTTCCACCGAGTACATCCTATGGATAGTAGCCGACGGACGTCCGGGACGCCGGAATCCCACCGGTCGAAAGAAAAGGCAGGCGGGATTGAGGCTTTCCGGAGGCATCCGCAGCACGTGACCCAGCCAGTTCCAACGTTTCTCCATAACTACTGACGTGACGGGACGCTGTCTTGTACGCTCCCTTATCTCTGAATTCCTCACAAAATCAAACCACCTCGCCCCCATTATCCGACGCAAGCATCTGTTCTCGAAGCTAGTATACAGGTGTAGCACTACGCGGCATATATATGTCAATTATTAACCATGTACTGTTGTGCATAAAGACAGAAAGAAAAAAGAGATGTGACTTGCTCAACCATTTATTTTAAATGGTATTAAGTATCCTGTGTATCCGTATACTGAGAATCCGCCGTGGCGGAAAAGCTTAATCCATTCCATGCTGAATTTATAGAGGAATCAAGAATATCTGTTTCCCATATGATGTTGCAAATTTATCGAATGACTCAAAATTGGTATTGGTTGAGATAAGGTTAGCGTGGCCTATTGGACCCGCATGAGGGCGGACCACGGCAAATACCTTCCATATACCTTTTGTTCAGATTTTAATAGATTTTTATTATTTTACATGAAATTTTCTGACAATTTTAAGTTTAATCTTAAAACAGGGCCCCCAAATTTGATTGCACCTGAGGCCTCCCATCTGCATAATCCGCCGCTGGTGTTATGTTGCATGGCATGAAAGATTGCGACTTTTTTTAAAATTTATTTTTCTTTTATCTGTTTTTTTCTGAAATTTGATTTTGGTAAAAGAATAAAAAGTCACCAACCAAAGGACCAACTTAACCCTTCCCTTACTATGCGAAAAAAGCACAAGCTCCTGGGCTGTATATCCGATACACATCAGGCAAACGGGAGTGAATCATGACAATTATATAACACTACTACAGAAGTACTACATATAATTGTTATGATTCACTCCTGTTTGCCTGATGTGTAACGGATACACAGCTCAGGAGCTTGTGTTTTTTGCATAGTAAGGGAAGGGTTAAATGCGCTAGATTGGACTTTTTACATCTATAATATAATTAAGTTTTTATTATTTTTTTAATTCTCCAATAAAATCTGAAAAAACTAAGTCGATATGACTGTATTTGATTTTTGTTGACGTTTAAATCTTCAAAAATAATTAGTGCTTCGTGATTGAGATGCACGCCATTGGCTCCCTGTTCATATTTTACAGACAGCTTTTAGAGGTATATTACAATAAGTAGTGCTTAACTCAACGGGGATGTTTTGAAAATCTCATTAAGAAAGATTCTTGCAATTAAACGAATGTTTGTAAATATGTCACTTGATAATTTGTCTTAATTATAGGTGTCGCTGTAGACCGTTACATAAATGTATATATCTTTTATTTTATCAATGACATGAAATCAATAACAAAATTCAATTATTTGTTACCATTATCAAAAATTAAATGATGACAGCCCAAATCATCAATTTACAACCATCAGTATGTACTCACAAATTCCCACGAAGCAGCTTATTTGTTAATTGGTATCGTAAAGTTAAAATAAAAAAAGCAGCCTAATTTTTTGATATTTTTTAGTTTTTATTTTTTTCTGACAAAATTACAAAAACAAAATAATTTAATATGCATTGCTACAGAACAAAGATAAATAAGGACAGAAACAGATAAATAAGAAGAAAAAGAATATGATGAATTTAAATTGTTGCATCGATGTTAATTGTTTTTTTTGTTGGTTGGTTTAAAACTACCAATCGAAGTGGGGCCTCTTTCCTATGTAGGTCTTGATGGCGGGAAGGTTATAAACTTTCTGGACCAGCTGGTGAAGATGAAGGTACTTTCCTTCAATGAGGTTGACACCCCACATTCCATGGACGCTTTCCATGATGCCCACGAACCATAAGTCAACCCATGTCAACTGAAAAATAAACAAAATTAGTATCACGGTGGTTAATTTTTTAACTAAAATTAAACGAAAGAGAAATCATTATATTCAGTTGAAGTATATTGAGATAGCAATATGTACACGTGTTATTTAACTTGACACCAGCGCCACCATTTATCAGACAATTTATAGCCAACGGAGATTTTTTCTTTGGTACTTAGTGTCTTTTTTATTTTTCGTATTCAATTATAGTAAAACATAAAATATATGATTCAAAGAAGTACTAGAAATCATGTTGTTACATTTTGTCGGCGTATTTAAATATGCTACTAACTCCAATTGCACCCGAATTGAGTAAAGTAAAAAACTTAAGTATTTCACTTATTTACCGTTGTTTTTAAATATCTGTGATTTTATGATATAATTAAGCTTCATTCAGTCACATGTGTGTCAATGAAAAGTCTCTAACTCCGTTTTAAGATATTTTAATTTTGATAATATTGTGGGATTGGTAAATGACATTCAGAGCCGCATTAGTAACGAAACCAAAGGTTTTGATATTTTATTGGGTGTTTCGTCTGCTGCATAATGCAGTTTATTGAAATTGTAAAATAATCGTTAATTTATTAAAAACAAAATCCTTACCTTTCCTCCAAAGTAGCCTCCGTTGCTTTCCACATATTTGTTCATGCGGGTGAAGTATACAGAGTAATAGTCAGTTTCCAAGTTTTTGCGAAGCAGGGTCTTTTTTGTGGTATCAACCTCACGATGCCACTCCATTACCTCTGTAACAAAAGGAATATGAAAAAAAAACCACCTTTAACTCAATAATTTTAATAAAGAAAACAAATTAATCCACCTATGTACAATCCCAAGGTGGAGAATATCGACTTTAGAAAGGCAAAAGGTAGTCCCCCACACAGATTTTTTTACATGAGGCATAAAAAAGTTTTTGGTGATTTTGGACCAAAGTCAAAAAAAAATAATATAAACAACCTTTCAAGTGCACAAAAATTAAGAAATTTGTCCATTATTTACTAAATCTAATTTTAATTCAATAAGGTGCTTAGGAAAATCCATTGTTTTAGATCTTTTTTCTGATTTCACTTTCATAGGTTCTCCTGTTTTCAAACTTTAATTAAAACTAAAATTACACACTAATTCGGCATTTGCAGCGTACATAATTTTTTTATAAAGTTAATTAGGTTATATACATACATTGTGGTTATCGAAAAAATCTATGTTAAAAATACTTTGATTTACGTTTTTTGGCTATTATAGAGTCGATAAAACTCATAATAAAGTATTTAAAAATACTTTGTTTTGAATATAACTTGTTTTTCTTTCGGTCGCTTTACCTTCACGAAGTAAATGTTAATTCTATCATCATTTTTTTTCAAATAATTGATACAGTAAACTTTAATGATAAATTATTCTTACTCTGTGAAAGATCATAGATGGTTTCAGCCATGGCGTCGATCTGAGCATTGGTCCAATCGTCTCCAGTGAGAAGGTTGAACTTCTTTGCCAAGTAACGGCAGATGGCGAGGGACTGGAACAGAACTTTTCCATCTACTTCCAATATTGGCAAATGACCAAAGGGAACGGCTAGAAAAAATAAATGGACATAAAATATTTATTGTTTTAAAACAATACTCCTAATGTTATATCTTAACAGATTTACATGACCTATCCGCTTATCTTTTATATTTTCTTTTTTAAATCGAATGGATACCTACTAAAAATTATTTACCAATAGCTTTACATAAATCGACTAATTAACCGTTACGTATTGTGGTGAATCTCAAAATCCCAGTATCGGTATTAAGATTATCTCGGAATTACGGGATTACCTAATTAGTTGGACTCCCAGGATTGGAAACCATAGTGGCAACCGCTACTGAATAGGATAAACGTTTAAGGGCATTGATCACTTGGCTACAGAACCGTTATTTTGTGTATCTAGTAGAACAGTGTTTCCCAAAATGTGGTACGTGCTGAACCATGCTTTGGCTGCGCCTGGTGCAAAAAGCAGCTTATATATTTTGATTGTTATTAAAGTATATGCATATTTTTGGCAAGAGGTATTCGGTGTTTCGAAAATTATAGAAGGGGAATACACATGTCAAAAGTTTGGGAAACACTGCAGCAGAGTGATAAGTAAGGTCTATATAAAACACAATATGTACTAAGTTTTTCAAAAATATACAAATTCATCTTCAGGGTAAGTGAAATTGTCTACAGCGACATTTGTCAATAAAAAAAATGTTAATTGACTTTTTGAAAACATTTGGGTAATTGACAAAATCTAGATGAATAGAATTTTAAAAACATCCCAGTTGATGAAGAATATCCTTATTTTAATATTCCACTAGTAACTTACTGTAAAAAAATAACAAGGAACCAATGGCATGTTGTAATGTAATAATAAGGAATGCTTTAATCAACTGAAATGTTTTTAAAATCCTATTTAGCTTGATTTTATTAACTACACGAAAGTTTGTGAACAAGTCACTAAACATTTTTCCTCAATTATAGATGTCACTGTAAACAGTTTCATTCATACGTTAATTTTATTTTTTATTATTAAATAATAACACATCAGGAAAGTTGGCCTGTTAACGATGGCGCCACTGTCTATGGGTTATGTGGTCATTTACATAGTGGAAACCTTAATTCGTAATATCGCCACTCGTCTCGTAAAGAACGGAGAAACAAAAAAGTATGTGGTATTATTAAATATAGACTATTTTATAATAACAATTGACAGTTTAATAGGAAAGTGTAAAATAAGAAAAATGTGTGACATTTAAAAAGTTTTTCGAGAAACGGTTTCGGTTTGTAATAGAAAAATTAAATTAATACATACTAGGCTTGATGGTAGGCCAGTTGGTCTTACGGTTGACCATAACATTCTCGTAGTTGACTCCGCCATAGGAAAGCATGTACCTGAGTGGTTCACCAATTCCCATGACGTCGAAGTACGTCAGTTTGTAAACGGGGGCCATCTTGCTTTCTGTTTCGTAACTTTTTCAAAAAGACGAGAGAAGTTTATGAATTAATGGGCATCCACTAACTGAAGATGAAGTCCCGTAAACGCCTTTTATAGCACGAATAATCGGCAAAATTATTTGTGATATGCAATAATCTATGCAATTTTTATATTATCAACACTTAATGATATGCAATTATATGAGGCGATATCTATGTTCATTTATATTTTTTACTTAACAATAAATCGTGTATTTAAAAAAATAAACATGATGCATTTTTCGAATTTATTATAAAGCATCGCTTATTTGTTATTCATTATGATATATATATAATTAAAAATAAAACACTTTTTGTAACTAATTTTACAAATATTTATTATCTCAAAACTGGTTTTATTCATCACGAGCATGCACATTTAGACCAACAGGTTCTGATCCTAATAAATTATTTAGTACAAAAGAGTGTTTTATTTTTAATGCCTTTCCACCAAGTATTTTAACACTTTAAAAGTGATTATAAATTATGAATAAGTATATTATGTAGTGTTAACAGTGGCGGATTAGCTTATAAGCGAACGAAGAGCGCGTGGGACGTATAAGTTAAGGGGCCTCAGAAATAGCTTACAAATATTATACAATCCATAGACTTTTCTTCAAATTTAAATTTATTTTTACTATTTTACATTTAATTTTCAAACTTTTTATGTTACCCTAAAAGCAGGGCCTCCCGAATTTTATTGCGCCTGAGGAGCAGAACTGTTTTTCAACAGAATCCAAAAGTGTCAATTACAAAATAAGATATCTAGTTAAAGTTTGTTGAATACAGTTTTAATTGATTCTTGTATATAAATAATATAAAATAGTTGACGTCGACGTCTTTTTCTTTTGTTGCTATGTCCATGGTCTCGAATCACAGTACGGAAAATTTAGATTTTTCTTCAAATTTAATAATTGAACGTTGTCAGCCCGATTTTTATTTTATAATTTTTCATTGTGTCAATCCTAAAAAGTGTTTCTCAAAATATTTATATTGTGGATTTTCTATTTTTGACATCGGGCAAAAAGAAAATATTCACATTTGATTAAACGCATCGTATTTTGTTCAAGTGTCAAAGATCAACCAAAAGTTATGCAACAAAAAAAACATTTTTTTTTCTTGAAAGATTATGCTATCATACAAAAGAGGTAATGAGACCGCTGTATAACAGGCTTTTTTTAATTATAAAAGAAACATACTGTTAGTTTTACGATCGGATGATTTTTTTATTAAAAAACATGTGTACTGAATATATTTTTTTAAATAACTTCAACATGATTAAATAGCACATTTGACGTTCAATATTTTCCCATATAACATTTAAGACAATTAAATATGCAAAAATAAAAAAAATATCTTTATCGAAGATATTTCCGATTTTTTGTCAATTGCAGAGCTTTCTTTGTTGATGAACGATTATCATACTATAACGACCAATAAAAATTTATTCGCTACCTTAAAAGCCGTTAGAGAATCTATAAGCCATTTTGGAAACGTCATTAATATGTATCTACAAAAATGTCACTGTTTGATGTGCTTTATGAGCTGTTAAAATCATTGCTCAATATTTCTTCGAAAACGATGACGGACGGAATTTTACAGTCGATGAAAAACGCTCTACGATCCATATTTACTGGCATTTGTCGTTCCCCAACTGAATGGCATTAATGTGGAGAGCTGTGATTTCAACAGCAGCGCGCCACAATAAATTTACTGAAAAAAATATTCGATGAGCGCATGATGTCGTGCAATGAAGATCGTGCGACTCAACACCTTTAGATTATTTTCTGTGGGGATATATGAAGTCAGTCGTCTACGACAATAAATCACAGACAATAGACTTCTTGGAAACCAACATTTGCCGCGTTATTGCAGACGTTAACTGCTCCGAAAAGTGGTCGAAAATTGGACGTCTAGATCCTTTTTCAACCATTTTGGGCCCGTGGTCTCTATTAAGTTTCTTTTTTTTTCTGTGCCCCCCATATTATTGTTTTGTCTTCCCATAAAAATTCGATTTTCAAAAACGCAGGATTTGCGGATTTCTCAAATTTACCGGCGTGGGATCTTTTTTTTTAGTTCTTCCAAGAATTTTCGAATCCAGAATCCCAAGAATTTACAAAGTTGCCCAAACGAACAGCGTGGGACCTTTTTTTATAGCTCGCTTAAAATCTCTGTAGCCCCCTTGGAACACGCTGTGGCACAGGGCTCACCGTTGAGAAACCCTGGTCTAGATTTATTTTTCTCCAACCTAGATCGCCCGTTAGCCTGAAATCATATTCATGCCCTAATAGCATACAATTATCTTTTCAATAAAGCCAATAACCGGCCCAGCATGACAATCTTTGCGAGTTTTATTTTGTCTTAAAGATTATGTCTCTAAAAAAACACCTCTAATAAGAAAATATAATCTTTCTCACCAAGAACTTACCGAAAACACCTTGAAATTCATAGTTTTAAATTATACGCATGAACATTGTTGTAATTGAAGATTAAATCTACCAACAAAAACTAACTCATAATGAACAATACACAATTTTGCTGGTGCTTTCGTTTGATGGTGAAAACATTTTAGTGCTGATGATGAATGCTATTAAAAATCATTACAATGCAAGCTATTTGCAAATAAATAGAACACTGAATGACAATAAAATTAAAATAGTGTCATTCCAACAATTTATTATATAAGTCCTGCAGTGCACAGATTTTTCGCACATGGACCGTAAAACTACCACATCGTAATAAAAAACAGTATAATAATAGTTGATCTACGAAAGGTAACTTTTAAGTATTTTCGCGATTATAAAAAGCTGTCGCTTAACAAAACGACGTACACATATTTAAATCATCATTATAAAAACGTCACGAAAGATTTCTTATAACAATTGGATTCATAAAATAAAAATTTAAAATATTTATATATTTTACTTCTATACTTCCTTCTGTTAAACATTATCAAATCCTACATTTACTTCAGATTTAGTAACCAATACTTTGTCGTCCAATTAAAAAAACCATCTAGTGCAGGGTGGAGAACCTTTTCATTTTAAAAGGCCACATTCATATATCTGATTCAACATAAGGTCACAGTAAAGAAAACGTTGACTCCTTCCCCTTTTTTTTTCGACTGTCGAACATATAATGGGTTAAATACGCTCTTTTTCCAAGCATAATATTTTGATCAAGACAAAAGGCCGCATCAGAGTAACCAAGAGACAGCAGGTTCTCCTCCACTGTTCTAATTAATATACTTAATGCGAACTATGTTTTCGGCAGATGTCACATCGTGATGTAACAATACAGTAATTTCAAAGATGAAAGATGCAAATATATTGAAAAATGTGTGAAATGTTTAAAGATTTTTTTTTTGTAATATGTGGACGCAATTCTCCACATTTTAAAATAAAAATATTCTTTATTTACATTACTAAAATAATAAATGTCATTTAAGTATAATATAACTAGAAGTGTATCAAAGTATTGATTACAATATACAGCGATACATAACACTAAAGAGATAAAGACAATCGATAAATTTAATAATGTAAATGCGAATCACGATTTTTTTTCAAACATACAAATGTCCAAAGGCATTGCTGAAATAAAAGACTGCAATTCAATATCACTGCAGAACAATGTAAACTTTTTATTAATAATATTACTCTGCTATCTGATCATATGCTCCGTAAAACAGAACGCGCCTTTATAATCATGTATATAAGAGGTTACCAACCCCGTGCCAACGGGCGCCATGGCGCCCGCCGACTGATTGCGATGCGCCCGCCAACTAATTTATCAAATCGTTAAATCGGGTTTTGAGATTTTCAAATTCCTCAGTGAGCTAAAAAAAACGAGTCACGGTGATATTTTGGGCAAATCGGTAAATTCCTGGGTTTTGAGATTTTGAAAAAATGTGGTGCTCGCCGCCCTAGCAGTATTTTAAATTGCGCTCTAGGGTCCGAAAAATTTGGTAACCCCTGATGTATATCATATATTTTTTCTTCAAAATACACCCATTCAATGGTGGAATTAATAATGGGCTATATCAGTGGCGTAACCATCATAAAACGTATCATTTGCTACGCACAATGAACCTTGGGCTAAAGGGAGCAATGAATTATGTATACCCATTTTTAATTTTTCAAAAATGAAAATTATCACATAGATTAATTATTTAAATTCCCTGCCAAACGATTATCAATGTATACTGTCCCTATTCCGTCGACAGCTGGAAATTTACGATTGAGTTGCAAAAACCATCCTGAACGATTTTTTGATGAAAATGGGAAACGAATGCTGTATATTTCTTTATCTTAAATCCTTTATTGTAAGGTGGATGAATCTCATTCTATCTGTTAAGGAAATCATTTCAAAAATTTGGGTAACTAACAAATAACCACAGCTTAAAAACTGAGTTTCAAAAAATTCAAACACACGTTATCTGCATACAAAATATAATTTCATATTCCATTCGCTACAGTGGCGTACGGTGGGTGTTGATTTAGGGTGTGCTGTAAAGTGTAAATGACATATTTTTTTAAAAAAAGACGATTTTTTTAACATCAATTTTATTTTTATTTATTTGTACAATTCTTCTTGTATTTAATTCTTCGCTTTTTCGACATGAATTTTTCTATTACACTATCGTAAAACGTGCCTTTCTTTTTTAATTCAACGAGCATCTTTTTGTTCTACATATATTAAATTTAGACTACACAGTCAGGCCTTGTGTACTTCGATAGCTTCTTATTGGGAGTTAGTGCGAATACAACACGTGTGTGCTAGAATGAAAGAGATCGTCCTGGGTCCTTGAAATTTCAAACAAAAACATGACTTTGACGCGACGCCTGCGCAGACGGGTCAACTGCATGCTACTGTATGGGATCACTAGTCGAGCGGCAATCGTATTGAACGCCTTGAGCGATTTCATATAAGATTCACTGTCGCTTGCAAATGCATTTTAAATATATCGCTTTATGATATAGTCTCTACGGGCGAGCAGCGCACGCTTTGCACACCCTGAATATACGCCCCTGATTCGCTTACATGTATATCCATATAATGCCAAAAAATAATTCTTATATAGTGAAATATGAATCCACAGTAATTTTCCGTTATTTACTCAAAACATGAAAAAGTTTCCAGAGTACTTTTTCCAACCAATAATTCAATTCGATGACGCCCTTTTTTATTAAAAAAATAAGTGTGCCTTTTATTAACTTTTGCATATGAGCCCAGATTTCCTAATATCGCCACTGGGTTTCGTTAGGTAATTAATTAAATTAAACTTCTTGATACAGTAAGTCACCGAGAGTGCAATTTAAAGAAAACAAAGTGGATTAAAGCTTCCATGAAGTTAACTGCAATGAAGTCGTAGTAGTGTTTAAACATCATGCGCTGCATGTGCAACATAACAGAATTATAGCCGTAGAGGTCAGGAGAACATCGTTCAGTTAACTGCAAGGTTACAAAATCACAACCGTTAAGAAAAAAAATTGCATAAATGAATAGATTTTGTCGTCCGTAAATTAACATTTGTGAGAATAATTTTATTATAGAGCAATAAAAAACACAAGTTGAATTTTTCAGCTATATTCCGATCAATATCAGTAGTCTCACCACTGAATATCTAGGTTAAAAAAAATATATTTTTTTTAGTACTCTACGAAGCATTCTTTGTAATTAATCTGCTTGGTATGTTGATTGAGATTTAATTATTTCATGAAAAAAATAGCTATTAAGCTATTAATCACGCCACTGCTTCCGTGTTAATGTTAAACATATAACTATTAGTGGAATAATAGGATAGTAATAAATATTTTCTCATTGTTATCGTTTGTTCCACGAGGACCCCGGTTGAGAAAAACTGATCTAGAGCAGGGTTTCTCAAACGGGAGCCCACGGAGATTTTTTTAGACTTGGGGAGCCACAGCACAGTTTAGGAGGGCCACGGGAAATTTTTTCGAAAGAGCTAAAAACAAAAGATCTCTCGCTGGTTTTCTGGGCAAATCCGCAAATTCCTGGGACTTAGAATTTGAAATCCTTAGAAGAGCTAAAAAAAAGGTCCCATGCTGATTATTTCAGCAAATCCGCAAATTCCTGAATTCATTAAAATAATCCTTTCAGAGAAGACAAAACAATGGTAAGGGGGCCATAGACAAATAAAGACAATCAAAAGGGGCCACGGGCCCAAAAAGTTTGAGAAACACTGATCTAGAGAACTGAAAGTAGTCAGAAAATTTTATTAAAATATAATATCAGCAGGGGCGGGCTGGAGGGGGCTCGGAGGGGCTCGCGCGAGCCCCTTGTTAATTTAAGAGAAAATAATATTCTCAGATCAAATTAGTACATAACTGCAATTTCTGACTTATACATATTATCTACGACAGATTCCAGTATACACAGTGGTACATTTTTAGCCATTTACATTGATTAGTTTATGATAAACTGCATATTGTTGCATATTATCAGTGTATTAAGTAACAATCGTTTGCTTATTTAAGTATTGCATAGAATTGCTTTGAGATTAGCGAGCCCATTGTTAACGTATTGGCAGCCCACCGCTGAATATCAGGATATGCATTGAACATATTTTTTCCATTTACCAACCGCACATAAGGAATTCCTTCTTCGAACATAATTTTAATAAAAGAACCTCCTGTAAAATTCATAAGTTGTCTGATTTTATGCATATTACGGGTCGATATTCTCTGTATAACGAGCAACTAAGGAAAAAAGTTATCCAATGTACTTATCTATATTTTATTATAAATTAATGGGAGTACTGTATAAAATATTCTGTGTGTATTATATGATATTTCAACACAAAGAAATTTTTATTTAGTCGAGACGTGACAATATAATTATTTTTTATCAATAATCAACATATGCCACTATGCAAACCATGCAAAAAAAACACAAAGCTATAGCTATAATAATGTCGATAATGTTTAATTAACATCGCACAATGTTGCCATGTTGAAATAAGAATAAGTAGCTTGATTGTAGCTTTATCTTTTTTTAGATATTTTACCCAATAAAGTGAGTCAACGCTATTTTTGACGACACTCTGTTTTTTTTTTGCATCACATGATAAGTGTCTGTTATCATTTTGCATTTCAGTTCATAATTCGATAACCTCACAATTAAAAACATATTGTTTAGCAAGCTACCTGCTGAGTACACAAACAGTATTGTATATATACAATATACGTTGAAAAGAAAACGTTTTTTTAATTTCAGCGCTTTGAGGTTATAAAATATAGTTTAGTGAAATGTCAGTGACAAAAGTAAATACCAAAAAACATGGATCAGCGCAAGCTATCATGTACTTGCTACATTATGGTGAAGGAAAAATAAGCCATTTGAAGGAAGCCGTTGAAAAATGGCTCAGAGATGAAGGTAATTTATTTAATTAACACAATTTTTAATTAGAATACTGTATAATCGCCGCGTCTGTACGGAATTGCCAAGTGCAGTAAGTTTCAGTTTTACAAAACGATATTAATTTTAAATTGACGTACATGTGTATGTATCATTTGAAACGTATTAAGAATTGCAATACCTGACAAATAAACAAAAAAAAGTATTTTGATATTTCGTGCTAAATACCGGTATTATTATTTTTTTAAATAAAACTATATATGTTCACCGTATATATATATATATATTTGATTTATTAACGGGATAAAAATTTGCAATCAATTATAATTGACAAATTTTATCATTTTCAATGTGTTTGGTCATTTTCAGAGGATTTTTTAGTAAAAAATATATTTCAAAAAATTATTCGTGAACGAATTAAATATTTTTAATAAAGATTTTTAATAAAAATCACAAGTTATAATATACGTAATAAGTACATAAATATTTTTGTTTAATTATATTTTTTTTAAATACGGTATTTACTGTCAATATTTTATTATATTAAGTTTGCAAAAAAACATATTTACAGTTCATCATAAGTGAAAGGTGAACGGAATGATATAAAATTCTAAAACATTGACATTTATAAATAACAAAAATTGTTTAATCGTTTTTGTAGAAACATTCGTATAATTATGAGACCAGACGTTCCGTTTTCAGGCGGCGTGTCTCGGTGTCCTTGAACAGAGCTTCAATGTCCCGTTTTCGAAAAGACAAAAAGTGACAAAATTTAAAAATTCTGGCGGTAGAATCTAGTCTTGTGCAAGCGCGCAGTAAATAATATATTTCAATGTAAACATTGTATTTTATATTTAATTTCATATCGACTGTGGAGAGGAAAAAGGACGTAACCCTCAGTTTTTTCAAAACAGGTTTTCTTCGATAATCACATTGTATCAAACTTGAAACACGTTCTATCAAAAGGATACGAGCAGCAAATACCGAATTAGTATCTAAATTTAGCTTTTAAGTTTGAAAAAGATGACCTTGTAAAAAATTAAAACCATGAAAAAAGACTGAAATAAAGGTTTTTCCTAGACAATTTCTTTAAGTAATATTAGATTATGTCAATTAAACACTAGTTTAGAAGTCTCCGTGCACTTCGAGGTGGTGTATAATTCATAATTTTCATATGGCCCAAAATCATCAAAACACGTTTTTTGCGCCTCCTGTAAAATTTTAGATGTGTGGGTTACGTCCTTTTTCCTTTCCACAGTCGATATATTATATCTAATACGATAAGAAAAAACATTACTATCTAGTGATAGTCAATTGTATTATATGAAAGTGTGAGACTCTTAAAACGGCGCCTAAAAGTAACAATTTTTTTAGGTGTCCTGAAATAAATGGTCACATGAAGAACGCTAGAATTTTCAAAAAATTTTAGCTCATTAAAGCATTCATTGTAATATTATTATTAAATGTGAATTATTGACTGGAGGCGCTTACTGAAATTTACCTTCAAATTATGAGCGATAAAAACTATTTACTCACCATCAGATTTCATTTCAGACCTAAGGCGTGGGTGATAGTGATGTCAATTCTCCTCGAGTTGATTGCGAATGACTTACAAAAAAATATGTCTAATCCTGCATAAGCTGTAATATTTAATATTTTTTTAAAATTAAAAAACTATGAATAATTAATATTTAATTAACCATTCCAGGAGCCGTTTTAGGTCAAATTCACGTAGTTGACGTTGCTAAAGCCCTTGGGACTGTAATAGGAATTGTATCGGGAGATCAATTGAAAGATGACCGTCTGGAAGCCTTCGCGAATACCATATATGATATTCTGAAAAGTTAGCATAAAAAATATCATCAAACTTATACAGTATAATAATATAGAAAAAAATATATGTTTATTTCTGACATTTTACATTTTCAGAGCACGAGGCTGTTTACGAAGAGAAGGATGAAGTAAAAAGGAAAGCAATGATAGAAGAATTTGAAAAAGAAACTTTGCATGTCCATCTGTTGAATTTTGAAAACGTTCTGATTCACAATTTAGGTTTTTTTATTGGACGGGTATGTCAAATTAATCATTATTATTTACCATATTTTTTCACTAATTCTGTTGAGTTCCCTTCATTATAGGGACATATACTACACATTGGAAGTGGACATCGAATACAAAATTACCGGCTGTAATGCAACAAAAAAAATATTATGGAAAAGTCGTTGCAGATTTCACTTTGATGAGCTGTATCTAGGGCATCCAATCCCGGACTATTTTTGTGATCCCAGGATTTCGGCATTCACATATTTTCGGATTCCGGGATCCTGAGATTGCTCATTCAACATAAAATTTCCAATTATGTAAGGATGCAAGATTTCGGGATCCCGAGTTAGAACACTGGGTTAAAGTCAGAAATTAAGAGATTTTAAAATAATCTACAAAACAAGGTGGAACACTTTTTTTCTTAGCTCGCTGGGTCATTTGATTTTTTTTGCTAGTAGGTGGATTTTAAAAACCCAGGAATTTGCGGATTTCCTAAAATGAAAAAATGTGGGATTTATCCTCTATCCCGAAATTCCGGGACTAGTTCTATCACAATCCCGGGATTTTGGAATCTCAAAGTTGGGTGAGACCCTAGCTATAGCTGAATAAAATCAAAAACTTAAATTCAGCTTGCAAGTCATCATTGTGTTATATGAATAAAGCTGTGAGATCCTAAATAATTTAAAAGTTGACATAAATGTGTAATTTTGTCTACAGCTAACGTGGGTGGATATATTCTTTGCGGGAGCCATAGAAGTCATGGAATATTACATGGGAGATAAGATTATCGAAGGGAAATATCCATATTTGTTCAAGCTAGTCACCGATATTTCAGAACTACCCCAAATTAAGAAATACAACGATGATCAGAAAAAGAAACCTCAATAAATTATATCAGATAATATATGAAAAGGAATCATTTTATATTTGCAGTTAATTTGTATGATTTATAATATAATATTATATATTATGAAATAAATTTAATTTTGTGTATTGTATGCGTGGTTTTTTTTTATAAATTAAACCATTGCTTGTAAAATGATTAATGTAATATTGAATTATTAAAAATATATATATATATAAGCTTAAAAAATATCAATTTATTTTTTATAGTTGATAGCTATTTCGGCTTTACGCCTTAATGAACATTAACTTAGATATTTAATGGTTAAAAAGAAATACAAAAAACATCTTCTTAACTATTGTGACAATTATGAATAATAAGTCAATTTATTACATTAAAACTGTATTTTTCGATAAGAGTTAAGATGTTCAAATAGTTCAGAAGATGTTTTGTGTACTTTTTTTAGCCATTACATAGCTTAGTTAATGTTCGTAAAAGCTAAAAACCAAAATAACACTTTTAAATAAATATAAATTAAATAGAATTAAATACATTCATATTTTTGACCGTATAATAATGGTGTTCTACTAAGTTAACGCCAATTAAATCGACAATACATTTTATAAAAATATATCCCTCTCCTTTATTGCTATAAAATTATGCAATGTGATATATGTACTTACTTAAAAACATCTTTTTTATCTGAATATGATAAATAATCATATTTAAACAATTGAAGATAATAGATTAATCCATTCATTCATAACCATGATAATTCAAGGTAATCGAAATCTTGATTTCAATTAATATTTTTTCGTTCATTTCCTTCTACAGCATTGAAAATCGAATTAATATCTCCAGTTTCAGCGGGAAAGCGTGCGATTCGCTCGATTCGGACAACATCCGGGGAGTAACCAATCATGTATCAGCAAAATGGCAATATTCAATTAATATAGAACGTACGTTCTATATTTGAATATTGCAATTTTGTTCAGCAAAAATCAGTGGATGACAACACAGATCTCGAAGATTTTAGGTTTTATAGTTTTTTTTTTTTGGCTCTACAGACATTGATAAATGTTTCAAAACATATTTTGTTATCGTGAACACAAAATACTGATAAGAATAATCTATAGGGCGCATTTTTCAGTTTCACGGAATTTAGGTTATACGTTAAGTATTAGCTTATTAAAGAAATCTGGTATGAAGTAAACTCCCACTGTGGTTACAAATAAGAAATAATTCAAATGCAAATAATTGACTCTTATTTGAGCCCATTAGAGGTTAAGTGAGCCATGTGGTATTTTAGAAAAGTTAAATGCGTTGTAATATTTTACACGTCTTAAAGTATTGTGAAAGTGATGTAACTTCAGTTAATACACATTGCAATAGTGTTATCTCTGTAAAATAAAAATATGCAATCCACCTAAACACCAAATAAAGACCAAGAAAAGAATTTTACCATTTTAATAGTTAGCTCACTTCACGTCTAGAGGGCATAATTGACTCTTATTCAGAACATATGCTAAATCAGACATGCGTCTTATTATCTTTCTTCGTTGGCAAGTGTGACAATAATACAAAGTGTTAAGATCTTGTTTTAGTCTTCCGGTCGGACTGGGCTCAAATTTCAATTAATTAAGAAAATAAAAGTTTGCTCTGCACGTTGAAAATTTGGCAATATTAATACAAAATAATATTTATTATTTTAGCACGTGCATGTTAAAAGACTAACCGCCATAATTGGGATAGGTAGGTGTACTCTAACTTATATTTTCTTAGAGTTCAGCTTGTTACTTAGTAACTCAAACTATCATTTTTAGAGACAGTAGATATAGAAGGATAGGACTAGGACAGGACTAGTAGTAAACTTATCGTCCTCATTTTCTTTGTCCTTTTTTTTCCATGTTCTGTTTAAACCAAAAATGAACCCCATTTTGTTTTTGAATACGGTTGTACATATTGTAAACAGTCAAAAAACTATATGTAAATTTAAATAATGATGGTCGGTCGGTCATATGAGACGCCAGTTGTAAGAGCTGCCCCGCTTACCGTTGCTTTGCCTGTAGAGCACGGGTTCCCAACCTATGGGTCGCGTCGGGTTTTCTGGGAGTCGCCAACTTTTTTCGATTTTGGATTTGAACAACAAAACTAAAACTACAGTCAACTAAAATTACCTTATTGAAAAAAATGCCTTTTTCAATTGCATCGGGGCCGCGGGTCACATGGCTTTTATAAAAAGGGTTCGCAACTCGAAAAATATTGGGGGAACCTATGCTGTAGAACAGGGTGGGGCAAACTTTTTGTATGAAGGGCCAAATTCTGGGATTCAAAATGAGCGGCGGGCCGCAAGCAAAATACCACTTTTACATATACAATATTTATTATCATGAAAAAAAATCTAATGAGAGGAATGGAACTGCTTTACATCTTTTGACATTTTTTTAAATTCAGGTGTTAATTTTGAAGTAATAATATAAAAGCGTGAATCTTTTTCAAAAATATAATTTTGCTCGCGGGCCACAGTTTGCCCGTGCCTTCTGTAGAGGTTGGTATATTTAATGAAGATAATTATTTATATTTTTTTTCCATATAAACTTCTGTCAATGAAGTTAAAAAAAATCCTCATCCTGCTATTTTTTCACGTATTACTTATTCGATCAATTTAATGCTTCAAAATGAAAAGGATAGTGCATAGCAAGCATTAACGCTGACGCCAATTTGCTATGCAAGTTTAACCTGGTCGATCATATTTGCCTTTGTTGCGTTAAATAAAAGTTTTCTTACGTTTCCATCGCTACTAAGTCGTATTAAAATATAATAGAATATTATTTCACCGGATATATCTTTACAAGATTATTGTTCAAAGAAGAAATATAATAACTGTGAAATAATAAATATATTTTAATTTTATTTATACGGAGATCAACGGATCAACGAAGAACACCAATTATTGGGTTACATAATACAGTAAAATAAAAAAAATATAGCATACCAGACACCCTTCTCTCTTGCGTATTAAAATTAAATAAAAAAATCATAGTTACATAACTCAGCTGTCAAATGTAAAAAAATATTCAAAAAATCTCAAAATTCTGACGAGGACATACGGCCAAAATAATATAGCTTTATATAATATATAAACAGTCGATGTAGAATTAAAATAAATTGATAATTTTAAACCTTGTTGTAATGGAGTTCTACCAAGTAAATACGTATTCAATCAATGTAAAAATCTCGTTTATTTTTATAGATGTTTAAATCCAAAAGTAATTTCTCATCAACAATGAATGCACTTTTCTTTTTTGCAAAATTTAGTCCCTGATCGAAACATATGTCTTTTGCGATGCCTATTAAACACAATTCAGCATGTCCCATCATTTGCTTACCATGCCCGCTCCCAATGTGGAGCATCTTAATAGCAGTTGCATACCAAGTATATACATAATATAATATAAGATTTAAAATAACTTAGATTATTCCACGTGACACGTGTTTCGCCTCTTTCATGGGGGAGCCGGTAAATTGCTCGAATTACAAATTATTCGAATTGCTTGGTTATTTAAACGATTTTTCACTACTTTTTCTACGAATTTCATTTTTATCTTGTGCGACACTTGTTTAGAGAGTGAAATATAAAAATAATTTTCGTAAGTATTTATTTTAACCGTGTTCGCTCCAAATGCGGAACATATGATCTTTTAATGGAGTTTATCTCAACAGAAGTGTTTCTACGAGAACTGCTTATTAACTAGTTACTCAAACTGTTTCTATATATTTCCAGAACACATAGAAGACTAGGGCTAAGACAGAACAAACGGAAACAAATTGATTATCTTGTTATTCGAGCAATTTACCGGGAACCCTTTCAAAGGCATCCTTACAGACAATCTTATTTTTACATTGCTTGTTTAAGTACGAATGGTTTTAATTTTACTATTCTGATATATTATAAAAATAAAAACAGACGTAAGGAGGAGAGGATAGAAAAACAATGGAAAAAAGTATTTACATTATGTTCCTACATTTATTTTTCTCCCCACGATATGTAAAACTAACAACAAATAATTTTGACTTAGGGTCAACTTATCACAAAGTAAATATTTTAATTTGAGCTATTACCTAACTACTAATCCTCCTTAGACCCATCTTTCAATCTTAACTCTTTGAGAAAAAGAAACTTAACCAACTGAATAACAAATAAGTATTTTGGATTATATTACCTATATGGATTTTTTTCTGTAAGGATTCAAAATGCTCCACATTAAGACACTGCAAAAGTAAAAAGCATAATAGTTTAACGTGTTTTTATCACAGCATACAATTACTATGTTTATCCACCAAGGTACGTTAAAATTATAGATTTTAGTTGTTCATATACGTTATTAAAATAACCACTCATCCAAACATATCATTACAGTAGTGATGTTCTTCTTCTGCATAGTAAAACACAGGTGTCGCCCGGTGTCCAATTAGTCGAGTATGTACGTAGATTTTTTTAAATTTTCCGACCGGTATTGCTCACCTGACCACAGTCATATCACTCAGTCACTAAGTCATTCAGACCGCAGCACAGCGATAATTCGCTATTGTTTACCGAGTTAACGTTTTTTTTCAAACAACCAAAACGAATATTGAAATAATATAAACAACAAACTTATTATAGTATTAATACAACGGGACACTATTCGTGATTATTGTGCATACAGTGTTCGATTCCAAATTTGAAAATTTAATTGTTTTTTTTTTTCAATTAAAGAATACATTGGTTTCAATTGTTATTTTTCTGTATACATCTTTGAAAATGGAATTACAGTACAAGGGAGATAAAATACTTTGAAGTAAGTAACCCACCATTTATCTTCTCTATATTTTACATATTATTATTTATATCCTAATATCAGTGTTGAACATTGTTTTTTTTTAACCATATAACTAGAATTTTCAATTATAATATAACTTTTCTCCATGGAAGTTATTTTCAGAGCTGTGGAGTCGTGTAAAGAAAATACGCCTCTGACTCCGAAGAAATTTCTCAATAATTTCATTTTAACTTATGTACTATGTATATATAATATATACGTATTCCATCAGATCATCTTTAGTCAACAAAGCATGCAATGTCAACACTATGGACTATTGTGGTTTAAATACACATCATTAAATATATATATATTAATATTCGAGCAGCTCATTTCTCACGACTCCGACTCCAGTCAAAACACTGCGACTCCACGACTCTGACTCCACAGCCCTGGATATTTTACCGAAAATACTTGTAATTGTAATTTTTGGAGAGATTAAGCTTATAAAGCTGAAGCTAGGAAAGGACTCGAGGTTAACTAATCGCTTGTTATCCACCCCATATTTTAAATCAAATAGCCGGCAGGGAGTATAGATATTTATGCTTTTTATAAAATACACAAATAGATCGAAAAATGATCACTTGATGTTTTGTTCTTAAATTATTAAACATTTTGTTTTATTTATCCATGTCCGCTCCCAATGTGAAGATGGCTTCCTAATGGAATTACTTCCGTATTTCAACAAAAGTTTTCTACGAGAACTGTTTGTTACTCAGTCGCTCAACCTCCCTTTTCCGAAGAGAGTAGAAGGGATAGAAGGATAAGTCTAGAACAGGACTAGTGGTTAGCTAATCGCACTCGCTACGTACAGTTATTAAAGGATCGGAATTCGAGAAGAAATCGATAAATTTATTGAAAAAATGCTGTTCGTACTGGGACTCGAACCAGTGACATCCGGCACAGGAAGCCCTCGCCGTAGGATCCGGTTGTTTTTTAAGCTGCATTAGTAGTCCATAAACCTTTTAGATGATTATCAGGATTAACAAGGACCCTAAAATTGCTAACAACGCTAACCACTTCGCCATAGAATACATTTTTAATTAAAAACATATCACATTAGGTTTGTGTTTAGTTATAAATGCTTATTTGATAAGCGAAACCGTTCTCGGTAATTAGATAAGATTAGCAACCTTTTCATTACGTGATAAACAATATTCAATTATCATAAAATATGTGTGTATGAAATTATTTAGTAAATCAGCCAAAAAAAAAATAGTTTTTTTCCGGGTATTCGAATATACTACAAGAAAACTTAGGTAGCGGATTTATTTCTTGCTTTTAGGTGATTATTTCAAACAATTAGGTATCATCACTTCCTTTGAAAAATAGACTTGTAAATAAATTTGTATGCTCTATAATATAATTTAATCAAAACAAAATTAAATGAAAATTACACTAATATAATATATATCGACTGTGGAAAAGAAAAAGGACGTAACCCACACGTAACAAATTTAACAGGAGACACGAAAAAGGTGTTTCGAAGATTTTGGGCTAAAGACAAATGGCTCGTATTTTTCTGGTCAGAATTTAAATAACATTGATCAGAATTTATATTAAATGGTCATAATATATCGGTAAGAATAAATAGTCTTAATTTAAATGAAATTGAAAAAAAACCTAACCTAACCTACTAACCAAAATTGTTATTAAATATTCTGACCGTATAATATTTTTATTCTGACCGTTCATATTTTTATTCTGACCAAAAATTGATTTAAATTCTGACCATTTAATTTGTTTCTAAGACAAATTATGAAATATACATAACCTTGCATTGCACAGAGACCGATAAACTGGTTGTTAATTGACTTTATCTAATATCAATTTAATATCATTTTTTCGTGATTGTAATTTTCGGATGCCCTTATTTTTTCAAACTTAAAAGCTAAATTAAGATACTTATTCGGTATTTTTGGTTAATATCCTTTTGATAGAACTTGTATCAAGTTGTGTACATTGTGGATATCGAAAAAAGCTGTTTGAAAAAGTGTGGACTGCGTCCTTTTTTCTTTCCAAAGTCGATATGTAAGCTTACACCCACTAAAATTTGATATGACGTTGAATCTCTATATGAATGACAATAGTCATACTTTATGTTTAGTGTATGTATACATGGGTCTAATTTCTAATATTAATTATTTTATGAATTCATTTTTAATCGATTTATCAATGTTTGTGATGCCTAGATTCGCTCCTAATTATTATTTCTGTTCTAACCTCATCCTTTTATTGTATTTAATGACTGAACAAAAAACAATTTTAGTTAAACTATTTCAATAACAGTCCATCAGCAGAAGTTGGCAAGTAATACAATGTGATTCTCGCATATTAATTATCTGTCATGAATAACTTATTTGGTGCATTTATGGTACTTGTTAGACAAACAAAGCATTTTTTTAATCGTTGAAGACAGGTAACTGTCCCTGCCTATTAACTCTTAACTTTATTTCAGACGGATCGGTAAAAATGCATCTATATTTTGATAGCATATTAATCTATATAACATTAAATATCAATTTATTGATTGACTTGGCATTTACTCGGTAGAACTCCATTATAATAGGGTCAAAATAGCAAAGTATTTAGTTCTACAGTTTTTATGTTTATTAGTCAGAATCTGACGATGACGAAAGCCTGTAGAACTAAGTAAGTACGTTGCTATTTTTAGCCTATTAACCCTTTCCTTACTATGCAAAAAAAGCACAAGCTCCTGAGCTGTGTATCCGTTACACATCAGGCAAACGGGAGTGAATCATGATAATTATATAACACTACTACAGCAGTACTACATATAACTGTCATGATTCACTTATGTTTGCCTGATGTGTAACGGATACACAGCTCAGGAGCTTGTGCTTTTTTGCTTAGTAAGGGAAGGGTTAAATATCAAGCCTAGGACTATTCATTTTCTGTTTACTCAGAACTATCAATTTGTTACTTGTAAACTAATGCTATTACAGTGACGATATGAGCTCTCGAGAGGTGAAGTGATCCAACTAGTGAAATGGTAAAACTTTTTTCATGGTACAATCACAATCACATCTTTACTTGGTGTTTTGGTTGATTGCATATTTTTATTTTACGGGGATAACTGAGTTTACTTCATTTTTACGATACTTGAAGACTTGTAGAATATTACAACGCGCTTTACTTTTTTTCTATAATACCACTTGGCTCACTTCACCTCTAATGGGCCCATATGATCTCATAAGGAGTAAACATTGTTTGTTGTTATTACTAAGAAGATATTGCGAATTTATTATATCAATTCTTAAATAGTCTGACTTCAAGTAATTACCGCCAAACTGCGACACAAGATAATCACTCGCTAAATTCATGTTTTAATTATATTTGTATTGTTATATCCCTTCGTTTAATCTTATTTGTTCGATGATTACCATCAATCATGACTACTGGACTTAACAAAGGCTATTCCGACAGCTTCCCACGAAAATAAATTATTCGAAGAGTTATTGTTGGTCATATTTAAAGACAGTAGTTGGCATCAGGGCTGTGGAGTCGTTAAAAAATAAAATGACTCCGATTTTACATTGTTACACGATTCCAACTCTGAGTTCTGTTTTTTAAAAATAGTTAATATATGTTTTCCTCTCTTGAAATGGTTTACATCTCCCTTTCGCAGTGATGTAGTGGTAAATAAATAGGTACCAGGTCGCTCATTGATTTCTTCGCTATTTTTTTGTTTGTTTTTTTTTTAATATTCGTCCGAAGTTAAGAAACCACAATTTGTAACAATTAAATCAATAAAAAACGCGCATTTTTAAAAAGTATTTGTATTTGTTGATAAAAATGCAAAAACTTTCAAATAAACCAAAAAAAACAAAAAGGTAGCTGGGCGTCGCTCTGGCTCATTTTCAGGTGACAGGTCGCCGACCTGGCCCGACCTAGCCCCACTACACCTCTGCCTTTTTGTTGTGTCAAGACTGTGGAGTTTGGTAAAAAAGACGACTCTGACTCTGAATTGATTTTTCAAATATTTTCACGTAACTAACATGTCTGTGTACCATCAGATCAGCTTAATAGATTTCACTAATCAATATGATTAATAGATTTATATGTCTCCGGTTTTTCCGACTCGGACCCCGACTCCACAGCCCTGACTTTTTGTACATCCATTATTTCACCAATCAAAACGATGAATATGCTAATTTTCAAATTGTATATCGACACGTAATCGGCAGAAAATTGTAAGCGATAATTCATAAGTTTTACAAAAGAAGGTTGTTTTTTTAATTCCCTTTCGTAATATGCTTGTAAAAAAACGTTAATTGACTTCATATTACTAACCGCGTTTAAGGTATTATTTATTAATTGCGAAATTATTATGAATGGAAGTTAATAAAACCTTTTGTTATGATTAAAATTGGACCATTCCCGTAAAATGTATGAGTTGTCGCTTACGTTGTTTGGTCGATTAAGGGTAGATATTTGGTATGCTAATACTGCATATACTTACGGATTATAACTTTCTAGATGAACGGGGTGTGTGAATTCTTAACATCAGAATTTTTTTTCATTATTTGATAAAGAATTTTAAAAATTTACACCAAACTATTTATTTATTAAAGAGTTTATTTGTTTTTAATGTTTTCGGAAATCTTATATTTGTTAGTCTTTTAAAATCACGCAGTGAAAGAAGAAAAAATTCAAAAAGCAGTCTATGTCGTTTCTTTTTGTTCGTTAAAAACAGTCAGACTCCAAAGCCCTGCCCTGGCTGGTAAAAAGACAACGCAAATTCAATACATCGCTGTATCTCACTGATTTACATAATTAAGTTATTTACTTCGAATGGAAATACGTCTTTGAAATAAAAATGCGACAAAAATGTATTCTCAGTATTGTATTGTAAAAATTAATTTCAAAAAAGAATTTGTTTCTCATTAATATTCGAAATTTCTTTTGTTTCGAAAAGTAATTAAGAATCGATTTGAAATTCATTTGTTTCGTAATGTCGTCTTAAAGTACATTTTTCAACGTTGGTAAAATAATAATATTATTTTTTTATTTTAATTTAAAGTAAACACATAATTCTGGTGCATTAGTATTATTTTTAAATGTACTTGTTTTGAATACGACAGATGTTGTCAATCTTTGTTAAACCTTTTTTTATTTAACCTTACCTCTATTGAAAAATGTAAGGGTGGGGGAAAGTTAGATTAAAAAACATTTAAATTGAAAAGCTATATGCCACAGTCATAATATAATTACTGCATTCTTTAGATCTTAACAAACATTTGTAGTAAAATAATGTTTTTTGGTACATAACTACTAAGTAAAGAACATCGGGTCCGCAGTGAAGGGGTCAATATTGTTGACTACAATTACGTTGCTAACGGGTTTGAAGCCCAGTACAGACTGTTTTTTTATAAATTGATTGATGGTCTTCTATTCGAAGTCTTGGATATGTTTTGTCTGAAACTCCCTCCCATACGTATGCGATCCTAAAAAAAGGGGCAAAGTGAAATCAATTAACTAACCGATTGACCTGCCCTAGGCTTATCAGTCTATCTCCTACTCTCTTTAAAAACGAGAAGTTGAACAACTTAGTGACACGACGTTTTCGTAGAACACGTATGTAGATGTAAGCTCCATTATGAGTCCATATACTACATATTGGAAACGGACATGGTAAAAAAGACGCATGTAAATTGCTCCGAGGTCTAAAAAAACACCTAATTCTACAATATATTTATAATGCATAATACTAAAGTTAATATTAGACAGCTAACTTTTGAGAAATATCAACTCAACGAGAAAATGAAGATGGAAAAAAATACAGAAGTGTTTTGTAAATATTTTGTACACACATTAATTTGAAAATATTTTCATTATCAACTTCTTAAAAATAATTATTCATTAGCCACCTACTTTCACCTCTTTGGGTCCTACGGTCAATCTGTTAACTATTTATTATAATAAAAAAGAGCAAATGAACATTCATATTGAGTTATTATACTAAATCTGTTTTTAATAGTTTTTAACGCACTTATCTACTATGCTTGTCGATCAAATTGCTGTGTGGAGTGGCCGGAAGAAACGTATTTATTTTCATTATTTACTACTTTTTAAGCCAAATTGAAATGTGACTTATATTAAAAATATTATATATTATATTATATTAAAGTCGCCTAATATATTCGAATATGACGATTTCGAATTCCAAAAGTGCCGAGTTCAATCACACTGTTTTTATATATGTATGTTACATTAAATGGAAATTTTCAATGCTGTGTTTTCATTTTAGTTCTAAATATTTTTTTCTAATTTTGATGTTAGATAATAAATGTAAAATACTGTAATTTATAAAAGCAGTCTTTAGAGATGTTACAACATTAATTTATAACATGATAGCCTCCAGGGATAAATAACTGAAACCAGATTCAGAATTACACATTTCTTTATGTAAGAATCAACAATAGCAGAAATAATACGCTTATTAAAAAGTAATTATTGACCAATAAATGTGTTCAAACGATTTTAATATAGATAAGTTTAGTCAATTATTAAATTATTTCACACAAAAAAATATCACAATTCTTTATGTGTGTAGCATAAATATGAAATTCTAATGGTACACCGCAACAGATTTTTTATGAGAACTGATTGTAATTTAGTCACTTTCAAAGAGGTTATAGATAAAATAGAGTTGCGATAAAGTTATATCTCTCTCAGAGGAAATTGCAAACATCAGAGACATGCGTTTGATCGCAATTCGTAATCCATTAATCGATTGAAAAGTGAATTAATAAAATTGTCCGTACAGGGCTTTGAACCCACCATAGACATCACACACGCATAACACAACCGTAAGTGTTACTACATGGCTTCAAAAGATGGCTTAATAAATCACTACATGGTAATAATATGATGATTAATAAGTGAAAAATTATGTTAAAATTTGCATTGACTCCCGTTTTTATTATTATTGTGCCTGTTATTATAAAAACTAAACTAATATTTAGTTGCTAAGGTAGGTGCAAGGGCCGCAAGGTTTGTACTGGGGGTCAAAAAATATTTGAGCAAAACTGCAAATATTTATTTCTTAATATTTTCCCGATGTATGCATATATTGTAATTAAAAACATTTTATAATGTGTTCATGTTTGTATGTATATTATTAACTAAATCTTTTAATAGTTTTTTTTCGAATGTAGGGGTAAAAAGTTTGGAAAGCACTTGGTTAGATAATGATTATCGCCAGTATTTTTGTTCACGTATTTTAATGAGTTTTAGGTGATAATTAAAAATAGAATACATTTAAAATGTTCAGTATGCAACTTCTATATTAAGCATAGAAGTATGTTTCAAATGAATACATTGAAAAAAATAATAAAAGATTTTTAGTACTTTTTCCACTTGAAATTTTTATTTGATCAGGACCGGTTTCGCTCCTCGCGAGCATTATCAACTGATAAGAAATTGTATAAATTTTATCTTGTAAAACGTATATACGTTTAACTTGTATAAATAGCACTGTTTAATTTATTTTTCTTATCAGTCGATAATGCTCGCGAGGAGCGAAACCGGTCCTGATCAAATAAAAAATTTAATTGGGAAAAGTATTAAAAATCTTTTATTATTTTTATTATAATGCCATTCCACCAAGTATTGACAGTGAACACCTTAAAGGTGAATACATTGATATTCAAATAAAAATTTCAATAACACAAAACGGTCAGTATATTTAATGATAACAAACTGATACATAATAATTGTTTACAGACTGTTAACAATTTTTATATGTACTAACCAAAAAATATATTTAAACATGTTTTTATTACATTGATATTTCTTTATAGCTTCTTATATACATATAATACCGTTAAAATATACAAGTACGTGTAACGAGGTTAGTATGAGATTTTTTGCAATAATTTAATGTATTTTATTACACAATTGTACAAATTACATGATTTAAAAAGCGTTTTAATAAGAAGAATTGTGAAATTTGATTTGATACCCCACATCTTATACATATTAACATCAATTAAACATAATTTAATCTACAGTCGTCATAAAAGAAAATTGTTATTTTTTAAGATTGCAACAGATTTCATTAGCTGAAAGACTCAGTAGGTTAATCTGAACAAGTAGGTTGCAGAAAATATGGATTTAAATTAAGCTTGTATTAATTTCTTTCTTACATTCTACAGATATTTTACCGCGGCCAACATACTGTATACAATTTTTAAATATGTCAATAAAACCTCAATATAATAGACATCGAAATTAAGATCAATCTTCTTTGTAAATTAACTGTTAAATAATAAACATACTTTGACCAAATAATATTTATAACATCGGTCGGAATATATTTATTATATATTTGTCGGGTCCGCTTCGTCGTGGTCAATTCCGTTGTGGATCTCACGGGTTCGAGTCCCAGTACGAATATTATTTTAGAGAGATTAGTTAACTACTAGTTTTATCATTTATCCTATCCTTTAATAATATTGATTCGCATAATGTCTTAAAAACAAAACAACGTAAACACTCTTCTCTTGAGTATGTAAAATTTCAATGTAACTGACAAAATTTAAGACGTAATGGTTCTAGTCCAAGAACAGCCGATTGGCAACATTTTTCTGCGTTTGACTAACGTACGATCATACTGATGTAGGAGTTTTAACGAGTGCTGGTCTATGATTTGTTATGCACAAATCCACATGTTGTTTTTTTTATCAATTTAATACATTTATAAAAACATCTTTTGTTTGTGTATTGGGTATATAAAGTTGTTTATTATTTTTATTCAAAACGCATTTTCAACACTTACTTGATTCTAAATATTGTATACAAACTGCTCATAAAATGTTGATTCCAAACAGAGCTGTGGGTCATAATCAGAATTGTGGAGTCGTACTATTTTTACCGGAGTCTGAGTCAGAGTCAGAAAAAAATAACGACTCCGACCCTTTTTTTAATTGTCTGTGTATAAAAATTGCTAGGGTTAAAAATGGCAAGCCACCACTGCATGCAACTAACCCTAAAATATTAACCCTAAGTCCATGACCATTAAAAACAATTGAAGTATTTTTTTTAAATATTACAAAAATCAGAGAAGAATTTATCAATTCTTAATCGAGGTATTAAGACAAAATAACGATATGAGAAATACGCACTTCCGTTCGCCTGGAAAGTTGTAAGTCGTAAGTACATACTGTATTAGTGAGCTAAATATGAATGTTCGAAAATGAGCCTATTAAATGTATTGGTTAGTGATATTGTCGCCCGCTGTGTTCTAATTGGTTAGAGCTTGCTCTACCGACCAGGCGGGTCTGTGTTCTATTCCCGGTAAGGTTTTTCAGGATAAATTTGAGCCTTAAGACGTGGGTATTTGTAATTATTTTAACTCAAGTTGATCTTGAGTGACTTACAATAAATTCTCGTTTTTCTCGTATGCTATTTCAACTAAAATATTTGGCGCATTGACATTAACTGTAATGTCAATTTTTTTTTTTTAATTATAATAAAATAATGGCTCTATTTATCTACGAGGAGAAAGATAAAATTGAAGACCATTTTAAGAGAGGACAAAAAAATTCACTATTTTTTTAACAGTGTTCATTCAGAGTAGAATTCCTTTTTTTTTATTGACTCCACGGCCTGATTCCAACATTTTTTCTCTACCAAATATGCGCAGAAGGAAAATGAGTTGAAATACTTGTACCAAGTAGGAAAACCCGTAACTAATCTGACGAACTATTATTGGTTTACTGTTACCTTGTATTGTTCGATTTCCTTGGCAAATTAGGAAATCGATATAACCAAAAAAATATCATCATTATTACTGTAATGTACAAATTATTATAAAATATTATGAATTCTCCATGTACGAGAATTGAATAATTAATTGCAGCTATTCTCTTTAGACGTTTCTACATACATAGGTCGGTAATAATATTCAAGTTTAGTACTCAAAACTTCTGGTTTATAATAATAAAAAAAAATATTACGCAATTTGGCAATACAACTTGAGATGTAGTGAATAAAAACACGTGACAATGTCATGGTTGTTTTGTTTTTGTCCTTATTACATAGCAAGTTATTTTGTAACAATATATAACATGAAAAATAGTATTGAATAATTTGACACATTTCTAAAGCCCTGTTACTTGGAACTTATTTGTCTAGCATGTGGAATATACACATGGTAAAAGTTATATGTGCTTAACAACAAATAGGTAATAACGTCATGAATATATTAGTATTTTTTGTCAATTCGAATGTCTGCTGTTAAATTATATTTTATAAAAACCTTTACCTCCTTTTTATGGTGATATCATCAATTAACAGCTTAACGACCGCGGACGCGTATTTGAGTATTTGAAAAACAAAGGTTGCTGGCCGGCGGACACATATATGCGTATAGGCGAAGTATCTGGAAGCTAAGAAAATTAAACTTTGTAAAGATATCTCCTCAATTTGCTTAAAAATTATAGTGAATATATTTTTGCGAATTTTTCGCAAAATTTTATTTCGCCAGGTGAAATTTTATTAAAAAAAAACGTGCGGTCGTTAAGCGGTAACTTCTTAAGAAGGTAACTTTTTTATTTGTGACAATTTTTAGAGGGAATAAATTTAAAAAAAAAAAAACACATTATATAGTAGCAAATTGGTGAAAAATTTTAATTTTTCCTTCACTAGAACCCACACCATGGCTACAAATCTCTACACATAGATGTCAGTGTAATAAAAAAATATCTGTAGGAAAAAAAAGAAACCCAAAATGGATCCAAAGGCGGACTATCTTTCTGGGTGTCAGTGAATAATGGAAAAAATATCTTTCAGAAAAAAAAAAAAAAACAAAATGGCGGCCGCGGCGGACAATCATATGAATTAAAAACGAAGTAATAAACATTATCCGCTATTAATACATAGATGTTCCCAAATTTGATACGGACATGGTTTTAAAACTGTTATATCTTTTATCTGATTTCGATTAATTTTACAACCGCTGGCTCCCGATCATTGACGCATAATAAACCTTCCCGTGTAATATCCACCTGCCGTGTTGCTCTTGAAAGACCGCCACAGCGTTCCACCGAGCTTGTGTGAAAAAATATAGGCAGTCATATCTCGTTTTTTTATTATCACACTTAGTGTGCAAACTAGTGACAAGCGGCATGCACCGACGGGCATAAGGGTCAAACAATCATACACCATAACTTCCATTTAACACCTTATCATAATTCAATTCAATGTAGAACTGTGTATTTCACTCCCAAGAAAATAATAGAATTGTTTGACTTGTATTATTGTACTCATCATTAATCAAAAAATCGAATTGCGCATTGATTCGGCATCGTTGTTGAATCTGCAGAAAAATGCAATGGTTTGCAAGAAAATTATTCGAATGATCGATATTTGAAAAATGTTGTTCGACCTATAATATTTTACATATTTATAGCAACATTGAAAACCTAACTTTAAAAAAGATAAAAGGAGGCGTCTAATATTTCAATATATAACTTTTTACTACACAAATGGCACCACGACATTAGCACGCGAGACATTAGCACGCAATACAACTCCGACATAAGCACTCAGGACATTAGTGAGCAATATCAAATTATTTTGTACTGTTGACAACTCAACTACTCGATTTCAATTAATTTATGCTAACGTTTTTTCTAAAATTATTTTTTAATTGTTACTTTTACAAACACATCTAAGAAAATTTTATCGATTAGAAAAAAATAACAAGAAAATAATAGTGGTTTTCCATTTTCATCGAACAAATAATTGATTCAGTGGGAGCGTGGCACCGTACTTTTTAACAAACAATTTACATTGTGTATATGTTTACTTTATTAGTTTAGGATTTACTTTATTCTTCCGCTATCGCTTTCTATCGCTATAAAACACGGGTTCCCAACCTATGGGTCGTGACGGGTTTTCGGGGGGTCGCAAACTTTTTTCGATTTTGGATTTGAACAACAAAACTAAAACTACAGTCAATTAAAATTACCTTATTGAAAAAAATGCATTTTTCAATTGCATCGGGGACGCGAGTCACATGGCTTTTATAAAAAGGGGTCGCCACCCGGAAAAGGTTGGGAACCTATGCTATAAAACAACACTGGAATGGTGTTGTCCTCAATTTCTTCGGGGAAGTTAACAAAGAAGGAAGCAAAGACGTTTACATCCCTTCTCATTCATGCTAAACGTAGCAAATTACCATATTTGTTTTGGCATTATGTTAAATAAAGCATGATTTTTTTTGATACTATACAGGTTAAAGCAATATGTACATCAAAAAACTCAAAGCTAACAAAAGTTGAAATACGTGTTTGTAGAAAATTGACGACTATTTGTCCAATTCATCTGTAGTGTCCTTGGGTTTGAAACCAGGGCGAACAATTCCATAAATAAGGTTTTGAATTGATAAGCGGCAATGGAAACCTTGACCGTGATGATGGTGCGGTGCTGTAATTTGATACACAATGCGATTCTAATTCGAAAATACAACTTTAATTTATCGACAGTATAATATTAGACTTTTCTTAATATTTTGTGTATGATAATACTATGCTACTGCTATGCAAGTGGTTACATGTCTTCCCTGTATATTACGATTATTTTGTTATTCCAGTCTGCCTTATTCCTCATTTATTTTTGATAATCGATGTTCTATTATAATCAATGTATAATACTACATCCTTAACAAACTCGGCTTATCTTATTCGTGTTAAACTCAGACTTATGCTTATAGCCTGTTATACCTGTTATAGATTCCAATGTTTATAATCATTATCTTATTTGTAATCGCATTGTTTCCCTATGATAGCTTTATCAGCGTTTTACCATTACAAATCGTGTTTTATACCATAATCTTATCATAATTTTCACTCCACCAGAAAGGTATAAATGCAATTTTGCTGACTGCAGAGTCATCAAAAAGACGCAAGTCAGTCAGTATTGCTTTGTAGTATTATATATACCTGTTTAGAAAATAATGTATTTTTTTTATTAATTCACATGAAAATTTTTAAATAAACATGTTTGAAAAAATTCTTAATTAAATAGAGAAAAAATATATAAGATGTTATATTTCTTGGTAAAAACAACTTTGAAGCCTTACAAAGTGTTTTTTTCGATGGATTCGACGGTAGCATCGTTTAAATTCATTTTTAGTATAACATTAAATAAAGGTGAGTCTACAACGACACCTACAATTAAGACAAATTATTAAGTGACTTATTTACAAACATTCGTGTATGTAATCGATAAAATCTAGCTAAATAGGAGTCTCAAAACATCCCAGTTGAGTTACGCATTTTTTTTTCCATGTCCGCTCCCAATATGGAGCATATGGACTCCTAATGGAGTTTATCTCAACAGAAATGTTTCTACGAGAACTGCTTGTTACTCAGTTGCTCAACCTCTCTTTTTCCAAAGAGAGTAGGAATAGAAGGAAAGGGCAAGGGCAGGACTAGTGGTTAGCTAATCGCTCTCTATACGCCCCGTTAATAGGATAGGATGGGTGGGAGGGGGGAATTCAAGACATCACATACATCCATGCCTTTGAACAGAAATTCATAAATCGATTGAAAAATCAATTTTATAAAACTGCCCGTACCGGGATTCGAATCCGTGCCCTCCGTAGCGGTAGCCAACGATGTTGACCACTCGACCACACAGGCGATTTGAGTTACGCATTCCTTATTAATCTATTCCAATAACATGTATCTTGAAATAATGAACAGTGAGCCAGTGGCATTCTTAAGTACTGACTTCTTACTGCGTTCATTAAATAATCGCATCTCAACCAAAACGCACTATTTATTTAAAAAAATAATATTGAACGTTAACAAAATCAAATACATTAAAACTGGTTACCTGTTCATATTTTACTGTTAAATTTTATTGTAATAGAATAAGAAGGAATGCTTCACTTAACTGGGACGTTTTGAAAATCCTATTAAGCTAGATTTTACCAATTATACGACTGTTTGTAAATAAGCCATTAAGCAATAAGTCTTAATTATAGATGTCGCTGTAGACTGTTGAAAAATATCTTCAGGTCAAAAATCTTCATGTTTTTATTAATTATTTTATTAATCAGTGGAATGACAGAGTTATTAAACTTTATTTCATATTGTACATCAAATTGATTATTTCAATTGATTCAACCAATTTTAATGTAGTACTTTCACGTCTCGTAAAAATTGATAACCAAACAAATGAAAAAGAAACATCTGAACTAGGTACATATTTCATGTGATAATTTTATTTATTTGATTTTCTAAATCATTTGAAACACTTTTTTACTAAATCTAACTTATGAACGCTTCGAATAATTGTTGAATAAACACAGGAATGAAACGTTCAACGTTCTTTTAATCGACATTTATTTTCATCAGTAAATATTACTGTATTTTCTAAATTAAATTAAAAATTATGGTCAGCATTGATCAGTAAACTTGTTGATTTTTTTCTTACTTCGACTGTATTTTAATTGAAAAACTGTCACTAGCACTACGTATCTTATTCAATGTAATAATCAAAATGTATACTCTTATGAACTATTAACAATAGATATTGGATTTAGCTCGTAATTTTATTAATCTGTGAATACAGTGTGAGAAATAAACATTGAAATCTAATCTGGTCATTAGTACAGTTGCTAGCAGTGAATTAACAGTGCAGTTGTTACACACATGTTATAATAATTTGCTATATAAATCTGAAATTCAATTAAATTAAAATCGGTCTCTTAAAACTTACTTTTGTGTAAATCGTTCTTTCTGTGTCAAATTTCATTGCGAAAAAAAATGTTGAGTTGTGTTGTGCGGTTTCCAATTTCTGATGATTAAAAGGAATTTAGAGTCAATAACTTCATCAGTTACATATGTATAGATACGAGAGTTCAATAACATTTTTAATAAGATATAACAAAGACTATGTATCGGAAATTTATAAGACGTTAAATGAAACAGGATTTATTAATACGAAATGCGTGTTAATTCAAGTCAGTTAAAAATACATATAATTAAATGGCGTCGTATTTTTATAACAGCTTATTCTCAGTCAAACTTGCATAGTCAAAAATATTGCGATGGCTGGAAAATGTCGATCGCTTTTTTCCCATTTTTATTTCTAATCGAAAACGAAATATTTAGTGTGAGATTTCAATTTTAAAGATTGTTGGGCTTGGGATAAAAACGTCAAAAAAAATATTAATATTGATGTTTTATTAGTATATTTAAAAACAAAATTTAAATAAAATCCGGGAAACGTGTTAATGAATATTGAGTGAATAATATTGCTTGTAATTAACGTCTCGCTGAATTTGGTATAAGCCATTATTATAAATATATCAAATAAGTTACACTTTTAATGGAAGTTATAAAACTGTTACTGCGTAACATTTTGTATTTGTTAAAGTATTTTTTCACTGATTTTACGAGAAACAATAAGAAATTTCAATTTGGTGATTGTAATTTTTGTGTGTAACGAATTCTTTAAATGCAAATAAGGAATTCTTAGAAATGCAAACATTTTATTGCAAAAAGATATTAACATAGACATCATTAATTTATTATTATCATTAAAATTGAATAACATTAGATTAAAATGGATAAAAGTATATTTTTTATCAAAAGAGTAAAATTATTGGGTGTTTCTTGCTAGAAGAAATTATATTAAAACAACAAAAAAACTCTTTGTATTAATTTCACATTGTAGATCTTTTTTGCTCATCGCTAGTATAATATTATCAGCTGTTAAAAATGTAAACGAATCGATAGAGGGCTATTTATATTTTTCAGTTTATATTTTCATCGCTTAATAATGCTCACGATTAGTGAAACCGGTCATGATCTTAAGAAATAATATAACATAAAATTGTTACAAAGAGTGTTTTATATTTTTGATTATCGTTTATTGCTTAGCACACGTATTTAATTTTCCGCTGTTTGACATTATTATTTTACATTTTGAAATAAGAACCAATATTATTTTTTAATACAGATGGACAAGGATACACCGACGCAAATCGATTGGTTTATAGAGATGACTCGGTGTGACTGTAGCGCCACTCACTATATGCAACGTCAGTGGCGCTTCCAAAAAACAATTAAAAATTCTCCACAGACTTTTACAACATAATATAGTAATAAATTCTTGCATTGCAATTTGAACATGAAGAAGATTTTTGTCGATTATTTTTTTAGACCGTTACACAAAACGGAATCATAAATTTATTTGTAATTATTATTAATTCATTTTAAAATTAAAATTAACAATTTATTATTTTATATTACGGTAGATATATCATTTATGGTGACCATAAATATTCAAGAATGCGACATTTTTCAATGGTTTACCAAGGCACTAAAAGTGAATGCAAAGTATGCCGGGATATATTAAAGCACCCATGCACATCATAACATCATACTAACAAACAATTGTTATGTTTATCGAAAACATACGGTACTGAAATAATAATTATCTTTATGGACTACGGTGAAAGTAACGACAAAATAATAATTCATTGTTTATGGGCGATTTGTATTACTGATTACTAAACAGAGATGTCGCGGCTACGCTATAAACAATTCGAGATGGAAAATGATGACGCCGATCTGGAGACATCTTCCGATCATTCTGAAAGTGATTATGAATACGATCCGCTGCATGCGATTATGATCTATCGAAACATGTACACAAGGTCGCAAGGTTAATACATTTTTCAAACGCTATTATGTACTTATTATTTTTAAGTAATTTTAAAAATAGGCAAGACGGAATCGCACAAATTCGAACAATTTTGAATTATTCACTCATATGTCAAAATCGTATATTTTTAGAACTTTATTATTGAGTCATAGGATTAAAAAGGCTTCTTTTATAATCCATATTGATCTATAAAGCACTATCAATTCTTTCGTGTGAACAGTATTTACGACTTTTGACGAAATCAAGAAATATATATATGTCACATTTCTTGCACTACACAAATTAATGATAAGTTTTACAATCATATATTGCTTAAATCAGGGCTGTGGAGACGTTGTCGAAGTCGCAGTTGTAAAAAAACGTGACTTATTTAAGAGAGTCGGAGTTGGACCATTTTTAAATGCAGGAATCGGGTTTTTTTCGCAACTCTAAAGCCCTGATTGAAAATCAATTATTTCATTAAATCCAATTTAAAATGAAAATATACACGAGTATACATTTTAGGAATTTTACATTAAATTCGTGACACGGCTTCGAATTCATAAAATAAATTTGCTCTTATATTTTGTAATGATGTTCTACTTATTATGTCTTATTATCTACTATTATCTACTATTTATAATTAGCCAAGAAGACAGATTATTAATATCACTCAATTCAACTAGAAAAGAAATAAATTATATCCATTCCCAAGGTTTCTAATATTCAATTGAATCTTAACAGCTTAACGACCGTGGACGCGTATTTTAGTCTTTGAAAAACAAAGGTTGCTGGCCGGCGGACGCATATATGCGTATAGTCGAAGTATCTGTAAGCTAAGAAAAATAAATTTTGTAAAGATATATTAATTTGCTTACAAATTATAGTGAATTTTGTAAAATTACAATGTTTGCGAATTTTTCGCAAAATTTTATTTCGCCAGGTGAAATTTTTAAAAAAAAAAAGTGCGGTCGATAAGCTGTTAATTTGATATTGTCTACTACTAGGACATACTAAGAGTCTTTCAATCACGCCTGTTCCCAATGTGAAAGTTATAGACTACTAATGGAGTTTGAATAAAATCGGGTCCTATAGCGCAGTGGTTAGCGGTGTGGGCTTCCCATGCCGGATCTTACGGGATCGAATCCTAGTACGAACAGCATTTTTTCGATTGATTTATCATGATTGGACATGGGTATTTGTGATGTCAAAAAAATCCCTCCCACCCTTTCTGATAATAGCTCTGTTCTTCTGCGTACTTCTGATTGTTTGCTGACGACTTGCAAACTGTTTTCGAATTAGAATCGAATTGAAAGCTTTTAGATTTTAACTCGAAAACCGTTTGCAAACCGTCAGCAAACCGTCAGAAGTACGCAGAAGAACAGAGCTACTATAATAACTGGGCGTAGCGAGATCGATTAGTTAACCACTAGTCCTTTCCTAGCCTTATCCTTCCATCTCGACTACACTCTTTGTAAAACAGAGGCTGAGCGACTGAGTAAGAAATAATACTCGTAGAAAAAAATATGTTAAGATACTTCCATTAGGTGGCCATATGTTCCACATTAGGAGTGGATATGGATTTGTAAAAATGGAACTTACTTCAACTCAATCCTTATGCGAGAACTACTTGTTAGTCAGTCGTTTAACCTCCGTATTATCAGGGAAAGGGAACAAAGGAAAAGGCTATGGCTTGTTATGTGGCTAATTAATCGATTGTGCTACACCCAATTTTAAGGATCAAATGGATAAGATGGAGCTTAGACTCATTAGAAAGTTTATTACCTTCAAACACAAATCCGTAAAAGCTTATAACGTTTTCCAAAGCTCCACTAATATGCCACATGATATACATTATGTAAATTACTGATAGTATATGTAAAAAAATGATAACAAAAATCGAACAGCGTTACCCACATTCTCGAATAAACGATGCATCAAAGGTTTTCCACAAATTCGCATAGTTAACTTCAATTTTGTTTTACAGGTCTGTCGGTTACAGAAAAGGGCAAGGGCGGCATGTGGGCTTTGGCCCTCAAATCCTTGGGCGCCGCCCTTCGCCTGCTTGCTCCAGCCGCCCTTCTCACCATTTTCTGCGGACAAGACTCTCTCTTCGTCAGACTACTGCACCATTGCGATAAAGCTGTACGAGATGGTAGGATATTTTTTTTGTTTGATAATATTCCATTTATAATCATCATCGACGAGTAGTTAGGCTCTGTGTGTTCCTTACCATTGTCTTTTCATGATCAAATTATAATATTGTGTCTGTCAACAAGCAACAGATTACCTCCCAATTTTTTTTATTAAAATCAGATTCATTACTTTTAATTGAATGCTCAATCGCACAACGATGCGTAGAAAAACAGAGTTGAGGTATGTTTGACAGGTGACACTGTCACGTAGTATATAATATTACTATTTACTCAATAGTCGAATAGTATTTTTTACTTCTAACTGTCAATCCTTAGCAGATACGCATTTTTTTTATTTTTTTTTTACTACGTCCGTTCCCAATGTGGAGCATATGGACTCCTAATGGAGTTTATTTCAACAGATGTGTTTCTACGAGAACTGCTTATTACTCAGTTCCTCAACCTCTCTTTTTTTCCAAAGAGAGTAGGAATAGAAGGATAGGGCTAGGACAGGACTAGTGGTTGGCTAATCGCTCTCGATACGCCCCGTTCATAGGATAGGATAGGTGGGAGGAGGGATTTCAAGACATCACATACATCCATGCCTTCGAACAGAAATTCATAAATCGATTGAAAAATCAATTTATAAAACTGTCCGTACCGGGAATCGAACCCGGGACCTCCGTAACCGAAGCCAACGGCGTTGACCACTTGACCACACAGGCGGCAGATACGCATACTTAATGTAAAAATACATTGTATTTTTTTTTTGTAGTAATTCTACAATTTTATGAAATGATCAGGAATGGGTTGACCCTTCGCTAGCAATGCAACTGAAAAAATAGTTATTATGCACAACAATATTTAGTCGGCTCCGTAGCGCAGTGTTCAACGGATCTTGATCGTGGCATGATTTCTGTTCAAAGGCATGAATGTTTGTGATGTCAAAAAAATCCGTCATACCCTTTCAATGCTAAAATAACGAAAACGATTACCTTACAACTACTCCCGTCATAATCCTATCATTTCTATCCCGACTGAGTAACAAATAGTTATCATATAAAAACTTTATTTAAGATACCTCCACTAGGAGGCCATATGCTCCACATTGGCAGCGGATACGGATTTAAAAATAATATCCATATTTAATAAAACGAGCTTGTTTTTTAACAATCGTTTTTATATATTTTATTTTACACTCATCACAATGCCTTTGAATATTTTTTTGCAAATGGCCACTCGAAAAATCGACATGATATTGTCATTCATGTAATGAAAATTAATATCGTACGACTTCGCATGATTGATTCTCGTAAATGCTGATACAAGAAGTTGTCAACCGTAAATTAGCGTACATCGTTTATAACCAAGGGCTAAATCTTTTTTAAGCAGCAGAAGGTTTCCATAGAAAACTCGGATTTAAAATTGCACGAAACGACATGATTATGCATTAATGAAGAATTAGGAAGAGTTCTCATAACATTCTAAAACTACACAAAACCAAAGTAATGAGATATATAAATAAAGCAAACCTGCGTAAAAAATGTTCAATAAAATGACATTGATACAATTTAAGATTTCGACTGAAGGTGCTTGGTGGAATTTCAATATTAAATTTGAATTCGCCAGTTCAAGTTCATCCGTGCACTTGAACGCCTGAAGATGCCAAAAGGTGAACCCGGGTCGTTATTGACAAAATCTGTAGGAGTGTACAAAATTTGAACGATTCAAATTTGACATTGATACACTTTTTTGTTTTATTTATTAATTTTATAAAAAGTAAAATATTATTCAAGTGACAGTTGCGAATGCCCCGAATGAGAACCACTGCTATAGAGGCTCGCATGGCATAAAACAAATGCCAAAAGAAGTGCGTCGTTTTCTGTTAAAGCAGCTTGCATAAAAAATCACGATTTAGCGTTGCTTCTAAATTTATTCGTTGTTTTTAAATTGCCGACGGTAAAGGTTTAATTTATCAAAGGTTGGAAACCCCTTAATATAATAAGGAATGTAAAACTCAACTCAACTCGGCACAGGCTCGGCTTACGTTTGACCTTTCATGCATCATAGTTCATTCTATGTTTTGTCTCAGTGAAGCCTTACTACTGCAACCTCATACCAATAAATGACCTATATTGTTTTCCTAGTCTCACAATTCAATAAATCGTTAAAGGGAAAGCAGTGCTAATAATCATTAATATGTGATATTAAACTATCATTGATTCAAACTAAAATGAGCATTTGAATAATTTAAATGATACACCTACGGATTGAGCATAGGATAAATTCTTTTTTTCATAATTTATGTCCGCTATATTCATAAAAGAACTTATCTCAACGTAAGTTTTCTAAACATTGAAACTAAGAAAATATTTTACTCAGTTGCTCAACTAGTAGTTCGCTAATCGCTCTCGATTTGTCCCGTTTTTTTAGCCAGATGGGTGGGAAAGAGTTTCACTTATCACAAACATCCATGCCTTCCAACAGAAACCAACAAATCGATTTCAACTGGGATTCAACGCTGAAAACGCAGTACCCGTAATCGTAATACACAGAATCGACAAAATTAGTCACATATTAATCATTCGTGATAATCACAGATGATTATATATATAACCACAAGAAATTTATACTAATTTTAGTTCTCAAATATCGACTAGCAGTGCATAATCCTTGTCTTTAAGAGAGCTTTTTGTTAGTCAATGTATCAACATCTTCCGTTTTAGAGCGTACATATTCACGTAGATAAACGCTCTCGCCCGGTCGCCCCGTTGTTAGTATCAGATAGAGCAGTGTTCCGCAAACTTTTTGTGTTCAAGGTACACCTATCTAATCAAAAAAAATTAGAGGTACACCAAAGAAAAAGCAATGTTTATTTAATATTTATTTATTACTAAAATCAATATACCTAATATGAAAAGATGTTCAGTGAGAAATGTGAGCCTGTTTAACTGAGCACAGGCGATCAAAATTTGGAGCAATCGTGGATAAGGCTGCTCTTATCTCTTCGTTGATCGTCGTATTATCTTAACAAAATCTTGAATTTTTTCCGCGGCACACCAACCGATGACCACGGTACAACAGTGTGCCGCGGCACACGCTTTGCGGAACACTGAGATAGAGAGCGTGAGGGGAAGAAATGAAAACATCACAGATACCTAAGTCTTTGGATGCAAATTCATAAATCGATTGGAAACCCAATTTTACGAAACTGCCCGCACGGGGATTTAAGCCCATGATTATTCAACTATAGTGTCCACATTGGCTGGTTTGAATGTTTAAAGTGAAAACTGTAGTTAAATTATTTTACGACGTATTTTTTTAGAAACTGCTTAGGATAAACACGACATGAAAGTAATGTGAAATAAAGACAAAAAGAGCTTTATTTTTTTGACGTAATGCCTTTCCAGCAATAACTGCAAAACAACTTAAATGTGATAAAAATAGTTTATTGTTAGATAAGAAAAATCGTTTAAACACTTTAAAATAAATGTATATCTAAGAAAGGTACCAATCTTGTATCTTATCTTTAAAAAAAAAACATAAAATAAGTTTAAAAGCTTGGCTCCAATTTTTGTGAAAAGGGATTCTTAAACTGTACGTCACATTTATTTTTTCAATAAAAAAAGCTGTTAATATTTTTTGTGCGATATTGTTTTTTTCAACCATGCTGAATTCTAGCACGTAGCATACGGACTCCAAACGGAGCAACTCGAGAGAGCTTTTTTACTTTTTTTACTTTAACTGATTGTTAGTTAGACTACTCGGCCTTGGGACTAATCCTTATCTATCAGTGGGTAGAAGCTAGAAAGTAACGTTTGTCGATTTTTATAGAGTGGGTACTAATAATTCATTGTAAACATATTAAGTTACCATTAAAAGACACTAATAGCGCTTTATCCGATTAATGAAGCAGACAGTTAATTAAGCGATACTAGATATTGCAATATCGGACGAATATACCCATAGCGGTATTTAAAATATTAATACTGTAATTGCAACAAATTGGATGACAATTGAGATCGAAATATCGAACAAGTAAATCAAAATCAGTAATTCAATATTTCATTTTATGAAATACCGTCATAGTCATAAATGACATAACTTAAAATAATAATACATACATCATTGAAAGACTCGTGTATTCTGAAACCTGTCAATATTGATACAAGTGAGATACAACTTACACAAGCAGATTTTAATTATTTCAATTTATCGCGAACAATTTTATTAGGGATTCTGTGTTGAGACAACCTGATAATGAATTCCTGGAAAATCGACGCTTTTTTACAGTCTCGGTTCCCGGTACATTTAAATAAAACAACCCGAGACTTCATAATCCCTAATCGTAATATGTATTTTTGCATTTTAAAATCGGTTTTTCGGTATTTTAAAAACCCTATAAATACCGGTATTACAATCTCTAAATGAGACATTTGCAACTTGCAATGGAACTATTATATATTAGTTTTGTTATACATCAAATGCTGGAGCATTTACCTTTTTTAAAAAATATACGTCATCTGATAAGATTTGAGTTTTTTTAACAATTTAAAATATAGCTATACAACCAATAAACTCACTACACTATTTTTTAAGCTCGACCGACTAAAGTCAATATTATCAATAAAGTAATTGTTGTATGTTGTAAATCTATGAAAGTTGTAGAAGCACTGGCGGTCTTTGTAAAGCCACTTTACCAAATCTCTTACAAGAGGAATTCCTTGCTCGATCTCACATCACATGGCGGGAAATCAAAAAGCCATTTTCTTGATCAGCTGACCGTGAAAAGTTTCCCTCTAAAGGAAAACTCTATCTCTGAGATTGGCTCGTTAATATAACGAAAGAATTTTTTATACGTGGATTCTTTACTGGGATGTTTTATGTTACGAAATTGAAAGTAAATTGAAATTTGGAAGAAATTTAGATTAAACTCAATTTATGTGGGAGTCGTATATAAATTTAAAATAGTTTTATATACAATACATACCTATTTTAGTAGTATTGATAATTGTTTTGTTCTTATCTTTAAAGAGTGAGGTTGAAAAGCGAAAAGGTTGTAAAATACAATACGAAGCTTTTCTTGTCATTTTTTAATATGATAATAATTGCGATTGAGTATAAATCTTTTTTTTTTTTTGAAGTTTCTTTGTAGTACAATATTTTTTGGTACGTTTTGAGTGTTTAGTTATTCTTTAAACCATATATGGGCAACCACCGGTCCGTCGAGCTATTTTTTCCGGCCCTGATTCATCTCGGCGTAGTAATAGAGAAAGAAATTAATAGTTCCAGGGAGGGATTACATAATGGAGTTGAGACGGGCGCTTGCAGTGGCTCCACTCTACTAGTTCATGATCACCATCATATAAGAAATAGCAACGTGTTTTATTTAATTTAATATTACTTTATTATGTTTAATAATTTGGTCCGGCCCTCGACTTGGAGACAGAATGATAATTTGGCCCCAGACCAAGGAAATGTTGCCCATGCCTGCTTCAAACCATTGTAAAGCGTTTGGATTTAGAATGTAGCATTTCAACAAAATCTGTTTTATTCGAACTTTCATGTTATTCAGTCACCTAATCGATTTTTTCGGAGATGGTAAATAGATAAAGAATTGTACGACTAGAAATTGATTAGTAGTTAGCTAGTAACCCTCACTTATTTAATGATACACTGGGTGGTAGGGTAAGATTAACATCACTGACATTGATTCAAAAATCAATTTATAAAATGGTCCAAACAGGGATATGAGTGAGTGGATACGATAACCGAAATGTAAGAATTCCCGTTGAACACTCGTCCACAACCACGTTTCTCAACCGGGGTCCACGTGCCCTCTTGGGAGCCACAGCAAGTTCCAAGAGGGCCACAGAAATTTTCTTAGTATATGTTTATTACATTCTCCCCCTAAAAACTAATTAGTGTGGGTAAGGGGGCAAGGGTTCAAAAAAGCTGAGAAACAATTTAGAATCTACATCGAATTATATAAAAACAGTTTTTAAAGAAACAAATTAAACTTATTTTTCTCAATCTTTTCAGTCCTTTTCCCAACGCCTAACAAAACAGACGGTGTTCTTCAATGGCTCCAGGCCTCTCTACCAGGAGACAAGAGAACTAAATCCTTGGACGCCGTCTGGGCTGATGGATCTGTCCTGTGTGACTTAGTGGAGTTGGTTGTTCCCGGTTCCTGTCAAGGACACGCTGGTGAAGAAAGAGTAGACCTAACACATGGACAAAGACTTGCCGAGCAATATCTGGGCGTTACACCTGTAAGTATCATAATTTATGTTATAATAACTATTTTATCATACAAAAGATTTATCCATGAATAAAGTTTTTACCTGTCCTTTGTCTCGGATATTACTATATGTAAATAAATATCTTATTTATCCATCTACATGTAACGCAAAATACGCACAAACACTCCTTTCTGCTTGTGCGCAAAGAGTGTTTGTTCGGAAGTGTTGAGTCATTTCAAACGTTCATTCTTTCTCCATCAACCTGAGCATTGTCGTATCAAGAGTATTGACGTAATGATGACAGGCAGTGCCAGCGCGAGGCTCTTTGGCGCCCTAGGCAATGATTACTGGCGCGCCCACTTTTTGACAAATCGTTCAATTTTTCATATAAATAAGAAAAAAACGATTTGGTGTCATTAGATTTTTTATATCCATGTCCGCTCTCAACGTGGAGCATATGGTCTCTTAATGAAGGTATCTCAACAGATTTTTTCTACGTGAAGTGTTTGTTATTCAGTCGCTCAACCTATCTTTTTCGAATCATATAGAATACGATACATAATAACAACGAACAAATACAAAAATCAAAATAAAATAAAATGTAGATTATTATTATTTATTATTATTAGAGAATTTAAAAATAATTATCATACTCCATTTATACGCCCCCTTATGGTTTGCGCCCTAGGCGGTTGCCTATTTCGCCTGCATGGTAGCGCCGGCCCTGATGACAGATGGCACATCCCTCCGGTAATGTAGCGGTTTCTAATATAACTCAAACACTGTTCACTTTTGCCAAATTATAAATATATTCACATTTGAATTGAATATAAGTTGAAGTATGTAGCTTATGCGGGAATCAGTTTTCAATATTTTGTTAAATGATCAACTTTATTATTCAACTTGTTGTATAACTAAGCGTCTGAAAATCATTAATATCTTTTTAAATATAATTGATGGCTTCCTTTCTCGTTCACAAACGATTATAGAAAAAATAAGATTAGATCTTGCTTTTTCTCGCTAGTGCATAGTTACACCCTTCACTCTTAGCTATTTGATTGGATGCACAATTAATATAGCGGATATAATCAATGAATACGACGTAAATACTTTGTGTCTCATTCTTGTAAAGACAATATATTCATTATATATAAGACAGTTGGTAAAATGAAAAATGAACAATTCTCAATAAATAAGATTTATTGTCCATTGATATTGATTGGAAAATGTAATAACAAACATATGATTTATTTTATAACAAAAACGTAGTTTTAATAATAAATATGTTATTTCAAAGTGTTACTATGCGATTTTTCTTTTCAAATAATGTAGGATCATAGATTGGGCTGAATGATTCTACCAGTCAATAAAATGAAGTACATATTCAGTTCGCTATTATATAGTATTTCAACAATCTTTGAAATATCTCAGTAAATCGGATTATAGCCACGGTATCCAAGTGTATTCCTTTATTAACTTTTGTTTATTCATCTCTTTCTTTTCATAACTTTTCGTTCTATTATATTTCCGTGAATCAACTAGCATAATATTGCCATTTTATGTAATTTTTCAATCATTCGGTTGAGCATAGGATTATATACATATACCATAACTAAACATAGTGTTTCTATACGGTAGTGATTGATGGCACCCGTAAATTGAGCTTCGATAACATATGCTTGAGTTGAGTATTAGGGGGGATGTGGTTTGACTTTATTAAGAACCAGGCAGTTCCTTTTTAAATCAATGGTCACGGAGAGACGTTAACTCTCGCGGCTCGGAGACTAGAAAAATACTTCTCGGCCGATGGGGGTCTTTTAGGGACCCCAGTGGTTTCCTCATTATTGGCCTTATTCTTATGAATTTCAAAAAAAAAATAGTCTAAGGGCTTTAAAATATCTCTCTGCATCATTCCTCATACATTTTTTTATAAAAATCCGTGGTTTTTTAATAAATAATCATATTTTAAGTTGCGCGTAAAATATACGTGGTTTCAGTGCAAATGTCAATGCGCGACTGGCCTGCTTGCTTAGCGGCGTTCAGCCTATAATCTTACGAACGATCGCTGATAAGCGGGCGCTTATCTCGTTATCGCATCGCGTATTTATATAAACTACAAAAGGTCCAAAAAACTATGATATAAGAATACCTTAATTATTAACATTGTATCACCCATATTAAAATAGATATTTAAGAAAATGTGGGTATTGGGGTCGCATTTCTTGAGCTTAGAACCGGAAAAGTTAAAACTGGCTGAGAAATCTGAGGCTGGATCAACCCTGCTTTACTCTTTGTCCGACCGATGGGATACTGGTGTACAAGACAAACTCTATACCATGACACACTAGTGTGGAGTGGTGATTCAATCTGGGGAACATTTCGGTGAGCCGCGGAGGAGAAAAAAGTTGCTGGTATGTCGAGAGGAGAAGCAACGCGATTGACGGGCTTATAGGGAATCAGACTTGCCACGTGATGATCATATATGTAGCCGTAGGTAACCTTCATAGGGAACGGATATAGTTTTGGAAGAAATAATAAACAACAAATGTTATTAATTGGTGGCAATACGTTAAAAAACTACAGAGTGAAATTTAAAATTGCTGCAATATGAAGTATTACAGTAATGCAGTGCAAAAGTTATTGCGTGTGTAATTTTGTATGCGTTATTTTTCCGTTTTACCTTTTTTATTTCAATATCAGTAGAACTATTGTACTGTATGAATCTTAAGTGAGCCTAGACTCCGTCTGTCTTCCAGATTTTCTATTTTCCAAGAGTTCAAATGTCTTTCGTTTAATTAATCAGGAGAGTTAGCTGCCCCCCAGACACCATTACTCTTCACGTCCGTTGGTGACAATTCAATTTCGGCGAAGAAAATTAATTACATTGTATTCTCATTTCTCTCACTGTCTTTGTAAAGTTATATAGAAAATATTAATTTTACTGTGCTTCAAATGTATCGATTAGAAATATTTTTTTGAAGCGCTACAACTTTTTACTTCGATTTCAGAATATTTTAAAAGTAATAAAGTGAAAAAGTAACTCCATTGAAATAAGGTGAAAATAACAAAGTATTTTAGTTCTACAAATATTATTTTACAAATAGCTTTCAACTATATATTATATATTATATTTGTAGAACTAAATTACTTTATTTTTCACCTTATTTCAATGGAGTTCTACCAAGTAAATGCCAATTTAATTAATATTTTAAAAGTATTTATTTTCAAAAAAAAATATTGTCAGTCGCACTCATCGACAATTGTTTTTAATCAATAGCTTAAATAAAGAGTTGAAAGAGCAAGCATGGTTATTAAGAAAAGAGGTGATATTATTACACCATGGTTGCGAGAAACATGATCCGGCATCTGCGTCATTGCGTTATATTAGCGTCAGTTTAAATATTTTTAAGCAGTCTGAATTTAAGCAAATAAATTTAGGTAGTAATATTATTTATTCAAGAAATAGTTGAAGTATTTTTTTGATTATCATTGGAAAATATAAATTCAATCGTGTCCGCTTGCAATGTGGAGCAAATGGACTCCTATTGAAGGTATTTCAACAGATATTTACTAATATGAATACAAGTCCATAATTGGACTAGATTAACGTGTCCATAATATCACTCGTTCACAGAGCCCGAAAAATGTCCTTATTTTATGAACGGATGATTGGGGAAAGGAAAAAAATCCTCATAATCTATTAATTTTTGATGAAGCTGTAAAATATATTGAATAAGTTAAATATACTTAGTTATGGGTTTAATATATAAGTATTCAATAAAAATAATATCAATTCTCCACTAAACCATTTGACAGTGGCTAAATTATTTTATCATAGCATGTTAATAACGAAAAATATTTAGTAATATTAATAAACTAATTCAAACCAAAAAAAGATTAATCTTTAAAATATAATCCTTTCTGTTCAATAAGGTCACTGACTTCAGTGTGAGTAGTATGATACTTAGGAATTTCGTCATAAAATATCTTGAACTCTTTAGGATACTAGTGGAAAATTGTGATTAAGCAACTTTATGTATTAAATTCGGCGAAAACAACATAAGTTTTGCATCTTTACCGACAGATATTTTAATATTGGAAAGCAGGGATTGCAATTACAGTATTACCGAAGCCGATATTCCGGTATTCGATACCAAAATGCGGGTTTTAGAAATTGCCCAAAATAAAATATTGAATGTATTTTAACCATCGCGTATTACATGTTCGCGATTAAATGAAATATTTTAAATTTCCTAAACCAGTGTTAGGCAAACTGCGGATCGCGAGCCACACGCGGCTCTTTGGTTCCTTTCGTTGGCTCTTCCACAAAATACCACATATAGTGCGATTGAAAAATCGCGCAAAAGCAGGTTTTCGGTCTTAAAACTTAGAGTTGAAAGTGGCAATTTCAGCGAACGTACCTCAATAAGATTAAGGACATTTTAAGCAAAAGATAGCTTATCAGTATCCTAATCAAGCTAATAACAATGTACCAACCTTTATAGTTTCAGTTTAAAAAAAAATTGGCTCTCAAAAGAAATATCAATCGTTGTATAGTTTATATTTGACTCAATTGACTAGTGTGTTTGCCGACCACTTCCCTAAGCTTTGTATGTGGTCACGGTTTTCTACGTCAGGTAAGTGAGTATAAATATCCCCCCCAATCCCCCTCACCACTACAATCCTTAAACAACGGGATATAGCGAGAGCAAATATTTAATCACTAATCCTTTCCTAGCATTATCCTTCTTTCCTTTTCAAAAAATAGATGTTGAGCAATTGAGTAAAAATAGTTATTGTAGAAAAAAGCTCTGCTGAGATGTCTCCATTAGAAGGCGATGTGCTCCACATGTGGAGCGGACATTGATTTAAAACAAAAACGCGTTGTATCAATATTGACAAGTTTTGGAATTAATGAGTCATTCAAAGGTGCATTATTGTTTTAAGAAACCGTTATTATGAATTTCACACAATAAAATATTATAATTCGCTCAAAACCACAGGCACTACACGTAATCAATGAATAATAAATATGAAAATTATTTTCGACCGAATACCGGAAAAAAATCACAACTTTTAACCGCCTGCGACCGGATTTTTTATTTTTGCTCCTGGTAACCCTATACGCAAGAGATTCCCGCGGTCACGTTTTGAAAATTGAAAAAGAACATCGTAACTCTCTTGGCAAGTGTTTTCTCTGTTTGAGATAAACTAACGAGGTTGCCCCTTCAGCGTCTTTCTATGTTTATTTTTCTGTTTGTTTGTCGGTTAGTTTGTAGAACTTTTGGAGTCTGTACACAGAGCTGTATTAAGTCACGGGAGGTTTCTGACACCAGTCGACGTGCGTAAAACAGACAATAATAATACAGTAAAACCCCCATTTACACTTAAGTCGGAACAGTGTAATTCGGTGTAGTGTAATTGAGGGTGTGAATCTCTTACAAAATGAGGGATTTGGTTTTTTCCGCAAACAATGCAAAAAAAAAATATTGACGAAATATTTAGTTACCAATTGATAAAATGCAAAGCGCCCCAAAATCACACACATCGACAGTCACCCGCTATACGTGTATAGTCTGGCACGTGTTGAATACACAGACGCTAGCCAAATTTGATTGTATGCGCGGCACAGACGACCGTCTCGTAGTAACGACAATGGAATGCGACCGTGCAATTGGGGGATTTGGGGCGAATATTTCAAGCAAGCGCGTAATTCGGGGTAGTGTAATTGGGGGTTCCACTGTATCTCTAACTTCGCCGACTATTATAATATAAAATAATCGTATAATTATAATAAGATCGTTTTTAAAAAAATGTTTACCATCCATTACAATATTTATTTTTTTACCATGTCCGCTCCTAATGTAGTGTGGAACAGCGTTCCGGCACTTTTTTTCTCGGCATTTTTAATGTTTCAAATCAATATTCGCAGAATTACATTTTTATTTTCTATTAAAAACTTTTGATTTTTTATGCCGCTAAGGCGTTGGTATTTGTGATATTTATACTTATCTTCCAATCCTAAAATTAGCAGGGCAAAGCAAAAGCGATTAGTTAACCACTTGTCCTGTACCAGCTCAATTTTCTATCCACACTCTCTTTTAAAAGGTAGGTTGAGCAATTGACTAACAAGCAGTTCTCATAAAAGTAACTCTATTGAGATACTTCTATTAGGATGTCATATCCTTCACATTGAGAACGGAAATGAAACGAAATTTCCAGCACCTTTTTTTTAAAAAAAAATGCACTTAGGCTTTGAAGATGCAATGTTTTAACACATAAAATTATAGGCTATTTTCGGTACATTTCAGTACTCACACACAGATTTTCAATCAAAAATAGATAGTCTCAGTGCTTGCGTGAGGTTATTTGGCACCCTAGGCAACGGTTATTGGCGCACCCCCTTTTTTACTAACAAATCGTCCCATTTTTTTCCGAAATAATGGAAAACAATAGTTGACAATCATTATATTCTTTTGGACTTTATAAGTATATCAGTTTTTTCATTCTTATTCCGACCATAAATGTTTATCAAAACATATTTTTATTAGTTTTTAATTTAGTAACTGAGCATTATAAGCACATTGTCAATCCAAAAATCATACCTGGAAACTAATTGTGTTAATTCAATAAACCTTATTGTGTAAGATAGTACCAAGTTGGGTTGTTATTTTAAGTTATTAGTTTATTGCTCACATTATTCATCTGATATGCAAAGATTTTATTTAAGGATTGGGCATAATTTTGACAAACTTAATGAAAAATGTTCGATATCACTGACATTTAGTCTATGCTAACCAAACCATTAATAATATACTTATTTTAAATATTTCGTTTATTTATATATTAGATATTCAAGAACTAATAATTATTTTTCCAGATCTTCTCAGAGCGTGAACTTTCCCAAAAAGTTTTGAGCACATACCAAGAATGCAGACTGACCCACTATCTCGACTGCGTGAAGGATGCCCTCAGCCGGATCAGTCCACCAGTCTCAAGAACAGGAACGCCCCTTCTCAACGTGCAGGCCTACACTCTGGACTACGTTGTGAGAGGTATGGGACTCGTCACCGCATCAAGAAACCGAAAATCGACATTTTACATCTACCCAACTGCCCAACAGGGATTGGAACCGGGAGACATTTCAATCCAGATTAAAGGACCCGGAAACTGCTACGGATCTGCTGTAATACCTGTAATATATGGACGAGCTCATATTATTCGAAATGTCTTCCTAAATCTTGGGCAGCATCCCAGTTATATGCATATTCCTTTACCTATGGTCCAAGGATCATCATATTTAAGAACATACGATAAAACTAGTGTAGAAAAAAAATACTTTGTGCCAAAAATAAAAAATGATATTGAAGTAAGCATCGTTATAAGACATGATAGAGTCAAGGTTAACTATGTACCACTTGTGGCTGGATATCATGAACTTTCCATGATCAGTAAAGGATGTCACATAATTGGTTCGCCGTTTTCCATCAATGTTGATTTAGGAACAAACGAAAGACAGAATAGTGTGGATTATTTAGATGACGATGTTATCATTGATGAACAAAACAAACCTGACAGAAGAGTCGTTTTTAGGATAGTAGATTTTGTCACCGAAAAGATGCTTCTTACTGAAGACGGAAATCTTGAGAAAATTTCTGATTCAGAAGCAGAAAAATTATTGCATAGCGCGGAGTCATTAAATGACATGACATTGAGATACCTTTCATATACAAATAAAACACTACCAGGACCCGATCTTATTGAATATAATAACAATAAACATGAAGAATGGCCACAACAAGAAGACAAACATAAAACAAAAAATAAATTTATCACCATGGCAAAACAAGTTGTGATTATGCTCAGAGTATGTAAAGAATTTAGGAATTTAAAATTTGTTATGGAAAAATCATCATTCAAGAAAAATGTAACCGACAATAACACTAATCTGAGGAATCTTACTGGAACTCCAGATGTTGTGAATTCAACCATAAATGACAATCCTCTCAATTCTTTTTTGCCTTCTGAAAACAGTTCATTGAAACAGTTTGAAGAAACCAAATTGGGTGTTAATGAACTCAGGCATCAGTTTAAAAAGAAAGTTTCCAGTTTTAATTTAACCATTGATGATGATAAGGATGCAGAAATAGCTGACAATATTAATTCGGAATCTGTTCCAGATAAGATAGTCAATTCTGGAAATGATTTTGATACAGAAAATGATAGTGATGAGCAATTGTATATTGAAAAACGTACAATATATCCTAGAATGGCTTCAATTGAAATTGTTATATCTTCAATAGATGATGACGATGCGGATTTACTAGACAATTTGATACCTTCTGCAATTCTACCAATTTTAGAAGAACTTCCAGAACGGCCAAAAACTCCAGTTTTTAAAATTCTTGCCGAGAAAAACATGGAAGATTCTGATACTGTTTACAATGAGTTTGAGCATTACGAGCTGGAAGACAAAATGTTTGATTCCCTTGACGAATATGTTAACAATTATTGTCCACAAACAGACATACCGTTAAACAAAAATTTTATCGAAACAGATCATAACGTCCAAGAGAGATCTGTATCTCCTTCTATCAATTTTCATATTGGTGCACCTGTTACTCCAACTCGAATGATGAACGCTCCTTCATTAGATTTAGACATGGATTCCATAATCTTAGCAACAAATTTAGAAGAAGCTCTGAACAAATATGATATGAAATTGCAAAAGAATATTAATGACAATGAACATGAAAACCTAGATGGTAGAAATTCATCGATGTGTAATACACCAAATCCTCAAACACCATTTGAACAAATGACAGATAGTCAAATATTAAGAATGTACGAAGAAAAAGTACCATCCCTAGTGGAGCAACAAACTTCAGAGGTAACAGAAATTAACAGTGGTCACGAAATAGATAGAGATAATATAAGTTTAGGCAATTTAAGGGAGCAAACATTAGATATGAATGAGAATCAAAGATTGAAAAATATTCGAGTGCCTGTTGTACAAAATTTGGAAAGTTTTGAAAATGAACATTTATTGTTAAATGATGGTGGTAGACATCATAGCATTGAAACTTGGGATTCAGCTTACATCAGCATTGATGAAATTAACAGTTCTCCAGATACTAATTCGAACAGTCCAAAAAGTGAATCTTCATCGCGTGGGAAGTTATTCGCAATAGTTGAGAATGAAAGTGAAAGTTTAGTTTATAAAAAGAACTGTGATAAAAGTTTGACAGAAGAGGACTTTAAAAAAATGGGACCAGCAGAGAAAGAAATATGGAAAACAATAAAGCAAGAAACCAAAAAAGAAATATATTTTAACAAAAATGAAGCGCTATCGTTGAAACCATTTGCAAAAGTAATTCAGGCCAAGAGTGCAATCGAAACTATTGAAGAAAATGATAATTTTTTACTTAAAATTGATGAAAAAGTTGTTGCTGATAGAAACAATCCGTTTTTTTATAAATCGGGCGAGCTAAAAAAATGTAATGATTCAACTTTTTTACATAACAAGAATAACGATGACGCCCGTTTTGAAAAAATATCATTGAACAGTAGCTGTGATAAATTATTTTTAAAAAAAGAAACGTGGAAACATCATAAACAGAAAGAAAAACAAGAAAACGTACCGGGTTCTGTAAAAAAAATAAAAGCAACACGTGACGGTTCGGCGTCTGATTTCACCGCAGACGTGAAACGATCCACAAAAAGTGATTCAAAATGTTTACAATGTGAAGTAACTGGTTTTGAGATTTCTTCGGTTCATGAAACAGCTGAATCAAAAGATGAAAGTCATAATATCAAATGCGAAAACAGTAAACCAAATGAACTGTTGATAAATTCATTTAGAGGTAAAAGTACAGATACTCTAAGTCAGCAATTCGAAAATGATATTAGCCCTATGCGTAAAAATTATATAACAGTAGAAAATGATAAGTCGTGTTTAAAAGGATTATCGAAAATGGTTTCGGAAAAGAAAGAGTATTGGGATGAAATTATTAAAACTCTAGAAAGTAGTGATGAAAAGCGGCATCGATCTCCTCGTAAAAGATCAACACTTAAAAGAAATGATTCTTTAAGTAAGAAACGAGGGAAATCGATTGCGAAAATTCCGTGTATTACAGAAAAATGGAAACAGAGTTTCGAGCCAAAAGTATGTACCAAGAAAGAAGCACTGAAAGTGTTCCCTTATCCGAGTCCTAATAGTCTTGTTGCCAGATGGAAGAATTATTGGAATGATTGGGTAGAGAGAGCTAACAGTCCAGAAACAGATATAAGACAAAATCAAAAACAACTTTTCAATAGTTCATTGGAAAAAATAGAGATACTGAGCTTAAAAGATAGCCCCAAAAAGGATTTAGGAAAGACTGAATACAAATTTAAATCAATAGATTACATAAATATTAACAAATCTAGACCGTTATTGAATGTTTCAAATGAGCCCTGCGGTAACACTTTTTTAGAAAAAGAAAACATCCCAAGTTCATCTTTTTTAATGTATTCCGAAAAGAAAAATATTGATAGTGATTGTAATATAAAAAGATACAATCCAAGACCTATAAACCTCAACAGATTATCTGAGAGAATTGGAAAATTTCTTGACTCATTACCGAGTTCATCACCAGTAGTTGAAACTGAAGAATCAAGATTTTCTACACCGGAGTTACCTTTTGGTGGTTTGGTTTCTCACAAGATAAACTGTTTCTCTCAAGGTGCACTTACACAGGAAATAAATAAAGATTTATTGAAAATTGAGAAGAATGAGGATCGTTTGACAGTTACATGGGATGGTTATTCTACAGATAAAAGAATGAAGGCATTCCAAGAAATAAGCAATGCGCCTACTCCTGAACTTCGAGTGACTGTTGTAGATTGTGTGACAAAAAATGGATTTGGTTCTGAGAAAAACCTATCAGGAAATGTTCAGCTTGTTGTAGATGAAGAAAGTGAATATACAACACCTGAACCAAATGAAAACATATCAGATAACGATGAATTTAAAGATTTTCCAACGATTTCTGAAATTAAAGCGAAAATTGAAAACAATGAAAAAAATGCCAAGGATTTCAAGAAACAATTGTTTCTCAAAAAGTCACACACTATTGATATTCCGAAATTACATTCATTTGAAAAATTGAAAAGATATTTCTCAGTAGAATCTCTTGAAAAAAATATAGATAATAAAAATTCTTGTCAATTATTTCAAAGAAATAAATTATTGACCAAAGGTCAGTCACTCAAAAATGTCAACTTTGATGGCAGTGAAAAACATTCTACATTTATCAACGAGAAAACTGTTTCAATCGAATCTATTCCGACCATATCAGAAAGAAAAGCAAGAATCGAAAAGCATCTTCAGTCAGTTCAAAAAAGATTAAACCAAAATCAATCGGATGCCGCCCATGATGAATCTGAAACACATAACCTTGATAATGATAAAATAATGTTAACAGACCAACCTAGTATAATATCAGTTGAAAATGTTAACGATTCTGTGGAAGAGAAAATAGCTAGATACAGTGTTGAAAAATATGTTTATGAAAAAGAAAAGGAGAATGTAAAAAAGAAAAAACCAGTTGGGGCCATTGTTGCTGCATTCGAAAATTGGGTAGTGCAACCTCAGCTACAAAATGCTAACCCAATGGAAATATCAGTCAAGAGAAAGAGACTCCTAGAAAGCGAAACTAAAAATGGTACATTAAAAAATAAGAATAACACAAAACAAAATGACTCGGTACAATTTGCCAATACTGATGCCGAAAACAAAGAAGGTACGTAAAATCTTCAACATCGATTCGACATTACTGTAAATATCACTTTTATCCATTTAAATGTACAATAACGATTGGTATATATGAAGATTTATGAATGCCAGGCACTAATAACTATTATAAAAGAGCCTGTTTTAGAAAAATATTATTCACTTTCTGCATGTCTTCCACATTTTATTGTTAGGTAGGAACAGTGACCAATCAAGCACTTTGGAGGCCTCAGGCGCAAAAGAATTCAGATACTTTATTTTTTGCATAACATAAAAGATTTAAATATAATAAAATAAATCTTTTTGTAATCACTTCTAATCACAAATATCTAATTTTTATAATTTCATGAAAAATAAAAATGAATATTAATACGCCACTGGGTAGGAATTTAGAAGTTTTGAAGTTTTAGAAGATTCTATAGCAATGCTATTTATATATAACCACAAAAACGCGTATTACAAAAAGCCACAACCAATTTTTTATCATCTTCTTATCACAGTTCGTTAATACTTACGTATCATTTAACTTTTCTTTTTAACTTACACTAGGTACCGTGAGAAAGGAAAATACTATTACTATATCTGAGGCAAAACATAAAGAGATTGTACAAGAGAAAATGGAAAATCTTAAAGCATCTGGTGACAAGATTATTTTTGACACATTATCAGTTGAAAGTGAAATGGATCCGTTAAATGAAATTAATCATCAGCTTATGAATCAAGATCAACAGAATGGAAACAGAAATTCTATAGAGAAAAACGATAATCAAATTGATTCAGTTAAATGCAAGGAGCGGTTTCGTAAGGCGAAACTATTTTTCCAGACCTTAGATGATGTAAATAGTGACAGCATTGATTCAAACAATGCTGCGATGAATGAATGCGAAAAGATACTTCACGGAGTCATTGATACAAGAAAAAAAGATATAAAAAACTTGGTAAACGACAAATGCAGGACACATACGAAAAATCAAATGAAAACTGCAAGCCATTCGATAAATGAAAACGATCGTAGAAATAAAAAAATATTTAATGAGAGGTCAATGAGACGAGATTTAAGAACATATCCAATAAAATCTTTTTCTGCTCCCACTTCAGATGCCGAAAGTGACCACCAGAGCTTCGAGAGAACACGAAGAGGAAGTTGCAAGCTGAAAAAAATATCTGAAAAGTTTTTTGTTGAAGACTTATTCCAAGATATCGCTGGGGAATCCAACAAAACATCTGTTGGTATATTTAAAGGAATCCCACATAAGAATGCAGTATTAGCTGCGTTTCGGTCAATGGAAAATGTAAGTCAGACCACATCTTACGAATACACAGTATCCCAAATGGAGGATTTTGCTAAGAAGAACAGTATCATCAATGCTCAGACTTACCATAGTGAATATTCTCATTTACCGACTACGCAGCCAGGAAAATATAGAGCGAGACGAGATTACGTAGCAACCGGCCTTATTTTAAGAAAAGATCTTTTAAAAATTGATAAGCCCCGACGTAACAGTGCACCAGATGCATGTGAAATGAAGCTCAGCTTTGTAGCTCATGTTTAATGAATAAATATAGAATCAATCATGATTAACTCATATGATATAATATTTCCATCATTTGAATCTATGACTACTCATTAATGTTTCATTTAATTTATATAGTGAAATAAACCATAATATTGTAACACTTATTGGATGAAATAAAGAAATAATATCACACTCAGAGGTGTATTTCGTGATCTAATGCAAGCCACGACAACCTATGACCCACGGGTCACCAAGTGACCCATTTGATAATTTCAAATGACTATAAAATATAATATGAAAATGCCCCAAATAGTCTTCTTAATAGTCACATTTTTTTAACTTTGACCAGCAGCCAAAAAAGGGTTGCCAAGACCTGAGAAGAAGATAAGTTGAATAATTGAACATCCATGACCTTTATCCATTTCAAATTATTTAAGATAGCTTTGATTGAAACGGATCACATTTTCAGTCCAACTTATTGTCTTCTTAAAATTTGTATTCAATGATTGATTGCAATGACACATTTCAAATATGATACACAGCTTCATTTTAAGGGACTATTAGGGAAAACATTATAACCTAAGGCAGCAATTTCCAACCTGGGAGGCGTTTCTTCAAAATATTCTAATATCTATAATAATATATAAGTCTTTATTACTATATGAAATAAAGGATAGGGAGGCGCGAAGATATTTTTTTCTTCAAAGGGAGACATAGTAACATAAAGTTTGGAAGCCACTGACCTAAGGTATTCATTATAAGTTAATAACTTAATGAAAAAATTTCCACTCAAATTATTTTAGCAGTAAACTCCTGAGTTTGTTTTATTAATGCGGAGAAATATCAAAGAAAAACGAAACCTTTCTTTAAATTTCTCGAGTGAATGAAAATAACGTCTCTAAAATCATTCAAAATATATTATGCAGCATTGTGCTTTGGTTTTAAGTGAGCTCTTTTATTATTATTTAAAAAATTCTGTTTAATATTAAGATATAGACCTTATGCTATCTGTTTGTTTATACAAGATTAAGAATTTTTGAGTATTATAATATCTGAAGGTCCTGTTTTAATTAATCTTGTAAGAGTCCGAGAGTTTTTTATATTGCGTTTTTTTATTAGGAAAATAATCAACAGATTTTAAGCAATGAGGTAAGTATAAAAAATTACTTGACTGCTATGTAGTTGTGTGAATCAGCGAACAGCGTTACAAATATCAGTGCTACGTTTTGTCAACGAGCATGACGGCATTAGGACTCTTATTCGAGTGGGAGAAGTATTACGTGATTATCATGCACAGAAATCTGTTTACATTTATTGGATGTTTTCACAAATTTCACATTTGACCAAATACTTACTTATGCTATCAGAAGTCCGTTACATCGAAGTTTTACTATATCCCTAAAATAGATGCAATTCAAAAGGAAGTTTAATTGTTTGAATCCAACAAAAGAATGGCATGATAATTTTACTTTATTTTATAGTTGATTTGCTGTTTATTTTTTTCAAAACTAATTCAATTGATTATTTGACCTTCCCAGTCATAAGCATTAAAGACCTTGGGATTTTTTCTTTACTGCAGCCTTATCAGATAAATGAATGTGGCATTCTGAAATTAAAAGGTTCCCTACCCCTGGGCTTGCATAAATTACTCATTTTTAAAAAAGAAAAGAAAAACTTGCTTAAATGTTTATGTAAAAAATATTATTACATAGTGTCTGCCATAGACTAATACACTTTTGTGTCTGCTTACCTAAATTATATTTAGTTGATTTTTCAATTCATGTGGTTTGAATCTAAGCTGAAAAAACAAAACAAAACACCCTCAATTGTCGAATACTATAAATGTGCCTATAATGGCAGCATATAGGTTTATCATTGCTACGTGAATTATTAATAAGATAGATGTGTCTGAATGTGTACTAGTCTTAAAATTAAAAATAATTAAAAAACAATGATAAAGTTTTTTATTTTTATGTATGCTATATTAACCCTTTAAGCGGTGAGCTAATTTTGACTAAATTAGGTTTTTTCTTACATTTTGATTATTTGTAGTATTGCAGCACACAAAAATATAAAAACCTTTTTTTTGGATACGGACCAATCTGGGAAGAATATTAGCTATTATTTCAAGAAGTGAATATTTTTTTTAAATTATAAAACTCATAGTTAAAAATGTAAAGTAAACTAGTTCTTTATTACTTTTGAACATTTTTCTAGAAGCTATTACTTCGCTTTTTCGTCAAGATCTTTTGTTGCTCTCATCTGCTCTCTACATGTGCCGCTCTACAAATGTTACCCTTTATTTAAAAACCTTGTCTTCATTTGCAGCACACAATAAAAATAATGTGACAGCCAAGTCACTGGTGGATGTGTCTAGTAACCATATCTGAAGAAATAACAAAAAAATCAATAAAAATTATGAGAATGGCAATAGATAATAGATAACAAGCTGCGCCGTACGGGTACGGCAATACTCGTCAAAGAGTTTATCATTAAATATGAATATACATTTCCTTAAAAATCAACGAACAACAAATATAATCAAGCTTATACATTAGAGGGCAGTAAAGGGTAGCTCACATGGGTCTCACTTTTAGGATGGTCTCACATTTGAAACAAACAAGTCAAGGGCTTGGGATCGCAAGTGTCTATATACAAAAACATAATTTTAAATTCACACAATAGGTGATTTATAAGCGAATTTTGAATGATAAAAAACGAAATGTTTTTATTTTTAAAATTGTTTTCATTTATTTGGCATAGTGTGAAATTTTCTTCTACATAATTCAGATATTTTAAGTGTGGAGGGCTCATTAAATTGTGTACCTGGGCCGCACAGTTATTTCTGAAAGGCCATGAATATAATAGACATAAAGAAATATAACAAATAATTATAATTCTTTTAATTTAATAATGTTTCTTATTTACATAACATCCTTAAAGGAGATCAATGTTCAGAAGTTTTTAGTCAACAAAACAGAATAATCAGCGATAACAGTTTCTATTTAATAATGCTATTAATACACGGATTAATTTAGATCGCAATAGCGGGCTGTACACACAGGTGATCAAGTGATTGTGTATGCTTTAACTCGATGGTTGCCAGACGAGATACCTCGTAATTTTTTTTGTGCTCAACAGGCCAAAGACGAGTTATCTCATCAATAACTAATTAAATTAATAATTGCAAATTATAGCCAGCCTGCTAGGTAATTACTTTTAATTATTTACGGCTACTAAAAGGTTAAAAGCAAAAAGAAAAAAAACAAACATTATTTAATAAACTTTAAAACGAGAAAAATTTATTCTTTTACACACATTTTCTATAATTTTAAAGCATTGATTTTACTCAAACACCTTTGCATTAGGCCGGCTAATAGTTTTAGCAGCTTAACGACCGCACAGTTTTTTTATAAAATTTCACCTGGCGAAATAAAATTTTGCGAGAAATTCGCAAAAATTGTAATTTTACTAAATTCACTATAATTCCATCCATCCATTGAATCCATTAAAATTAACTATGTTTAACTCTGTGGCCAATTGATTAGCATTTTCTCTTAAAAGTGGACCAGTGATGGGAAGATTAGCCGCTCTCACTTGCACAAAATACTCAAACAGTTTTGTTTCAAGATTTTCATGTTTAGCGGTGCGCGATCGTTTCCTGTCAGCCGGAACCCCTCCTTATCAATTTCTTTATTACTGTCCAATGTATTCAAAATGGAGTGCGATATGCCATATTTTTCTTTATTTGTTCTATGAAGATCTGCATCTTCGGAAACAATGATCTTTTGACAAAGTTTCAACTCATTATAATTACGTTTCGACATAACTCAATTGTCAATCACTAACCTGTAATGAAAGTAACCCATTATTAAAAAAATTAACCAGTCATATTTATTTTATTATGCTGAATAACGGTCAAAAAATATTTGAATTGTATCATTGTAATTGTACACATGTCATTGGTTTTAAATAGAGTTCTTTATTATCTATATGATTGCAGACTATTTTCTGTCCAACTTTTAATACTAATTGCTACTTTTAAGATTTTTTACGAGTGACAAACACAAATGACAAAATTAAAATTCAATGATTATTTTTGACGTGACAACGTCTTATAAATCGATGAACGTCCGTTGCACGCACGAAAAAACATGACTCATTGTCCCGATTGTCGCGTTACGCAGAAGGCAAGCGTGCGAGCGAGAGCGCGGATAAGCGAAAGAGAGGCACGATCGGCCTACCGTTCGGTACACAACTTATACACCTACAGTACCTACACGTGATCTGTTTACAACTGTTTATAAAGTGAAGTGAAATGTTAATGTGGTTTTCATTGTTTATATTACAACAACAATTGCGGCAATAAAGGTAATTAATTCTTGCATATTAAAAATCTGATTAACGTATAACAAATATACTTTTAACAATAAATTATCAACGATTTCTTTCGCAGAACCGCCTAAAGTCACACCATGGCAGACCAACCTGACGAACATGTGAATCTCACGGATCTGCCACTATCGTCAAGGAGTAATGTACCCATGGAGGTGCAAGATGCTACCGCATCCACGTCTGCAACGCCATTCGCTGGGTCAACAATCGCTGCTTCAAAATCGAACGCGCAGAGACAACGTGAGTACAGACAGCGTATTGCAGCATCCAGAACTTCTGCACAAGCTACAGCTGCGAGGAAATTGAATACCGAAAGACGACAAAAGAGCAGACTACGTACAGCTGCTAACTTGGCTCTTGCCAGTGGTTCATTAGAGTCGAATACTGCATCCTCTTCTCGTTCAGGGGAAAGACCAAGCAATGTCCGAACTGGTACTCAACAACGTCACACCATGTCACACCAACCTGATGAACCTGTGGATCTCGCGGATCTGCCACTACCTTCAACGAGTAATGTATCCATGGAGGTGCAAGATGCTGCCGCATCTACGTCTACAACGCCATTCGCTGAGCCAACAATCGCTGCTCCAAAATCGAATGCGCAGAAACAACGTGAGTACAGACAGCGTATTGCAGCATCCAGAACTCTTGCACAGGCGGCAGCTGCGAGGAAATCGGATACCGAAAGACGACAAAACAGCAGACTACGCAGCGGCTCCAACTTGGCTAACTTGGCTCTTGCCAGTGGTTCAGTAGAACCGACTACTGCATCCTCTTCTTGTTCAAGGGAAAGATCAAACAATATCCAGACTGGCATTCAACGACAACTCACATACCAACAACGTCAAACATTAGCAGCAGTACCAGCACAAACCACTGTTCAACCAGGTACTTCTTCAGATCAAATTGAAGTTCCACAGGCACAATCTGCTTGGAACACCAAATGGGCATCATCGATCATAAGATTCAAATCAACATTTCTGGATAACGATTTTGGCTACGCTTGCTCGGTTTGCGACAGACTGACACTCCCATTCATTTCCTACTTTTCCTATCACCGACCTATCTTTAACAGAATAACACAGATTGGAAGACGTTAAATATCACACATGTATAAAAGTTGTAAATAAATTGCTAAAAGCACATTGATACTTGTAAATAAACTGTTCATCAAAGTAATAAACATATTTGAATTAATGAGTGCGAATAAAATATATCAATAAAAAATTGTAGATTTCATTTCACTCCTTCTTCGTATCCATACAAAATAATGATAATTCAATAAAAATGATTCCATTTTATTCATAAAAGTATGCAATCATTTCATCAATGTTTTCTAATGACGTTGTCACGTTAAACTATCGTCCGTAAACCGACTTTACAGACAACCAATTTTTTCATGTAAAATTAGAAAAGGTATTTTTATAAGAATGATTCAATTAAACAAAAAATTCACCAGTACACCAATTAAATCTTTACATATCAATATAATAAGAGTTTTGCCTGCCTGCCACCACCTGCAACTTCAGATTCACATTAATGACAATTATTGTAGAAGTATCAATAACAAAATGTTTATAATCTATGATTCTATTTTTTGACAGACGTGATATCAGACAATAATAGACCCCAATGGTAGATTTACGCACATAGACTAGTGGCTTTATATATTAATTATACCTATTCTCACTATGATTCCAACTATGTTCGTAAAACAACATCAATAATAAATCATGTGAGGTTTGGTTCAGAATTTTGATAAAATAGATTCATAATAAATTTACTTGTATGGTTGTGTCGGTTTTTTTTTTTATATAAAAGATAACAACAATTCGTAACACTTTTCCTTTGTGGAAGCTTCCAAGCTTTTCAATGTGTTATGGTGAAACGTAATGCTGTTCAATATTTCCCATAAAGTAAAAAATCTTTTTATTTATGTTACTATAAATTTATGGAGGAAGACGTCTCATATATGAACATGCTCCTGTCGTTACTACAGTCACGTCGCTACGTTGACGCTTGCGCCTGTTGAGGGGCGTAAAAGTCATCCGCCATATTGCGAATTCGTCGGTCCCTTTTATTTTACCTAAATTTTATTTTATCCAAGTAATCCGTTTGTATTCGTGCCATCCGTGATCGGAACAATCACAGAAAGTTACTAGTGGAAATATTTCAGTCGCTCATTTCAAGTTAAACATTGGTTTTTTGGCTTTGTGAAGTATATTCTGACACCCTATCGGGGTGTAAATTCCAACATCCAAAATGGGCACTCGAGATGACGAATACGATTATTTATTTAAAGGTTTGTGGTATTGTATTTTTTTCTTCTGCGAAATGAAGTCGTATAATTCACACTCTAATTACTTATTTATTTAACTTTCTTGACCCATTTAAACTTTCATTGATTACGGAGATTCTTTTTCATTGTTTTGCGAAATGTCAATACATTCTCTATGACGGTAATTATCGGAAATCTTTGGAGAATTACGATTTTAGATGTCCGTGTATTTCTATAGACAGTAAATTGTGTTTGTGAACCACTTCATCATTTTTAAATGATGGTTTTCTTTGTGTGAATAGAGTTTTTCTGGTCTTGACAGATTTCAGACCTTGAAAAAAACATCGATAAGTCATTGTCAGCAGCTGACGAATGTACAATCTTAAACCAAACGAGTGCGTTATTATTATTTTTCATATACGTATTACGCTTTCTTCTGTTATTACATGCATAAATGATGCATTTAGAATATTAATTGTTAGATTCCTTTCGTTCTGACGAGACTATTTTCTCTTGTTGCGTATCGTTCATTTTCTCACGACTTTTACTTTTTACGTGCCTCCCTCAATTTCAGATTATCTTTGTAACCATCACCAATGTATACGGGCAATTATATTTTTGAAAGAATGTACCCTTCCTCAATTTTAATCGCTTTATCAATAATATGTAGGCCCTGCTTTATTTTTGTGATGAGTCACAACTATCGATGACTGTCGTATATTGTTACGACTCGCATTTTCTGATAACATGAGTCAAATAACACAGTATAATAAATTCTTGACGATTTTGAAACTTTTTACAATTCATCATAAATTATTTAAATAATATTGTAGAAACGAAACTGGTTAAGTTACACTCATTGCCTACCCTTTGTGAGAAGACGCGTGACGTCTTGTCGCATTAGATATTTTTTTTTCTTGTGATGTAGTTTAATAATTAATTATCAACATAAAACCGTGTAAAAAAAATGATGGAATTCACAGAAAAATTGAAGATAATTCCTTAAAAAAAACGTGTTATTTTAAAAAGATTGCGGTATAATAAATTGTGTAGACAGGTCATGATGAAAACTCCATAAGTAAATTCCACAAAATATACGTATTTTAATTAAGATAAAATATTACTATTCATTGTTACTTGATTATATACGGGGACTTTTATGAGGAACTGGACATAAATTGCTTTCATCACTAGAAATTTCTGGCGCATCTTGTGTCAGGATCCAATGAAGCCTTTTGTTTGTTATTACTGTATTGTGTTGTACACTGAGTTCGCAATTGTTTTTGACAAGACAGTATTTTCGCCCTTTTTATAATATTAATGAATTTTCACAAGTTATGCAGCATTGGACACCCCGGTCAATGCAACACTTTTGAGGCAAAATGGGCTTGTGTACCTTTATTTTTAATTACTTATCTATGATGGACTGTTAACAATTGTGACATTTTGAATGCTTACTTTCAATCCTAATTTGGAGAATATTGACTTTGCCTTTGAAAAGTTAGTGAAAGGGTGAAAGAACTAGATGAAAGTTAATCGTTCTTCCTATGATGTTTTTTTTGATCAAATGGTGAGAAAGGAATGTTAACATTACAAATATCTTTGTCTTCGAACATGAATTCATAATTTGATTGAAAATATCAATAAGGGGGATTTGTACCCATTCAACACCACAGACAGATAAAACAAATGCCCATCAGCGAAATACTTATAACGAATTTTTGACAATTTATGTATACCGCCTACCTATTTTGTTTTGTAAAAGAAATTGAATAATTTAAATATTTCCTTTTTTAATATCTTTATTTATAAATGGCTATGCTACTGTCATCGTTATAGTCAATTGAAAATATCAGTTCTAGATAAAATGGTGCTACAAACTTGTGTGCTTATTACTTACAAAATATACTGTTAAAATATCATAAAAAGTTATCAGTTTTGAGGAATCTTCTTCTAAAATTATACAGTTTAAAAGGACTTTTATTTCCAATAAATGCTTCTCTGTGTTTTTTGACAGGTAAAGAAAATTTTAATTTTTCTGAATTCGTCTTGTCTGATGATATAGTTTGAAAAGAATTGTTGAATACAAATAACACCAACACAGATTTTTCATTTTTACATTTATTGTGATGATAGCCAAAGATTTTCGCGAAGGTTTACAGTTGTATTGGTCATGTCGCATTACTGCTTCAAAGATTTTTGCTCCTCGATATGATCTTATTGATCATTGAAAAAAAATGACATGGTTCAATATAAAAGTATTCCTTTGATAGAATATTACTTTTACAACTCTGTAAAAAATCTATATCATCAGTGTAAATCATTTTATTAAAATATAGCTGAAGTTTTAAGAACTATTTCACAGGAATATATTTTGATTGTTGTTCGAAATAAGTACTCCTGGGGTATTATTAATATGTAGTGAGGCAAACGATACCAACTCATTATACGAAATTCATTTTTATACAGTTTAGACATAATCAACATTATTTCAAAGTTTAACTATAATAAATTTTAAACATATGAATAGTTCACTTTAAATTTTTGGTTGAAAGGCATTGTATTTTAAAGAATTTAACATTTCTTTGTACTAATTTCACATTTTTTATTTCATGCATCGTAACCACCATCGACAGATAATAATGCTGGCGATGAGCAAAACCGGTCCTGATTCTTAAATAAAAATAAAATTAGTATTTAAATATCCAATTTCTTTACGTGTTTAATCAAGGAGTAATAAATTTTGTTATTGTTCTTACAATATTTTCCTAAATTTTCAACATTTTAAAAGTATTAAAATACGAGAATAAAGCTGTCACCTATCTTATGTCTGCTCCCAATGTGTAGCATATGGCTTCCTAATAGAGGTATCTCAACAGAAGTTTTTCTACGAGAACTGTTTGTTATACAGTCGCTAAACCTCTCTTTTTTAAAGAGAGTAGTAGGGATAGAAGTACATATAAGGCTAGGACATAACTAGTGGTTAACTAATCGCTCTCCTTACACCTAGTTGTTAAAGGATCGGAAGGATCGGTTGGTGGGAAGAAACTTTGGTATCACAAACACCAATGCCTTCGAACAGAATTCAATAAATCAAAAAAAAAATCAGCTGTCAGTTTTGTAACTTAGTAATGATTGAAAAATGCAATTAATTTATATGTTCTTCGAAGTCTCTATTGACTAACATAATTTCCTTCTATTTGTTGGATATATATGGTAAATATATTAACAGCTTAACGACCGCACATTTTTTTATAGAATTTCACCTGGCGAAAAATTCGCAAAAATTGTAATTTTACTAAATTCACTATAATTTGTTAAGCAATTGAGATATCTTTACCAAATTTAATTTTCTTAGCTTCCGGATACTTCGCCTATACGGATATATGAGTCCGCCGGCCAGCAACCTTTGTTTTTCAAAAACTCAAATACGTGTCCGCTGTCGTTAAGCTGTTAAAAAGGAAAATAGATACTCAACATTCAACAAAAATGTTGCAATTTTAAATCTGTAGTAGTTAATGGTTTCTTACAATTTACGGACAGTCATAAATCATTTTTTTCAGTATCTCTGGCACTAGCCTACTTTACATATTCAGTAATAAACTCTCAATAATAAATCTATTCATATATTTGTCAATTGACACGACAGCCTGAAGATGTGATTGTGTGTTTTTTCTCGATCGACAATTGTATAGATTTGACCTTTACTCTTTTTTCAATGATAGCATCTATTACGATGAACATTCTAGTACTTGGGTGTAGCAACACATTACACTTGGATCGCTGGTTAATAATTATGTCAACTCTTCAAATGTTCAAAATTCAAGTTCTAAACGATGCTCATCTAATTGAGGTGAATCTCAAGGAAGCAGCACACCTACGTCGTATTTAGTCAGTGCACGCATGTTCTGTTTGTAAGTAATTTAGAGACATTGCATGGATTATGTATTTCAGTTGGCAAATTGATAATTTTTATTTTATAATACATCTTCTATATCCGAAATGCTTTTAAAGTTTTTACTGTTTTGTTCAAATTTCTTCCATGGTATGTGTAAATAATAATCCATAATTTCAAACAAACAGTTATGATGTCCAGTCGTACAAGTTAAAAACGCAGATGAGCAGGTACAATTTACTGAGAATACATATTCTTGAAATTTTCGTGACCTGTTAGTTGCCCAGTTAGTAAACATTGTGACTGATATCACAAAGTTGTAGGCTGTTCAAAAACTTTTTATGCCAATGCCTCCATTCCAGGCGATTGTAGTGATACTTCAATCATAAAAATTACTCACATATCAATATACTTAGTGGTTTCCTCTTTTCATTATCAGACATTTTTAATATTACCTAATTCATCGATCAGATTAACTAATATTTAAATATATATTTTTCAGATATGTAATCTTACCCTCTCATCGATACATACAGAGTTATCATGTTTACTTTATCTCGACAGCTTAGTGTTGTGAATATGTTGAAACTGTGAATTCCTCATTTACAAAAATGACGTTTATGAAATAAACTCTGAAACTCTGCAGGTTGAAACAGTCCGGAAATCCATCGCTTTTTTACCCTGTTACATTAAAACATTTAGTAAAGAGGCTACGCTACACCAATCGTTGAATGTCACTGTGATCTCATTATTATTTGTCAATTCCGTCCAATGTCAGTGAATTTATTCTCCGTTGTTGTTTTTGTTTTGTTTATTTCTAATCGAGTGAACCGTGATAAAATTATTCAGTGACAAATTTAAGCATTAGGTATCTGCGTTTATATTTTTACTACAGTTGGTAACATTTATGAAAAACAATGTAACAGAATATTGGTGCGACAGTTTTTAGTTTTACAAATCAAATGCATGATTTTACAACATTTAGCAATACTGTATTTCTCCATTACACTTACCGGCTGTAGTGTTAAGCTTGATGCAAAACAAAATGGCATTTTATACAGCGTGGACCGGTGCCAAAACGAAGAGGGACAATCATTATGATAATTAAACTTTAAGCACGCTGCCAAATGATCACGGAGGGGTATTTCAGCCCCTTGCTGCTATCTTTAATGTTGTCTTTCCTGCCTAATATTTTGTTTCTTTTATTTTTTCCAGTTGTTCTAATAGGAGACTCCGGTGTCGGTAAAAGTAACCTACTCTCCAGGTTCACTAGAAATGAATTCAACTTAGAATCTAAATCAACAATAGGCGTAGAATTCGCCACCCGGAGTATAGAGGTAAGAGAATTTTTTTCGCACTGCTTATTTTTAACAATTTTGACTTAAAATAAAACTGTTAAGATTCTGTCGAACCTAGAGATTGCAATACTGGATGAATATATCATATTAAATACTGGTATTACAAAAAAAAACAAAAAAATACGAAGTATTGGAATCGCAATACAGACCGGGTGAATAAATCACAATTAATATTTGATTGTCATAAATAAATTACGGTTTCTCAAAATAATAACATTGATACGCTCAATTCTAGAAGTCAATATAATATTGTACAACTCTTAACATATTTAAAATTTAACAGTATAATATATGAAGGTTTCTATACAGCGGAACCCCGATCTACCGTTCTCACATTCTTCGTTTTCCTTTATGGATCTTTTATTTTTCAGTCCTGGCCAAGCATCCATAAGAACAATGTAAAATAATCCCGCATTAATTGTACCCGATTTACTGTTTAAATATTTCCGTCCCGTCACAAACATCCGGATTGATCGATTTAATTGAATATTTCTCAATTCGCTCATAAATAATCTTGTCTAGAATCTCGTTGCGCGAAATTTTCTTACTCAACTAAAATGCCTCCCATGATGAAAACTACAAACTTAGGTTGATAAAATGAAAATAATTCTAAATGTTGAAAAAAATCCAGAAGAAAAATGAGTTGACTTTCCTAAGTGTGTGAGTTTGAAGGATCTTTGTAAAAATTGAAAATTCAAACTGCAATCAGACAACTTAGTAGAAAAACATTTAAAAAAATAAATAAATAAATTCATAATATATATAAATTTTTCATTATACGTTTTTTTTTATGGTTCCTTGAAAAATGTAGAATTGGGGTTTCAAAATTTCTGTTCAACATATGAATTGATATAATAGTCGGAAAGCAGTAAGTTTGACATAAGGAAAATAATGAAGTTTCTACAGACAGTGCGATATGGATCACTGTAACGTATATGTTAATTTATTTTGTGAATTGTTGGTATCAAAATGAAGTGTTGATCTTTTTTTTGTGTAATTTTATGGCTGACATTCATTATAATAATTATTACAACTAAGTATTTTGCGCTAATACAGAGTGATAATAAAATGAATCTAATAATAATTATACAACAGTTACTATCGTGGACCGTAAACCGTTCTTTTAAGTTTATCTAAATGAATAAATATACATAATATCCTCCGCTCTTTTCTCATTTTTTAATTAAATTTTTTAATTGTCTAACATAATATTAATGTTAGCACAAGTGTTTCGTGTGTGGCACATTTTTTTAACAAACCAACCAGTCTTCCAAAGTATTATTTTATCAGTTGTTCACTTCAATCTGTTTCGTAAATGCACTTTGGGTTTTGTGCAACACTTGATTACGTCTAACGTTTAAATATTTGCACACTTCACATATTAGATCTGTTTTATATTATATTATCATATTTAAAATGGTTTTCTTTAAGCTTAAGACGAGAGTTATGAAATGTTAAACTATCTATATATTTATTTCTCACAACAAAATCTTGAAGCGATTTGTCGATTTATTTATGCTCAGATAAATATCTGTTCGAGAAGCACTCTTTTTGAGAGACGCCATCATAAATAATTGCTGTCTGACATTGAAGGCACTTAATTATACCTGCTATTTTGTGCGGCAAATAAATACTCTTTTTTTATACATATAAATTCTGCTTTTTATCCATCTGTCTAGAAGTATTAACATCATCACTAATTTTCCATTAAAATAACTCAGGCGTTTTTGTTAGACGTTTTGTTAAACAGAATATTATTTCTATATTTCTACTAGTACATGTATTTAATATAAAAAATAAAGCGATTACAATATATTTCATGATCATGTTGGAGTTATTCGGATCATAAAACTCATTTCACACTAGATTGCTTTTTAATATCCCTGTATTTCCAAATACCAAAGTGGGTCAGGTCAATAATACAAGGACACCACCCGTTGAAAGAAAAGTGTAAAGAGTTTGCCACAGTGATGCTATACTTGTTTGCTAACAATTTATTTCAATGAGCCCATCTTATTAACATATCAATTCTACTTGCAAATAGTTGAGTCATTTAACTTTAGATCTCTATCAGAATTTGAAAATTAAACCTGAACAGTCCAGCAAAACACTAACAATGCTGCCAATGAAATACATGTCGCATAACATATTACAACTCTACTATGCTTGTTGAGTTTCAGTAGCTTAAAACAATAGTTTTGACCTAATTTTATAATATGGGCTTAGAAAGTATATTTTTTCTATTATAATTGGGTATTGAAAGACGAAACCGTATGCACTATTGATTACGTCAGTGAAATAATTCTTACCTTTGAAGACAGTGATCATTTATTTTTGAAGTCTGTTTTGTTATTATAACGGAACTGTCAGTTGATTGATTATAAATACACCCTACAAAAAATATGCCTGATATCTAGGTGCCATCTAATGTTTCTAAGATGAAATGAAATACCATAGCGCTGATTGGTTAATCGGAAGTTTTGTTTACATCGGTTGTTTAGTAACGCCATAATGCTTAAACAGTGCAAAACAAGGCCGTGTGTTTGCAGATTGAATTGGTAAAATAGATATGTACTATTAAATGTGTCTTGTCACAATGTCGTAACATTACTTATAACACTTGTTGAAGAATAATAATTAAATTCATTGTCATATATAGGGCATCCAATCCCGGGATCCTGTTCAATTTTCTGATCTCCCGATTTCAATTGTTCAATTTTCCGGGATTTCGGGATTGAGAAATTTTGAGTAAATCCCGAAAAGTGAGACGAAATTGGCAAATTGTGGATATCAAATTCCTCGGTGAGATAAATAAAAAACGAGGTTTCGTGACAATCCTGGGAAAAGTATACCAAATCGGCGATTTCAAATTCCTCGGTGAGCTAAAAAAAAAAAACAAGGTTTGCAGTTAATCTGAGGAAAAAGTATAGGGAATCGAGGATTTCAAATTCCTCGGTGAATTAATCCCAATCCCAGGATCCTGGGATTGGAAAAAGGCTCCGGGATTGGATACCCTAGTCATATATAACCATCTATGGATGTAAACATACTTTTTTTTATCAATTTTCTTGAGTATTTATCGTCTCTTATATAGTAGTGCACAGGAGTTGTTTGTTCTGACTTAAATAAATAAATACCTTTAATTTCAGTTTTTTTTTTTTTTTTAAATAATCATACCGCTGTCATTTAAATTCTCCCTTCATTGTCATTAGAACACCATTCTCACTCAATAGAATCAATACCCCTATAAAGAGAATAATGTTATCTTAGGTTATGTTATGTGTGGCTTAAGTATGGGGAGATCTTCAATAGTGTGCGTTGTTCACCAACACTAGTTCCCACGTCCACTTAGCATAACTGTGTATGGTGAGGTCATTGATTTTATGTGGTGTGTTGTTTTCTATGCAAGTATGGATTCTTTTTATTGTGTCTGTGTACACTTCTGTGAGTGTGCGAGAGAGTTACTCTGAATATTTGTAGCTTATTGGATTATATTATTCGGTATTTTAAAAAATGAATTTTTAGCTTGTGTATGGGTTCTCGTTGTGTATTTTATTTTTTAATTAGATCTTTACAGTAATTGAATTTTCTGTGAGAGATAATAATGATTTACCATGTATGCATGTAATTATTTATTTTATATTTAATTTTTGCATCGGTGTATCTCTTGGTTCATGTTTTATTTTTGAGGAAAAATATAATTATGTTATCTCGTTTGATAACATATGTAATATTGTACAAAAAATATATATTTGTCAATTTAGCTATTCATAATAGTTGCTCCACTTAATGATGTGATATTGTGACACTTAATTGTAATTCATGCTAAATATATGATATGGTCAAAGTAAGATTAAAATGGTATTAGAACTTACTTCATCTATATGGGTCCAGGGGTCAATTGTTTGCTGTCGCCATGAAAATTTTGATCACTTTCTAGGTGTTCACTGTCAATATTCGGTGATATTAAAAAATAAAATGCTTCGGAATCAATATTGATTCTGATCTCCATAAATAAACGTGGAAAATAAGGTACTAAGGAGTGCTTTGTTTAAAACAAAATATAATGTTTGTGATATGTTTTATGCAAACTACTTAGAAATATTCAGAGAGGCTTTCAGTCAATTGACTACAGTTTATGTATACCTATCTCATATTGATTTGAACATTGTTTATTTTTTTTTACTTTTACTTAGCTCACTTTATTTTGGTGCATGTGGAGTTTTGCAAGCCATACACATATTTTTTAAATTGTATTTTACGCTATGCACTATGCTGACAATATAAATCTTTTATTTTAATACACGGGAAGTCATGGACTCGATCCAATTCGTTCACTTGCGAGGAAAAGATACATATTTTAAAAGAAATATACCACATATATAATTTAAAAATATTTTTGAAGCACAGTGATATAAGTAAAAGTATTTCTGCTATATATACACATACGTACATATCTATCTCATCTATTTTTATGTAATACTCAAATGTAGATATTATTATTTTCTTGCCAAATACTCTGTCACTGTTGCACTTGTAAGAAGCCATAGCTCAGTTTTTTTTTTATTTTTTGCATGCTGAGGTTAGTATCCACTCAAGTTCAAGGTGGACTGGTCTACGGCGAGTTATTGTGATTGTGAAGCAATTTCGTATTGTCTGTTATTTTGATGTGCAATATCATGACATGCCTGCTCATAGACCGTGAAAATGGTCACAGCTACTGTATGGATCTGTTCTTGCATTTCGCCAACAAACATTGTGTATTGCTGCAATTATGGCGCTGTGTTTTTAATTGAAATGGCCGCCTATTTATTCAAATGCTTGCAACAGTAGTAGCTATCAATTTGACTTTTTATGAAATCGTTACCGTTTGTTTTATCTACATTTTATGCTTTTTATTATCAGTGTAACCTTAGGCAGTTTCATTTTTTTTTTTAAATTGATTTCAATTTTTATATCTGAGTAGTGACTATTTTTTTTAGTGCATGCCCGATCCCAATGTTCAGTATATGACCTCCAAATGGAGGTATATCAATGGATTTTTTCTACGTGAATTGAACATTTTTTCTTTGGTTATCGGTCAATCTGGGAAGAATATTTCAATTAGTAAATAAACTTTAAAAGTTGTAGTTTAAATGAACTAACATATTACTTTTGAATAAATCTTCTAAAAGTTATTACTTTCATTTCGAGCTAGATCTGTATTGCATTCATCTGTGGACATGTTTTCTCCACCGACTTTGATTCACAAATAATAACCTCTTTACAAAATTCTTTTCTTCATTTGAAACAAATAATAAAAATAATGTGACTACCCAAAGTCACTAATAGATATGCGTCATATCTGAAGTAATAATATTAATTCAATAACAAATATGAGAATTGCGATAGATAGCGGCGAACACAATACTTAGCCATACATGTACAGCTTTACCGCTAAAAAGGGTTAAGGCTCGTTTAACTGAAATGAGTTGACTTTTCTTTTCACAGAGAGTACAGATAGAATGATGTATTTATAAATAAATTTTCAGTTGCCAAATGTTGACACTCCATCCTGTGATAGAGGATCATTTGTAATGGTCAAACATTCTATCATCCGATACTTATTTAACTTGGTAATTATTTTAAAATCTCGTAATTATCATGGACACACACCATAGAAACATATAAATGCATTGTATTTTAGTCAGATGGGTGAAAAATAATAGACAGCTTAATTGTCATTATTTTTGGTATTAGGCAACATAAAACAAGACTTCATTATCGGTGATTTCTGATTCACCTCGGTGGACTTATCTAAATTTAATCCCAAACGACGACATCCATTTGCCAGATTGAGCACATGATTGAATAAAATTCAAAGCAGCAGCTTAGTTTATCACATGCCGGCTTTGTGCTTAGCGCAGCATTATACATGCACACAGTGGCGGCTCGTGGTAATAAGGACCCAGGGCTAGTTAATAAAATGGTTTAACATTTATATAAGTGATAATATTGGTATTACCAATGTCTGCTGGGAAGTTTTTTTTAAAGCTGTCATAATTCTCTTTAAAGTGCTAAAATAACATTGAGAATAAGCCGTTATAAAAACGTTTTCAATTTTGATACACCTCAAACATATCCAGCCTAATACTGTCAATTAAAAATCTTCATAAAACCTAAATTGTGGGTATAGCCACTGTCGATATCTATCGTGGAATAATTGTTTTTTTAACGAAGCACGAAAGACTTCCCATTTTACTTAGCCGGATAGCTAATTGAAAAATAAAACGCAGCGAGCCACAGATCACATATGTGCCGCTGTCTATGATGACCCAGATCATATTTTTACTCACATTTAAGGTGATCACTGTCAATTCTCGGTGAAAAGGTAATATCCAAAAAACACATTTTGTACTTGGTCCACATTATTTGGAGTGAGTGAAAAATATTGTTGGAGCCCATCTGAACTGGCCCATAAAGATCTTCCACCTCTGCATATAAGTTCACTGAATTAGTAATGCCTTTTTCGCATTGGCATAAAGCAATCCTTTTATAAGCAAACAAATTCAAAAAGTGTACCGTGTTCAAAAAACATGCTAATTTATTTCTCACAGTGCCTTGTGAAAAGTACCTTATGTAACAGTTGTTATGCTGTGCGTGGAGGCTTAAATTAGGTTTGTTTTTTGTCTCTGTCTCAAATAACTGAATTGTTTTCAGATTTGCCTATGTTGCCTAGAAACACGGTTTTCTACAATTTTTTTATAGACGACGTGCTAAAGTGAGTAGTAGGGAAAGAAGAATAAGGCTAGAACAGGACTAGTGGTTAACTAATCGCTATTGCTACACCCAGTTATTAAAGGATCAGAAGGATGGGAGAAGAGGAAATAATGTGAATTGACATCACAAACGCTCAGTCTTCGATCACAACTTTGAATTGCATAATTCACTGTGATCTTACCGAGAATCAAACCCAGACCTGCGTGATCGGTAGAGCAAGCTCTAACCAACTGGGCCACAGCAAGCGACATTTTCAAACATTTATTTATAATACTTAAATATATCACATAGTGATATAAGTATATAAATAAACATATTCATGTCCATCTTTACAGCTATAAACAAAAACGCTGGAAAAAGGACAACAAATTAAAAGAAATACAAAAATGTAGTTATACAAAAGTACAAATGTATCCCAAATATTGAATCATTTACGTCAAGTTTTGTAAACTATACCAAATGTTTCAAAATCTTACTCAGTTAGATGTCGTGCAATATTTTATGATTTTTGATTTATATGAACCGTCTGTCATAAACAGAAAACCCAGCCAACGGCCAATGGTGTATATATTGTGAACAATGCAGCATTAACTTAATTTTAAATTTTCTTAAAGGTTAATGATCATCAAATCAATCAATACAATACTATCTATTTACTGACGGAATTTTTTTTTTATGTATATCTATGTAAAGCCTTACGATACGTGTTGTGCAACTTGGGCACGCGTGTAGAAAATGCTGCTCATATCCTAACTGCATAATTATTTTCATGTTCAAATGAATTCATTCTGTTAACCTATCCTTAACACATTGGCTTCAGATGACTCGTATGCGAGTCTTTTCGCCGGTCTGACTGACGCGTTGAAATATATACATCCAATGAGACAAATGTTTTAGATTCTCCACAGAGATGGCATAACAAATGTTTGATGCATCATTTAAAAAATAAAATATTAAAATATATACACAAATATTTTTTTTTATTCAGTGATTTCACAGTTTCAATCAGTTTATCGATTTTTGTTTGAAGGCATGGAAAAGGAAGTCTGTACACTGGGAACAGACATGGTTAAAAAATAAATACATTTAATGCCAATAAATTGGGAAATTACAAACGTCACATCTGTTCAAACGCAGATTTATATATTAATTTACAAAACTTTCTGTACTGGGACTCAAACCTGTTAACTCTGTGGCCGAAACCAACAATGCTAACCACAGGCTACAGGCCAAGGCTTTTTTTATGTATAGCTGGTGTAACTCTTTTAAACTCTTTAACATATGTATACTATAAATATTATTTGACCACGATCTATATAACAATAACGTTCAAAGTTATCCGTTCAAATGATGCTAAATTTTTTTTTTAACTTTTCAGGTGGACGGCAAGACAATAAAAGCCCAGATCTGGGACACGGCAGGTCAGGAGAGGTATCGGGCCATCACTTCGGCGTATTACCGCGGCGCGGTGGGCGCACTCCTCGTCTATGACATCGCAAAACATCTCACCTACGAGAATGTCGAGCGATGGCTGCGTGAGCTCAGAGACCACGCTGACCAGAACATTGTTATCATGCTTGTCGGCAACAAGTCTGATTTGCGTCATCTCAGGTATAGCCATCCTCATTTTTGTTTGTATCATATTGCCAAATGAAGGTATGAGTTCTCCCAAACACACATGTCGTATATTTCTAAAGATCTGAAACAGCATTTTTTTCCCTAAATATGTAGCGGTAATTACTATTCTATGGTATGTGTTTGTTTAATGTAATTTTTTTTTAAATATCCATATCAGCCTTCTATTCGGAGCATAATATGCCACCACACGGTTACTTTAATATTTTTTTACGTAATATTCTTTGAATGTGAGCTTGATGTTGACTTCAATTTTCCTTGTAGCCAATGTTCATAGATTGACTTGGTCAGTATGCATTTATTTATTCATTTGAAATATTTTGGTAATACCACCTAGCTCTATGACTTAGTCAAAAAGTCTCAAAATCGTACACTTCCTTGTATGCTAACGATTTGTGTCCGAACATATTTATGTCATTTACATCTATACATTGTACATCTATACCATTATTCTTGTTTATTAATTTATATCAGTATTTGTTTGGGACTTTTCTGTTTGATTATTTCCACCATTCAAAGTCTTCAGTTGACAGAATAATTAATGATATAGTTCTTAGCTGGATACATGCAGGAAAGGGATATAAAAATACCCATAAAACTGATACCCATCCTTGCAAACTACACATGCATAGTTTCATTTAAAAAAATGACAGAAATATACAAAAATTAGCTTAACTGTTGCATATATTAGTAAAAACACAATATTCCTTTGTACTTCATTCCATTTTATTTAATATGTCAGGACTGGTTTCACTCGTTACGAGCATCGTCAACTGATAAGAAATATAATTTAACAATGCTATTTGTACAAAAATGAACAGTTATAAACAACAATTGGCATTGAAAAGAAAATACCAATTACATTAAAAGTGATTCTAAAATAGCACAAAATTAAAATGTTTAACACATCTAACATATAATTAAAAAGTCATCTCAGATTAATAAATTTAGAATGGGGATTGAAAGTAATTACAAACATAATTAAAATTTGGGAATTCTTTGACAAAGTGATACAATGAAAATAAAGACATTAATAGAGTGAATAGGCTTAATGATAGTTTCCTATTTTTCCCCGCTTCCAAGTAGTTGGTGAGTGTACATACTTAAACAAAATCGACAGCCAGGAAGATTCTGAAAAAGAAATTTTTCAAAGACCATATCAATTCTAACATAGAAATATATATATATACACACATATATATATTTTAAATTATATAAAAGAATAGTTAACAATGGCTAATGCAATATTTGCTAGTTCCCCGTTACTTTATCCACCAACTACTTGGAAGCTGGGAAAAATAGGAAACTATCATTAAGCCTATTCACTCTATTAATGTCATTATTTTCATTGTATCACTTTGTCAAATAATTCCCAAATTTTAATTATGTTTGTAATTACTTTCAATCCCCATTCTAAATTTATTAATCTGAGATGACTTTTTAATTATATGTTTGATGTGTTAAACATTTTAATTTTGTGCTATTTTAGAATCATTTTTAATGTAATTGGTATTTTCTTATCAGTTGACGATGCTCGTAATGAGTGAAACCGGTCCTGACATATTAAATAAAGTGGAATGAAGTACAAAAGAATATTGTGTTTTTACTAATATAATGCCTTTCCACCAAGTATTGACAGTGAACACCCTAAAAGTGTTGCATATATGGCTGTAGGTTATGTATGGTTATGCAAAGAAAAAAAATGTTTTACTTTTTTAAATTGATAAAATCAAATCATTTTTAAAGATGCAAAGCCTAACTAATTCCATCATCAAAAATAATGTGTAATAATTTGTAAAATTATCTGAAAATGGATACTTAATAGTTTTTCTAGTATATTGTTTAAAAGTAGCATTTTAAGGACTGACTTTTGTTTTACGTTTGTGCTGTATACTTTTAATTTAAAAATGGTTATTAGTTGAAATTTTTTGATATTGTCCAAGGGTTGAATGATTCTACATAAATTGGAAATTCCCTTTATCAGTATTTCACCTTTGTTAATTGTAACTTTTGGGATGTGAGTCAGACAGGCAGGCCAGTCTATGAATGACATAATATAGTGGTTTTATTATTTTCCTTATCATCAAACTGATAAAGGCATACGACCTACATTCTATCATTGAGATAAGGAATGCCTTATCACATGCAAGGTTGGTTTTTTGTACAACAATAATGGGTTTTCAAATGCATTATTGAATCCTTCAATTCAAGTGGTTTTATTGAATCAAATCGCAAATATTTACATATTTTTTTCAAATCCACATTCAAATTTCATTGACCTGAAGTATTTGACCAAAAAAAAAAACGGTCAATTGTGTATATCATTTCAATTCAAGAGCTGTGTATTCGAATATTCTGCATATAAGTTCTCGAGAGTTGAGACCAAAGCTGTAACAATTTCAGCTGACGCAAACATATCCAAACATCAAATCATGACCCAATTTTATTTCTTTTTTATTAATGCTTCTTGGCTTGGTAGCTTTTGAATATAATTTAAAATTTAGTACCCTCAAAGGTGATTACGGTAGCTAAATATTTTTAATCTATGTGCGTAAATTAAAAACCTAATTAAAAAATCAATAAGTCACTATTCATAGGGTTAATATGCAATGGTTTAGGTAATAATAAGATTCTGTTAAAAAATAATTAACACATGTTGAAAACACTTCTTGTTTCACTGCTCATATTTTTTTGACAAGTTGTTTTTCTACTTATAACAAAAGTTAAAAACCTGTTATCAATTTGCTACACGTTCACATTCAATGTAAGCATTTTGAAGAAGCATTAAAAGATTTACTACTAGCAAAACGGTAGCTTTTACTAGCCGTAATAAAGATTTTATATTTATCATTCTGAATAACATTGAAAATGCATTGTGATTTATAGCATGTGGAATTAGGCATTAAAAAAAAATATTTGTACTAGTTTGTAGGTAAATATGGTATTGGATGCTTTTATGTAGTCTTTTTTTTTTAAATTATCGTAATATTAAAGAATAGGTTTTTGGAAGAAAGCACTGGTATCACATGTTTCCTCTAGATCAATGGTTCCCAAACTTATTTACCCCGTGGACCCCTAAGCCCAGTATTTTATCCTTCGTGGACCCCCTCCCCCAGGATGCATAATAGTGAAGTTTTCTAATTTTTTAAAATACAAATATGAGCACACTGTGATAGGGTTTTTTGTATAGTGGACAATTGTAAAAAAAAATATGTTAATTTTTTATTCTTATCATTAGTGAATTTTTTAAAATGAAAATGAACAAATCAAAACACAATCAAATTCTTACATAAAATAATAAAATCTGTTAATGAGAGGGATGAACCTGATGCTCCGATATCAATTGGTCAATATTTGGGTTCAAATTCGTAAGGTACAGTCGTAAATCTCCACGTTCAGTGATTTGCAACCGATTTCTTTTTTTCGTAAGAAAATTAGTAACTGCACTAAAACCTCTCTCCACGAGGTACGAAGAAGGAAATGCTATCAAAAACTTTCTTGCGATAGCCCACAATACAGGATAAGCAACAGGGATATCTTTCTGCAGCCAGAACTGCTGGTAACCCTTTCTATTTTATAAATTTAAGAGATAGTTTACTTTGACCTATTTAAAACCGCATTATTTTGATTAAATTTGATTCCATTGATTCCGGTCCGTGGACCCCCATTTACATCTCGTGGACCCCCATTTTTTTTTATTCCTGCCAGGGACCCCCTGGTAGTCCTCACGGACCACTTTGGGAACCTATGCTCTAGATTAAAGTCATGAGATTATTGACATCATATACCGCTGTTGCTTTATGTGAATATAGTTAACTCGCTTCTCATTACATTTAAGATCCTGCGAAAGAATTCAAATCAGGTTTGAATTGGTGAAAAAAAGCGTAAGACAATATTTAACAAAAATAAAATGTCAATGAACACATAACACACCAGCTGAATTAAAGGAGAATGGCAAATTCCACCAATGCCTGCTTTTGATTTAAATTCTGCATCAGGAAAAATATATTTCCAGCTTAAATTTATGCAAGACAAATGTAAAACTAAGCTTAAAATTGATTATGATGAAATGGGACTGTAAAAATTGCACATTACTATTTATATTAATTTTTTGTTTATGTATATAATCTTAAAATTGTTTCTTGATTGTTTCAGATCGATTCCCACGGATGAGGCAAAAGCATTCGCAGAACGCAATGGCCTCAGTTTTATAGAAACTTCAGCATTAGACTCTACCAATGTGGAAACTGCTTTCCAAAACATACTCACAGGTTAGATGTAAATTATTACTATGAATTGTTTCACTGTCTCTATTACAGCCTCACTTGCATATGAACATATGAGCAAGTAGGATAAAACAGTCGAGCCAACACGCCATTTTCCTTCACTTTATGTGTGATTAAGCGAAAAAGAAAATGATTCATGACATGTGCCTGGTCAATATCCATTCTAGTCAGGATCATTACTTTTTCTTAGCCTTTGGAGGAGTATGGACGTACATGTACGTCGGCGCCATTTTTCAATTTTTCGCATTCGGCGAAGTACTTTTAACCCAACACAAAAGTGTCTGTTTGTGAGCATGTATTAGCTTTAAGTATGAATTACTTATATTCATTGTAAAAAGTCGCACTATCGTCATGTTAAGAAAAGTCAGTATAGATCTATTCACTCCTCTAAAGGTTAATATTCAATTTGGTATACCAAACAAATTTAACTGTTGTGATTGATTCTGAAATGAATTTTGCATCGGAATCCTTATAATTACACCATGTCATCAGTTTTGCTAGTGTATGTGCCTTTATCTGGACGTTCCTTTTTATGAATACAGAAGGCTCCCCGGATCATTTGACATATTAAATATTTTATTCTCTTCAAAAAATTCACAGCACAACTTGTCAAAACGTAACTAAAAGTATATGTATTAAACAAAAAAAAATGTGTTTTTGTCCCCAAAGCTATTTTAATATATCTATTTACACACAAATGTTGCTTACAATTATATAATTTATGTTGTTATTTTTTAATTATTTCAAAATGGTTCCAATTTTTAACTGTTAGAATTTAATCATCCATCAACCATTATTGAATTGATGCTGTTGATCATACGCTGTATGCTCACGGTCAAGATAATACTTAAATTCCTTAATGTTTTTGTTGCAGAGATTTACCGGATCGTGTCTCAGAAGCAAATGAGAGATCCTCCAGAAGGTGACGTCATCCGGCCAGAGAGAGTGGAACCAATCGATGTTAAGCCAACGCAAGCCGACAACGTCAGGCGTCAGTGCTGCCAGTAACATAACATTTCATCCAAACACATACACCACAGCCTACAACTCAAGGTAAAACATTTTATCAATCTATTTAATTTTTTCAACTTGGGAGAATTTTATGCATTGTCTTCTCATTTGCCATATTCAATTTAAATTAGCAGTTGAATATTATTATATTCCAAGATTCTCTTCGTTCAATTGAGAGAGAAATAAGAGAAAAATGTACCCAAATATCAATCACTGTAACTAAGTATTTCTTCTTTTTTAGATTTGTATATTTTGTTTTTGAAACTGATTTTTAGAAATATATTCCAGTAACAGTCATTTATAACCTTATTTGATTATGTACTTGGTGTTTCTGTTTATTATAATTATAAATAATTGATACAATAATGAGTGATTCCTATTAAATGGTATTAAATTGTTTCAGACATGAAGTAAACAGATGGAGTGGTCAGACTGAGAAAGCGGAGAAGTTTCAAGCTTGTCGTTTTGACCGACCGACGCATATTTCTTGTAGATACCCATTTAAAATTCTCCAATCTCAAATTGATAAATAAATGAAACACACGTAAAATTAAAACACACCCGAACGGAAGAAAATTAAATTTAACGCGTCGAAAACACGTGATATGATAAATGAGCAAGGACAGATTATTAAAATACATTATATATATATGAAATCTATATTTAAAAATAAATTTTAAACAAACCTACTAAATTTAAATTACATCATGCAAGTTTTGTAGGCTAACACTCGACTGTTTCTTTTTTGTTTTGCTGTTATAAATATTGTAGTCGATAATGATCATTGATTTGCTGTCGGGCGATGTTTTCTTGCAACGGTCGATCACGCGCGGAGAGCGAAAGCCTTCGGAAGACGATCGAGGAGACGGGGTTCGCTGAGCATTTTCTTTGATTCGTCGTTGTCTAAAATGAAATAAAGTGATACAATACTCTGGGATAGTAGTGAATCGAACACGACGACTATTTGGAGTTTTTAAGCTATCGTGGTTATATGAGAAGAGAGCCCGACAAGAGGGTGATTTTAGTCATACGTTAAAAAAAATAATAAATTATACTGGCCTTAATTTTTCTATAACGTCTCTCACGCAATTTTAGTTCCAGTGGAATGGATAATTGAATGTTATTGTTTTCATCGACGATGATGAACGATAATGTTGTTTTGAATTATATTACTTTTAGGATACCAATTTATCATTATTGTATTATTAAAACATATGTTATATTAAATAATAAACTATTATAAATTGCATACACACGGTATAGGGGTAGAGGCATCTGCTGCGAACTCTGCTTTTGCCCTGTGGTTCTCGTGATCATTCAAGTGAAAGTCGAATAACAAATCCAAACTTTTACAAATTTACCTTAAAATTTCACAACTTTCCTCACCTTCCAAACTCAAATCGTCTGCCCTAAATTTTGTTATTAAAATTTGTGATTTTTCTTTTACTGTGAATAGTATTTAAAATATATTAATGCAAGTATTTGATTTTGCTGAAAGAAGTGTGGAATTTAATCTTTGTGTGCTTTTTGTATTGGACACGACGCAAATGTATTTTTTTGTCGATTCGGTAGTTTATTGTGCAAGTATGGATTTGGTATTTGTGCCACTCGCATAGACTTTACCATCATGTTGAGGAGATATTATGACACCCGGTTTATCATTTGTATATTGCTATTTATATTTGAAACTATTGAAATAAAAATAAGTGAAGCTAGCGAAAGCTTTAACGTAACAACCCCATCTTTTATTTTTTCTCATTTTTATCCCTTGCCTTTTTCGTTTTGTGTTTTTGTTTGATAATTAAATGATAAAAATAAAACTATATTGTTATAAGAACATGCTTTGTAGGCTTACACTGACTGAATGGTTCAATAATTGATACCGGCGCAGTGACGAACATCCTCGGTATAACTCCAAAATCTGACAATCAGTATTCTTTTATTTTGGTGTATTTAATTTGCTTATATAGAATCATAAAATCAATAGCATATTTGGTATAATATTACTATGAATAGCTCATTGCTTGCTTTTTTTTTTTAAACAGTTGAAGACGAGCTTGCAAATTAGCTATGCATCTCATTCACTTTCATACCCTGTTCGATACAGAAAGGAGACTTATATTTTGAAATATTACTAGTGTTGCTAGTTGTCATTGACCATAGCTATGTTAGTTTTCATAAATTATAAGCCCACTGATGATTTTAAAATCATATAAATACATAATTAACCCTTTGTGTAGGTATGTATTTACAAATTTAACATAATAGCAAATGGTTTTTGTTGCATCTTTAACAAAATATCAACCTCTTAACGATTACAATTCGGTTCTTTTGGCTTCACTATGACAGAATGCGAAAAGTATTCTTTGTCAGACAATTTTTTTTTAGCTTTAGTCATTTCTCATTCCAGGAATGGGACCGAGGATGAGATCGTTGCCTGCACATTCAGTTTTTACTATTGTACAGACTTATATACCAGATAATCCATGACTTGAATTATATCTAAGTGCATGGAAATTACCACAGAATTGTTCCTGATATGTAGTGAATCTTATAAAAGAAATATTGCCACAAAATAGCCGCCACGGTTGTCACAGCTTTTTTTATATAAGTTTCAATTAAATGCTATTTTTATGAATAATCAATAATGTACTAAAAGAAAAAACGGCTATTGATTTTTTTATCTTTATTTAATGTCATTTTGCCTTACTCTCACAAATACTCTATAACTTAATCATATAGCTAATCATTGTAAATAAATAAAATTTGCAGTCACTGTCAATAATTCACAGGGGTGGCCAAATGAAAGACGGCAGCAATGAGCCGATATAAATAATGTAATGTTTACGCCTCAGATTGTTCCGGCTTAAAATTTTATGCTTATATTCGGCCACCCCTGTCATAGCCAATGCATTTTTGATTAATGTATACATGTAAATAATTTTATAGTTATGGTAACTTACTGAGTGCATCATTTGAATATTATTCTACGCTTTTGTGTATAAAAAAAACATTTTTTCTTAAATAAAAACATTAAAAATGATACAAATGAATTTCAATAAGGTCTCTGAAACTTAACATGTAAATGGATGTGCCATAAAAGAGAGGATCTGTATTTTCATCAACATGTACCAATTGGATCGTACAATTATAAAATGTATTGAATCTGGGGTTGCGGAGTCGGTATCGTAAGAAAACAGGCGATCGAGTTTGTTGAATTAAATTTTAAAAAGTATGCATTTTAATAGATATGGTTAAATATGCAACGACTTGAATCTGAGTTGGAGTCACTGTTTTTATTCATGATTTCACAGTCCTGATTGAAATGCAAAAATAAGAACAAAAAATGAACATCCATCTGGCAACACTGCAGCTTCTGCTAAATATTAATCAATAATCAGTGGGCTTTTCCATTACAATGAAATGAGAATTGTATCCAATAACCAATAATTTTAACACTTAAAAATCTACATAATAACATAAAAAGTTGATATAATATTTTGTCCAAATTTTACAACATGTATGTCTAACAACGGTTTGTATTGTGTTATGGGTCAATGAGATACACTTCTTATATCTTCTTCGCTTCAAACATTGAGTATGTGACCATTGTATGGCACTTTGAGGTTTTCCTGTCATCTGCCAGTCGCTTTGCTTCCACCTGTTTGATATCGGCATCCTTTTATACCAACTTATAGATATATTTTAATAGTCACCCAAATGATGGAATCCAGCAGATATTGTGAGAAGAAACAGAAAGATTTGAGGATCTCCTGAGGTATAGCATACATTTTCTAAACCAGGTTTTCCCAAACCTTTTCTGCTATGGAACACCTATTGTTTGCTTAGAACAGGCATGGGCAACCTTTCCTAGGTCTGGGGCCAAATTATTAAACATAATAAAGTAATATTAAATTAAATAAAACACGTTGCTATTTCTTATATGGTGGTGATCATGAAGTAGTAGAGTGGATCCACTGCAAGCGCCTGTGTCATCTTCATTATTTAATCTCTCCTTAAAACTATTAATTTTTTTCTCTAATGCTTCGCGGAGATGAATCAGGGCCGGACAAAATAGCTCGGCGGGCCGGTAGTTGCCCATATATGACTTAGAAGAACACGAATCAAGAAATTTTAACAGAACGGCTTAGCTTATTTTTTAGATGAAATAAAATCAAAGGATGTTATTAAAAAAAATATTGTGCACTGAGTAATTATTCTTAAAATAAATCACTAAAATATAAATAAATAAAGCTCTTAATGACTGATGCGCAAAATTTTGTGATATTAGGCGCAATATTGATGAGTTGAATTTTTATATTTTATGGTGTGGTGTCGAGCCTATTATTTGACTTGGTTGCTGAAAATCCTGCTTTGCATAAATTGGTTGTTGAAAATGTAAGCTTGTTTCGACACATTGGGAGACTGCTAGTCCAGTCTCCAAACTTGCCCAGAAATCGTACAATGGCTAATGTTTGTATTTTTGTTTCAAATCAGAATCACTGATAAAATTAAGCGCTTAAGCTCACTAATTTAACTGTCACGGAAAATGGATTCCGAACCCAGGAATCGTCTTTAATAGTTTTCGGAAAATATTCCAAGAGTTGTTTTCAAATTAGAAGGTAGGTAGTTGTAGGTGTTTGTGGAACACCTATTCACGTTCCACAGAACATAGGGAAATTCTCTTCTAGACAGTGCCAAAGTTGTTAACTCTCGCGGCTCTGAGACTAGAAAAATACTTCTCAGCCGAGGGGGGTCTTTTAGGGACCCCAGTGGTTTCCTCATTATTGGCCTTATTCTTATGAATTTCAAAAAAATAAATAGTGTAAGGGCTTTAAAATATCTCTCTGCATCATTCCTCATACATTTTTTTATAAAAATCCGTGGTTTTTTAATAAATAATCATATTTTAAGTTGCGCGTAAAATATACGTCATTTCACTGCAAATATCAATGTGCTACTGGCCTGCATGTGGCCCGCTTTGTTTAGCGGCGTTCAGCATTCTTATCTTATCGTATTTATATAAACTACAAAAGGTCCAAAAAACTATGATATAAGAATACCTTAATTATAAACATTGTATCACCCATATTAAAATAGATATTTAAGAAAATGTGGGTATTGGGGTCGCATTTCTTGAGCTTAGAACCGGAAAAGTTAATCATCAGTGAAGTTTAACGTTAATATAAAGTTATCCGTTTTTTAAGATAATTGAAAAATTTAACATCGCCATTATCAATATGAACACAGTAACACATTAAAATATGAAAATTAAGTTTTTAATAACATCTGCTTTGTAAAGTTACAAAATAATTAAAAGCGTTTTTTGGTCCTCCTGAAAAGTTACATTTTTATAGATAGTGTCGTTTGACTTTAAGCCCTCGATATCTACAGCTAGAATTATCCGTGTCCCGAGTGTTCACCAATCGCTAACAGTGCCATAAAAATAAAATAAGAAAACGGAACTACGCAAATTCAAATTCTCTTTATTTGGTGCTATCTTAAATAAACGAATATTCAGTGCACATAATTTTAATAAGAATATTTATTCATTTTATGAATGTTAGCATTTCGGAGAATCTAATTTATACAATAACTTGATAATTTTATAAGATAATCAACAATTTTGATTCTATACACTTAAATATAATATAATAATACAAATCACATATATTATAGTAGGTAGTTCTTCTAGTCCTTCAAATCTAACACAAAACCAAGATATTTATGATTGTATTGTATTGGTTGATTCGTATATAAAATATAATAGGAATGTTTATCATACTGGATTGGTATGAATAAGGGATTGCAATACCGGTATTCGTGGTGTTTTTTCAATCCCGAAATACCAGTATTTTGGTATTAAAAATGAACCAAAAAACAGAATTTTGAATATAAAGAAATTATCACATATTTTACAAAATTCTACATGGTGAATTAAATTCAGCTAAGAGCTGTAGCAATATCGACAGGTATCAGATTTGACTCTTTGGTTAATGGTGTATTATTATTCTAAGAAATTGTAAGTTGTTTATGAAAGTCACCCCTTTATCCAATCCAATCCAATGAGTCATATTTCTTTGCTTTATTTAAAATATTTTTTTCTATACCCGTCCCGTGGTGATATTCATCCGATATTACAATTTCTAATATGAATTATAATAACTCTTTTCATTCAACTACGACAGGTTAATAACAAAAACTAATTTATGCAAAATGCGTAAACTATGTCAGTTTTATCCATATATCTCTACAAGAACTAAAAATAATGAAATACTCAAAACCATATATTATGGCTTAAATATGAAATGTAAATAAAACAACGCGTTGACTTATACATTCCTCTTTCAAGTTAACTTTATGACAGACTATAAATACCTTTTAGGGTGTTCACTGTCAATACTTGGTGGAAAGGCATTATATTAATAAAAACACAATATTCCTTTGTACTTCATTCCACTTTATTTAATATGTCAGGATCGGTTTCGCTCATTGCGAGCATTGTCAGTTGACAATGAATGAAGTACAAAGGAATATTGTGTTTTTATTAAGACTATAAATAGACAAACACATCTGTCAAGATTTGAACTTATTGTTTTGTATTTTGGTTTTTCTAAATCTCTAAAAAACTTGTACTGAAATCTTACTAGTTTGCACATATGTTTTTGTTTTAATAACCCATCAAATAAATATAGTATTTTGAAATGCCTGCGTTTTAACATTCTTGATAAAGTATACTTCAAATATTATAATATACTGTCCTCTATAAAGTGAAAAGTGGCTAAGTGACAAAATGATAATTTTGAGTTATGAGCAAATGAAGTTTTTCCCAAACTAAATTAGATTTTTTTAACAATATTTAATATGTTTAATGAAAATTGCACAAGTATATTATCCACTATTCGCGAAAACATAATTCGATTACATTGCTTACTTTTCTGTCTTGATAAAATTGAACAAGTTACTTATCCATTATTTACAATTTACTGAAAATACTAAGAGTAGAACAAATTCTATATTTATTTTTATCTTTTTCCATACTCAGATAATCACTTTGCCACTTTTCGCAGTGATAGAAAACCTGTACAAGAACACTTAGCAATGAATAACTAATTTTTGCAAAAAATGTTAGCTAGCCACTTTTATAGGGACGATATTCTGCTTTACCAATAACTATTCTCTGAATTGACTCGAAAATTTTCATAAATAAAATAGTATTTATTTTTGAAAAATCTTATAGTAATCAGATCTTTATAATTATAATACTTCTGTATCCTAATAAAACAAGTTGATTCTAATTAATTAAATTAACTTATTATAAATAGTCATACAAATTTAGGGCAATCCCTAAATAAATGTTTTGATGATACGGCAAACATTATTTCATTTTAAAATCAAGTGTAAAAAATATACATTATAAGAATAGTATAACTTATTTCTAATAAAATTACTCATTAGAACAGCACTCTATTGTAATAATAGTAAAAATACTCTTCATTATTAAAAATACGCTTTATTAAAAACTTATATTATATCATATGGTCCCTTCAACTCTTATAAAATAATTTATTCATCACAATTTCCCCTCCATCAGTCCTATTTTCAGAATCATATGTGTCTGGACTCAATAGAGTCATGTCACTAATGCCCAAAACCTTCACTACGAATTTTCAAATTGTCTTTGCTCTTAATACTTTTTTTGAATGAATTATTTTGAATGTAAAATTTCTGAGAAACTAAGAAGTAATTTTCATATTGACTGGTTATATTTATTAAGTTATATTAATACAAGTTCACTATATGATTTCATTGATCATTCAAAAAATCATGTTAGAAAGAAATAATTTTGAAATTAACGATCAGACTAGGCTATTTTTAAATGATTGAAAACAAGAAGTATCATTAAAATTACTCTTACAAGTTTAATGGGTGGAAAAGACTAATCAGATATAAGAAAAATAAAATTGATGGTGAACACTTGACAGATTGATAACAGCAGTGAATATAGTCGCAATAAATATATTATTTTGAGGTCTACCAAGCCGAAACGAGTATAAGTAGCACATACAAAAATTATAACATTTGCCGTGAAGTTCTTGTGCATTGGTCTTCGGACACTAATAAATCTGAAAATAAGCGAAATCCGGACAGCAGGCATTTTTATCTCACTATATTTCTAATTATTTTATTAAAATATCGGTAGATTGCTAGACCCTTTTTAATAATTTTGAAGGACTTATTATATTTTTATTGATCCCATATTATTGAGCTACTTTAACTCCGATAAATACAATGATATTTTGGCTATTTAATGATAGAATAGCACAAATGATTTTTTCTTCATTATTCCGGTCAGAATTTGGTTAGAGTAGTTATTTGATCAATAATTATATAAACAAATATTACCTTAAGCTCTCAGTGAAATTATTCAGCGCCCAAAAACAAAATTTCATATGAGGGCAAACTATTATTTAACTGATCCTAATGCAAAAAACCAGGATACACTTACATAAAGAAATGAGAGCACTCATCTATAAAGAATTGAGATATGCATTCTTATGCAGTGATCCAATCACCGACTGGGATTAAAGCAGCGCCCCCAAATGTTAAATTATAAAAACATTTCCGTTAAGAAACATTGATTAAAGTGAGAATGGCTGTCTGAAAAATATTTCAAAGATGAGGTTCATATGCAAAGATAGTCTTTGCAGATCCTTCACCAGGGTCAAGGAACGTCAAAACCTTTGTCGGTAACATTATAATATTTCTAACTTGCACTCCTTGAGTGATCGGATAGCTAGGGTGTCACATTTTTGATGTGCACTTAATTGTTTCTGCGAAGTTCAGCTCTACTATTGACGGTCTGTGAGCCACGTGCCGACTATGCACGACTAAGTTCCCTTCCGCATCGGACAGTCTGCTCATTCCCTGTTCAGGTATTGTCATGTTATTGATCCTCGTGTCCCCGGGTGTTCCGGTTTTGTCGTCGTCATCTTTCTGGAAAGCTGAATTTATTACTCCCGCTTTGTTTTTATCGCCTTGTTCTGCCTTTTGAGCTTCAATCTCTCCCTCCTTCAGAAGTCGATCCTTCTTATTCACTGTGTACATCCATCTGATAAATAATTAAACAGAATTAGTACAATTAAGTTTTCTTACTTTGTGCTTCCAATGTCATCCATAAGACTTCTAACGTAACATATCTCAACAAAAATTACCCTACTAGAACCGGTTTTTTATTCAGTTGATCCACATCTCTTTAGACAAGACAAGTAAACAATGACTTGCTCACACTTCACAAGTGTTCATACTGGGGTTCAAACCCATCGTAACCGAATAGGACAACTCTGACTACTCAATTGAAAGCCTGACACATGACCTATTTTTATTTACTCTCTATATTTCAATTCTATTAAGTACCTACATATTCTGTGGGCTCAGCCTTAAATGAAGCAAGCTACAGCTGTATTTTTATTAAAAAAATAACCAATACAATATTTCAGATAGAAAAAAATGGAAACGACTAGGTACAGAAAATAACTTTAACCAGGTGGTCCGGTACATCAATAATATTATTATAATGTATATTATTTATAAATCCTGTACCACACTTTACTTATCATGTAACCTTTAAAAAATTCTAAACATTAAATAAACACATATTCATTCATTGAAACTCTTTTTGCTTGCCAGAATTCTTTGTGACAAATTTATTTTAATGTAGATTAGTTATTTCCTTTTAATTTCATTATTAAAACTACAAATTATAAATGATTTAATAATTTAAATATAATCGTTATTCAAACTCGCGGCTCAGAGACAAGAAAAATACCTTTCTTCCGATGGGGGTCGTTTAGGGAGGGACCCCAGTGGTTTTCTCATGATTGGCCTTATTCTTATGAATTTCAAAAAAAAAATAGTCAAAGGGCTTTAAAATATCTCTCTGCATCATTCCTAATACATTTTTCATAAAAATCCGTGGTTATTTAATAAATAATCATATTTTAAGTTGCGCGTAAAAAAGACGTCATCCCAGCACACATATGAAATCGCAACTGACGAGATTTAGCAAATGCTATTTTACGAGCGACCGCTTATCTCTCTGTTATCTGTAATGCTTATCGCACCTTCTCATGTTGCCAGAACTTATATAAAATGAGGCATTGATGTAAGTAAGATATTGTATTTTTTTTTTGAGAATAGTATTCGAGGATACATAAATTATTATCTTTAACTTCGTACACATTAAACCGTTTTTTGTTCTACTTTGAGGATCTTTTTTATTTAATTGAATTTTTTCTTTTCTGTTTTATTTAATAGAGACGGAACTAGCGATCGAATATTTTTTTTTTCTTCTACAAAAGGTCCAAAAAACTATGATATAAAAATACCTTAATTATAAACATTGTATCACCCATATTAAAACAGATATTTAAGAAAATGTGGGTATTGGGGTCGCATTTCTTGAGCTTAGAACCGGAAAAGTTAAATAATGTTTATTTGTAAATTTTAAATATCCATCGAATGTGTGGTTAATCATGTTTTAATTTTTTCTTTATATGTAAATTGCAAACATAATTATGTTTTATTTATGAAATAAAAATGAATGAAGTAAAAAGCAATTAAAGATTAGATACACTCAGCCGAGAAGCAGTTTCATTGGAGTGAAATGAGTTTTGATAAAGATGAAGCTTTAATTTTTGATTTATTCTTGTACATATATTGTCTTTTCACCAAGAAATATTGACAGCAGCTGACAACATTCATGTGTCAAAATTTGAATAAGTATAGTACAATAGATACACATCAAATGTAATAATTATTAAAAACATGCTAGTTACCCAAATATGATAACAGCTGGCGCTGTTAACGCTCCACCCAAAAGGAAGAAGGCTCCTGGTAATGTATTTATTGTTGCAGAATACAATGAAGTATACATTGGTGCATACACTAAAGGCATCATTGCTTCACAAATACCAAATATTGAATTAACTTTTCCTGGAAAAAAAAAATGAGCATCATTATAATTAATCATGACAATTCAATGACAGAAATGACTCAAGATATCAACGCACCAATGCTATTGTATAAAAGTGATTACGTAATACTGCATTGAATAATTTATTTAAAAATTTCTCATTTGAACCTATTGGAAATGCCTGCAATTATTTAAATTATTTTTCACAGACATCATTGTGTGACTAAGATCATAATGCTTAATATAACAATAAACTTACCAAGCTCTTCACTGGGCACTAGTTTAGATGCAATTGCTCGCATAGCAATAAATGAAGTTCCATTCAATATTTCAATAAGAGGAGCTGTAAAAGTATAAAATCAATTAATTGATGAATAATAAGGTGTTAAGTGTAAAAATACATCCGGCTTGTATCACAATTAGCTTTGTAAATCAATTAGAAGTTGAAAAATTAAACTGTGAACATAAAGCACTATTTACAAAGAATTCATTCAATTCCAGTCACATATTAGATAATTAAAACTTGTTATCAATTGCATAGTTAGGGCGCCACTTTCCCTGTTAAATGTCAAAATAAAATTATACATATTTAATTCCTAATTAATTAAATATTTCCGCCTGCCTATGAAAATATATGTTCTAAAGTTAACACTTTTAAAAACGCAGAGAATAAAATCACCTTGCCGTTATTTTCACTTTATTTTCGCAAAATAACCGGGAGATATTTTTTGCTTCGCAATTGTAAATGAGTCGAAACATACTTTCGTATGTTTTTGTGAAATGGTTATAATTTTTCATCTCTTAGCTTGAAGTTAACGTAATTTGAATTCAAGACCAGATAACAATCGAGATTAGCTCACCACAATTCTTGATTAAATATTTTCATTCAGAATTCAACCAACACAAGAACAAAAATACATGAAATTTGTGTAATATGGAACATATTCTATATACTATACAGTATAAAAAAAACTTGTATTAAAATATTATTGCTATCATCCAATCAATAACTTACCAATATACAACTGAAACTTGGTAACAGCAAAAGCATACATAAAGCTGGAGAGAATTTTACTCATGGAGGACATGATTCCTATAACTGCATCATCTATTTTCATCATTTGGCTGAAAACACCGACCGAAAATAGAGTTCCTGAAAAAGATAAAATAAATACATCAACAATTTTTATCAATTGAACTATCACACCAAATGAATTTCATTTATCAAAAGATCTGTTATAGTGAATAATAATATTCTTAACTTAGTTGCTATATGATTGGTTAAATGGTGGATTGATGAAAATCATAGAGTAAAGTTTAAGAAGCTTCAGTTATATTTTGTACCTTTTTTAACAAGCCAAGAAGATTACATTTCAAAAATACAATACATATGTATATTAATTTTATAGTGCATTTTATTAACATACTCAATAAAAATCTTTGGTTAACCAATAAAAACCACATCAATTTAAGGATAACTATCAAATTCAATCATTTGTTACTTTATAATATGTATTAGGTATTATTGTAATCTACAAAAACGTGATGATTTTTAGTACACAATACAAACGTTAACGGCACAAATTATAATGGGCCCAGATTAAAGAATCATAAATCCAGAATCCCTACACTTAAGATAAATCTACTGGCTTTATAATGACGCCACGAAGTTATAAAATACACTTCAATTTCCTCTCTCGTATCCACCAAGTTCTCGTGGACAATATATCTACCAGGAAGCGGTTGAATAATAAAATTGTAATAGTCATTGCCTCCACTTTGGTGTCATGAAATCATTACCACTGTATTTGAGAAGGACTGCTATAGCCAATTGTTATTATTTCGTATAAAAAATGATTGTTTGAATGCAAAATACAACAACCAATTTTGCACTATTTGATGAACATTTATAATTTGCTGCGGTCACAGCTCATTTATCTTTCGAATCGCCTTGATCTCGATTCGGCTATTCGAATCGTTGATCTTTGAAATCGTAAAAAAGTCAGTTGATAATATTGACTGAAAAACAAATAAAATGTTGAGGAACTTTTTGAACCCCTAAATGAATTATTAACTTGGATAAGTCCAAATATGCTCCTCAAATCACGATTTGAAACACAAGAAGTGAAGTAGTTATCAAATTCATTTTACATTAGTTATCAAATTGTATATTGTTCTTGATTATTTTATTGGTGGAGTGAAAAAGCAAGTGTAGTATCACTATCATTGTGCATTAAATAGACGAAGCTTATCATTTAAATTACTATATTTATGAGTTTTTGTCAATTTTCTGTCTGCCTAACAAAAATGATAGCTATTATTTAGTGTAAATACAATAGTATTCAGTCACAAGATAATTATAAATATAATGGAGAAACCTTTAATTAAAAATTAAACACCTTTTTGAACATATTAATTCTATATTTTTTTAAATAAAAATCATTTTTAATATAATGCCTTTTAGTAACATACTATTGATGTTAAATTTTAATTTGCTCTGGTAAGGCATTCTTTTTATAAAAAATAAGCACAATGACATAGTTAAAAAACTATTATTTTTATATTTACGTAAAAATAAACGTCAAATTTCTAGAAATCTTGAAAAGTGTGGGAGCGCCGACCCCACACACCCCCGACCCACTACATCACTGATTATTATGTACGCTTGAAAGTTGAAAATATACTTAGGAGTAATGGTAGTTATTTTTATAATTGTTTTGCGATTCTGAAAAATTGTGTGAAGGTTATACAGAGGTCAAAGTCATGATCTAATCCCGTTCCGTTCATCTCGTCTCTCATAGTATTATTCAATTGATTAATTGCGATTCAGTTTTTGAGTTAACTGTGTCAACAGAAGAACCGCTATGTATGTAAAATCAACCAATTACCATACAATGTTTTGGGCGCCCACAGGTTATTTAAAATTCAATGCAACACTGATAAATTATTCTAATTATATACTCAATCAGTCTTTAACAACAGCTATAAGTCTTTTGTATTTTTCATTAGAGTTTTCAACATTTTTAAATATTATTTAAACTAATTCTGAGTTAAAAGAGCACCGGTAAAAAGATGTGAAAAAAGATTACGAGCGACATGCGATATTTTTTTAAAGCTTTCAATTTTTATGACAATTCTCGGAGCTTTGAAATTTATCCGCTCTTTAATGTTGAGCGTTTTTCGCATCTGTTTTATTAACGACATTTGAATTATCCGATTACATAATCAAATTTATCTACTGTCCAATACACTGAGTTAAATATTATGTTTTAAAATAACACCTTCTGCCGACTATTTAAAGACATTTTATTTCCTACAGAATATTAAATCTTAATGGCAAAGTCAATCACGAAAGCACAAGATGGTCACAAAAATAATTGACTGATAAATGTCTCAAGGATTCGTTTTGTCCGTTTTGTATCATTTGATGATTGATATACAGGTTTAATATTAATATTATTTAGTTGCAATCTTTGTACATAATATTCACAGCCACCTGGTTAAACAAAATACACTTATTTCTGTGCACTCTTTCATTATTGTTTATCAATCAACAAAAGAGTTCCAGTGTTCGTTGAAGTGAATTTTGAACTTGATGCATACAAAATAATTGTACCAATTTCATAACAAATTAAAGAATTTGCATATAAGAATATGTTTATCGCAATTATTTCCAAAATGTTACAGGTTATATTTTATTTTAACTATTAACCCCATTTACAAATATTTGTACTAATTAAAACTTTTCTTTGTATTTGCTACCTTTGTGGAGTATATAAACTCCTAATGATGAGAAATGGTTATAATTCATTTGCTCTTCGGTTTTTGCGGCAATTGTACCCCGAGTATGAAGCTTCGTGGACTTAATAAGCAGTGGCGGATTAAGCACATGGGAGACCCCAGACGCACTCAAAGTTGGTGGGCCTCTTTGTTGAATTAACGTAACATCATCGCGAAATTGCCCTTTAACTTTAAGCTGTCGTAGAAAAAAAAGTACGCATTTACCCAGCACGCTGGCTATAATTTTCAATTATTAATTTAATTAGTTATTGACGAAATAACTCGTCTCTGGCGTGCTGAGCACGAAAAATTTTACGAGATATCTCGTCTGTGGCAGCCATCAAGTTAAAAGAATGTTAAAAACTTATTTTTAAATATTTTATAAGTAAGATACTTTAGGGTTACGACTGAAAATGCTTGATTGTGCATTTCCATAGGTTTTGACTTCTTTATGCGTTGCGTTCAAGTGTACAGATAACTCAGTTCAAGAAGTTTACTGAAGATGCCGAAAGATGAAACCTGGGTCGAAAGAGTCAAAACGTATGGAAATAAACAACATTTTAACGGTTCAAATTTATATGCATAGTTAAAGTTTTATTAAGGCCCTTAAGGTCCACCACTGTAATAAGGGTAGACGGATGACGTTTGAAAAGTTTATTTAATTAAGCGGATCGCTCGAATTTTAGGATAGGATATAATGTGACAATGGTTTATGCCTATTGATAGAAAAATCTGTGTTTAAATATATCCGTCTGTATGTAGCTACTAATGACACATACGTTTTATAAAATATTTGGCTATACCTATACAGTTTTCATTCTATTAAAGTAGAGCAGTTTTTTATGCTTTTTTGTCAATTAATATTGAACTTTTTTATGACCATCGATTTAAAGCAAATATTTTGCATATGACCGATATTTTGAAAAGCTGTGATTTTGTTTATTCGTCACACGATTGTTGCTTTTGTTAAAAAACCGCAACCCGTGCAAAATCCCCATTGTTGTGGATTAATCAAAATTCACGTAGGCATGTACCTTTATATTGAAATGGTTTAAGAGGGGATGTGTGGTTTAATATAACTGGTAGGTAACGTGTCAGGGGAGACAAATCATTCTACGTATCAGTCGGCAGTAAGTAAAATATATGATTAAAATCTATGCAATTCTTTTTGTATATCATATTATACAAACGATGCAAACTGTTTGAGTACATCCGTGTCCTTGAATGTCTGAAAATGTCGAATGGCGAAATTCAGTTTCAGATTTAATTTTGAAAGTCCACTATGCACCCTCAGTCGATATCTGTCATTAAATAGTGAATGAGTATCAAACGAAATAAAGACAACAATGGCGACTTACCGCACAAATTCGTGATCATGCTGTAAGTGGAGAAGATGCTGAAGTCCACCTCGTTCCAGTTGAAACGGAACCTGGTGAAGAGATACATCACGACCATTTCACCTGCAAAGAAGAATACCATTGATATGTTTATTATAATTCTTTATAAGTGGTAATTTATAATTATTTTTTGCACGAGGTGCGTTTTGCTAACACGAATTGTGACAATTAGGTCAGGTAGTATTATCAAGTCATTGCAAATCTTTAATATTACGCCATTTATACCAAATCGTTTTCTTGTAGTTACATCCATTCTGCTGTTAATTTGTGAAAATTCTTTAATTAACGAAATTTGAACATTTATACTCATCCTTAACTCTAATATTCAAAGACCAAAGTTATATCGTACGTGGAATCATAAATTCTTTCAATTAATATCAGTCAACTGTGAATAAAAGGATAATAGATGTATAATTTTAATATTAATTGTGAATCATATTAAAATGATACATCATTGTTTACGATCCACAACTGTGTCATTAAAATCTACGCATTTTTTTTTAACTTATCCATACATTGTACCTTCGTTGTTTAATTTATAAAAAATGTGACGCTGCATAATAAATTTAAAATGCGATAACCAAACAATAACTTATACATAACAATAGTTAAATATATTGCACATAACATTGGTTATTTAATAAATTATTATATTATCATGTACTTGAATTTGTCTTTTGGGCTTTATTTTTGGGAAACATCTTAACACATCACACGGAAACGTAAAAATACGTTTATCGCGTACTGTCGGTTTTGTTGGTATATTGACTCATAATTTAATGGTTTCTCAAAATAACTGCCGCGACAAGTGACCCTATTTGACAATAAGCAATAAACCTCATAATTTATTATGCCCTGAATGTTCGTTCACACACAGTCTTTTTTTTTAAAAGGCGACACATGTTTCTCGAATATTTAGGCCATCAGATTTCACACTTCCAGTGATTGTAAATTTGTAGAAATGAGGATTTTATACTATAATTGTTTATGTAATTGTATGGTATGGATTAATGTCATTTTTTATACAAAATATTTTGAATATTTCATATCGATAACAAGTGGAGTGCTATCTACTAAATTAATAACAGGTTTTTATATTCAGCTTAGAAAAGTAGTGAAATTATGATGTATTCAATTTTTTTTAATTTTATTTTTAATGAATAAATGTTACATATGATTTCTTTGAAAATTTCAGCCGAAAATATTGTTTGGTTTAGAAGTTGTGTTGATTTTAAGAATGTAATATATTTTTGCGTTGATGACTAAAAAACGCCCGCTTATAAAGTGTTAATAATCATAAAGAACTTTAATCATTATGATCATATAATAGACTTTTCATTTAAAAAACAGTTAAAATGCATATAAATAACCAATATTGTCGATGCAAAAATAACTTCACTGTGTTTGTTGCATAATTTATAACCTACCGGTATATATCGAACCATAATCGGTAAACACCACTTTAGCGACACAATTAAATAAACTGTTTTTTAAGCAAATAAATTTTCAATATCACTTAAAGCTAAAACGTCTGTGAAAAAACAATTTATAGCGTTACTCAATTCGCCTGATCTTTTTTAGGGGTATGTACATTTTAGTGTTTTGACTTGTTATTAGACAATTTTATTATATAGGATATTTACAATATCAGGATAGGGATTGACCATATATTACTATTTACCAACCACACTTGGAATTCCTTTTTGAAACATAATTTAAAAAAACTTTCACTTGTAAATTTTTTAAATTATCGGTTACCATTTTCTAGCTATTGTGGGTCATGGGTAATCCAATATAATTGAAACATTTTCACTATAAGATTCACAAATACGAATAAAATATATAAAAGCTTAATTAGATTTTGTTAATATAACCTCTGTTGTGTTTCATATTGGTTATTCAAATCTCATAAAAACAATTACAATTAAACAAGATCAGTCCGCGGGTAATTTCTAATTGGAAGCGTTGTGAAATCGCAATACTAGTATAAAAGAAACCGGTATTTCGGTATTTCATCCAATTTCCAAATACAGAAACACCGTCGAATGCGCTATTGATTATTGGCACGTGTCAATATTGTTCTTTGAGACATGGGTATCGATATAGAGTAGGGTCTCGAATCCTGCAATCCAGAAAATTTTCGTCCAATTCTGCGGACCCCAAATCCCGGCATTGTGACAGTACTAATCCCGGATTTTGGGATTGAAAAAATTATAAAAATTTGAGCTAGAGGTAAAAAGAAGAAAAAAGATTGTTCTAAATTTTTGTTTATTTTGGGTTTTCCGTGAATTGAAAATTACGGAAGAGCTGGAGAAAAAAGGTTTCAAGTCATTTCATTTTGGGAAATCCGTAAATTCCTAAAATGTTGAATTCTTAATTCTGAGAAGAGGTAAAAAAAGGTCTCATGGCATTTCGTTTTGGGAAATCCGCAAATTCTTGGGTTCCTTTGAAATCGACAAAAAACTGTTTGAAAAATCCCGAAATGCAAATCCGAGGGTCCGAGATTGGATGCTATATATAAACGAATTACAAATCATGTTATGTTTAGTCACGCACATCCTTGAAACAGTTTCTTGCTCGTATTAAATCGAGTTCACGACCCCAGTTATAATTTAATTGTTTAAATATTTTTTTTTTTTTTTGGTTTTTGACACTCATCTATCTCATCATAAACAATTTTATTACTGTTATCGTTGATTTTCCAACAAGTGTTGAATCTGAGAGTATTTTATATGATGGTACTCCCCCGGTATTTTATCCCAATTTGTTGTATTTTTTTTGTTGCTTTTTTTGAACATTGTTGTAAGATGTTTGCGATACCAGTATTTAATAATATGAAATACAAAAATACCAGTACTGAAATATTCGTCCGGTATTGCAATCACTAGTTGTGACTCGATCCAGGGATGGGCTGGAGGGGGCTCGGAGGGGCTCGCGCGAGCCCCTTGTTAAATTTCGGCGCGGCCGGCGAGCCCCTTGTTAAGATAAGAAAATCATTCGTCTTAGATCAAATCATCACATAGCTGCAATTTCTGTAGATGGTTAAATTTGAAAATTAGTTGTCCCTTCATTTTTTCATTCAGCGTTGTAGGCTTCCGTGTCGGACCTCACGGGTTTGAGTTCCAGTATAATACAGCATTTTTTCAATCGATTTATCTATTTCCTGTCTCCCACTCTTCCGATCTTTCAATTCAACTGGGCGCTACTATTAGTTAATCACAAGTCCTGTCTTATCCTTATCATTCTCTCCCTAATACTCTCTTTGGAAAAGATGTTGAGCGACTAAGAAACAAGCAGTTCTCGTAGAAAAATAACTTTTATTAAGATACCTTCATTAGGAGGCCATATGCTTGACATTGGGAGCGGACATGGATAAAAAAAATGGATACCATTTACCGAGCCCCTTGTTAAGATATTGGCAGCCCACCGCTGACTTGATCTATCAGTTTCTGTATCATTATTTAGGCAACCATTGTTAATATGCAACAAAGCTGAACTACTCAACCACAGACCTATACTAGGAAATCAATTTATTTAATATCAGGATTATTGGTGAGGTTATCATTCTTGTTATTGGGATAATCTCTTGGCAAATTCTGTGAGACAGCATCCGACAGTTGCTCCCTTTTTCCAGAAGCAATCATTCAATCAGTTTGTTGCTTAACAAAAATCTTACTTGAGATAACCTGACGCATTATCATGATTGTATTAACATAAACAGTATGTAGCTAAAGACTATATTTTATGCTAGACCCATGATCCGACCGGATAAAGCATGGGTTCCCAATCTTTTTCATGTGGCGACCTCTTTTTATAAAAGCCACGTGACCCGCGACCCCGATGCAATTGAAAAAGGCATTTAATAAGTTAATTTTAGTTAACTGTAGTAATGATAAGCGTGACTCATTTTCTTTATTTTAGCTCTACCGAGAATTTTCATATCCAAAATCCCAAGAGTTTACGGATTTGCCAAAAAAATTGCCCAGGATAATAATGTATAAGTTGGGGACCCATAGGTTGGGAGCCCATGGGGTAAAGGCTTTAATAAACCTTAATGAGACTATTTCAACTTATAATCACACGTTACAGTGTATCGTATTTTCCGTTGATATTAGGGTCTCTAATCCCGGGGTCCCGTCTAATTTTGTGTTCCCGAAATAGTAATCCCGGGATTGGAAAAATTTTGAATCCCGAACTTCCGGGATTGGATGCCCTAGTCCAGTCGTCGGCAACACATGCGGCTCTTTGGCACTTGAGTATGGATGTTCCACAAAATACCATATAGTAGTGCGATTAAAATTTCGTGTCCCACACACAGAAGTCAGTTTTCGGTCAAAAAACTTAGAGTTGGAAAGGGCGATCTCAGCGAACGTGCTTCAATTACATGGGCCTTTTAAGCAAAAGCCAGCTTAGGAGTACCCTAATCAAGTAATTAACAATGTACCTACCTACAGTGGCGGATTATCCCATAAGCGCAAGAGGCGCGCGCTTGGGGCCTCCAAATCTTGGGGGCCTCGAAGATAGCATATATTATATAAACCCTACATTTTAATTTCAGCTTTAAATATTCATTATTATTCTACGAAGACGTTTGCAGCACTTTTATATTATTAAAAAAGCAGAGCCTCCAAATTGTATTGCGCCTGGGACCTCTAAAGTGCTTAATCCGCCACTGCCTACCTATATAACTTAAGTTTGAAAACAATTGAAGAGGTGAAGTAAGCTAATTAGTAAAATGATAAATCTTTTTTAAGTACAATGACGTCTTTGTTTTGGTGGACTGCATATTTTTATTTTACGGAGATAACACTATTGCAATGTGCAACTGAAGTTACTTTTTCCCATACTTTAAGACGTGTAGAATATTACAACTCATCTTACTTATTTTTTTTTCTAAAATACCATTTGGCTGACTTCACTACTAATGGACCCATATGTATGATGGTGTTACTAATGCCGTGGAGTTTTATTGAACACTCCCTATTTTTAAAGATTTGAACACCTTATGACTTTAATTGTTGAGACACAAGACATTTGGAGAACTCTCATTAAAATATATTAAAAAATACAAGACTAAACTAATGCATATAAAACATTAATTATTTAAGCAAGCATCACTATCATTTCATTATACCTACAAGTTAGGCATGTGTAAGCTGCTTGTCAGTTAAATAACATGGCATGAATAATTCGGATATGCTTTTTTATCTTTGATCAAACACAAGTTCATTCAAACCAGATGTTTTTTAATTGATCTCAATCCGAGTGGCTTTTGTTTTTTTTTATTTTGATTTGTGATGCATTCTGGATATGAGTAGATAAAAATAAAAAATCTGGTATTTTTTTCAAATAGCAAATAGCTAGAAACTTTTGTATTCATAATTCACCATGTAGAGGACGAAATAAATGGCTTTTTTCATTTATGTAGATCAATTCTATATTATATTCATTAACGAAGGAGTAAGTATATATTATATATATATATTGTATTGTGAAAGTTGCTAAATATTGATGTGCGTATTACAGACTGTACCAAATAAATGGGTACACACTTAAAATGTTGTTTTTTAATTTGAAAGAATTCACAGAAAATAATTACTTTTATGGTGTTCACTGTCAAAATTGGTGGTGTGGGGGTGCCCAATCTTGCAATAGGGATATAAACCGTCACCCAATAAATTTCACTTGACGTCTTATGTTACTGTAAATTCGTGCATTTTTTACTTATATCCGTACGATAAACGACGTGCTCTTAGGCTGATCATTTTCATAAATTTAAAAAATCATAATCTTCGTGAATTGATAATAAGGTAAAAAAAATATAAATTTATTTAGTTCTACATTTTTTTATAAGATGAGTTAATAGCTATTTCGGCGTGTGCCATCGTCAGAACTATGTTTAAACTCGCATATACTCAGCTTTATATACCACCTTAGAAGAGATACACAATAAATCTTGTTATTTGCTCTAACCTCCTTATTTATTTATTACAATTGTAAAACTAAATACATTGATATTTTGTACTTTATTATAATGGAATTCTACCAAGTAAATACCAATTCAATCAATATAATTCGTGAATTGATTTATGGATATAAATACGGAGAAATCCTTCCAAATGTGTGTAATGTCTGAAAATCTTTTGCACCTAACCGATATTTAAAATTAGCTAACGGATAGTCCTGTTCTGGCATCATACTTATACTTATCTCTCTTCGAATATATTGTAGAGGCTTAGCTCGATGGCTGCCACAGACGAGATATCTCGTAAAAATTTTCGTGCTCAACACGTCAGAAACGAGTTATCTCGTCAATAACTAATTAAATTAATAGTTGAAAATTATAGCCGGCGTGCTAGGTAAGTACTATTAATTATCTACGGCAGATAAAAGGCTGAAGACTGAATAGCAAGCAGGTTCTCTTGAGATTAGTTCCAGTAGAATTTCATTTACTATCTTTTTTGGTACATCCTTTATTTTTATTTATCGGCTTTCTTTCGTAAACAAAACTGGATTTCTTAAAGCTTACATAGCAGAGATTTTATCGAACCGGTTGTTAAGGTTAATATTTATTTTTATTTTTTATATAAATATATATTAAGCATAGCAGACGTTCGTATGTGGGGTCCTGATTCCAGACGAATGTCACTTTCTTTTCGATTACAATTCAGTTGAATTTAGTTTAAGCAAATAAGACATCAGCTGTTTTTTTGTACCAATGTATTTTTTGTTCCAATGTGTTTTTGTACCAATACTCACCTACCATGTTCGTATTCTGTATTTTAACACTTTATAAAAAAAACTGGTCAATGAACCAAGTAATCAACGCTCTTGACGTTCGTCCAATTCCGTTGCGGACTATGCAATATTCGAGGGCTTAAATTCTAATATTAACAATATGTAAATTATTTTTTCAACCAATTTATGTCGGTTATCGCAAGCGTTAGATCATAAATATGGGTCGTTGCAAGAGCGATTAGCTAACAATCCTCTTTTAGCTTCATATATATTGTCGGAATACTGCCAGAAAACGTCAAGTCAATTTTTTTTTTTGAGATAATCGACTTTTTAAAATCATGAAGTGAACTGAAATGTAGCGTGGTCGTAGACAATAAACCAAATTAATAAACAACAATTTACTAAAAAAACTAAAGCTCAAAAATGTTTAGTCGTCTTATTGTCTTTGTGTAGATTTTGAAATAAGAAGTCTGTACAGCTAAATATCGTTAAGTTATTTACAGTTTTCTTCCAGTGAAATTGACGTTGTTCGTATGAAATCTTTAAATATCGAAATAAATAAACGTTATATGCGTGAGCTTAATTTTTCAGACGATAGAGCGTGTTAAAATCTAAAAGTCATAAGTGACAAAACGTCTGGAAGTGTACACAATTTTAACAATTCCAATTTAGCTAGTATTTGGCTGAATCGCTTTTCCTTCGATCCGTTTTTCGGATAAGACGGAGAGGATGTTGTGCAAATATACGTACAATATATTTACGGAATTTGACTGTACCCGTGAACATCGAATGACGTCGACTGTATCGTTGACTACTCGGCAACGAGATTGGTTATTAATTATGAAATATTGTTAAGTTAACATAAGCCAAAGCCTTTGTGTCGTCATTTTCGATTAGCGATAACAAATTACTGTAAGGAATAGTTTAATAATTGCTTCTAAATTAATGTGTTTTGTACTAAATTTTTGAATTATTACCGATGATTTTTTAAAGATATTGGTTGTAAAAAAAGAGATATATTGCTGCATTGTTATAGCATAAAGATACTGTAAATCGCTTAGATGTCAATACTGTAAAATATAATAAGCTATTTCTAGAAATTCTCACGATGTCGCAAAACACCATCATGTTTGATGATAGTGCACCAGGTTACTATGTTCCCGTCATTAGATGTTTGTTTTTTTTGTCAGGTGTTGTCAACTCATCAATGATATGGTTAGCGATTTAAAATGATACTTGATATTTTCATCTTCACATTAAATTTTAACAATTTGAGCCTCCAATGATAATATATTTCTGTATTCAAGTTTAAAATAAGAAAACTGAAGTGTCAAACATTATATGTTTGATGATTATTTTACCGTTTCTTATAGCAATTAGGTAAAAATGATAAAGTTTTCATTTTTACAACAATTATTTGAATTAGTTGTTTGTTTTTTTGGCTTCGCAACATAGACAGAACTATGTTTAAACTAAATTAAAATACACATCGATAAACTAAATTATGTTTAAATATATGTAGTTCCAACAATGACACAAAGCTGAAATTAGATATAACTATAGTATTATTGTGAAACTAATAACTTTTTTTACACCTTCTTATGCATATATAAAAAATATATTTCTTACAATACAACACACTTCTTGGTAATTAATAATACAACAACCTTATTCAATGAATAACTATTGATACATGCCAGAGATAAAGTGTGAAATCTTGTAAATGTTTACGTTCACTAGCCAATTTATACATTTACAAGCGGTTTAAGCTGCAATGCCAAATATATGTATTTTTTTTACAACATTATATGATTGTATATAAATAATAAAATTGATTCTATATTGCAATTAATTTAACGCATAGATTCAAGATTAATTAGAAAATTTATTTTATTTAAATAAGAATAACTGCAATATGTAATATTATATAATAATTTGATAAAAAAATATATAACCAATAAAGTAATATAATATATATATACAAATGATTTATCATCGCGCATATATTTTATTTTGAAATATTGACATCTCCAGAATGTCAACGAACCTGTCACGTAAATCTTGTTTTGTAAACAACGGAAATTGACGATTTTCTTTTGTTTTCGTTGTTCGTTTGTCAAGTTGGCGTAATTGTGATGACGGTGCTGCCAACATGACATGTGTCAATTTTGCAATTTTCTTCGGAGCATTTTTAGCAATTCGAAATATGACAAGCAGACCGTTCCTAAGTACAAAATAACCGCCGACAACCTTTTTCGATCAACATTATTTTGAAGATTATTAAATTTAATATAATATAAAGATAATGTGTAATAAATCGTCATCATCTGTCATTACTGTAATATTTGTACTGTCATTATTTTATCTGTTAGATTATTATATTTAATCGTGTTCATACCCTAGATCAGGCATACACAACCGTTTTCTTCTAGCGGGCCGCAAAGAAAAATCTGAAATAACTATTACCTAAATTTAAAAAAAAAATAGAACTTAAATACATTGCTGTTTTTGTCTTTGGTATAATGGAGTTCTACCAAGTATATACCAGTTCGATCAATTTTTACCTAAGTCTTTATAAAGCTTAGCATACGTCTTCTAGGTAACAGATACATAAATTTAGCCTTTGAACATAAAAAAGTTCCCCATTTTCAGAATACATGTTTATAACTAACTATACATAAGTAAACTACATCTGATTTTTTCTAGAGAATTAAGATTCGCATTTAGCGTGATCATTCAACAACACAGCATCAGTTAAGCTGCTTTGAATGATTGCCAGCAGTGACTAGACTTAGTTTTGATCCACAACAATTAAGTGTGGTTGAAGAAATGACAATGTGCTATAATTTTTTTTTTTTATATTTAACAAAAAAATATCAGCTAACGGCTAAAGCGGCAGATTACTATTGACCTTGCCGGGATCTGAGCCCAAACCTGATTGCTAGGGTGAAACTTTTACCACTAGACTGACTAGATCACAGATGCTGACAAAGGTTCAATGGAAAACTTTAATGCATCGAAATTTACCCGATATCCGTAAGACGTCGTCAAATTCAATTTAATTTACTGTCATAAATACCAAGTTTCATAATTCTTGGAAATTATAATATGTTTTTTCCATCGATCAGTAATGGTAAAATTGTACCATTCTGTCAAATTGAACACAGTCATATGGTCAATGCATGGCATTAGAATACGATGGCTTATCGATTTAATATGGTCAATACCCAACAAAATTCTAAAGGGTTACTTTAAAAAATAAATAATAATATCACATTTCACTACGCAGGTCATCAGTAACAAGCTCAACAAAAATGTGGCAAAAGATACGGTCAAAATACCACATTTGATTCTACCCGCTGCAGATTTGGCCAAGGAAATAATCCTTGATTGTCTTTGATTGTAAAATTACTTTATTGAAAATTGAGCAGAGGATGAATTTAACACGTTGTTATCCGGTAAATAAAAAAGGACTACGTGTGACTACAACAAATAATATTTTGTAATTAAGATTAACTCCAGAAGAAACAATATTATAAATACAGTGGAACCCCGATCTACCGTTCTCGCATTGTTTGTTTTCCCGCATGGATCGTTTATTTTTCATAGTCCCGGCCAAACACCCATAAGAACAATGTGAAAAAAATCCCGCATTAATCGTTCCCCGATTTACCGTTTTCCTCGATCTATCGTTTAAATATTTTGGTCCCGTCACGAATATTATCCCGATTGACCGTTTTCGTTGAATATTTTTCATAAATAGTTTTGCCTCGCATTTCGTTTCGCGTTTTTTTTCAGTGGAACCCCAATCTACCATTCTCGCTATCTTCGTTTTTTTGCATGGATCGTTTATTTTTTACTCGACCAAGACCCCGTCATAACAATATTGAATAATTCCGCGATTATCATATACCTATTTACTGATTTACACGAACTATCATCTAAATATTATCGTCTCTCACCAATTATTACCCCGATTGACCGTTTTTGGAGAATATTTTATTTTTGTTCAAACAGTTTTACATCGCATTTACATAGTTTTGGTATTTATTCGTTTCCCGCATTATTCGTTCATTTATAATGGTCCTCTGAAAAACGTAGAATCGAGGTTCCACTGTACCCATATTCAAGCTCAAACGATTTATTTAAAATATATATATATTTACATTACCTAATATTTAAAAGAGACCCACCTGATTGTAATATCGGTATTTTTTAAATACCAAAACAGTATTTCAGTATTGAAAATTAGTTAATTAGTAAAAATCGAATTTTGAAAGTACAAAACGCATCAGATAATTTAACATAAATGTTTTAAATCGTATTGATAGTTGAAAGGTTCCAGAATTGATACAATTCGATGCTGAGTTATTATTTTAATAAATCATAAGGTATCACGTTGGTACATTGATACACGTGTTACACCTATGTACATATATCCAGTTGTGTTACTAGATGTACCACGTGTATATTTAAAATCTTACGTGTCATTGTGATTTGATAACCCAGACTTTTTAATGACATATTATAAATTTAAAAAAAACAATAAATTTGTGGTAACAGTCATTTATGCTTATGATAGCACATGTTTTAATATAATACCGGTTTTAATGTTATACTCCTCCGGTATTGCGATTGTCAGTTGGATAATTTGTGTTAATAAGTGTAACACGTGTGTCCAATAATGTAAGTATTTGTTACAGCTATAAATCTTAGGTGTTCATTGTTGACAGGTTCCGGAATTGATAAACTAGACTTTTTATTGAAATATTATAAATCATTGAAACAATAGATTGTAAGTATTTATTTATTATCAACCATTTGTACGTTTGATATAAGTAATTTGTAAAAAAATGATATTCTTTACCCAGATGTCTCAACCTTATTTGCTCCATTTCTCCCTTTCACTTTTTTCAAAATAAAATTTAAAAAAAAGATAGTCCAAATCAAAAGGTATATTCAAAATAAAATACACATACATATATAATATTTAACTCTATTTTAATGTGTAGGTTTTTATGTACATGATATTATTAATTTTCTGAGATGATTTTTTACGAACTAATTACTGAAATTACTGAAGCATATTTCAATGAAAAAAAACTTTAATAGAAGTGGGGGTCATAAATATCGTTTATCTGCATGTGAAGTGATTTTATGAATAATGGTTGATGAACATGTTATATTGTATTAAAAATAATATTTTACGAAATAAAGAACTATCTATCGATTCAACGATTCTCCCCCTGGAACTCGGGATGTCAAAACTCATTTTTTTTTCTATGCAGGTATGTACGTACATAATATTTTAAGTTTATTGAGATATTTTTTTTACTAACTTATTACTATTAACTGATATAGCTGAAGCATATTTTAATGTATATAATTTCAGTAGAACTTTCAATCAAGTGTTAGTTCAAAAACAAGAACCTAACAATGCAATGATGTTCACCCAAGAAATCTGAAGTTCCTCTCCAGGAGGAAATTTCCAACCAGCAAAGAAGCCCTGTTTTATGTATACAATATAATTCATTGCCGGTGTGTATTACTTCGGTATTGTACAGCCTATGCTCCTTTGCATATTTGACGTGTATCAATGTATCTGTTCTAATTCAAAATCTTTCGATAGATTCTTATATAAACGCTTATGTTCATGGTAAATAAAAACAAATACCATAACTGCATTTTTAAAGGGAGCAAGATTGTAATCACCGTTCGGTATTGAGTGTGTTAAAGAAATAGGTCCATACTTTGCTCACTCGTTGACGCACTGAACTTGGCGTTGCGGAAGTATCGAATTACCCTCTAGCCCTTTGCTAACTCCAATAATAATTTTATGTTTATTGCTTGCCGCGAGATGAAAACACTTACCAGTATCATAATTCTGTACTCGAACTGTACCTACTTAGGAAAGTGTCCACCAATCCTCATAACGGTCTCTGCAAAGAGTCGATACTAAAGAAGATAAGCATATTAAAATGGCGAATGGTGATACAAGCTGAAGCACCAGAAGCTACTACTAATCTACAAAAAAAAATGTACTAAAGTATGACAGGTGATTTACCTTTGTGCATCTGCATAACAATTTCATTTGTAAATATTATACCCAACCGTTTCATTTAAACGATTATACGTACGGAATATAGATTTGTTTCATTAAAAAATATGATTGCAGGGGTCTATGTCATAGACCAGTGGTTCTTAACCGGTGCACCGTCAGCTTCTTGGTAAAAGCTAAAAAATCCGTGAAACGGGAAAACCGAAAAAATGCTTCGCGAAATTATGAAAACCAACGAATCGATTTCGCTTAATCGGTCCCACGTGTTTCTTCGCGTCAAAAAGCCGACAAGCTCAGGTTTCACATTATGTATCTTATTGATATTCAGATCAATTAATCTCCATTTTATTAAGGGTAATTTAAGTTTATTTTTTCCATATACTTATGTACTATACATATGTATATTTTTTCTTTAATTATTTCTTGTTGTATAACTGTTACATAATCTGTTCAAATTGTAAAAAACATGATGTCCGCATATTTTTCTTTGTTTTCTACCCGTTTGATTTTGGTATACGAGTCAATCTCTAAATTAATTTATCCGATCTGACGCTAGTAAATGTGTACATAGTTTTAGTGGGACTTAATACTTTGTTATTTTTTTCAACTGTTTTTATACTAAACCATATTTTCTCTTCGCTATATATACTCTAAAGCCAAGATTTTTATTCAATCAAATCGCAAATATTGTACATAAGCTATTTATTTTCGGCCGTAATAGTCTGATATTTTATGACGACTGGCGTAAATAAAATTACAATAGAACGGTAACATTTCAAAAAAATAAGATTGATTAAAATTCTATTCCGGAAATGCTTATATTCGTTTTTAAAGTCTCGCTTCAATCAGTGGGTAATAATGGTCAATCGACAGTGACTGTAAACCTTTCCGCACCAGCAATGCACCATGAAAATATGTCTTGTTCTTTTTTATCCTCGCTGATTGATCAATCGAAGAAAAAATGAATAGTAATAGAGTTATTAAATAAAATGAAAAAAGTTGAATATGAACACAGATGAACTTGAACTTAATATGAGAATCCTTTCGTATTTTAAATATTTGTTTGACTTGTATAATCGATTAAAGAAATCTTTCTTGTCTGAAAAAATAAGACATTTTTCAGTAACGTACTGGTTTCGCTCATCACGAGCATTATTTACTGGTTGTGATGCGGAAAAACCTGTCCTGATATTTAACAACAAATAATACAAGATATCTCAATTTATTAATATTACACATTAAAAGTAATCATTGTTATCCATAATTTTGGGTTCTTTATGACACACGATTCAATAATTTATATTATATTATATATGTAGATATCTTTAGTAGTATAAAAGCTCGATGTTTTGCGTTTTTATAAATTATAATGGATTTCCATCTAGTGAATGTAATCTACATTATAATATATGATTAATTTTAAGTGTTTGTTTTTTATCAATGTACGACAAAGATAATAAAGATTTTGTAGCGAGAAGCTAATAAGGAGACAAGTGTTTCTCTGTTTGTTTGACGCAGGAAAAAAATCTTTTGCAAAGAAATAAAAAAGTCATATGTTGATAATTGCATGACGCAGCTGACACAGCATACGCTGATCGTACATTTCTACTTCGAGTGTTTGCACCTGCTAATTCTGTGCTACCCTGCGCTGCTCGTATGTATTTTAGCATACGTTTAGCATTACAGTAATTTTATTTGAATTTTAATAAAAGTTTCGAATAAATACGCGTGATTGAATTAAGAAGACGGCTTTTTACCCGTTAACAGCTAGAAAAAATAACGTTTTTTGTCCTGTAAGCTAGCAATTTTCTAAAAACTAATAAAGGAAAACTTAATATTCATTTTGTGAGTCCTTAAGAGATGTCGGACCCTTTTTCAATGATGCAAACCCTAAAAAATATTTATTGACGTCGTAATAATGATAACACACTGGTGGGTAGCATGTGTGGTTAGTAGGTATGCGACACACCGGTGGGTCGTTAGCTTTAGAGTGGTTAAATACATTTTTGACATATCATTTATTGTACATTTTGAATAATCTGTAAGTATTTAGAAAAACTATGATTTTTTTCAGTTATATTTTATTTTCAATCCCTCAGTTGACGACGAAAGAAAATTATATTTTTCAATTAGGTATTACGAGGTTGGTATTGAAAATAAAAACTTCTCTCTTTTTCCTATAATCGAAAGTTTTCCTTTCTTCAAGAAAAGCGATTTACGAAATCCGAGTTGATAAAATTAATTCTTATCGCATTTATTTATTCGTTAATGTCTTCAATTGCTTTATTTTTAGTTTTCTGGGAAAATTTGTCAAGCATGCTAGAGCAGTCATCAAACTGTATTTTTTATATTTAATTTACTATCAATTACATATTTCAAAATCGTTTTAAACACATCTTGCAGCTATTTGGTTATTAAAAAAAATATTTAAGAAGTGTGTTATTACAATAAGACGAAGTGTCTTCTTCGCTGTATGTAATAACTTATTCAATTCGATAAATATTTGATTTTTCAGTCATTCAGTTGAAGTATAACTCAAATTAGCATTTTATGAAGTAAATAATTATAAATAAAAAAATTATTACGTCAATCAAAAGTTTCAAAAATTGTGTAGAACATAATTTGTTTATTGGGATTAAATTTCAGAGATTGGAAACCTTTTCTTCGTTAATCTTTCAGCTACATTTTATAGATGTAATTAGTGTCAAGAATCAAGACAAACAACTTATGTTAAGCCATTTACTGTTACATAATGGCCTTTCGTGAAAGTATGTATGTAATAAAATCGTTTCCTGTTTATTTGTTGTGTTTTCGTTTAACCTATCTATTTATTTCCTCTCCTCCCATTCTTCTGATCCTTTAACAACGGGTTGTAGCAATAGCGATTAGTCAACCACTAATCCTGTTATAGCCATATTTTTCTTTCCCTACTACTCACTTTGAAAAAAAGTGAGGTTGAGCGACTGAGTAACATACAGTTCTCGTAGAAAAAATCTGTTGAGATTACCTCCATTAGGAGACCATATGCTCCACATTGGGAGCGGACATGGATATATATATAAAAAAGTTTTTATGTATCTAAACTGATATTAAATACATAATTATCCAAGAAATTAATACGAATAAAAAAACAACGTGATAAATTAAATTAGCCATAAAAAAGAGAAACTATTCGCCTAAAATGCAGGAAGGCAATTTGTAAAATTAGTGTCGCAAAATTAATTTACTAATTGTTCCGCCATTTCTTTATTCAAAAAAATCCGCCACCGTAATGCATGGATATAATATAGTGCATCATTTTGTCCGGAGCCTAGTGTGGATCTATTAAGTACAGAACGGAAATAAAATGCTTCGACAATGGTACTTCGTAATTATATGGCGGTGAATAGATGCCACTATCATTTTATTATCATTAAATTCATTACAACGGCCGTGACCTTGGTTCGAGTCTCTAATCCGCATCAAGGAGAGCTCAACCGTGATTCGCAGACATTAAAAACTGTCATTTCATTGTTATATTACACCGATGTACCGAAATGCCAATGCATTCATTGTCTGTCATATTTAGCGGTATTCCGGAGATAATGACTGACAGCCAAATGTTCCAAATTTGAATATGACATTAAAAATTCTGAACTTTTTATGGCTGTCGAAATATTGAATTACAGGCTGCCTGATCGGAATCTTTGTTAAAATTACTTTTTTTATTTATCTGTCTGTTCAGTGTACCATAGACTGCAATGAAATTTTATTGAAAAGATCATTGTCAATATCTTGTGTTGCCTTATAAATAATAGAGCTAGGTATAATAGATATGATATTAACGATTTTTTATAATAAATCCTTGGCGGAATATAATAAATAATACTATAGAAATAGCCTTTTTGTCGCAGTGGTCTGGAATTAATTTTATATTATATTATGGTTAATTTACGATTTTATGTATTTGGTAAGGAAGTTATAAATATAAATAAATTAATTGAAATTGCTAAATTGATAATTTTGTTGTTAAAGTATAAATACATGAAATTTGTCTTAGTACCTACTCAGATATTAAGACAAATAATTACGATAATTTTTGCCATGATTGATTTAAATTTCAAGCCTATGCAGGGGGTAGTATTCTCATTTCTATTTTATTATATTAGAACACAGATTACAAAAACACACAGATTCGTAGGTATAACTTAAATGTAATAATTGCGGCTACATTCGCGGTTGTGAGAGTATGTCTGTCAAACGGCAACGATTAGCAATGGCCAATGTCCAATTATATTTCGCTTATATACATTGCAATTAGCGGTTCATTGTTAAAGTATGCATATTGTTCTTGATTGAAAATGTAGTACGATAAAAAAAGAAATATAGTTAAAAAATTTGCCCAAGCACAAAAACATCGCTAACTATTATACAATCACTGAAAAGTGAACGTATCGGTTTTTGCTTTTAGACACCTCACATATCGCTAACATGCAACAGTATAAAGTGTAAAAAGTCATTTTTAAGATAAGTATGCCAATATTGCTGAAAGGTTTATCTTTATAATGAAACACTGGAATATTTTAATTAAAAAAAAGCGTGCCCCATTCAAAAGAGAAATCATACATTTACAATTATTGATATTGCCCTGTAACTTAGAAGTATCAGCGAAATTAGTAAAATAACTATGTAGGTACAGATAATTGTCTACAAAACATCTATGTACTATTATATTTTATCATAAATCGTAAAATAATCACAATAAAAGCATAATTTACTATTTAAAAAGTACTACACAAACCTTAAAGTTCAATTATCTCGAAATTACAATTTTCGACTTATCCCACGGTTGCTCTAGGGTGGCGATTTGTAATCAACATAATAAAGTAACGGAACTATGTTGTTAAGCGAGCAAATTCCTAAACTGTAATATCATTTCTTTTAAACTTTACCATAATTGTAATAAACATGCAATTTAAAAGTAAATATAAAAATTCAAAATAAGTTGTATGGAGTTGAAACATTCGACAGTAAAAAAACTTAGCCTGATCAGCACTTTAACTTTAATTTAAATTTCGTCACTGACGATGTTTAAAATGTCACACGATCAAAATAAAATAATTTAAAACGTAAAAAAATGACAAATAAATTTTAGTTTAGTAGTATTATTATAATGGTGTTGATAATTGATTAACTTAGCTGCTTGGTAAATTCGTCCACACGTAAATACATAATTAAAACAAGATTTATCACACTCCATCATATGTTCACGTTGAAAAAAATGGCAGCTGCATTAAAAAAATTACACATATTTTTCTCGTCACCTATGTGACGAGTAAATCACCGCTTGTGGCTATAATTGTTGTATTTTTTAAATTATAATTAAAGACAATTTAAAATACATGTCGTTTTGTTGACAATTGTGATATTTTATAATATTAATACCAAATTTAATAAACATAGACAGGTAATAAAGCGATACTAAATAAACCCCATAATTTTGATTTTAGCATTTCCTTCATTGATTAACTTGATTTTGTGGGATATTAAATTGTCATTTTCTATGTCATATGTCGGAATCTCAATCAGCTTGGCGATCCAGTAATCACATGATCGTCTTTGTAGTGATCCCGGGGTTTTGGGATTCACTATAATCAAATTTAAAATCTAAATGGTTCCCGATTGACTGCCATATTTCATAATTAAATAATTCACATCTGTTCGTTTATGCACCTATTTTTGTTTACTACCAACATAATAAATAAATTAATTGTGATCTTACCCGCGTTCATATTTTGTAACAGTCGTATTTTTTATTTATAGTTTTATTTGTATTTTTATAGTTTTTTTTTCTTAATTTTATACAACATCCAATTGCAATCAATTGTTTTAAAGGGTGGGATCAGTGGCATCTCACCAGTAGAGGCTATTCTCATTAAATTGACGATTGTTTATATTGTTCAATAATTTAAACATCCATAATATAAAATAAACTCTTCTAAAATGTTAAACGTATATTTATATTTTTTTCTCTTCCTTCGTAAATGGTTGTCTGGTTCTTGGTCGATTATAAAAACATTTTACAGCCCACAAAAATGGCAAAATTGTAGTCAATAATAAACACAAATTGAATTGAAAATAAACATTGTTTTTATCGGTTATTTCGGTCTAGTGTAAAGAGCGATCAGGTGGAGTTGGGTTCAAGTACCGGGAAACTCAACATCAAACAAGATTTTTAAAAATTTAAATACATAATTTAAGATTTCGACTGAAGGTGCTTGGTGGAATTTCAATATTAAATTTGAATCGTTCAAATTATGTACATTCTCACAGATTTGTCATCCGTGTACTTGAACGCCTGAAGATGCCGAAAGGCGAAACCCGGGTCGTTAGTTACAAAATCTGTGAGAATATACATAATTTGAACGATTCAAATTTAATTTAAATACATGTTTTTTTTTATATCTCTTCTCTTCAAATTGATCTCAAGCAACTGTGGCTTAGTTATAAAAAAGTCTGTTGCATTGACTGTTAGCTATAATATCAGATGTTTTTTGGTTTATATAAAAAAAACAATAAATTCTGATGAATGATCAATAGAGTAATTTTGTATATGCTTAAAAATTAGTCATATTTAACGCGATTCCGTTAAATTAGATCATAGATGCTTTTAAATGGCATAGTTTTTTCTTCAATGATTACAGTACATTCATGTTGACTAAAAAACATCAGGCTATTGGTGCCTGTCTCGGTAAGGTAATCAAGCGCAGTTTCGTCATGACGAAAATAGTTCTTCACTTACCATGCAATGGTCCAATGACTACGCAAACGACGATCATCAACATAGCCACTCTCATTCTTCTGTTTCCTGCACCTTTTTTGAAAACTACGCTGAAGGTATCCTTTACGTGTTGGATATCAAAGAAGTTTCTCAAGAATGCCATACATCCTTCTGGGGTTTCGGTTAAGTTTTCCTAAAATCATTTATTAAAATTAGCATAAACAGAACAAGTTACAAGAAAACGGTATATGGCATTGATTTTAGGTTCGGGGTAGTTACCCTTTTCTTATCATAAATTTCTTATCCACATTCATTTATCGTTAATACTGCATTGAAAGTACTTCCACTAGATATAATGCCAAAAAATTATATACATTTGTTTGTGAAAAAATGAAAACCATTCAAGAGATTGCATTTGACAAATATGATGGTTACAGGCTTACCGCCACTGTCCTAGAAGAAAGAGGTAAATGAAAATTTCAGTATTAATATGTTGTCATTTTTACCTTTGACGTTGTAAGTCTCACGGGTTCTTCGATGTAAAAATAGCCATAGCAGAAGCTTATCAAATATAGACATGCCGATATACTAAATATTCCATAAAATCCTATATGCTTTAGTAGTATACCGCTCAATGCCATCCCAACAGGAATACCAAGAGAACAAAACAAATTCGCAATTCCTATTCTCAAAGTTCTTGTTTCTTCTGTTGTGACATCACCGATATAACTAAAAATTCCCATAAACATCGTAAACCATCCTCCAGTTAATCCAGGGAAAAACGCTTCAGTTACTCCTGCTACTTCCATTGGTAACTCGTCAAAGAAATATGTATTGATGATCAATCCAATACTCGTCAAGAATTCTCCAATAATTGGTAGAAGCATGCACGGTTTTCTTCGGCCGACTCTATCGCTCCATGCCCCAAGAAAGAATATAAGCAAACACGGCAATGCAGATTGTAGAATTGTCTTCCATCCTTGCATTACTGCTACTAACCGCTGCACCTCGCTTTCTTCTAGTGTGTAATTAGCTGTGTCTCTATTCGATAAAGCATCGCAGATGTGAGCATCATATTTCAAATTCACCCGACATGCCTTTTCTAAATTAAGATTTTGCGTGGCTAATGATGCAAGAACACTTGGCATTATGTAGCAGGCTAACATAGGCTCAACAGTTATGTATGATTTTATATGTTTGTATCTTTCAAAAAGAGTTTTTGTCTGCCATCTTAGAGATAAACTTGAAGCTTGTGTTTTGTCGTCTTTTGGTTTTTCGGTGATTGGTTTTTCTTGTTGGGTCCCGCCATTTGTTTTCGCGCCGTCCGCCATTGTTGTGCCAGAATATCTGAGGAAGAAGAAACACAATTGTTAATAAAGGTACTTTAAAGGCAGATAGATTTTATTCATATCACTTTGACTGGGCAATAAACAAGTATATAAAAATATATCTTTACATTACATAAAACTAAACACCTTTACGAGTAATAAAGTGGTTTTTTAACACATCATAGCACCAATAATAACGGTCTAATAGACGTCACATGGGAGAAGAATACCTTTCAAGACTTTACTTTAGATTCTACTACTACTACAAAACCTGGCTTTTTTGTTTTGAATAGTACTTAAATCAAAATAGTTTTTAATTGGAAAGCTTTTATTAGTATTAATATATTTGCTCATCGTATATCGCTGTGAACTTGCTAAATTCAGTATAATTAAACCTACTTGTAACTATTTTAGCATGGCGTAAAATAAATTGGACATCAAACATTTTAAGTTTTCTTAGTAAATTGCATATTTGGGGTTTCGAACTATTGAACATTCAACTGAGTTAAACGAAATCTGTTAAGTGTTTCCTTATTTTCAAGAAGACCGATACGTATGGTATTGAAACAAATAGTTCTATACAGAACGTAGTCTATGTTCCAAGTTAAGCATCGTTCGCCTAACTCTTTAATCGTATGGACACGTGCCCCTTGGGCAAAGCAATCATCCAATTGTCCATCCCTGACTGCGAATTCATTTAGCCTCGCCGAGAACATTGTTTTAACTCGCTAAGACTTACAAAATAGCTACTCGGAGTTGACAACCTAGTAAGAAAAATTTAAGATGTCCTATTCAAACATTTGAATTATTCATGAACAGTAATAAGATGATATCATTCTTTGAAGAACACTTTACCGAAGAATCAGTTATATTAACAATATTTCTAGTTATATGAAATATTAACAATATTGAGGTTAGTAGGCTTTTTACGGATAGCGAGCTTTTAGCCGAGTAGTTTACTTCGTTGACTTTGGTTGCGGTACTCACTTGCTTAAATCCCAGTTTCATAAATTAATTTCTTAATCAATTCATTGACTTATGTTCGAAGGGCACAGATGTAGTTGTCTTTATTTCTAAAATCCCATCTTACTCACCCAATCACATAGACGTAACGCAGCTGGAGCCATTAGCACTACTTAAGACCTGTATTGGTCATATCCTTATATCATAGATAAAAGAAAGGTTAAGGAACTGAATAACAAGCAGTTTTCATAGAAATAACGTATGTTGATATGAGCTACATTAAGTGTATAGTTACTTTACATTGGGGTCGGATATGGGTACAAAACAAACTTTCACATTTATTATTTGTTTCATAACTTACACGGAAAGACATCGTGTTTTGGTTTGTGGTAATTATTCAAAGTTGGCAATCACTCAAAGTTTCGAATTTTTCTCCTCAGGGTATTTTTAAGATTAATAATGTTTTTCGATAAAAAAAAAACTTTCCAGATCATGAAAATTAGAAATATTTAATATGGTTACCTGTTATTCTCTAACCCCTCGTGTTAATACATAATTTGAATAGGATAAGTGGAATAATTTCAAAATTCCGTGCACACTGTTTCACATTAAAGCTTAAATGATAAATAGCTTATATTTAAATTACTGTACTCTTTCCAGATGTTTTATCAATAATAGTTGTTTATACTTGCGATGAGAAAACCGGCCCTGATCTATAATAAATTATCTTTTTTGAATTAGTGTGAAAAGCACTGATTTCAGTCCAAATCCGTTCTCAATATGGCATTTTAATCGAAGTATCTCAACAAAAGTTTTTATACAAGAACTTGTTACTCAGTTGCTTTACCATTCTTATTTTTTTCGGAGAGAGTAAATATAGAAAATATGTGGAAATGACTAGTTATTAACTAATCGATCTCACTGCACCTCGTTACTTTAGACTTGGAAGGATTGGGAAGAATTTTTCTGACATCACAAGCATCTAAGAGAATCGGACCCGACTTGGCTACAGCTAGCACAGTAGAGCATGAAACTATTTATTTTTAATATAATATAATGACTTTCCAACAAGAATTGACAGTGACCAGCTACATGCTTAATTTCAAAATAAATACATATGCACATCTCAATAAAGATTAAATTTATTGCAAATAAAAGATTAGTGTTAACAAAGTTTAATGCGCGATCTTTGATTTATTATTGTTTTAATATTTTTACTAGCCAAGTTGTCAGATTATTTATTATCAGTTAAGTTGCGTTTCTCGTTATGTGTTCAAAAATTATACACTTTCTTGCGGTTTTGCTGTTATTCGCGGTTATTTGCTGAAGTGTGTTCATATAATCATTCAATTAAATGTGTACAAATGAATTATGTTGATTTTACAAAACATTACATAATGTTTTTATGGATCAATAGACACGAGGTTTCACGATTCAAAGGTATTTATGCGAGTCGTTCAACTTTTCAACACACTTTCACAACCGCAATAGGAAATTTACCTCAAAAATAAGTACACAATGCAATCATTTATTTTAATTTTAGTGCCCGATGAAATATATCGATGGCTTAGTGCACGGATATTGTAATTCCATATTTTGTTGAAATTGAGTTCACATACACACAATGTTCTTTTTCATTATATATCTTTACGTTGTAGAATAATAAGTTCAAAAAGAGTTTTAAGAAGATATTGTACAGAATTTGTATTACTACAGCTACCCAAAGACGATTAGAAGACTAACCGTTATTGAGTTGAAAAAAAATCGGTCAATTGTTGTTTAATTATTTTGTCTTATTGTTTACTGCCTCACTACATTTCAGTTCGCTTCATGATATACGAAAAAGTCGATTAACTCAAAACAAGGTTTTTTGACTTAACGTTTTTGGCTCTATATTGAAGTTATAAAATTGTTTCCAAGCCTGTAGCCGAGTGGTCAAAGCTCTTGGGTCTACGCACTTTTAGGTTACCTTATCCACGTGCTTAAATTTTCACACGGACACAGTGGCGGATTAACCTATACGCAAATGAGGCGCGCGCTTGGGGCCTCCAAAATCTTAGGGGCCATAATAATGGCTTATATTATATAACCCATATATTTTTTATTCAGATTTTTGTAAATTTGTATTATTTTTCTTGGAATATTCTGTTGTTTTTAAGTTATCCGAAAAAAAGGCTTCCAAATTTTGTTGCGCCTGGAGCCTCCCATGTGCTTAATCCGCCACTGCACTTACATAAAAAAACTCAATAGTTTTGTTTGAATTAAACTAATAAACAAAGTCATGCGAATATTTAATAGAAATAAGGTACAACAAATACTTTTTTAACCATGCTAGCTCCCAATATACATAGATTATAAATGGACTTCTTATTGATTATATCCCAATAAAACTACTTAGTTGATCATCCCTTCCTTTTTAAAGAAAGTATGGATTGAATGTTACGGCTAAGACAGGACCAGTGTTATGTTAATCATCCTGGTTCATATAATGCTAACGGAGCATTGTATTAACTATTTTTCGATGGATTCGGCGGTACCTTTATGTAAGTTCATTTTTTATATAAAATTAAATTTAATAACACTGTTATTCCACTGATTGTGTAACAAGTTTTTTTGACACGATCGGTGGAATAACAAATCTAATAAATTTAATTTTACATGAGTATTAGATAGTTTAATTTCAACTTCGTGATATTTACGTTATTAAATTGTAAATATTTATTTTATTATACCGATGCTTTAACATTAACACCTCGTAAAAGACATTTGATTTTATTTTTACTACTGCTCGTAAAAGCAACAAAAAAACCAAAGAAAACAGTAGAATAAGTAATAAAAAAGTATTGTATATATATGATTACAAAAGATTGAGAAACTTGCCATGTATTATAATATTGTAGCTATATCTTACAATGTAAAAAAATGCTGAAAATAATAAATTGACGATACGAATTACCAATGATACATAGAAGTGATAAATACGATATATGCAAAAGTATTGCAAAATTTCAAAATAAGCGAATAGATGTAAAATTTTATTAAATTCGAATTTCTTCTTATCTCATCTTAAATGAATTTTAAAGTAGGGTAAAAGCAAATACTCTTCTGCTATTACTTGCTACAAAAATGTAACATTTGGAATTCGACAGTACTGCCATTCAATTAGGGCTTCCAATTAACCGGACATTTAAGCTATCCGGTTTTCGGTTTTTTTAAAATAAATAAACCGGGTAACCGGTTTAAACTTTTTGATTACTTAAAAAACAGTCAACGAGTGCATAAAATTAGAACTACCAATTTTCACTATGCGCAAACATGCATTCGAGTCCTTACAATTGCATGCCTAACATTGTCACATTTTTAAATAATTGTTTAAAATAAATGTAATGCATATTCAGCTAGTGTTCAATTGTATAACACTTCGAATACCTTTTGCTCGTCTTTTTTTATTTTTTTTTGTTTACCACATGTGCATATTGGAAAGACACCGACTCCTTAAAGTAGCCGATGATTTATGGCTCCGATTGTTAGAAAATAAAAATAAAACTTTTTAAAATTGAATTGTTTTATAACTTGAAAGATATAATAAAACATGGGCTTGGTCACTTAACCTTTTTATGTATGTATGCTGCAAAAAAAGTGAATATAAATTCCCATCTTTTAAGTTCAGGTACTTACTACTTTCTCGGAATAATAGCAATCTATATTATACAATATTTAAGTTCCATATCCAATATTATATTGTTAATAATTATAAATAATCCGACTAATAAAGATCAAATGAATACGTGAAAAAAATGTAGATTGTAAATTTTTGTTTACTAATATTTAAATTGCTTTGTAACAGTACAAGTTTTCGGTTCGGATATTTTTTTCATTTAAAAGATATAATGATGAACGTATTTTTGGTTCAATAAGGTTCACTTGTTTTATTATCATTGATATTTTGAGAATCCTTTCGTATCACAGATATTTGATTGAAAGCAGTATAGTTGTCCATGATTTCGACTACATAGTTGTTACAGTCATTAGACAATTGGACAGTAAAATACTTGATTATATTGTACTACTTATAATACTATTATAATATACAACATTTTTAAATATTTATACTCTACATATGAATAGTTAAATAAAATCTCGTGGGGTTCAAAGCGGAAAAAGATTTTTTTATTAACCCGGTTAACCGCCAAAAATAAACCGGTTTTCGGTTTTTTTCAAACCAGTTTGGAAGCCCTACATTCAATCCTTTTGTTCTGAAAATAGTGTAGATTCAGAACGTGTCTTTATCGCTTATAATCTTTTTTAATCAATCGTCGTATTCGGCTAAAATACTCATCTATTGTAACATTTTCTATGTTAAGCTAAAATAAATTTTGATCACTTTGTTTTTCATTGTTTTAAATTAATTTAATCTTGTATTGAATTTTTTCAACAATTTCACTCAAGAACTCTCTTTGTGATCTCGGAATTTCGGGATTGACAATTTTTCAATCCCGGGATTGGATACCCTACTCATGAATACTATCTATACTATCTATACTTTTGTATATACATATGTATGTTTTTCTTTATTTTTAATTAAATACTTATTGTTTTTGTTATTTTTACTATAATTTCAAATCTTTTCTATCAATAAATTGTATATTTTTTAGTCAGTTATATTTCAATTTGACTATTTAACTTATTATTTATGGTCAAAAGATAAACTTTAATAAATCAGGGCTTTGGTGTCGGAGTTGGAGTCGAAGTCGGAGTCGGAGTCGTGAAAAATGAACGGTTCGATTTTTTTTGAAAAATATATTTAATGATGTGTATTCAAACAAAATAAGCCAAAGTATTGACATTTCATGCTTGGCTGACTAAAGATAATCTGATGGAATACATATATATAAGTTAAAATTAAATTATTGAAAAATCTCCTCGGAGTCGGAGTCAGAGTCGTCTTTTTTTACATGACTCCAAAGCCCTGTAATAAATGCTAAAATTTATATATTTTTTTGCTCCACAACGCGAAATTCAAGTGTCAAAACGCTATATTTAAAAAAAATAAATGCTAAAAATACGTGTCCCTACAAATGATAGACCATTGATACCATACTTTGACATTTAGCATTCGTGCTATAGAATTATTGGAGCATTTGTAATTATTTAATGGATGCTTCATTCAGTGCAGAAATAATAATATTTTTTTTTCATGCAATTATTCTTTGTGAAAAAGTGAATCTATTTTTGCTATTTTGTTTGGTCTGTCAATTGAGGTCGCCACGGTGTTTGGGTTTTAATTCATTTGTTTCCAATCAGCTGTTACCTATCCGACAGATTGATTATATAATATTACTCTTATCTGCTACAATAGACAGGTGTTGTGAAATAAAATTAATGTTTTTGAAATTTTACGATGGTCGAAGGTTCATACATAATAAACAACAATTAAAAGAATCCTAAGAAGAATGTATAAGAGGGTTAGATGCAAACAGCGGTGGGCTGCCAATATCTTAACAAGGGGCGCGGTAAATGTAATCCGTTTTTTTATCCATGTCCACTCCCTATGGCCTCCTTATGAAGGTATCTCAACGAAAGTTATTTTTCTACGAGAACTGCTTGTTACTTAGTCGCTCAACCTCTTTTTTCCAAAGAGGGTAGTAGGGATAAAATGGTAAGCATAAGACACGACTAGTGATTAACTAATAGTAGCGCCCAGTTGAATTGAAGGATCGGAAGAGTGGGAGGCAATCACATCACAAACACCCATGCCTTCGAACAGAAAATAGATAAATCGATCGAAAAAATGCTTTTTCGTACTGGGACTCGAACCCGTGAGGTCCGACACGGAAGCCCACAACGCTGAATGAAAAAATGAACTATTTTTCAAATTTATCCATCTACAGAAATTGCAGTTATGTGATGATTTGATCTAAGACGAATGATTTTCTTATCTTAACAAGGGGCTCGCCGGCCGCGCCGAAATTTATCAAGGGGCTCGCGCGAGCCCCTCCGAGCCCCCTTCAGCCCATCCCTGGATGCAAAGGTCTCTTCGGGAAAGGAAAGCGATCTTCAAAAAATATTTTTTTCAATCTATGGATGCAGAATCAAGGGCTAAAAATTATTCAGCTTGTGCTGATATCTCAGTAGAACACCGTTTTTTAAAATTCGCTTTAGAAACAAAATTCAGTTTCTACACTCTAAACGTTTCTTCGAATACAAAAAGTCACGTGACAAAATGTCTACTCAGCACATTTGATGAATTTATTGTGAACCACAATTATCTACTGTAATGTGTAGCACACATAAATTTAATTACTATTAGTCATGGTTTTTTTCAGTTTTTAACGTTTTCTCAAAATGACTTCCGTGATAGAATGCTATCTTTGCTTTTGACCCCCTCATATGAACGTGTCATTATTTTACAGCGAGCAAAATACTGTCCGTTGGGATAAGAATTTGTATGTCAGATAATTGATAAATAATCTTAAAGACTAGTTAGTGGTAGAAATATGACAGTATCGTCATAGATGTGCGAAAAGGTTGAAAAAATATTGTGTCAGTGATAGACTAGTCTTTTATTCGTGGAAAAATATCTTAATTATATATGGCGTATTATCTTACAATACTATTCGAATAAATGTATTAAATTTAGGATAGAGCTCAAGTGTCGTCTTCATGCAAAATGTTTAATTAACTTTAACTAAAACGAAAAAACGAGTAAAATTGGAGTGCACAAACTTTAATGTAATGTTAATTTTATAAGTTGTTTAAAAAAACCCACGATGAAGGTCTTTTTTCCTGGTTCAATTTTCACATGCCCTTCTTTGTTCAAAATTAAAATATATATTTAGATACTAATTCGGTATTTGCAGCATACATCCTGTTGATAGAACGTGTACCTATCTATACACTGTGACCATCGAACAAAAGCTGTTTTGAAAAAACTGAGGGTTACTTCCTCGATTTGTTATGATTATCTAATAAAAGCATCTAAATCGATTCAGACTATATTTGTGTAAAATAAATTCTTGTGAATAGTAATAAAAAAAATGTTTTGCCGTCTTGCAAAACACACAAATTCATTAAATTATTCTTTTATATCATTGATTTTTAAATTAATTTACTTGATTACTCATTGATACACAGTTATTATGTTAAAAATATTTGAACAATATCTTACTTGTGTACTAGATTTATTTATAAACTATTAAACATTTATTTAGTCTATTATAACCGAATTTTTCGTTTTTTTGCAAGAGCTACGACTATTTAATATAATTAATCACAGTTGATAATTTTGCTTTATTTAGCACAATCAAATATTAAAAACTTTAAAAATAACAATAAACAATTAACAACTTCAAAGTAGGGAAAAAATTTAATGTAAAAAAAACTTGTTAGCAGTTAACGATTAAAACGGAATATTTTTTATCAGTTAACTCAATATTAGGTCAAATAACAACACTAATAACAGAATTTGGCATCACCTTTGTATTTTTGATATTTTTTAGGTCTACAGACGACCTTCACCTGTTGCGTTCAATTATATTCTATTTACATATTTTTTTTATTATGCCATTGCTTACCAGCGTGAATTTATAAATCTACCACTAACTAAACGAAGTATAGTTTTCATCTATAGCTACAAGTATTTGTTAATGTTTAACAATAACAATGTTTTTAATATTGGTTTTACATTTTTTTTATAATTGATAAGTATAGCTAGAAAGTATTTTTAACTGTTAACATCATGGTTTAAAAATGTTAATTCGCTAAAGAATCAAACTTTTTTTAAATAATAATTGTTATGTTAAAGACATTTTAAAATTTATTGTCATTCACTTAAATTTCTTTTGTGTAACCCTATTTCAGTTAATATTCACATAGCTAAATATATTATTATAATCACATTATATTAATAAAAACACAATAATCCTTTGTACTTCATTCCACTTTATTTAATATGTCAGGACCGGTTTCGCTCATTACGAGCATCGTCAACTGATAAGAAATATAATTTAACAGTGCTATTTATACAAAAATGAACAGTTATAAACAACAATTGGCATTGAAAAGAAAATACCAATTACATTAAAAGTGATTCGTTATTTTAGAATCACTTTTAATGTAATTGGTATTTTCTTTTCAATGCCAATTGTTGTTTATAACTGTTCATTTTTGTATAAATAGCACTGTTAAATTATATTTCTTATCAGTTGACGATGCTCGTAATGAGCGAAACCGGTCCTGACATATTAAATAAAGTGGAATGAAGTACAAAGGATTATTGTGTTTTTATTAATATAATGCCTTTCCACCAAGTATTGACAGTGAACACCCTAAAAGTGATAATCACATTATGTGTCCCGAAAAGATCTTTTCCAAATATAAATTATTATTGTAGAGACAAAATGCAAGTAAAAAGAAAAACAAAGGAGCGAGAAAGTAGTGATGTGACAGTTCTGTTTGTTGTTGATTTATTTACTTAAAAATAAAACGTACATTTTAATTTTACTTTTAATTTTTGTATAATATGTCGCTATCAATTAAATAAGGATATGAAAATTATTCAATGCATATGGAAACGCAGGTTATTCTTAAAATGTGATATTGTTTGGTATATAAACAAATGAATTTCACTTAACTAAGTAGCCAATCTGTAGTTTATTCACATCAAATAAACTCACTGAACAATAAAAATGACGAATCAATGGAATGGAATTTATTGTAATCAAATATTAAATAATCTTTTATTATAAATAGTTCATAAGTATTTTTGCCTCCATCTCTACAATGATTATCTATGTGACGTATCTCAAAAGAATACGACTGTTGGATTTTTAAATAGAAGAACATCTCAATACCACTAAACGAAATAAAAAAGGTATGTGACACTTATATTATATTTAAATACGCCATAACATTGACCTCTTTAGTCTACTCTTCGAGTGTAGCGATCGCCAATATTTCTGACTTCACAGAAGCACTAAGTTCATAATGTTTTGTAGATAAAAAATAATGATCTCAAAAAAATATAACTAAGATCATTTTGTAATTGTTCTTGTTTAATTATAAAAAATAAGTGTAATAATTGTTGAAAATAATTTTGTTTATTCTTATTTATAATTAAGTCACTGCGACAACTCTGCGAACCACTGGTTGTCTGCCATTCCTCTAATGGTGAAAAGTCTACACCCTAGCGATCAATTGGTTCTGGATAGAGTTCCGACAAGGTCAAATTCAGACGTGAGATAGATGAATCAGTAGTATCTGTGTTAAGCCCCGGATAATTTACCGTATAAAATTATAGCTTACCACCGAGGCAATTGATCGTATAAACAATTATAAGCCTAACAATATTTAACCGTCTAGATTTAGAAGCAACGAGATGTGTTTTGTCAAAAAAAAATAAAAAAAATATTCTGTCTTAAACTATGATTAGCATATTTTTGATATTCTATACCTTTCTATTCTATTAGTATTAGGAAAAAGTATAGAAATAAAATAATATTAAGCAGGTATTCAATAATACAAAATAATATTTTATATACAATGCAAATAATAATAAGTTAAGTAAGGTAAAATTACAATTTTATTCAATTTATATAAATTGTTTGGATAATCTGGCGGTAAGATATGCTAACGATATTTTTTATGCGATAAATTCATGCGGCGCTAAAACTGCTAACGGTAAATTACTGGCGGTGAATTGCGGGTGATGAATGTTTGTTCTCTTACGTGACGAAAAAAATATTTTTCACTGAGCTTATTTCGTGTGATTTTTGAAAAATTGTCTCCGAATTATTGTTTTTAATTTAATTTAATTTATTTATGAATTATCAGCCATTTAACACTCCTTCTGGCCTAATAAGCACAGGTGTATGCATATACTGACATTTCAATTAATGCTACTTGCATTATGTTTATCGTATTCACTATCCCGTGCAAATTCCGTATAACAATACACATCATAAATAATGCCTAACTGGTTTGATAAGCCTCGATAGGCAATCTGTTTTTTTTTTTAATTTACCATCATCACGTTTCGTTGTGATTATCTTGCATGTGAATCTCTATCCACTTTGTTGCATAATATAATAAAAGTGCATCGGTGACATACAAAAGTGCAATAATTTCAATATAGGTGCATAAAAATCAGCAATTTGCGTTTGTGCGCTATTCGGATTAGCAAGTTGATTTGTCTGCTCATTTTAATTGTTATATTACTGATAATGAAATTGTTAATCTGGATAATAAAATCTTTTACGGTCTATTGAATACAGTGAATAAAAAAAATGAATGCATAACGTCAGTGAAAAACACTAAGCGATTTTGTATGCATGTATTCTGTAACATTGTATTGTCAAACAATATTGTTTCATGTTTAATTTATATCAAATTGAAAACTTTCTTATTTTACATGTTTGAAAATAGATGTCATGTCATGTGTTTCAGATAGTTGGGTACAGTTGAGATATTTCGGGATTCACAATCTTTCAATCCCAATTACCATAATTTCATGTTTTAATTTGTTTACATGTTACTAATTTTATTACAAAAAAAACTGGCATTACAGCTAACTACCAAGGCAACAGATTTTTTATTATTAAATCTCAATTATGTGAGAACAATTAGAATAGAAAATATATCACGAAAATCGGTGTCTAAGATCTTAAAATAAAATTGAAAACTTCTTTTCCGCCCTAAAAATATATTGCAACTGAATTTGGTGTTATATAAAATAATGAAAAAAAATCTGCTTGTTTTTGTCTACGGCTGCTACAAAATATGAGAGGGAATAAGATCACAACTCATTTAAATATGTGTATGTATGTCGGTATTATGCAAACATACGTATGTATACTAACAAACTAAGGTAGACTTATTATTTTATTATTTAAACCAGCCATACTCAACCTGCGGCCCAATGAGCTCTTATGTGCAGCCCAAAATAATTATAATCACCAAATATTTATATACCAAATATACCTAAGACAGTTAAAAGTTTGACTCAATATCAAAATTCACATTCATTTTCAAGAAAACGATTTAAGATTTTGGATACATTGGTATTTTTGTGTACTTTTTAAGTATTTTTTATTTTTTGTTCATTGTTATTTTTTACTTTAAAAAATATATGAATACTATATAATAAAAATAATAAAAGATTTTTTAGTACATTTTCACACATAAAATTTATTTAATCAGGACCGGTTTCGCTCATCGCGAGCATTATCAACTGATAAGAAAAATATATAAACAGTGGTTAAATTGAAATAAAATATGTATATATTTACATAAAATAAAATAGTTTTATTTTGACATCATAATACATACATATGTATGCAGTGTATGTGTTATATTCACAGTTTACTATAAATGTGTTGCGGCCCACATAGAGCAGCAAAAATCGGAATTCGGCCCGGAGGAAAAAAAGGTTGAGTATGGTTGATTTAAACGGTAGTAAATCGGAAAGAATTTGATTTTATAAATATTACAGTGAATAAAATCTCGATATCAGTATTAAGACGACCCTGTGATTACGGGATCACCATATTGATCAAGATTCCCGGGATTGGACGCCCTATTGGGTACCTGTTATAATAGCTAATTTAGAATTAACTTAAATTTACCGAAAAGTTTTTCAAATATTCTTTATAATATGAAATTTAAATTGATAAATTTAGTATTGCACCGTTTCTGTAACAAGAGTTTCACTTCTTTAAGAATATTCACAATAATACAAAAAATATGTGTTTTTTTTTTAAATTTTATTCCTGATTTGACTGATACGTTGTTCCTTTCGACTGATGTTGATAATTGTCATTTACTTTAATTGTGACGAGCAGAACCTGCGAACAAAACCATTATATGAATAATTATTATAAATGACGTAGTAAAAAATCAAATTTATATGAAGACTTGTACAAACAGTGCTCAATTAAATTAAATTATTTGACACATTTTTGATATTGAAGAAAGAATGAAATTAAGTTTTTACGAACAAAAGAATCGTTTCATATTTTATGTTGAAATGCACTTCTACGGGAAATAACTTTCTAAATTATTAGATATATTTTGATCCCACAGAAATGCAAGACAATATTCTAGTGATATTTATTACACATAACTTTTCTTTTTTATGTTATCAGCTGATGGAAAATTATTTTTTTAGCACAACTCGTGGTAACTTAATATTATATAACCGATACGGAATTCTATTTTTTTACGTATCTAAGTTACTCAATGGAATAGAATGTTATATCTTTCCAATGATTCTCGTATATCGAAGATATTATTGTTTTTATTACAAAATCTGCCTGTCCTCAATGCATACTAATTCAATTGATATGCATATATTACGATATTCACGAATGCACTTAATGTAAGGCCACGAAATGTTTTTAAAAAAATCTCCTCAAAAATTTTCAATGACTTTTATATTCAGGGTTAATATAATGATATATGTACTTGTTTTTTTTTATGTTGACAGTATTAAAAGATGGCAACTTAATATGTGTAATTAAATAGATGTTATTCATTGAAAACTATCCATCCATCTATATATTAATAGTCGATAATGTCCGTCCGCCCGTCCGTCTGTAAATTGTCCCCGATTTCCCCTCCCCCTCCTCCGCCCCAGCCCCGCTGTCACCATTTTTTATTTATACTAAAGACATACTTTTTTCGTTTGTATATGGTCGCCATCAAGACGTCAAGAAAGACGGTCTTAACAAACTTAAACATTATTCCAAAAATTCAATAACTTACGAAATTTCTGCTATTACGAAAAATAGTTGTTAGCAAACTAGAACATTATTCCAAAAATAAATAATTTACAATTTAAATACTGCAGGGCAGGGCTGTCGATATACGCCCCGAGATATATTTCATTTACTATCAGAATTTCTGGATTATTCAATAAATAGGTTAGTAATTTATTTTTGACGCCTGTAAATTTTCTGACTACCTAAAAATGCAACAAAAATCCCCCCGTTGAGGTCAACGGGCTTACAGCTAGTCTAATGATAAAAGCGACAAATTGCGAAAGAATTGATTTATTCTCGATCGATTTATTTTTACTTTGCTATTATATTATAGACCAGAGGCAGTCAATCTTTACTAACGTGAGAGTTATTTTTTAAATTTTATTTACTCGATGGATTTAGTTTATATATGCAGTGTGGCGAAGAAAATCAACACAAAAACACCTATGCATTGATGATCAATATTCTACAATTGCACACGCATGTATTTACATGTGAAACTTCTAGAGGTGAAGTAAGCCAACTAGTAAAATAGTAAAACTTTTTAAAACAATCACTTATTTACTTGTGGTGTGTTGGTTATATTTTTATTTTACGTAGATAAAACTATTGCAAGGTGTTTTTACTGGGGTTACTTCACTTTTACGATACTTTAAGACGTGTAGAATATTGCAACGCATCTAATTTGTTGTTTTTCTAAAATACGAGTTGGCTCACTTCACCACTAATGGGCCCAATTATTATGTAAATCGATCGTCCAGTTCGTTAGTCATACAACTCAAAAAAGTGAAATTTTAGTTAAATATGCAGTTATACGTAATTTTTACGCTCTACCAAGTTCAGTGTTCAGATAACACAAAAATTACTGGGATTATTTGAAATGCTGATAAACTTATAAAGGATATAACAAATCTCCGTGGGAGATAGTATGGGATAGTAAAATAATATTTAACAAATTTCCTGCTATATATTTTTATACGGATGTAATTACTAAACACTTGTTCATGAAATTTAATAAAACAAAAAATACAGGTTCAGTTTAAACTTGAAATGGAATCGCTATTTCATTGAAAATATTTCAAATTTGAATAGGGTAAAATTTATCAAGGTATTTCAGTTCTACAGTTTTTTTTTTTAAAGTTAAAGGTTGATAGCTATTTCGGCTTACGCCATCGTCACAACTAGTTCTGACGATTGCGTAAGCCGAAATAGCTATCAACCTTTAACTTAAAAAAAAAACTGTAGAACTGAAATACCTTGATATTTTACCCTATTAAAATGGAGTTCTACCAAGTAAATGCCAAATCAATAAATTCAAATTTGAAACTTTCCCATACGTTGAAGCCTATGACATCCTTTTGCTCTTCTATGTATGGGCATGTACCTGGTAAATTTTTTGACAAAGCCCTCTCACAAAAATATATACTCTGAGGGCAGGAAGACTCAGATGCATAACCTTGACGACTCAATGAATGTCATGAATGTTTATCCGGCAGCACTCGACCTCTGGGCGGAAAACGATGCCCGATTGGTCAATGTGCTGTGCCAAAGAAATCTGACAACTACAGAGGGCTTTGGTCGTTGTGGAGAGACAAAGCTCGCGGTCAATATCTATGGAGAGCAATTACCGGTCGGCCATGTACTTGAGTGGTGTTTAGCGCCAACTAGTAGGTAAACTATGGCATAAATATTATACAATATATTAAGAAATATTACAGTGAATAATTAGAATGTTAACACCCATGCTATTTGTGCAGCGGAAAATTACGTTGAAATAGTTTTTACAGTGTGTCACACAAAACAACGCAATGATTTGAATATTCTTGTTTGACGTTCTAAGAAAAAAAATATAGCATAATTATTATTTGAATGGTGACACACAACCTATCCGAAGTGCATACAGACAAATATTGTTTCAACTGTGTTGATAATTGTGATATTGAAAAGTAAAACTGTTTAACATTGTGATTAATGGTTGCTCATATTTTATGTTTTTTTTTGTGTTTTTACCACTCATATACATATGTATTGTGCAGCCCAATTTAAGAAAACGGTTAATTCCCGTGGATTTAAAATAATAATGTCGAGTCCGTGGTCGAGTGCCAACGTCGTTGGCTTCAATTGCGGTGTTCAAGGGCTCGAATCCTACTACGTTAAATTGACTCATAGACTTCTGTTCGAAGACATGAATGTCTGTGATGTTTTCTCCTCCCACCCATCCGATCACAAAAATTGGGCGTAGCACGATCGATTAGATAATAACTAGTCCTGGCATAGCCCTATCCTACTATCACTACTCTCTTCGAAAAAGGGATGTTGAGAAACTGAGTAACAACCAGTTCTTGTAGAAAAAATCTGTTGAGATGAACTATATTAGGACTACATATGCTGCTCATTCAAGCGTGAGATGGAGGGGGCTCGCGCGAGCCCCTTGTTAATTTAAGAGAAAACAATATTCTCAAATCAAATTAGTATATAACTGAAATTTCTGACTAATATATTATCGATTACTTATTTTAGCAGTGCATATAATCGTCTATGAGTGATAAAAAATTCACTCCTTCCCCAGAACATCGAGAATTGCTTTGAGATTAATCGAGCCTCTTGTTAACGTATTGGAAGCACACCGCTGTGCAAATGATGATTGTGAAAAGATAAAATGTTGTGGCTGTTACACAAATATTGTATAACAAGATTTAAAATAAATTTCAAGAGATTACGTTCCCAAACATATATTTCTTTAATTTGTACATTTTATTAATTAAATATATTTTTCAGTTCATTTCTCATTTACACTAATATTTAATAAGCTTACGAGGTAATAAAAAAACTTTTACTAATCTACGAATGTTTGAATACTAAAGTTATCCACCCGTAGTAGTCTTTGATTTTAGCTCTGGGTTCAGTGGCGGATTACCCTATAAGCGCAAGAGGCGCGCGCTTGGGGCCTCCAAATCTTGGGGGCCTCAAAGATAGCATATATTATTCAAACCCTTACATTTCAGTTTTCAATATTCATTATTATTCTACGAAGAGGTTTGCAGCACTTTTATGTTATTCGAAAAGCAGGGCCTCCAAAATTTATTGCGACTGGGGCCTCCAAAGTGCTTAATCCGCCACTGTCTGGGTTAGCTTATGAAAAAGTACCCAAAAATCGATTGAACAAGTTTTTGAATACTCCACGCACCACACATAAAGTCTTTGAATCAACATTTTAACGGCTGTTCCGGTATATTGAGAACTTAATTTTTTTAAAGATTTAACGGATCTGGTGTGGCTCACGTGTCTCAGTTTGCCGACTCTTCGTGTATAATTTTAAAACAATATTGAATACAGTCATTGAACCCCACTATAATTTAAGCATCGTCCACTACTTGTAATTCTACATGTTCTGAATTGTTTATACTTAAATTTTAAAACGGATGAGCTGTGAAAAAATTCTCCGGAAGAAAACAAAGCATCCGAGTCGAATGTCGATTTGCATTTGTTTACATTCATACATACATATGTTCGCAGAATATTAATATACATGTCAAGGATTTGAGGCATTGAAGACGACCGAAATGTGTAGGTGATGAACAATACTTCGAATTAACGTGCCTTAGTCATGCAGGTGGCAAAAACAACTTGTCTAGAAAAAATTTACCGACGCAGATTTGAGCAAACCTTTTGGATGATTAAAAATATTTAAAAATTAGATATGGACCACCAATTAAATCACTATTTTTTGCAATTGTCATAACGTCGACACATTAAGAGATAAATTAAACAAATTTATTTTCACCATTCTCTGCTCGGTAATACATTCATTGTTAACGCAATATCAATTTGTCTTTTTTTTGCGCTTAAAAACATATTGTTGGCTGAATAAAAATTGCACTATATTTTTATGCAATCGGATTTAGCCTTTGTGGTTTAAATAAACACGTTTATTACACAACTTTGGACGTGTGCAGTATGTGTAATATTATTGTTAGTATTTTTTCTAGTTGTATAGCGGAAACCGTACTAAATAAAAAAACGTATTTTTTCGTTTTATTGAACCTGTCTATTTTTTGTATAATAATTTCATGTAATTATAGGCTAGCATTACACAATTGTACATATTACATACTTCCTACTTTTATGACAATTATTACTCGTTTTTCCAAGGACAGATTAATTACTCTTCTTTTTTAAAAAAGGCAATGCTATTTATTATAATGACAGCAGATATATTTTTTATATAATAAGTCAGCAGTTATCATTTTAAGTTGTGATGCGTTGATCTATATTTTTATAAAATGTACATAAAAGCTTGTTCAGGGATGTTTCTCGGTTTTGCACTCGAATATTCCCGGCCGTGGTGAATTCAACGGTAAGCTATTCGGGCTAGGCGATTTGGTTGAAAGGAAGGATATCACTTGTGGGCGAAACCATGAAGACGCTGATTACGTACTGTGGGACTGCACTGAGATGAATGCCGAACGAGCACAGCTGTTTGTCGCGGTCCGCCCTCATACGGGCCCAATAGGCCACAATGACCTGATCTAAAACCAAGACCGACTTTGAGATGTTCCATAAATCTACAACAGGATATTGTTGATACTTCTTTAGATTCGACGTGGAGTAGATTATACTCTATTACACGAGATTTTCTTGGGATACTTAAAACTAAATGGCTGAGCAAATCATATTTACTTTTTTTCTTTCTATATATACATTACAAAATAGGTCTCGTGCAGTTCACTATCGGGCCAAGAGTTTGATTATCTTATTACGTTATGGAGGGTGGTTGTGAAACAGTAGCTGCATACACATAACGGGTGGTGATGGAACAATCGACAAACAACGTTTTTTATGGTATACCGATTCTTTTCGTTTTTATTCAACAATTCCTTCGTATAATGTATACATCAGAAAACTTCGAAATGTCAAGAAAATCAAAATTTCGAACAAAAAAAACATTTGTGAAGCATATTTATGAACATTCATTATTGAACGATTGAATATAGTATGTTTGTTATTATCACGATAAGTCGCTTAACTTTTGTTTTAAATGATAAGGGCTGCGGAGTAGGGATTCCAACTATTCGTCATTATCAACTACATATTCGAATATCGAATAGTAAAAGTGAAACTATCCGGATGTATTCGGATATCCGGATAGTTTTTAGTATATACATACATTATATGTTTAAATTAAAATATTACATTAAATAGTACCTACATTAAAAACGAGCTAATTTGTAATAAAAGTCATTTATTTAAAAGATATGTTGGACGATCAAAGTTTCTTTGTTTACTGATATACATTTTATAATAATTTAAGACTAAATATTTTTACAATTCTGTATTAGATAAAGACAAAAAATATAAATACATATTTCAATATCGTTCCATTGAATTACAATATTTAAAATTTGCAGCTGCATCGGATTACTCCAGCGGTATTTCTTAAATGAGTCAAATTACGGCATTGAAGGTTTTTTTTAGCCCCGAATTCGAGCCGATTCGTCAAACTCAAGTATTATGATAAGATATTGATAACACCCGAGTTTAACCAGAGTATTAACCACTACTTGGGGAATTCATAATTATTCTTTATATGTGGAGAAATTGTGATGTGATATTTCGTAGATTTTGTAACATAGTTCATTAGAAATGACTACGAATACTATTCGGATATTTCCCCAAATATTCGAATATAGAATAGTTGAAAAAGGGCCGAATATATTCGGATATCGAATATTCGAATATCCGGATTGGAATCCCTACTGCGGAGTCGAAGTCGCTAAAAACGAGTGACATCGACTACTTAATAAAACAAAAATTTTATATTAAAATACACAAGGTCTAATTATTATAAAATTGTGCTTTTTTTTAAATCAGATCGGAATAGGACGATTTGTAAATACCGAAACCTAGTCACATTTTTTTCATGACCGTAGAGCCTTGATAAAAATAGAAGAGGGACCTTAGTAAATGACTATGGAATCACTAATCGTCCTATATACTCTTCATTTTCGAAATTGTATTGGTGGAAATGATTGGGTGCTGTTTTTCACTCGCATAACTGTGTATGACGGCAGACCATGTGATTACTTGTACCTGATTGAATATTTATTTATTTATTTTGATTTTCAGCTGTGTAATGACTGATTTTAAAATATTTACTCATGGGTAGGTATTTTTTAAAAATTTAAATTCAACTATTTGTTAAACTATTTATACTATCTTTATCCCACATGATGTTGGGTATTTAATTTAAAATATGTGTGTTTTTTTTAAATATTATGTAGTGGCATAGTTTTCAAATTATCATATAATAATATGCAAATTAGTAATAATATTTATAACAAGTGTTTTGCAAATGAAATTCCTAAGCATAATCTCACCTTGCAGAATGTTTGGCATTGTTCCACGATTGTGTGTTAATGTATGAAAACTGTTATATATTATTAAATTATGTCACATTATCACTGTTATGCTAGGAATTATTAGAGTAAAATTGTAAACTGGAAAGAATTTACAATTGTTTGAAAAGTTTGTGTTAGCTTGGATCGATTCTATGATTTTGTTCGATAAATTAACTAACAATTATTATTTTATCTACGAAACATTGATTGGAATTTACTTTATAGTGCTTATTTTTAATTTATTAAATTTAAAAAATATTTATATTACAGCTTTTATGCCAATGCGTGTCAAATATTTTAAAGTTGAAAAATCATACGAGATATACTCGATGAGAATATTTGTAAGTCACATGAGATTAACCCAAGGAGAATTGACGTCACAAACACCCATGTCTTAGATCTCAAATTTAAATTGAATAAATCCAATTTGACATTGACCTTACCGGGAATCAAACCCAGACCCACCTGATTGGTAGAGCAAGCTCTAACCAGCTAGACCACAGCGGGCGCTAATGTTGTATTGTATAGTAAATTTTAATATCGGTATTAGAACAAAAGCTATCGCTTTAAATATAATTTATCGATCAATATGATAGAAATTAAATTTAAATTAGAAATGTATCAAATCGATTTTCTTTCTTTTGAACTTGATTTCCCAACGATAAATCTTATTAATTCCTACTTAACTTATTAACCTAACTTCTAAGCTAGTTCCATTTCCTTGAAGTGTAAGTAAGGGTGGGCTGGACGAGCCCCTTGTTAAATTTTACTCTGGAAAGTGAGCTCCTTATTATGTTAAATAAAACGATATTCTTATATCTATGCGTTATGTTATCCATAGATATTCAATATATATATTCATAGAAAAGTAGTAATGTACATCTGGTATTTTTGAAGTAATTTTTTTAGCGGTTGATAATGATTAAATTACGAAATATTGCGTACTGTTACATAATATAAGTATATTTAGTAAAATTATATAACTTTAATAATTATCGCGTATATTTACATGTAAGTGGTAAAAATTATCATACCTTCTTCATAACACCACGAAAAGTTATTATTATATAAAGTTAAGATCAAGCGAGCCCCTTATTACCGTAGTGGCAGCCCACCGCTGATTGTAAGTATATTATTGTTGTGACGATAACAATATTTAGAAGTGTCACTCATCAATTGATCCAGGTGGAATTGCTTGTGAGAACAACATCTGATGAAGCAGTCTCCTATTTATCTAACAGGTAGTATGAAAACATCAAAACGCCAAGGGTGGAAAATATACAAGTAACATAATTAAGCATTCTTAACATTGCCGTTTTGAAATATACTTTCAGATGAAAATGCTAGTTTGAATAAATCGATTTTTAATATGTGTGTGTCAATCATATAAAATGAGCCAATTAAGCTAACGAATTATAATTGTTAAAAAATGAATACATATGAATATAATGTTTATTTTAGTTTAGTTAAACTTATGAATATAAAAATTTAAACGTTTTGGTATTTAAAAAAGTATAAAAATGGGTAAATTTATTATAAATTACTAAAAATACGTATTTTTTTTCAATTTTACATTTCCAATATGTTGGAAAATAGTTCAACTACTACACCTTTGGGGTTTGTTTGATATAAAATCATGCGGAGCAGATTCTACGTATAGGTAAATGTGTCGTTTTTCAAGTAAACATCGATGGTTAAGACTACATAAGTTTGGACAAAATGATATGAGGTTTTATAATATTTTCAGCTTTTTCTACTCAATTTGATTTAAAAAATAAAAAAATACAATCTTTCGTGATGGGTTTTTAAAAATTATATTAAAGTAAGATTTTTTCTTATAATTATGCAGTTCTTTATAAATCCAGAGAATATGAAAATGCTTTTTTATTGATTACTAGCCAGTTCCCGGCAAGCGTTGCAATGCCACTCAAAGAAAGAAAGTGTTTGTGTTTTAATTGTGTTTATTGAAGTGCATGTTTTCTTTTTCGGTCTGTTTGACGTTTGCTGCCGATTGTCTATGGTATGACACATGCGCCAGCTACTGAAATTGATTGTACTATAACCTTCCCGAAAGTGCTAGCAAAAAGTTTGTCAAAGTTTTATTGCAATCGGATGAGCGGTGTGGTAACGCATAAAGTACGAACAAACAAACATTCATTTTTATATATTAGATTTACACTGATTACAGTTGAGATAAAGCACGGTTCAGTTAATAAAACTTTCCACTTCGACAAAACCGTTATGTTAGTTATCATTTAAAATAACACATCCATGTATTGCATATTCACGTATTCATAATATGCAAACCAAATAAGCACCTAATGCGTATTAAAAATTTGATTATTCAGTACAAAAGTCACGATCCAATGTCATAGCATAACAATAATAACGTAGTCGCTAATGTGTCACGTTTACTCGCAGTTTGTATACAAATTAAGAACGGCACAATAAATGTTGATACATCAGATGTGTCCTTTTCCCCCGACTGTGTATCATTGTATCCGGAATGTCCGAATACGTGCTTTATCGGAATTCTGTAACCGTATGCAGATCTGCGGTAAAAAAACAATAGGAATTGCATATATTAATATGTTTTGAAATGAAACTATTATACCTAGATTTCACTTCCTTCTAGATATTGTTTTGCAAATAAAAAAGAATACTCATGTATTAATTCCACATTTATTGCGTATATGGTTAGGACCGGTTTCGCTCATCACGAGCATTTTTAACCGATAAGAATATCGACTGTGGAAAGGAAAAAGGAATTTAGAACATATTAATTATAACATAAGAAAGGAAATTTTATTTTTTCCCCGTCGACCAATTTGCCAGCAAAGTATTTCCTACGATTGTATATGCCATTGAAAAGCTTACACCATTATATTCGATTTAATGAAATAGTTTTTTAAGGCAAAATAAAGTAATAAATATTTGCTATATTTTTTTACTATTTTCGGTATTTTTATCACGCTTATATATTTAACGGCATTTTTGTCGTAATAAAAAATCATTTGTTTAATTACAACATTTGAGTACCTATTGTAAGTAGTAAAAAAATATCTGGAACATACTATAGTCATAAAAAAACCACCATTAGTTACCTGATACTTACATTATTGATTGAATTTTACGATATTATTTTGGCAATGTTATATAATAAAAATAAATGATCAATATCTCACCTTGCAATAATTGAACACTGACCTAAACATTAAAAAAATTGCGGTATGCAAAAAACTTTCTCAATTAAAGAACAAATAAAAATTTACAGTAACCTACCTGTTTTTTGCTTGCAGCAATAGTAAGAGGTTTTTTTATTATTATTCTTTATGTGTTCCAAATTAAACTTTTATTTAAAGCAA